>CAHIKZ030004736.1:0-677500 GCA_903632075.3 Acanthosepion pharaonis | reverse complement strand
AGATCCAATTATCTTGCAAGATAAATGGACACCCACTACTATGTTCTTGTAAGACAGTTGTTCAAAATAACTTCAGAGCGTATAAAAGAAAGAATACTTAATAAATATTGGCTTTGAAGATCGTAAGAAAGAAACATTCAGGGATTGTACTAAAATTTATTTTAGAATGTTTCAGAACTCAGTCTGAATGTTGTGCATTAAAAGGGATTATCAGTGGCCAGGAATTAATGTAAATGTTAATGACAAATTAAGGATATTATATGTAAATTGTAAGTGCATGGTAATTATTCTACTAGAAATACATCAAAATAAGAAAGAAGGTGTTTCAGTGTAAAGCAATTCAAGATTGCAGAACAAGATTGATTAACTTTTTTCATCTTTGTAGTCTTCGAAACTGTCTGGAACCAACTTTGCTCGCGCTGTGTAAAATTGTCACATATACTGATGACCGACATTTTACTGATACACGACGATGGGGGACACGAGAATGTGTTACTGAATACACCTTTCATGATATTCTGCTTGGACCGTAGCGGTGAAATGACTATATTCATTGTCAATGTTGACAGAAGGAGGGTCTAACTGTTAGCAGGAAAATATATAACAGTGAAACAAAAGAAGAGTTGTAGCTTCCGAAAAAGAAAAAAAAGATTCCGAGTTATACGCGTAATTGAAATAGAAGAAAAAAAATGAGAAAAAGCAGAATGCAAACAAGGATAATATGAAATCGGCGGTTTATGATTAGACAGCTACGAAAAAACTAAGGAAAAAGGAAAAATTGAGACGATAAAACAGATATCTGAAAAGCAACGAGAATGCTTGGAATCAAATCTTCCGTGTTTTGAGGATAATCTCTTGTATAGTACATTGTTATATCGAATAAATATTGTAACCCAAGTGAATAAGGAAACACGACGGGGAGGGTTATATATATATATATATATATATATATATAAAGACCTACAAACTTACACAAATCCAGATATATTATATATGAGTGTGTATATGTGTTTCTTTCTCTTATGTGTGTTTTTTCTCTCTTGTGTTTTTCTATCAACAAGCAACTGTCATAATATATATATATATATATATGTAATCACACATGCATACATATACATATATATATATACATAAAAAGAGGCATATATTCACATAGTTATGTGAAATAATAAACATATATATATATAAGTTTATTATTTCATATATCTATGTAAATATATATCGATTTATATATATATATATATATATATATATATATATATATATATATATATATATACACACATATACACACTCAGGTATGTGTGTAATATATATATATATATATATATATATATATAAATATATATATATAAAATCACGCATATGCAAACGAACACACACACATGTAAATATGTGCGTGCATATGTGTGAGAGAGTGCGTCTTTGTTTTCGGAAAAGAAGGCCATGTAATTTTATGCATACATCTCTATATGCGTGTGTCTGCATATATATATATATATATATATGCTCCAAGTTAGGACCATGGAAGAACAACACGAAACACAACGGTAGAAATAACAAAGAATATATTACACAAGTAATAATACAAGTAGTGAAAGGGTTAGTAAGACTGTCCGACTGGTTTGGCGTGACAGCTATCAGCTCGACTCGATTCAATACCGTCCCAATAGCAAATCCGTTCGTCTTTCTTGAGGGACGTAGTATATATAGACTTCGGCAGAGTTCATTCTGTAGGTCTAGGTAGGCACCCTGACACCCCCCTTCCATGTTTTTACCTCACAGGGGTCTTTAATTTTTTTCCTCTTCGGATTAATCATCAAAGGCTCTGTAAATTTTCTTTTTCGGCTTGATTTCCGCGGTTCTGAAATTACTTGAGGCCTTTGCATATTGAAGGTGTCAAATATTGTGTCCATTACTTCCTCCTCTTACTTTTTCTGATCTGATTTATTTCCCTTTTATGCGAGAACTTCGGACCCTGAATTATGTAAATTACGTCCCGATTCGTTTCTCTATTGTACCTGGCTCCCGATAGGATGTATTGTTTTTAAACATTTTAAAAAAACTTTCTCCCCTGGGCTAAATTTTCTTTTTGGTACAAACGACGTTGGTGATTGCTTTGTCTGTTTTGGCAGCAATTTGTCGAATACCGATCTAATTTTTCGAGCGAACATTACCTCCGCCGGTGATAATGCCGATGGCGTAGTACTGTTCGGTGTATTTCTATACACTTGCAAGAATTGTTGTAAATCCTTTTCTGTTGGCACATCATAAGCTTTCCTTAGTGCTCTTTTTAATGTGTCTACAAGCCTCTCCGCTTGCCGGTTCGACCTTGGGTGATATGACGGAGATTTGATGTGTTTCACCTGAAAAGTTTCACAAAACTCTTGAAAATCCGCAGATGTAAATTGTGTTCCATTATCGGTGACTAAGTAATCAACCACTCCGAAACGAGCAAACAGCTCTTGAAGGCAATTTATTGTCGTCTCAGAAGTAGGTTTTCTACAACGCAATACTTCTGGCCATTTACTGTAACTGTCTACTACAATCAAGTAGTAGAAACCCTCTAATGGACCAGCGAAATCTACATGGTTTCTCAACCACGGTCGATCTGTCTTAGGCCATGGCTTATGAGTGATTGGAGGTGCCTTGGCTGCTAAGGAACATCCCTTGCATTTGTCCACCATATGTATAATGATCCTTGATCCATGTTTGGCTAGTATACATAACTTCGCATTAAGGATTTCATCTTGTTCTTTCCTGGATGGCCCATGTGGAAATCCTTGAGGATTCGCCTTTGTAGCTTTTTCGGGATTACTACTCTTTCATTATATAGCAGAACATTATCACATAATGAAAAACTGCTTGCAATATGCTTATCTTTTCCTGCAATTTGTATTTTCGTTTCCTTTATAAATTCGTCATTCACTGCTTCGTTTCTTATTTCCTGTAATGTGACGGGGAGGTTTCGAATTGTGCTACATAATGATGTTCTAATATCTTCCTCATCTTGTAGTGCTGCAATTACGGAATCTTCTAATGACTCCGTTTTCTTAGGTATTAGTCTCGACAGACCGTCTGCATGCCCGATTTTGATGGAAGATACTCCAATTTGAAGTTATAATTTAATAAAATCGTACCCCATCTTAGTAATCTATTAGCAGTGTGGACAGGTAGACCTTTCTTTGATCCAAATATTGTTAGTAACGGTTTGTGATCTGTCTGTAAGGTGAAAAATCTACCGTAAATATATCTATGGAATCTCGTAACTGCAAAAATTATCCCCAGCGCTTCTTTTTCGGTTTGCGAGTAATTTTGTTCGGTTGGTAGTAAAGTTCTTGACGCATGCGCAATGGCTTTTAGTGTCCCATCCGGCATTTTATGAAGTATACATGCCCCAACACCATATGGACTCGCGACACTCGCGACTATTATTTCCAATTTTGGATCATAATGCGCTAAAAATAAATCTGCTGTTAGAGTCTTAATGATTTTGTCGAAAGTTTTTCTGACATTCATCTGACCATTCCCAAACTTTTTCCTTCTTCAACAGTTCATTTAGGGGTGCGCGTAATTTGTGCATGTTAGGAATAAATTCTTGATAATAATTTACTAAGCCCAAGAAGCTTTGTAACTCGACTAAATCTTTTGGAGTCGGCATTTTTTTTTATTGCTTTGGCTCTCTCCGGGTCTGGTCTTCTTCCTTCTTCGTCAATAATATGGCTCAGATATTTTATCTCCTTCATAAAGAAGTCACATTTATTTTCTTTTACCTTAAAACTGTAATTTTGTATCTGCCTGAAAACCTCTTGAACGTGTTCCCAGTGTTGTTCAATATTTTTACTATTTATCAGGATGTCATCAAGGTATGCAATCGCAAAATCAAGTCCGCCTAGCATAGTGTCCATTATCGGCTGAAATATCTCCGGCGCGACCTTGATCCCGAATGGTAATCTCTGAAACTGATATAATCCTTTATGAGTATTTATTGCACAACAACCTCGAGCTTTCCTCATCTACTGGGTATCTGTAGGTATGCTTCGCTCAAATCTATTTTTGAGAAAAATTTTCCTCCGTTCAACTTTGTGAAAACTTCCTCTGGACTATGGAGAGGATAGTGATAATCCTTAATCGCTGCATTCAATCCCGTCGAGAAATCAGCGCATACTCGTATCTCACCCGATTTCTTTTTCACGAAAACCGTAGGTGCGGCCTATTGACTATATTCCACCTTTGTCAATATACCGGTTTTCACGAGTCTATCCAACTCTTCGTCTATCTTTTCCAATTATGCAAATGGTACATTTCTTTTCTTCTTGAAAATGGGTTGTACATTTTCTTTTAGTTCGATTTTGGCCGCCATTTTTTTACACCTCCCGAGGCCGGCTGAAAATACGTCGGAGAAACTCCTTTAATTTCTCCTTCAATTTCTCTGCCTCGGTCGATAATCTTTCCACTTTTTGGCAGAACGCATTTATCGGTACATCCCAGAGGTCAAATTTCTGCATCCAGTCAGTTCCAAATAAATTTTCCGTATTTTTTAGAACATACATCTTTAATTTTTTGGTCATTCCGTTGAACGTCACATTTGTGATAATCTCGCCCTCAAATTTGATTTTTCTTCCTGTTACCGACCTGGCTATTTTATCTGTTCTCAACATGGTCGGTTTGTTTAATTTCTTTCACGTCTGTAAGCTAATAATGGTTTAATCTGATCCGGAATTCAATTGCAATCTGATTTTTTTGTTTAACATTTTACTTGTACGTATTTTCGTATATTTATTCCGTCCACTTGATCAGTTCTAGTAGCTCTTTTTTCTTCTTTTTTCGTTCTACAGTGCGAACTTTTATGTCCCACTTCATGGCACGATAGACAATTCTTATAACGGTATGGACAGTCTTATACCAATGCAAAATCCCACAGCGATAGCATGGGCTGGGTGGTGGTTTCTTCTGAGGTTTCATTTTACTTTTTGTAGTAAAATAATTGGTTTGGTTTGTTTTTGAGGAGGGCATAAAACGTGTTTGTCGCTGTACTTTTCGTACGTGGGCTACGCCAGATTCTTCGGTATCTTTCGAGTCCATTTTTACGCTTATACATCTCTGACAGTCCTCAGCCAATTTTTGTAGCGTCAATTCTTGTTCACTCTCAAGTTTTGTTAGAATTCTCCGTCTGATCTCTGCATCTTTAGTCGAAACCAGGCCTTGGACGAATATCAAACATTTAAAATTGTTTGTTTACTACGGATGCGAATGTTACATAGTCTTCGCAAGCCTTTTTTGTCAAATTTAAACATTTCCACCTTGTGTGAAATAATGAAGTGTTCGGACTAAATAATTCCGTTAAAAGTTTCAAGGCTTCCCTGAAAGTCAACTCATTCGTTTTCCTCGATAGGATGTAGTCTACGAATTTAGTGTATTCGCTTGACTCTAGTTTCCTCAGTAGTAGACGTACTTTTTTCGCGTCTGACCAATTCCCGCAATCAAACTCATATAAATCTTCATATCTTCTCAAGTAAGCCGCGAAGGTTTTGTCTTCGGCCCGTGCATAAGTGAAGTCTTCGATTGAGCTCCATATAGCATTTTGCGAGAATGCCGCTTCATTTTCAGAGTTTTGTCCTTTATTTGTTACTGCCCGTAGTAGTAATTCTTGTAGTTCGAGTTGCTTTTCTTCGTTTTTCTGTTGAATTTCCAATAGTTTTTCATCTAGTCTAATATGTATTTCCTCATTTCTTTGTTGCTGGTCAAATTGCATTTTCATTAGTTCCAATATGGTTCCCTTAAAGTCTTCCATGTTTAAACCGTAATTTAATAATACACAGGCTATCTGTTGACACGTGAAGAGGAGAGAAAAAAAACTCACTTTTTCCACTTACTTTTTCTTTTCGCAATATGTACCTTGTAGCTAGAGTTGTGCACTGTTGTAATAATTTTTCCTTTTTTCTCCGTGTAGAATTCAGATCTTTGTCGTCTGTTTGTTCTGGACCCTTGGTGCGAAAAAATTTTTCTGCGTAGAATTCGATTCTATTCTGGCTGACAGGTAAAATTTCGTGTCTTCGTTATCACTGTTATGGTTAGTGTCCAACAAGTTTTTTTTTTTTATCTTTTCTTCGCGTAGAACTTGTTTTTTTCTCAATATCTCCGTCTCCTCCGTTATGGACGACCGATAGCAAAAAGAGATTTTTTTTTAATACCCTCCGCGTAAAAATCGTTTCTTCAATATCCTCGTCGCCACTGTTATGGGCAACTGATAGCAAAAAGAGATTTTTTTTTTATATCCTCCGCGTAGAATTCGTTTCTTCAATATCCTCGTCGTCAATGTTATGGTCCAATGGTTAGGACCATGGAAGAACAACACGAAACACAACAGTAGAAATAACAAAGAATATATTACACAAGAAATAATGCAAGAAGTGAAAGGGTTAGTAAGACTGTCCGACTGGTTTGGCGTGACTGCTATAAGCTCGACTCGATTCAATGCCGTCCCAATAGCAAATCCGTTCGTCTCTCTTGAGAGGCGTAGTATATATAGCCTTCGGCAGAGTTAATTCTGACGGTCTAGGTAGGCATCATGACAATATATATATATATATACACACACACGGTGCGATGAGTAAATTGGCGCCAATTTATATTTTTCATTTCTCGACAGCAAAGTATAGCAGGGTCAATTGGATACTGTCTGTTAGAAAAAGTTTAAGTTAGTGAATGCTGTCATAATCTTTGCCTTCAGTTCATCTTTAGTGTTACAAGGATTTTTTGGTCTCTCGCTCAACTGCACCCCACACATGATAATCAATAGGGTCGCAGTCTGGGGAGTTATGTGGTCACATGTAAGAGGTGAGGTGGTCGCCGAAATGTGTGGCATGGTAGCCAGACATAGGGACATCAAGCAGCCACCCTCTTCAGCCAGGGCAGCACTACCTCCCTGCCTATGGAACAGATTGACTTGGAGGGATCGTTTTCAATCATGGCCTGGATCTCACCAAGAAATTCAGGTGTTCTTTTCTTATCAGAACGATCAGAGTGAGTT
Source organism: Acanthosepion pharaonis (assembly GCA_903632075.3). Taxonomy (NCBI): domain Eukaryota; kingdom Metazoa; phylum Mollusca; class Cephalopoda; order Sepiida; family Sepiidae; genus Acanthosepion; species Acanthosepion pharaonis. The sequence goes on along the minus strand of CAHIKZ030004736.1, from coordinate 670,467 downwards.
TTCCGAACTGCCTTACGTTCGTAGTCACCATCCAACTCATTTCGAATCCTCTGTACTGCCAGATTGACACTTAAACACTTTGAAATGTTCATATATTTCAAACACTTTGAAATGTCCATTCAAGCTTCCGGCGCGAATGCCAAGCAGTACAGCATGCCGTTTCCAAATTTATGGCGGGGTGATTTGTGTCATGGTTCTCTTTTTCTCACAGATGGTGCCCATTCGACCCTACTATACTGTGCAGTCGACAAAATTAAAAACAAACAACGCGCATGCGCGAAATTAAAAATATAAAATTGCGACAATAAATTCCTATCTCTCTATGCATAATATAATTTTGTTTACTTCGAGCAACAAAAGAAAATCACTTATCGGCATGGAAACCAAATTTTGTTCCTGCTTTTACTGGGACATTCCCTTTTGTTTCATTCGCAATTTCTGTGAAACTCCAGCCACCTTCCTCCTTCCAGAAATCAGCAAATATTTTCAACAGAATTTGAAACCATGTGAAGCCTTATCCAGAACTGCGATGTTTTATTAGAAGTGTTAAACGAAAGAATTTCGTAAATAGCAGAGCATATCCTTTGTAGGGAGGTCGCTTCTTTTTCGTATTGTTTCGTAATAATTCTCTTGTCGCCTTTTCTTCAGTTTTTAACAATTCATCTATTTTTTCCTATATTCTAATTATAATTTCAGCTTCGTGGCAAATAAATTGTGTTGCGTCGATCTGGGTCCGTTCATTAGCGCTGAGAAAGCAAAGAATCCAATCCAGTAGCTTTGGGGGCCGTTGAAAATGAATGTCTACCAAATTTATGAATCACAGCTTGAACACTAACAGATATTTGTTTTGACGCTGCGTCAGCCACCATATCATTCTAGTGACGAAACATATCATCAGCCTGTCTGAGAGATGTGGATCCAGAAGGTATATCTATGACCCTCCGTACATACATTCTCTCTCTCCTTCTCTCCACCCCCATCTCTCTCTCTCTCTCTCTCTCTCTCTCTCTCTCTCTCTCTCTCTCTCTATCTATCTATCTATCTATCTATCTCTCTCTCAGTCTGTACATATTTATTCGAGGTCGGCCATCGTCAGGATCATCAAGTTAATGCGAACGATCCTTTCCTTAACTACATAGCTTGTACTTTGCCAGGACTACTTGCAGTTTGGTATTCAGAGTTTCAGGTCTTCCATGTCTTCTCCTAGACTGGTTGACAACCAAAATTACAAAACCCACTCTGTCTACTATTTACCCATAGCTGGGGTGATTTTATCCGACATTATTTCTTATTACTATAAATGTTATTTTTATTGGGAACACATATTTGATTTGCTATCCCTGTTTTGTTTTTTTGTTGGGGTGTCTTTCTTTCTTGAATTTAATAAGAATCGAATCAGATTGAAAAGATTTCTAGGCCGGTTGTTAATTGGAAATTACAGATCCTAAAATTGATATAATAACATAATTTACCGGCATTTTTTGCTGCAAGAAGAAACTAGATACACAGAGAGTTAAATAACATGACCTATTCACACTCACCTAATAACGGACAACACATACACGTATCTATTTACTTGGCACTAAATGTTCTTGGAAAATTATTCAATCCATTTCTTCCTGCTTTGATTCCCGATATCGTGGTAATGGGACAGTAAGACCTTGGGCAAACCATTCTACATATTCTCACTGGGCCTTAGCAGTTAAAGTGCTGCTACACTCACGCTTGATGTGGGCTAATTAGATGCACACGGACGCGCGTGAACTGGCAGGCAAACACACACACACACACACACACACACACACACACACACACACCTCATATATATATATATATATATATATATATATATATATATATATATATATATAGATATAGATATGAAGCATCATATTTTCATTCAAGCATGTTTGGTTAAATATTTTAGATGTGTTATGTCTATTTATTTTAGTTTAAAATATTGTTTAACTCTTTTTAAAAAATCACATGAAGTTACCTCATTTGCATAGAGGTAAAAAATATTTTGAATTTACGGTGTTAACGCATAACACACCCATAAATATGCAGACCCTGAAGATGATCTCAGATGAGATTGAATGTACTTGGGAAAATGAAAATTATCTGAAAGAAAAATTTTGGAATTTTTCTTTATCAATTTTCTACAACCACATTGCATATATATATATATATATATATATATATATATATATATATATATATATATATATTATAGGCATGTGTTATTAAACACTACGGAACTCTTCCACTTGATATTTTTCTCAGTTTTTTCTTGTTTCCCTCACAAGTTTCTTAATGTTTGGGTCTAAGTTGTTAAAGTAGGATCCGAGTCGATAGCTTTCTGCCGAGTGCTTTCGGTTACCCTCAACCGTCATCATGGCTTTTATGTTTAAAAGATATGTGGTTTTAGTTTTATAGATAATATTAGACGATATTATTAGATTAGTTCATTATTGGTAAAGAGGGGATTGATGTTTTTTATTGGAGTATTACTTATTAAATATGTTTAATATGTTTCTGCCAATATATATATATATATATATATATATATATATATATATATATATATATATATTCATAGAGATTAAAAATAATAGGGAGAGAAAAAGATATAATCATCTAAAGTCTAACTCAGTGAATTTGCTGAGAATTTAGAAGGCGAACAAGTGTATTACTTTCTATTTTTTTACTCTTAAAAGAAAATTATGTTTTGTCATTAGAAACATATTAGACTTCAGACAACTGTTTTTGACTAATCAAAAATTTTGGGAAAAAATTAACTTCGCTTAATTTCTTACATGGGTTTGAAAAGCGCAGAGGAATTCATTTAAACAAAGATCGCTTTCAAAAACAGACCGAGAAAAACAGGAAAAACGACTTGATAAAACTAGTAATAAAGATTCGTTCTTTGTCTCAGTGAGAGAAGAAAGCATTTGTTCGACTTTCTTTAAATACAACTGTTTTAATTATAAAGGCGTCTCTTGGTAAATGAGCTTCAATTCACTTTTGTATGTAAAGCGCTTAGTGTACATAGCAAACAACTCCAGCTTGCTTTTTTTTTCATCGTAAAATCGTGTAGGCTAGGAATTGTTTTCGCAAACGATTATATAATACTAAGAAATAAAAATAATAAAAGAAAAAAAAGATTTGAAATTTAATTCACTGACTGAAAAAATTATCAAAAGAATAAATATCTGGGCCTTAAAGTTGCGAGGTATTCGGGACCATTCCTATACAGGAGAATAACTGAGCAATCTGTGTTAAATACCGAAGAATCGGACAAAAGGGTATAAATTCTTGACTCCTAGGAATAATGTTTAACCTTCGTTCCCGAAAAACAAAACGCTATGTCAAAAGGACAGATATTCCCTTGACACCGCTATTACTGTACATACTTTTGACTCCCTCGGGAATCTTTATTGTTTTAAAACGCGATGATTAGAATTATAATAAAAACTAAACACATGAATGTGGATTTATACACATTCTTTGTTCTTGAGAATTGCCATCAATAGTTCATTGATATTTTTATAAAATTATGAATGGAAAACTTTTTTCATATACATTTCTAAAATAGAGAATAATAAATATTGCATTAGAGTTGGTTTACATATTTTGATAATTTTATAATTTTTATAGATTTTTTATGAAAATTATTTCATTTCAAATTTATTTCTTTATAAAGTGGTAAATATTAAATATTAAATCTTTCTAAAAAGTAAATAATAAATATAGCATTATATTTGGTTCACAGATTTTTATTATCTCGTAAATAGACTTTACCGAGGGAGTGAAGAATGTATATAGCAATAACGATGTCAAGGGAATTACCGTCCTTTTGTCACAGGTTTATTTTTTTGTCTGAGGACGAAGGATAAACATTACCGTTGTCAAAATATGCACGAAAGGAGAAGAGAAAAGAAAAGGACTTGTAGGGATTAGAGATCGCATCGATTCTGCTATGAAGTGTTCAGTTTAAAATTAAAACTAGTTTGCTGCGTACGACATACATTTTAAGAAGGCCAGAGATTAGCAAGGATTGGAAAGGAATATTATAATTATAATTTATGACCTTAGAAAGGATCTTTATGAAACGCTAAATTCTATGCTAGAAGAGTCTTCTGTCATATTTATCAATTGTGGAACTCTCTTCCGACTTTTTGTCCAGTTAACTTGGACTTTGAAATATTTTAATACAATGTTAATCGTTATCTTTTGTCTTCTTAATTTCTCTTCCTTTATTGATCTCTCTCCTTAAATAAATTCTTTTTCTCATTCTCGAACAGTCAGTAAGGCCTTGCGTCACAGTGGCTTTATTACCTTGCTTGATCTGAAATTATTAATAGGATGATGGATGTCATCAGATATATATAAACGTGGAGCTATTAATTCACGTCATATATCAGCAGACATCTCTAAAATTTTCCCCCTCTATCTCGTATATATATATATATATATATATATATATATATAGAGAGAGAGATAGAGAGAGAGAAAGATTGAAATATATAGATATATACATGGTGGACTCTCCCGTCGATTTCGACGTATGAGAATCCAACAACCTCATTGAGTTTTTACGTGTGTTGTATGTGACACTTCAGTCCCGCTAGTGACCTGCATACAAGTCCACATATTGTGCAACAGCGAGGATCTCGAAACATAGCCACAAGAATATTAGATATTTAGTGCCATTTATTCAACCATATATGTGCCATTTTGTTCCACTACCTTTCGTTATCTTTCATCATTCCATTCTCCCAAAATTTGACATTTTTCTAGGCCCTGAACTGGTATAAGTAATTTTTACAGAATTAAAGTTCTGCCCATTAAGGAATGTAGTGTTGGAAATATGGTAATCCGAAGGGGCAAGTATAATATTCTCAGCTAACTTGTACCAATTTATTCCGGGTCTGCGAACAGATGTGAGGTCTTCAGTTGTTCTGATGAAAGATGGCAATCTTCCTGGTAACCAATTCCAAACGTTTTTAATTGACTACTGCGGTTAAACGTTAAAATACAGGACAGTACTTGTTTGTATTAACTTTTGATTTTGTGGAATTTTTACCTTTCCAGTCCCACCAAAGTATCAACTTGCCCAGATACAGAACGTTTCATTACTTTTTCCCCCTGAACCTTTTTTTTTTCGCTTCACATTGTTGAAAGCAATATATTTTTCCGTTGTGTGAGATTTCCAAAAATATGTCGGTTCATCAGACAAACGGAAATGGAACGTTAAATCGTGAAGCGTTCAAACATCGTATTCACGTATCCAAGCATTTCCAAATACTTTGCAATGCCCATATCAGATAGAAGGGGTAATACTACAATATCTTGTGTCGGTTAATTTTGATTATTTTAAATCAGCATTTTGTTTTGGTCATCATCAACAAGTACAGGCCTGCTGGTTATTCTCAGATTTCTAGATAACAATTTCCTAACGAAACACTTGGGAACAGTATTCTCATTTATGGTAGCATGTCCATAAAAAGGTGCCTTTGTTTCACACTTTGCACAACGTAATTTCATTACAGGAAATAAAAAGTATCAATTGATAAAAATGTATGTCATTATCTTTTTAGCGTAAAAAAACGGTTAATATTCAGAAACCACATATGAATTTTATAGAAAGACACGTTGAAATGTCACCTTTCAATATATCACACACACACGCACACACATACATACACACACACACACGCATACACATATATATATATATATATATATATATATACAAAGAGATATATATATATGGGTATGATAAAAACATATATACGCACATATACTTTCACCTACATATATATATTTCTTTCTCATGTGTTATAACAACAGTGTTCAATGTTATGTAACAGCTATTAAGTATATATTAGTTATATTTATAATATCCAACGTCGATAGCACGACTCGGAGTTTCATACAAACGTGCGATCTTCAAGGGCGACTGTTATAGAATTATGAAATTGGTGTTCTCATGAGAACAAGAATTTCATAAGGCTCTAACAGTCAGCCGGTATTTCGCACCGTTGGGTATTATGTATATTCACTAATATATGTATGTATATATATATATATATATATATATATATATATATATATATGTGTGTGTGTGTGTGTGTGTGTGTGTGTGTGTGTGTGTGTGTGTGTGTGTACACATCTCTCTCTCTCTATATATATATATATATATATATATATATATATATACATATATATATATATATATATATATATATATATATATATATATATATATATATATATATATATATATATTTCAGCCATGCGTGTAATGAAATCATGTGTCCAAACGTCACCTATTGAAAAACACTGCAAACGTTTGTTCCAACCACATAATAAATGTGTGGTGTTTTTGATCTAATGGCTAACCTTGATCAAATTTGCAAACATTCATCTTGTTTTGTTTTTTCTCGAAGAGAATACAAAATACACTAAACCAAATGAGTAACCTGTTTACTCTTCTTGCTTTCATTTCTGGTTTCTCACTTACCATTCTAATTCGATTAAATATTCTTCAGACAGTTTTGCCTATTCAATAGTCTTTGGTTTGCGCCGGTTTTGTTTGTATGTTTTTTGTTTCTTGTTGTTTTGGCGACAACTTAGCCTTGTCACTAGTAAGACACTGACGATGATAAACAAAACTCATTCTGCTTGTATAGAATTCAATCGACTTTACTAGATTTTCCACAGGATTATATTTTAGAAAAGATTTCTTGTAAAACCGTTCGGCATTAACTTCTATGTTTACTCGAACCCAAATTAAATTTAAATTTTCAAGGTAGATAAAGTGAATAACAAAGATATGTGCATCCCTTTGTTAATAATGGTCAGGTTTCGATCTCGAGTAAAAAGCCAGAGTTTCAAATATTTCAAGACAATCATTATTTTTTAACATATGGCGGAAAATAATCTTTATTAAAAAATATCTTTTTACCGTATTAAAATAATTTTAATAAATATCCAGATGAACAAGAAAGGCAAAGAACCAGATGAATAGATATTCTTCTTGTGTCTCTTCAGGATGTCGATGATCATGGCTCTCTACAACTTATCATTTGTATCTCTAAGCAATATTTGTCTTCTTACTATCCCTCCTCGTTTTGACCTGCTATCCTTTTACACAATAAGACATTCTCATTTTTTGACATGGTAAATTTATTCAGAAGCTAAAGAGAAAACTGTCTGAAGTTTTGGGATAGAAAAATATATCAACAAGTATTCACTTGATTATTCGTAAAAAAAAAATACTAGAATATCATATATCAATAGAATATAAGACGCCTCCATAAGAAACCTCAAATGTATCTCCTCCGTCTTAGATGCGAAATTAAGGTATATCTTAGGGTAATGTTTATAGAAACCATTAATTGTAACTGGTTTATATACCATCAAATTCTATGTACCGTATCCCTTTAGGACGTTGGCGATTATGTCTCCCCACAATTTCCTGTCCGGTGTAGTTATTAATATTTTCTCTCAAAAACCATTCTGTCATCCACTTACACAAGCTCGCTAGTTAGTTTATGCATTGTTTTCTTCTGTCCCTTTTTCTTCAGTATGCCCTGTGAGTATCAAATTATCTAATCCCTCTTTCCTCATTATGTGCCCTAGAAATTTCAACTGTCTCTTATGTTAATTATAAGCGTCCTTCTTGTTTCCATTTTCTCTAAAACTTCGTTGTTCATGTTCGGTCAATGGGTATCCTCGGCATCCTTCCGTAGAAACACATTTCTATTGTTTTAAGTCTCTTCTTCATCTTTGAGGAGATTGTCCAGCATTCACTGCCAAATAGGAGGACTGATATTACGTAACAGTTCAGTAATCATTTCTTTGTTTCTATTGCTTCAAGTCTCTTCATCTTTGAGGAGATTGTCCAGCATTCACTGCCAAATGGGAGGACTGATATTAAATAACATTTCCGTACTCTTTTCTTTGTTTCTAACGAAATTTTCTGTTTTACTTTGTTTAACTTTTGGAAGGCACATTTCGCTATCCGAATGCGTCTTCGGATTTCATTGCTGCACTTTCATTCTTCTGTTAAAAAACTTTCCAGATATTTAATTTGTTGTACTTATTTTGATGTTGATATCTCCAGTTAGTGATTTGTATGTTCGGCTGTTTCTTTTATTAACAATCATGCATGGTATTTTTGCAGTTGATATTTAATCCTTTTTCATCTTGCTTTCTTTCATCACCTTCTGTAAGAGCTGTTGACGTTACCTTTCCGCGTCTGCTATAAACACTGTGTCATCTGCATATCACGTTTTTTTCTTTGTTTCTAACAAAATTTTAGTAATTTATTTTGTAGTTTTTTTCAATGTTCATTGATTTCTTTCCAAAAAGAGATTTTTTTTTGTTAACTATACACGCGCAAATAAAGTTTACAGTAATATGGATTTTACAGAATTTTACCGTTAAAACTACTAGTTTTTATCTTCTTTTATTTCCATGTTTTTTTTCATTCTTCTTTAACGCGCTATGTTATTGCTTACGTTAGTGATCATGGTTCTCCACGATGTCCTTTCTTTTAATACCAGTGATAAATACACAAGTCCTTTAGCAGAAAAAATCACACACACGCACACACACACACACACACACACACACACACACACATATATATATATATATATATATATATATATATATATATATATATATTTCAATTAAAAGGTGCAAATATAATTTATAAATTCATGAATCATTCATACAAAAAACAAATATAAAGGTGAATGATTTAAATGGCGAGAATACATCATCGCAAACAATATAAATAAGATACATCAACCCCGAACCTGTATATGAATGATATGATCCCTCTTTATAAATTCCAGTTGCATAAGGTCTTTTTAATTTTTACAAGCTTTCGTCTGTTTCTACAGACATCCTCAGGTATGGAAGTAGATTTTGTTCTTGTTTTCACTTCTCAGTAATAAGAGGACAACGAAAATAGAGATGTAATCCGAAAAAATGCTATGAGAAATGTGCTATTGTTTTGGAACGTGCGGTCGCAACGCTGAGTTTGAATTTAAATTTTAAGGTTGTGCCTTTTTGTACAATTATAGCAATAAGAGAATTCTTTTTTTACTGGTAGATTTTCTGTGAATATGGCATGAACTATATTGTTCAATAATTACAGTAATGTCACACTTATTATCCGAGAGTTGCACGTTGGATCAGTTATTTTAATTTCAATTAAAAGGTGCAAATATAATTTATAAATTCATGAATCATTCATACAAAAAACAAATATAAAGGTTAATGATTTAAATGGCGAGAATACATCGTCGCAAACTATATAAATAATATACATCAACCCCGAACCTGTATATTTAAATCATTAACCTTTATATTTGTTTTTTGTATGAATGATTCATGAATAATATATATATATATATATATATATATATATATATATATATATATATATATATATGAAACAGTCAAGGCGAGTGAATGTAATCTCTACAAAACTCAAAGTATGGATCAAATTCACCGAATCCAAGGATTAAGTGGCACTGAAGATAGAGACTTACTGAATCAGGCACATGAGATATGAACTGAAGAGGAGGAATTAAGAAGTGAAGATTTTGAAGATATGGAGAATAGATAACGAATAACCCTAAACTCGAAGAGATTAAAATTTTATGGTTCAGGAAAGTGGAATTACCTTTCTACCAATGGAATACGTAGGGGATGAGGGTGATTTGACTCTGTGAAAGTAACGAGGCGAGTCTTGACTGTAAAGATTTCAATTAGTGGCACTAAAGAATGAATTTCGTCTGAAGATTTTTCCATGGAAGTAGCAATAGAGTGTCGATAAACCTGTGACATTGCGCCTGTGCTTTGTAGAGTATAAAATGATCCAACCCTAATATTAAAAAAATAAATAAACTTTCAAGTGGGATTGAACTCATTACTTTATCTTGTTCGACATGATGTGAGATGTTTAGGATTAATAACTTTCAGTGTATAAAACAAATAGAAAAAAAATCTCGAAAAATACAAGTTAAAATTATAGTAGATGAAAAATAAGGCAGTTGCATCATAGAATATTCATTCTTCTTTTACAACCCAAGTGCTTTCAGGATATGAGCGATTTCAGCACTTAACATCTTCCTGTATTTTGTTACTCTACGTAATGTTTACATTTTACCATCCCTTATGCCACTGTTCAGACATCTATTCACTCAAACTCGTTTATTAAGCTAATCACACCACCGTTTCTATTGTATTCAGGGGACCCTGTGGGGTGGTTCATTTCTTTAGATCTTTTTTCTTTATTACGTGGCCTAATAATATCAGCTATTTCTTTATTATTACTAACAAAAACTTGCCCATTCTTAACATAATCTGACAATTATATTGTCAAAATTTGTCGGTATAACTACCTCTCTGTCGATTTAAGTCTCTTTTCATCTTTGAGGATATTGTCCAGCATTCACTGGCATATTTTTGGTTGGTTTATTTTGTTTAGCGGCCTATCAACATTTGTGAGTTATTTAATGCCTAGATGTAAATATTTGGAACACAACTAACTAACGCCTTTATCCAAGAACAAATGGCACAGTGGATAAAGGCGTTAGCTAGATCAAGTGACAGCACCCAAAGAGTGTGAGTTCAATACCCGGCTAAGACAGTGGAGAACTTTCAGAGGGAAATTAACAGGAGATAACTGATAACTGACATCCATTAAACATGGCACGTGAAACTAGAACAGTCTACCCCAGTGAGCAAAATAAAGGGTTCAGTTCGACATTCCAACCTCCTGAAGAAGGCCGGAGCGTACAACGGCCGAAACGTTGTAATAAATATGACGATAAAGATGAGGACAATCGTCCGAATAATGTCCATAATACCTCATATCAGACAGATAATGTAAAGATTTAGTGATTGAATGTCGTCACGAACACACACACATATGCATACATACATACATACATACATACATATATATATATATATATATATATATAGCTTTTTATCTAATTTTTCCTATGTTAGTATCGGAAATTGGCTCAGCCCGTGCTTCTACAATTATTACATGTGTCATTTCGAAAACATGATATTTAAACATGTAAACCTAAAATATATCTCCGCTACGTAGACGATATTTTTATTTTAAAGAAAACACACAAAAGAAATAGATACTCTCAAGACCACATTTGAAAAAAAAATCTGTCCTTAAATTTACCTACGAATTTAGTAAAAAAAAAAACTTCCATTCTTAGACGTTCTCGTAGAATACAGTAACAACACTTTTATCACCTCATTGTATAAGAACCCCACTAGGCAAAAATCTTGTCACCTTAACTTTAAGAGTGAATGCCCACTCAGGTACAAAATAGCAGTAATAAAAAATACTTCATAAAAAGAGCACACCTGAATTCATCCTCTTGACTACTCTTCCTTAAAGAACTCAACAATGCTAAACAGACACTAGTTAACAATGGCTTCCCTAACCACCTTATAGAACACTAAATTAGTCTTTCTCCCCAAAGTAAATAACAAAGATAGTGAACACACAGTTAAAAATAACACAAATATTTTCTACAAAAGCCAAATGCACATCAACTACAAACAAGTCGAATCTTCACATAGAAATATGATACAGAAATAAACTACCCCAACTGATCCGAACAAAAAGTCAAATTAATTATCTACTACAAAAATTTAAAACAGCTAACCTTATCCGAAAAAATAAAAACACAAGAAAATCAAAATTATAACGATCATTATTTACGAGTTCAAATGCCCCTTAAAGAGCCGTGTTTCTGATCAAATAGAACTCATGAATAATTACATCGTTCACACTACTACATGCCTATCCAGACGCCTTACGTTACACCTTTCCGACCACAGCTCCATTAGAACCCATTTAAACACATACACAAACTTACTAAACTCCATCCGAAACATACTAGTAGAACAAACAAACAAACATAATAACCTCATCCACATGTAAAAAAAGATTTAAAATAATGGAAGCCTTAATAACAAAAAAGAAAAAGCCAACACTCAATAATATTAACTAAGAAAACGACCACAATAGCATACACACAACCCATACGCCCAGTTAAAAAGTAAAAATACGATCACCCTTGATAATGGGTAAAAGTATAACCCTACAGAAAGCGCTCGGAATTACAGAATAGTTTCTAAATACTCTTCGTCCAGAAAAGAAAGCACTTGTTCGAACACAATAAAGATTAAATAAAAAACTTAATCGCAGTACTTTACATGTCCTCTTTAATGAAACATGTATAAATGAGGGAGTGCTGCCTAAATATACAATATATATATATATATATATAAATATATATATATATATATATATATATATATATATATATATATATATATTTGTGTGTGTGTGTGTGTATATTAATATGACAATGTTTTCCAGGGTAAACACGTATATATGTATATTTTTTTCACCTCAGGTCATGCGATAATAGACTTTACATTCGGTGACCTTCATAAAAAAAACAGGTTCAGGGTTCGCCTAAGAAATGATTTCCCGTCGGAAATGAATATTTCAAGATTCACCCGATGTTAGTGGCAGACACATGGGTCTAGGTTCACATGGAATGTGTAGCTATATAAACACCCACCCCAGAGAAGGGCACACACACACACACACACACACACACACACACACACACACACACACACACACACAGACTCTTTCTTTCTTTTATCTATATATCTTTCTTTCTTTTTCACTTTTATATCGCACCCGAGGGCGTAGGGTCAACAATTGACGATTCTGGATACAGAATATATTAAAATGTAATGTTTCGTTTCAAAGATTTAGGCTCGTGTTCTCATTAGCCGGTGGACTGATAACGTTACACTTATATTCATCTCATTATGTTGATCGAGAGAGACACACACGTGTTTTGTGTGTATTGATCAATGTGTGTCCTCTCTGCCTGCGGGGATCGGTGTAATGAGATTCATTAACAATTCATATGCACCTGTCTATCTCGGAAAGCATTTCCACATAAATTCCCAATATGTCAAATGCTCCAGTCAGTAGATGACCATCAGCCATATGTTGTGTATTTCGGTTATGTCTATTTGTATTGCTAAGTACGAAACTCTATCAAAGCGAATTCCTGATACTGAAAACGGGTTAAAATGTTTTTACGTGTTTGTTCATTTTTTTTTTTTTTTTTTTTTTTTTTTTTGTCGCTTGCCGCCCGACTGAAAAACCGAGAGAATTGAAATATATTCTCCGAAGGAAAATTCCTTTCCACTGGTGTCTGGGAAAACATGCTGTGCCAAACAGTAATGCTTTCTCGAAGATAATTAAAATCGTTTCGTTTTCGCAGATTCTCGGAAATACAGTTCTACTTTAACTCCTTGATTCTCATACAGGAGTCATTCGGCTCCCATGAGAAGAAAATCAAATCTAAAAGTAGGAATTTTATCCCCCAGAAAAGAATTGGGGAAAAATTAGTCATACAATTAAGTTATAAATAAAATGGCGATCGATTAACATAGGATATATATATATATATATATATATATATATATATATATATATATATATATATATATATATATATAATCTAGCTAGATAGGAATAGGTTTAGATAGATAGATAGATAGATGACGTTTCGGACACAAAGTTTACCAATGTATTTTTTTATTCCCACCTTTTCACTTTTCTGCTTTTCCTCTCTTTCAATATCCCAATCTATTTTTATTTTTATTTATTTCTTCTATTCTCTATTTTCCTATCTCTATCCCTCCCTCTTTCTCTCCCTGTTATTTTAAAATTGTATTAAAACATGATTTTAAATGTCCAATGCAATTTTGTTTTGTGCACAGAATTCAGTTGCTTCACTCAATCTCTGAAGTTTTCCAAGATGTCATGAAGGGCCAGATACGAAGCAGAAATAAATATGTTATACTCATGTCCACTGAATCGAGTCTCCACGTCAAGATCTAAACACTATTTTCTTTCTTTCTTTTTCCTCTTTGCAAACACCATTTGCTTCCATCTGCGAAATTTACAATGTGACAAACGCTTCCTGGGATTCTGTATGTAAATTGCCATTTCCAAAGAAGCGGAAACATAAAGAATTTACGGACGATAGTTAAGGCGCGAAAAGTCGCGAACTCTGAAAAATAAAATAAGTTTGGTAAAAAATAAAAAAATAAGATAGTAGTCTGAAAGATAAAATATCACAAGCCGTATGGTTAGATTTATCAGCTCCCGTGGGGTAGGAACAAGTATATTTTGGCTCCTCATCTTTGAAAATACAGACTAAAAAGCACTTAGACAACACCATCGTCGCTAAAGGTACTTGCAGGTGAGGTATCGATGAAAATTTGGTGGTCTGCCACCTATTCAATCGCCTATAGCACAACCTTTTACCAAAGTTCATGGAAATCTGTTGAGAACATTTCAAAATATTTTGCAGTAGTTATTAATAATTATTCCAGATATTGTGTTCTAGGTATTTAACTTGACGTAACCTATTGGAATCCCAATTCTTTAACTCAAATGGAAGCGCTCACTTCGACATTCATATTAAAAATATAAACGTTAATCTCGCCCAGCTCCGCGCACCCATTTCCGGCATATGGTCCCAAAATACTAGGGTCATAATCTTCTGACCAACTAGAAAAGGCCCACACCGTTTTTGTTTCTCAGCCACTGACTCCCTATAAATCCAATGCTGATTTCGTCCACGAAGGCAAATCCGATCAGGCTTGCATTAGCAACGAATCCCACAATAGGCAAGTTTAACTAGTCCATCAGCATCGACGCCAAGGCGCTTTCTTCACAGCGATGTCTTAGGCCAAAGACGAATTCATCATCATCATCAGCAGCAGCAGAGACTAACTCTCGACTATTCAATTGCGATAATTCGTGGAATACTTCTATCACAAGTATAGCTCCATCGACTGAATATGCTTGTTGAATTTCTTCGCGTGTCTATCTCGACTAATACCTTGTGTTACATCCCGAACGAACTCTCATTTTCCCACGATAACAAGGAACGAGCAACCACGTCTTATTTCTATTTGTTGTTTTGCCACTTCCATTTTTTCTGGTTAACGGTAAGGTAGCCGTTAAAAACTAAATACTTAGGAAGGGTAAATGTGCATTGGCCCACTGCAAAATCTATTCTATTCTTTCATACCCTCTTCCCAAACATTCCACCCAATTTTATTTAAATTTCATCATTTCACTCAAGGCAAGGTGGTAAAGCCACTAAGACATCAGAAGTTACTAAGAGTGAAGGCAATTGAGAAAATTTTATTAAAGAGAAAATACAATAAAAGAACCGGATTCAAGGAGACAGATGATGGCGATTGAAGTTGCATTTAATTTTTTGAAGATCGGAGCTGACAGGAAAACAAGAAGCCGAAAGAGAGTTAAACAGGCGAGAGAAGGATCTATGAGAATATAACTTACGGTTACAACTAGCAATGTCAACACTAAATTGATGGGCCAAACCTGCCAATCTAGTACTATGTTTAAATTTATGAAGTCGAGATACCAAAAATGAACTGTCATCAGAACAATTGCATAAAAATATTTATAGAAAATTCTTTAGACATTGATACCAAATACCTGGAGTAAATATCTGTATTGAAACTCGTATTTTCTTTGTTGTGTACGTGAATTATGAGAGAGATTTTCTTTGTTGTGTACGTGAATTAAGAGAGAGATTGATAAATTAAAAAGAAGAAAAGGTTCTCTTCTCAATTGAAATATTAAGTAACTATGAATGCCAGAACCCTGATGATACATGATTCAGAGTGGCGAGTAAAAGAAACGAAACAACTACTCAAAAATCAATTTGCTTAATTTTTATTAAGAAGTTTTAAATATTCGAAAAACTACTTTTCCTAAGAATAATAATGAAAAGAGTTCGTATTATACTTTAATTTTTTCGATGACTAAAAAATTGAAAGTTTGAAAATGTCATTAGAATATGAGATTAGGCAAAAATCAAAATCCGTGTAGTATTTCTTTTTAATTTTTTATGTAACAAAATGTTTACCTTTAAAAGTGTGTCAATATAAGAGTAGATAAAAATGTATTATTATTTTATATGAAAAATACGATGTATTTGATTATTTTTTTAGATTATTTTTATTTTAGAAAAAATAAAATAAAAATGATGTGAAATATCCGAACAAAGTAGGATGGAATATGTGAAAACCCGTTGAATGCTTGCCAACATTTCGGTCAATAACATCATCAGAGAAACTGGCAAATGAATGAATTAAAATTAATGATACAATACGGTTGTTCTCTCGCAAAGGTTCGGCTAATGAATTAATTTTCAGGGAAAAGAGAAATTTTTTTTGATGTTTCAAAGGTCCAAGCAAATTGGCACCAAATTTCCACTGGGCCCTTTTCCGTTAATCAATGGCATTCCAAGATTTCTACTTGAATCCTGATTTAAAAACCCAGAAATTATCTATCGCAAATTCGACGGACTCAATAAATTCATCGCGGTTTCGTATAGCGATGTGATATTCTGAATCGCAATCCAAATATAGCAGAAAGATTAAAACTTCATCTGGCTATAGTTACTGTAAAATAACGAGGAAGCCTAGAAATTCCCTTGCAACTACCCCCACTGACCTTACGTCCCATGCCGCAACTTGACTTCACCCTAGAGAATTTTTTAAGTGCATTTATTTTGTTCCATTAATTTCCCCGTTTTCTTATATGTAACTGGGAAGTTCGATTGCCTGAGACGCCCAAGTACTTGGCATTTATTGTTCGCGATTCCAGTATTCCTTAGGCGGACTGTGGTCCTCTAGCCTCCACTCTTGTTTCGCTACTGGAAATGATAGATATGAACAAAATGATTGCTCCTTCTGCTCAGTGGACGTAGGTTCTAATCCTTTAATAAGATTTCTCGAACATTCAGGTCGATAAACGAAAATGAATAAATATAGTGTGTAATAAATAAAAGAAGCGTCTAGTCAAATACGAGTATCCACTAATTATAACATTTAGTGATGAAAAAGATAGATACAAATAGACTGGGATATATAGATATGAACAGATTTATACATGGACAGATAGATAGACAGACAGACAGACAGATAGATAAACAATATGAGAAAGAGCGAGTGAATTAAGTGATAGGGGGAGTGAAATAAAAATAATAAAACAACTGAAATTGCTTGATAACTATTGAGTGGGTTCAACTTAAATTTTGCCAGATGGCATTTTGCTCTTTTGTAATAAAAAGATGTTGTCCATCGCCGCCACCATCGCCGCCGGCTTTATAATGAAAAATATTACAGTAAATTGTAGATCACGTTCGAGATTTCATCTTTTCTTTCCAAAAGATTCTAGTCGTTTTTTTTTCTCCTAGATTATTTATCATCTAATATTTTCCTTTTAAAAAAAATTTACAAAAATTATTTTGTTAGTTATCAGATTATTTTCTACGGAGTACTTTTCCCTCAGGAAGAAAACCAGTATTACGTCATGCGTACAAAACAATTTCGAATGGCGTAGAGATGATTGGTCGTGTTTTGCTGCCTTTTATTTCCAAGAGTTTAACTTCTCTTTCTTTTTCAAAATTTACGAATTGGTTAAGTTTTGATAAACGTCAAATTCAAAATAGAATTGAGGAATTCTTTTGCGCAATTCCCAAGATTTATCTAAATGAAGCGATTACTGAATTAAAAAAGAACAGTAACTATTCTATTTTTACGGGAACAATGAAAAAGGAATGATAATATTTATTTATAATCAATAATATTATTTTCATTTTATATTATGAGTGTGCAAAAGTTCTCATCATTCATTTTTGAAAGGTTGAAATTAAATATACAGTAGAAAAAAGTGGGAATTATAGCTCCTATAACCATTGTCAGTATTGACATATGAATGCTAATATATATAAAATAAATATATAAATATATATAGGATTAATATTATTATCAATGAGTAAAAAGTTGACAATACTTATCTCCGCCTGACCAAAAGTTTCGCAATGTTAACTTTTCTAAGGATCAAGTAGTAATTTTATCCGACACCGAGAAGCGTTAACATCGCGAAATCTATTGTTGGCCATACGGCTTGTATGAGGCTATTATGTAAATCAGACAAACTTCAATCACTTAAAAAGTCCAGAACTAATATTTGTCACATTTAAACTAGTCCATTTCTACAATTGGTAAAATCTCTAACTACATTTTTAGCCATTTTTAATAGTTATATTTTGAGATATTCGAAATTTACGAAAATCAATTGACCGAAGTTATTATGTAGATTAAACTAATATTAGTTTAAGGACTCTGAAATCTAATAAAAATATTGTTTTCTTTTTCTTTTTTTATATAATATATGCTGAAACATGAGTAATGGAAAGGATCTAACAAATGCTAAAAACCAGAAAATAAATTTATTGAGTGAGGGAATGTTTACATTAAAGATATCAAAGGCACTTTGCAGAGATCATTGAACGATAAAAAGGGTTGTTGAAAATATAACTAAGTTGAGAACTAGAAGCACAAGAAAAGGCTTTAACTTGATTCCTCATGGGGAACGTAAACTAAAGTGAGTTATAGCAAAACAGCCACTTTTGACCTGTGTTCAGATCTTTAAACAGATTGGAATTCAGGGAATCAAGAAGAGTAAAAGGCGTAGAATACTTTGCAAATTGGGATCTGTTAAGAAACTGCTCTCAGTAAAGTAAAAATTTTATATCGTTAAAATTGAGCCAAGAAATACATGAAGATTAACTTTTCTAAACTAATTTTCACGGACGAATCTCTGATGACAATCGATGGACCTGATGGATGAGACAAAGGATCGATTTTATTTGAAGCAGATATGTCTGTGGATAAAAAAAAGGCAGCAATGTGATGCTATGGACTGGAATTGTCGACCAAATCATTATTGATCCATTCAAAGTCGTTGGAGTTAAACAACAGCGTTAACTGTTGCAATTTCATGGATAAGGCTTTCTTTGAATTGTTTACGACAATGCCCTTCTCGGGTATCTAAGGTTACCTGTGATTTTTAGTGTAAAATGTTTATAAAATGAAAAGATAAGTCCCGACCTGAATCCGATTGAATATATATGGTTAATTGTGAACATGAAATTATATGAAGGTGGAAAACAATATGACAGTGAAGCAGGCCCATGTGAAGAAATTAAAACCGCTGTGTCAGAAATTGAACCTGCTGAAGTAAAAAAAAGTAAATAACAATTGATAATACATTGCTCGCTGTTATTGGTAAGGGTCACTATATTAATCTCTATATGCTTAAAAAAACTTTCATATATGTTTGTTATTTGTTGTGTTATAAATGTTGATCAGTTGTTGATGATTGTATTACCTTGTTATTTAAGTAAAAAATAATTTTCTGGTTTTGCCTAATAACTTCAGACTGCAGTTTTTATAATAAATTCAATAACTTTTAATAAAACATTTTGAAACGACCTAAAAATTGATCTCATGCATTGTTTTGACGTCGAAATTAATCGTTTTGAATTTGATAAATAATTTTCAAAGAAAATCCAAGTAATTGAGCTTTATGGGATTTGCATAATAACTTCAGACGGATTACAGATAAGTCTTGTCAGCTATTTATTTATTGATAATAACCATTGTTCTAGTTATCTATTAAACAATTTTGTCGACATAATTCTGTTCACATTTACATACATTGAATGTTGACTATATCATTAGGTGTTATTATTATGAATAATATTATATAAATATTTTATTATAAATAATAATAATGAAAAGGCTGCATATAAATATATATAATTATATATAAAAATAATAAAAAAAATATGTCCTATATTTTTCCTGGCCTGGCATTTCACCTTCATTCTCTTTCCCACCGCCATCATGTAGCTTCTCTCTGCCTTTTCTATACTTTCATGGTAATTATTCTAATGAACTTTCCTCTATGGTACCTACACGTTCTGAATTTAAGCGTAGTTCTAGATCGGCAGGAACGGTTCATTTTCCATGTGGAATTGGCAAGATGTAACCGTAAGTTCTATGCTAAAATTTTCTTCAATCTCACTTCTCGCTTGTGGAACTCTCATCCGACTTGAAGTTTCACATGTGGCTTTCCTACAAGCAGAATTGTTCATAATCATTTTGGTTCTCACCAGCTGATGTGCAATTAAATGCACTGAAACGAAGTTGCATCTTTGTAGTGAGTAAATTGTTTTTGTCATGAAAAAATTATAATAGATAATTATTGCTCTACTATCGGTATTGAGCCCACTTTTGAGTTAATGCTGTTAACGTTAGAATTTATATATTATTTTTGTTCTCATTACATACATATATATATATATATATATATATATATATAGATAGATAGATAGATAGATAATTAAAACGAAAGGTGGTCTATGTGTGTTTCTTATAAAAGGTGTGTTCGAAAATTCTGACATTAAAATCTTTCTGTTCGTGCTTCAGTTCAGTCAAAAGGTTAATATATAATAAATATCAATTTTATTGACAATATTGGTATCTTTTTGTTAGCTCTTTATTTTTCAAATTTTATTAACCGGCATAATAAATCTCTCTCTCTCTCTCTCTCTCTCTCTCTCTCTCTCTATATATATATATATATATATATATATATATATATATATATATATATATATATTTTAAAAATTATAACAAATATGTTATAAAATCACTACAAAAATAGCCATTTTGTTTCAACACCTCCGGTGTCTTATCAAGTGATGATGTTGAATATATATATATATATATATATATATATATATATATATATATATATAATACACATGGCGTTATTAGAGACGTACAGCGGTCGATATGACTTAAAACCAGAATTTATGATTTTCCACTTCTTCCTCGGCTTCTGGAATGACGCGCGCGTATTCTTCCTCCGTTTTAAATAAGAACGCAAACGGCAGGCTTATTTTACCGCTGTAAACGATCTGGTGAGAAAGTCTTGTGTCTCCTAAGATACACATGAACTGTCAATTTGAGCCAGTGTTTAATAATGATCATTTCGATGCTGTTGATTAGAACTTTCTCAAGGACTTCAAGATTTGTGACGTAATCCTCCCATTTGATGTTCATGATTGATCGAATTTTCTGCTCATGTTTCTTTATACCCAGTCGGTACATGCTGCATATTGCGCACGCATAAAGTAAGACATCGCCTAATACGCCATTTGTTGTTTTTGGTGATTGTTTCCGAGCATGTGGACGGTTGGATAATCTTCCAAAATCAAGATGTGTTCCATGAATTATGTTCTCAACAACTTTTCTCGTAGATGCGACGAATAAAACTAAAACTACCCAATCCAATCCTTTTACAACTTGCTAAAAGCTTCTTCTCTCGTACTTCTCGCTTATGGAACTTCCTTCCGGCTCCATGCTTTTCAGCCAACTTTAATGTGCAAAAATTTAAATGCAATGTCAGTCACTATCTATTGTTCTGATTACTGTCTTCTTTTTCTGCTCATCATTCTTGTTTTTGGTCCTAATTCTTCCGCATCCTGTAACCTCTTGTGTTTTAGTAGCTTTACTGCCTTGCTTGGGGTGATACCGATTTACAAAAGAAATAAAAAAACAAAAAAAAAAAGAACTTGAAAAAATTTTGTTTACATCGTTTACTTTCTAACTAATGTCATCTTTGTTGATACTATCATGACCTTTCGGCTGCTATGTCCTGCATCCTTCTTCAGGTGCCCTTCACGGAACTTCGAATCGAACCAATTATTGCTTACCCTGTTTCCATTGTGTTTGGGTCTATACTACATAACCCAATGGATTGATCACAGAAATAATTGTTTCAAGGCTATCATTTCTGCAGTGACAGACACTCGATGAATACTGCAGGACACAATAACCGAAATAATCTAGAATAAACCACTAAGGATAACATTAAAATCTTTATTTAAAGGTAATATAACATAAGAGGGGTGATTATTGATTCATAAAGTTTAACAAAATTGTAAGGTTAATTCTTTAATATGCCTACAATTTACCGTAGTTACATATCGTAGTAAGGGTAGCTGTGAATTGGCTTATAAGAGGAGAGGAAAAGTTGGGTGTATTGTGTGATAGTTAATTGATAGCAGCTCATTTACTTTTTAAGGGATAACAGTTCAATCAAGTTCAGGTAGGACTTAGGAGAAGCAGAGATTCCCAGGTGAATGTCCACAGATGATAGTTCATGCTGGTTCGATGCGATTCTAGGTAAGCTTAAATCTTTGCGGTGACGGCGTTTAGAAATTAATTCGTTCTTAACCAACTTCTCCTCCCCTCTTTATATACCCTTATCAATTTCCCATCTGCTTCCGTACATATAAATATCCCTCTTCCATTACTAAGTTACGATTTATTCTTAGTGACTATCAATAATATCCCCGCTAAAATTTCCCATTCTATTTCCTTCGTCTGTCCTAATATTATTTATAGACATGTTCTTTTTCTTGTCTCTCTTGAATTATCCTTGATTATTCAGTACATATAGGCATTAAATTTCCACTACAATGCGTTATGATATAATGATAAACAACTATACAATCTTTACGTTATCATGTAATAACATTTATTTATGAAGTTTGTATGAGTTCTTAAATTTGGATTCATATGCGTCTGTATGTGGGTGTATGTGTATGTATGGTTATACGTATGTATATGTGTTTGTGTGCATGTGGGCATATATATATATATATATATATATATATATATATATATATATGTGTGTGTGTGTGTGTGTGTGTCAAAAAGTTAATGGTCAGATTTTAATTAGAGCATGAAATTGTAGTATTAAAAAGTGCTCAATACATATATCAAAAATAAAAAATTAACAAGTATAACTTTATGTTAAGCTAGAAAGTTTTAGGAATTCTACCAGACTAACCAACCACGTGTGGAAACTAAAAGGTAAAATATACAAAGATCCGATTGTAAACTGGAAAATTTTTAAAAAAGCTAAATCTTACAACAATCATATCTGCAACTTTTGTCAACAAGAAAAAGTTAACCATAATAAAATTTCCAAACCAAAAAAACCTTTTGAATGAGATCGGAAATTATGACCCGTTGCTTACACACTAAAGAGTTCCTTTTGAGTTCATATGAACTGGGATGAAAAAAAAGTATATACATTTATTTAAACCCCCGAGTGATACATTTCCAATATTCTTTTTTATTTAATATTACCAGCGTACTTACAATTTTCCGTTTGGTGGGAATAAGACACTTAGTTGAATTCCTGCAACAGGCGAAGACTCGGAATAAACGGTCCTACCCGTGTCAAAACAACATCTTAAAAGTTCAAAACATTAAGAGAAATGAACAACACTTAAACAAATCCCCTTGAAAATGGCTAAAGAAGTGGACAAAATCATTTAGGACAATGGAAAATACGGACAATTCTTGCACTGCAAAGGAAAAAAATTGTAAGAACGTTGGAACAGCTAAATAAAAAATTAATTAAATTTTCCTTGTCTTTCATATTTAAAGAAAGATGTTTAAAAGATATATATTGAATTTGTAGATATGATGAATTGGATCGTGATTACGATTCCAATGTAATAAATTATAACAATGGAATATTAATGTTTGAGCCTTATATATATATATATATATATATATATATATATAGAGAGAGAGAGAGAGAGAGATGAGGTGAAGAACACATAGATAGATAGATATCAACACATACACAAAAGAAATCAACGAAGCGATTTCGAAGGTAAACTGTTACACCCACACTAATTATCTCAGAAAAAATATGAATTCACTCCTTCCTGTTGGTCTGTCCATTCGCTTGATATGCTTTGTTGCAGTTTGCTACAGAGTCTGGAGTAGCACTCTCTCGCACCTACATTAGGAATACATACACGCATACGCATGATCTCTTACTCAATTTCTGGGACGAGAAATTATCATTAGTTACTGACAGTCTGACTAATATCCTTATCTTTGTTCTTCATAACGTTGTGGCCGTTCTGACCTCCGGCCTTCAGGTGTCTTTCGATCTGGAAAACATTCGTGGAATTTCAAACTGAACCGCCATTACTTAATCTGTGAATGTATATTATTTTTCTTCTCCTAGTGTTCCTGTTATTTAATTTTGTTCTTTTTAAATACTGGCACTGTATTATTCGACCATGGGATTGAACTCACAATTACTATGTCGATAAATTCATGAAGCAATACTTTTAGGCTATTGTCTGAAGCTTTGAACCCGTATGCTTAAACTTTTAAATGTTTTTTTATTGCTTTGTCTGCTTGGATTCCTCCACCGCCGTCTCTCTTCCCTATTGATGCTGCAGAAAACTTGCTGTAAAGCTTAACTACTCCTGTCGCTATTTCTCATTCTACTGCTGTTGTTGAAACCTTGATGTCAAGTTTAGCTCTCTCAACCGCCATTTTTCTTTCATTCTTTAATTAATGGTTCCGATATGGTATGTATATCTAAAAAACATAAAACGAATGTCGAGCAATTCTTGTGGGATTAAATAAAAATACTAGATCAACAAGAACACTGGATAAAAAATATTTGAAGGAACAAACGCGTGAGCTTGGCTCTGATAGGATAGATATAACATCCTGAAATCTTGAAAACTAATTGCTACGGGTAAGTGGGAGCCAATTAATTGTGTCGCAGAAAAGCCAAACAAAATGAGTGAAGTCTAAAGCATGTAAACTTGTCTGAAAAAGGAAAAAAAAAAGCAGAAATTTTATTTTAAATCTCATTATGTATGTTCCAAACATTGAAAAATCGCTGAGTAACAATAATTTTTATTGGTGGAAATGTGTGAAAAGTTTCAAATGCGGAATTTGAACTGAAAGCCATGAAGTTTGAAGTTCTTTTTTTCTCAGAGCTGGCAAAATGAAGAAAATCCCCGAAAAGTGCAAGCAATCTGATTCAACATCAAAGCAAGTTAACGACACGATTTCAATCAATACATGAAAATTAAATAAATATCTAAGATATTGTTCTGTGTTATTTTCTTTAATGACAACATTTGAGCAAATTGCATCGTACGCACCCACCTTACTCTGAAAGGGCTAGGACTAAAACGCTTTTTCTTGTTTTGCAATTAAAGATTCCTTCTTGAAGAGATACTTTTAATGAATATCATCTTTCTGCTTCTGGCAATTGTGGACACTGACAATGAGTCAAATTCATGAATGCTGATAGAAAAGAAAAAAAGGAACAAAGTAAGGAATAATTAATATTTTCTAAATTAGCAATTAACATGTGATCTGACTTTACTAAGGGAGGCAACTCAATTGAATTCTCTCTACATTCGCCACACGCTATGTTCCTTCTGTTCTTGTCATTTACACATTAATGATTTGAAGTGAGTTTGTAATTGAAAAGAAGCGTAAAAGGGGAAAACTAAAAGAAGGAAAATTAGCTACACTTTAGATAATGTTACAGTGCATAAAAGCTTTTATTCAGAATTTATGCATTTGCACGTTTCATGCAAGATGTGGTTATCACTGGAGATTGAATGACAGCAAATTTCCTCGCATATATACGTCATTATTATTATTATTGTTGTTGTTTTTGTTGGGAGAGAAAGCATCACGCCAATAGAGTGATGCAAGGACATAAATATACGAAGTCCAATGTACCCATTATGACACCTGGTTCGATAAAAGTATATCAGACACATGCATAACAGCTAATTGTGTGCGATATGATAGCCGCTTTTGATAAAAGTCGGCACCACCTTGCAGGTGTGGCTCATAGCGAAATAACATCAAGTCGAATAACTCAGTCCACTCAAACGGCCTCCGATTGCAGGGTGTTTCCAAGTATCTAGTTCAAAACTGAAACCCTCTCGACACCTGATCATGAGCCACTCCAACCACATGTGAACATAGATATACAGTGTATCAGCCCTCAGGGGACATGCTTAATTTATTAATGTCAGGCAAGAGACAAGAAGAACTTGTATCTGTTACTGAACGTGATACTTACTGGAGACCATCTTAATTCACAAAGACAACACTTGTACATATTATCTCTGATTATTATTATTATTATTATTATTATTATTATTATTTGTGTCTGTTATATTTCTTGTTTTGTAAACTGTAGAGCCGGTTCCAAACTATGGTTCTTAGTCCCTATAGAATAATTGTCATTTAATTGCTAGCACTTCTCTTAGTATATAGGATGTTCCTAGTAGGGCGAACTTCTGGGAAAATTTTATTTTGATGTTACCTGGGACACTGTTAGTAAAGATTTTCTATTCCTTTTCTCACGAGTCCCAGAGCTCCGATTACTATTGGTACTTTCTCAGTCTTCAAGTCTCACCTTCTGTTAATCTCGATCTCCAGGTCCTTCTATTTGGACAATTTCTCAATAATTTTCATGGGGGTGTTTTTCTGAGATGGTACTGCTATGTTAATAAGCATACACTTCCTGAATTTCTTGTCTTTTATGATAATATCAGGTCTGTTGGCTTTCATTTACCTGTCAGTTTGAATTGGCATGCCCCAGATGATAGTTACATCGTTATGTTGGGTAACTGTGTCTGGTTGTTGCTCATACCATCTCTCAGTGGTTTCGATTTTGTGCTTCTTGCATATCTTCCAGTGCATATATGTCGTTATCTTGTTATGTCTGTGGGTATATTCATTTTTTGCTAGTTCCGGTCATCTTGAGATATTATGGTCGACATTTTAATTTTCCGCAGATCCTACATTTCGGGTTAGTTCCATCCTTGATTATGAGAGGATATGGTTGCACGGCGTTGGTTTCAGCTTTCAACCCGGTGCTCCTCAGTCACTGATGTATTTTCTGTTGGTCTCCTTTCGTTCTTTTTAGATATTTGCCATGCAACGCCTTGTCAATCCTGTTTTGGGGGTTTTTTTGGGGGTTTTTTTGTAGCTTCATTTAGCCAAGTTGTTTAGCTTTGTTTTACTCGTTTGGCGCCGATGGTATTCCCTTTGTTTTTTGCTGGTAGAAATTCAAGTATATTAAGATGTTTTTGGAGAGTGCAGCTTCTTTGTTGAGGGAGTGGATTTGGTCTTTTACTATTTGTGAGAAGGCGGGGTCATTGGTTTTTGTGAGGTATGCTTCCAATCCGATTGTTGTAATTTTAGAGTTAATTCAAGTTGTATTAGACCTTGGCCTTCTAAAGCTCTTGGTACGTACAGCCTATCAACAACTGATTTCGGGTGGTGCATTCTCATTTGGGTAAGCATTTTTCTGGTTTTGGCGTCCAATATTTTAATGTCAATCAACTTCCATTTATGAATGTTGCAACTGTATGTTACTAAGGGGAAAATCTAAGGTTTTGATAGCCTTCATTTTATTGGTTCCATTAAGTTTGCTTTCTAGTATCAAACACACTCTCTTAAAATATTCTTTAAGGATCTTGTTGTTCAGGATTGAATGTTGTATTATTATTATTATTATTTCCCAAATAGAGACCTAAGGTCAGAAATGACTTCATGACATTTTCCAGTGGTTATTTTTCTAAAAACAAAACAAAAAAAAAGCAAGCTAAGAACACACACACACACACACACACACACACACACACACACACACACACACACATTTTTACATAGATAAAGCTCTTTGCAATGTGTGCGCTGTACTTGTGAGTACAATCTTTTGTATTTCTTTAAGGCATGGGCTACAAGGAATCCTTTCAATGAGTCTATCGGAAGCTTCTCCAATCAATCTAACTACAACTGGAATTATTGATGCACTCATGTGCTAGGCACATTTTTGAGATTTCCACTTCAAGATCCTTGTATTTTGATAGCTTTTTTAAATATCGTCAAAGATACGTTACGCTCTGCAGGGACTGCCATGTCAATAAGAAATCACATTCTGTTTTTTGCTCTTTGATATCATTGTTTTGTCGATTAGCTACGATTGTTTTGTCTGTGTGTATTGCAAATTCCCATAAAATTGTTACAGGTTCTATCTCTATAACCGGATCTGGGTGATGTTCACACCAATTACTTGTAGTTTCCTTCCCGAAAATGTTGCATATTTTCCAGTGTAGATATTCGCCCACTCTATCATGCCGAGTTTTATATCCAGTGGGTGTGTTGTATCCACCCACGGCTCCAGACATCAGCAGCAGTTTCAGTTAGCCATAATCATCTCCAGCTCGCCATCGGCCACGGCGCCAGCTATCTCCAGTGTGCCTCCAGCTTCCGCCGCTCCAGTCAACTTCAGCTACAGCCATCTAGCAGCAACGATATGCAATAACCTCTCCTTTCACGACAACACTTTTTCGCGACCACAATACTGTCTTTTTCAGGACAACTCTCTTCACAGACCACAAAACAATCCTTTTCAGGACAACGTTCTCCAGCTACTACAAAACTGCCATTTCAGGACAACGTTCTTCTCATCCTGTACATAAGCAAGCCGAGATATTTTGCCCAGTGCACTGTAACCTTATTTTTGTTGATTTATTTTCTTTAACTTTCTTTATGCTTTGGTATTTATTTTCCACTTAATTATATTGTGCTGTTCAAGCAGCAGAACCCTGGAGTAATGATGTCCAAGTCGGACGATCAAATCAGATTCACTTGTGAAACTTTTATGTCTTTCTGGCTTTTCTCTCCAATGAGACCACCATGAGTAAGGATTAATGTCAAAAGCTGGATTAGTCTAAAAATAATTGACAGTATCTTTTTACTTGAGACGAATGTCTAATGGAAATGTGTTATTAAAGCAGTAATACAATTTCCATTCCGTCTGTAAGTCTTTCAATTTTTCTTTATTGCTGTTTGAATCATTATCTTTCTATATTATTAAGCATTAACTATAGGTGGTAAAAGTGTTTTCATATAAGTAATACTATTTTGTTTATTTCTTGTTAGTAGAAAACGAAATCCTTTCGCCTCATCCGCGTTGATTTATACCGTTCTTTTTATTTAAGTACCATTGTGTCTCCAATTTCATAAGATCTTCTCTGCCTCATTTCTCACTGCTGCTATTCGCACCATCTCTTTTGTTGTTCCCTATTCCACAATCTTCGTCCCATTATTTAGAAGCATTTCTTATTCAAATATAAACTTCCTGAATCTTGTTTAATTCGTTTTATAGTGAAGCAATTATTGTCTGAATATTGCTTGGGATTGAATCATGACGGAAACGATGTTTCTACGTTGGGAAACGTTACGTCATGTAGTTGTTCGGGTACAAACTAGCTTCGATTGGCCAAACAAGTTCTGAAATGAAAAAGAAAAGAAAGAGTCATATTGCTTTTTTTATACAGCAAATTATTGAATTAAATATTTTCAGTAGATATTTTCCGACAATAGACATAGATAGATAGAAAGATAGATAGATAATGAAGATAGATAGATAGATAGATAGATAGATAGATAGATAGATAGATAGATAACGAACATAGATAGATGAATATGTATGAAGTGACTTAATATACTGTGTTGTAATAATAATAATAATAATAATAATAATAAAATAATAATAATAATAATAATAATAATATCCCATAATCTTCATGTTTAATTTAAATTCAAATGGACCACTCTATTCAGGCCAGAAGACTGGGTTTACTCATCGTTAACAAGGAAAGAATATTTCGCTCTTCTAGGATGCCATAAATTAACATTTTGGAAGTACTTGTTTGAGAAGCGAAATAAATTGCAGAACGAAAACCCTGACAATTATATCATAATTCTTGGTGAGTTCTAAACGGCAATTCAGCCGAGTAAAGAGATTAGAAAAAGAGGAAACCATTTCAAGAATCAAAATTATTTTTAAAGCATAGAATTACTAACATCAGTCTAAATAATAGAGATTATGCTGGATTATTGAAGAGATTTGCTGTTGCTGGACCTCCAGGAAAACCACTAATTACAACCGATGTGAAAACTTTGAATAGAAATAATGTTAAAAATTCCCGACTCGTCATAATATTAACTCTATTTAAATTGATCACAAATTAATTGAATGTATATTTACATTATTGAAACATCTTTCATGTACTCATCCTAATGAATGTTGAATAGCGCACGATATGCTCGCCCGTTCTGGCAGAGCAAAGCAAACCACTTTTTTCTGTCAGATTTCAATGCAGAGAAAAAGAACCGATTCCATGTAGCATTTCTATTTATTGTTTTCATCGTTTTTTTTTTTATGTTTATTAACTCTAATTATTAAAAAATATCTGGTAGAAAGAAAAATGTTTACAAGCGTAATCTCCATTCTAACTCGTCGTGTCAACAAAGAAATGCTGTCATACAAATAAAGGAATAAGAAAGAATTAAGCAAAGGAATAAGTATAATTTCTCTCTCAAGTAGAAATAATCTTATGCAAAGTTGGACAAATGAAACTAAAATGTATAATCATGCAGTCAATATAAGTGGCTCAATTTTTTTTCAAACGACTATTTTGTTTAATTTTACCGTATTATAAATGCAAAGTATAAACAGGTCGTTATCTGATAGCTGAAGCCAACTTTCCATTGGCCAACCAACTGACATTTTTTCTACAAGGCGCACTTAATTTGTTGAGTCAAACAAGATAATCTTAATTGAAAGACAAAAAAGGATCTGGGCATTTTAAACGAGTCCATTAACTTTATTTCATTAAAATTAAATTTTCGAACAATCTCTTTAAACCGGATAAAGACATTCAATTTTGATCATCGATTTAATTTCACTTATTCTGACAGTTTCATTCGCTCTTGGCTCTTATTCTGCTAATTGTAAAGAAAGGCTCTGATATGGCTAAGGCATTTTTTATTAAAGGATTTCCAACAAAGCAGCAAATGAGTGGAAATGATTCACTTACAAAGGAGAAAATAGGCTAGCATACGAATTTCTTTTCATAAAGAGATAAAACTTTGGTGTATTTCGAATGGCTAAGCATTTGAACATTATCTGAAATTAAACATTTAAAGGATTGACTTTTTAATTACGAATTGAAACGAACAAAAATTCTTTCATGAAATACACAACTAAAGGTGTTTCATTGTAATTAAATGTCCGATTGATAAGTTTCAAAATACAACAAAATTAGAAGGTTTCGTAAGTTTTAGAGTAAATGTAGTAATATAGAAACCAATTTATTTTTTGGTCATACAAGAAAAAATGAAGTGGACATTACAGTAACTATTGTAATGCAAATCGAACGAAAAGTTGTGGAAATGACTCGTAAAACTTAAGGACGAAATTGCTTTGGAAGGAGAAAGAAAAAAGAAAAATATATATAAATAATTCTGACAATAAAGTGCGTATCAGAAAACACAGAAAATAAATGAAGTGATATGGAACTCCATATGATTAGATATTTAAGATACATATTAGTGGATCATCCGATTTAGCATCGAACTTACTGCTTTAGCAATAATCTGTGAAAATAAAATGATATATCCCTTTGAAATGAGCCCTGTAGATTATTTCTAATCATAAAATGACATCGGGCAATATTAGTAAATGACCTGGTGGGTAACGATCTCACTACTCCAGCAATATTCTGCAAAATTAGCGTTCTCACTATCGCTCCACACACACAAACACACACACACACACACACACACATATATATATATATATATATATATATGGAAACTGCGGTCAAGACCGAGCCGCAACAGTCTCTAACATGCATGCTTGAACGCAATCTTCAGGCCATGTGTGTTGCGTTTTTGTATATGCTGGACAATGGTGCATTATGGCTAGCAAGTTATATTGTATTATCCCAATGTTTATTGAATAGGCAGTAACGGTTATGTTTCAAATTATTCTACAGGTTATTCAGTAAGAATAATTATGGATCCGAATATGTAACTTTTTTATAGTGTAGCTTGTTAACTTTTTCCTCATTATTTATTATTTATTACTTAATTATGTGTTTATTATTATTATTGCATTTACTTGTGTTTATGTGTGCAGTCAGCATTTTGATATTTACGTATGCTCTATCGCTAATATCAAGAACTTTTACCCATAAATATAAGCATAAAATAAAACTATATTTGTTGTTTCCCTGTGTTATTTCACTCCCATCTTCAACAGGAGATCCGAAATCGGCGATAGTAATGATGACTGTTGTGAAAATAGTTATCAGAAAATTATGTTTTTTGGGAGAAGAAAAAAACTCGTGGCGTTTGTTTTGCTTTTCTTTTCTACGGGAAGATGATACAACATAAAATGAACGTACCATTTTTATTACGACCAAAACATACCAATCAAATAGATAAAGAGAAGATGTTCTCTGTTGAGTTATCGCTACTATACCAAAAAGAATAAATTATTGTCCCTAATGTGTTACGAAATCGCCGGTGTTCCAGCGTCGGGTCTATTTCTGTTTTTTTTTTTCTGATTCTTGCACTTTTTGTCACTCCTAATCACTAAAAATAGAGAGATAAAATCATCGCATCTCGTTAATTTCTTTTTTATTGGCATTCTGTCAAGTGTGCGCGTTAAGTGGAGCTCACAACTTATGCAACCGTCTATTCAAAAGACTTTCAAAAAGACAAAAAAGAACATATCGTGCGAGAAGCCATTTATCTGTTCAGCACTCAACACCCATTTTCAAACTCCACCCGTCCGCTCGACCTATATGTGACAGTGACCAATAGCTATTGAGGACTTACTTTAACAAATAAACCCACTTGATTCCCGAAAATTACTGTATTTCGAAGAATTACTATGAAACGGATATTACGTGTGAGTCTAAAATGGTGCAATGTTTAGTCAGCTAGTCTTGTAGGCATTCCATTATAGTGGCCTTACATTAGGGTTGTGTCAAATTTTTTTTATGGAGTCCGTGTCATTGTTGTCCTTGTGTAAAGTGGGCCGCAATAACAACACGAGTTTCACAGCGACGATATAAATAACAATTATATATACATGTGTTGCTTGTACATTTATTTGCTTGTAGCGTTTTGTGATCAGGTTCCATAAACATATGAGGAATTAATTTAATATTTAATATATATATTAATGAGATTTGTACATCTGAGAGAAAAGGATTTGCAATAAGAAATTCTCGATAAATCTTCTGAGACATTTATAGCAAAGCGCCGAAATGGCATCCTATGTACATACATCCACCTAGATCCCTAAGTCCCATAGACACCTAGTGTCAGTTTATACTGTTCCGATGATTGAGAACTGATAATGGAAAAGTACGGGACGTCACGATCCACTTAGCTGTGGTAATACATAACAGAATATGTTAGTTTAAGAGAATTTGACTTTCCTGATTATTAGTGTTCGCTGTTAAATGTAAATGATTTACAACTTTTTTGTTTTTATTGCTACTTTGACTAGATTGCTATTTTATGTAAGATGTAACCAAAAATACCAAAATCAATGAATGGATGTTTAAAAAGATAATGTTTCTTGAGCTCCTACAGGCTGCATAATACCACCAGAGCCTCCCCCACTTGCACTAGACGAAAGCGGATATTATACATAAGTAAAAATAAACATGAATTTTCTTGTATATTTTGTTCTTTGAGAAACATTTGCAAATATACTGTTAAAAATGTGTAAAGAAACTTTTGTTAGAGAAGCTTATGTCAAGTTATCTTTTGCGTTGTCTTAAATATGCAATCATTGAATATTTCGCTGATCTTTACAGACGAGATTTTTTCAATCACAATTGAGCCAGTTGTTCCTATATCAATATTATTCGAAAAACAGAGTTTATACATATATATCCATGCCGTCAAAATATCTAAATAGTCTTGCACTTGCATTATATATAATATATACATCATATAAATACATGATGCTTTATAGATAATATTAAAATACTAGGCACTTCAACGAAGTATAAAGTTTAATAAGTTTGTCTCGCTGGATCCATTAAAACGGAGTAATGAGTTCGATCCTTACTGGATGCTTCATGATTGCTTGCCTTCTGACGCATTTAACCTACACTTGAGAAATCTCTATAATATCAAGAACTGTATATTGTTCAGCATTTTCATATTTACATTCAATTCTTCTTGAATATTAAATTTAACCGCTAACGTTTAATTCCCCTTTGAATATTTAAGGTGTGCTGTTTAATATAACATAAACATCTATTCCTACCAAAGCACCAAAACAGTTCACTATACAAAGATAGGCGACTACGTCCATTATATATAATTAGATAATTCACTCTTATGCATTAGACTTTTCAGGAGACGTAAAAATGTATTACACACACACACACACACACACACACACACGTGCACACATGTTCACGTGGATACACTCTATTTATAATGAAATCGAATGAAAAGTATATGACATCTTAGCAAAAGTTAACTTGACATATCTCGCCAGTAGTCAGGCTTCATAAGAAAAATAATTTTATTTAAAAAATCAAAATCTACTTTAACAATATAAAACTTGATTTTTTAAGCGTCTAAACGCTTAATTTCTAAATTTTACATGAAAATAAATTTTAAATGAAACGAAATCTTAAATGATTTCAGTCAGTTTTTACGGTTTAAATAATACACATAGTTTAAATACTAATGCAATAAGAAATGTGGGTATATTGAAATTATAAAAAATTATGTGAAAATTTCATATCCTCTGTCACTTACCGCAACCTTAAGCGAAGAAATTATCAAACAATGAAGTGATTGGACGGAACTTTTGTTTAATAAGCTGCGTTTCTAAGCTTTATTATGGCGATGCTGTCTGGATGAAGATAATAAAAAATGTATATTCTGAGAAAAAAGGAGTGAGAAGAGAACTCTTCATCTTTTAGTTATTTTCAACCTATCAGAGGAAAGGAATTTGAAACCTGCGACAATTTTGAAAGACTGATAAAATACAAGAGAAGCAGCCATCTAGTTTAATTACTATTCATGCCGACACGACTCTTGATTGGATAGTCAGGAGAGATTTAAGTGATCAGATCAAGTTACCTTCAGTAGGGAAGAAAATTCCAAACCCCGAGATACCTCGTGACCAACCAACGACAACTTAAAACATGCAAAATTAATCCAGGCAATGAAACAAACCCACCTAATTTTCTCCGGTGATGCAAAGCAACTCGCACACTGCTACCATAATTCTTCAAACAAGACTCTACCAAGTTTATCATAAAAGACTTTCATTTAGTACACTCCTTCCATTCAACTACGAGCACTTCCGCTACTACACTGACATTGAACGAATCAGAAATTTAACAAGACTTCATGAAGTTCACTCTCCCTATAGAAAGGCATTATCTTCAACTTTAGCAACTAATGTAAGGCGCTCCCACTTTCTTATGAACATTCTTCTCTCTTTAGCTAAATTTTTATTTGGCACTCAATAAAAATAATTTGAGCAAACCTTTACATACTTTTCTTCTTTCAGTTAAATTATTGTAACTAAACAAATTACTTCTGTTTAAATTTCACAGTAAGGGACCTTATCAATGGTCCGCCTAAAGAGATAATATGGAGTTACCTCATTTACTTTCTTAAAAAATCCAACACTAGTGGACGATCCCTAAGCCTATAAATAAACAGTGACATTCTCTGTCATCCTCTTTCTCCTATTTCACCCAGGGACGTTAAGATGTTGGTCGAATGCGAAGGAAAGCGCGCACGTGCACCAGCAACTTACCCTTTACTTTCTTCAATGTAACACCTTTCACTCGGGTTTCTTCTACACATATTCTATAGACACACGAACACATTCTTTAGATGTTTTCTGCATTCATGTTCATTGTTCGGTAACACAAAACAATATTTTATTGTCTATATATACCTTTGTTTCGTTAATACATACGTTATCGTTTGTATATACATCATTTCATTAGTCGGACTCACATTCCTAGTCTGTTATTTTTGTGGTGGGATAAATATACCAGGAGACACGTGTTTTCCACCTAAACACTCGACCAGCATAGACCCGCAACAATAACTAATTGGTATTTACAATAGTATAGATTGTGTTAAATTTAAGTCCCGTTGATGTTTATATAGACTTTTCTTTGAAAGTAGGTGTGTTAGCGAAAATACTAATCGTTCAAATGAATTATTAATCACATTTGTTAATAAAAGCTGATTAAAAGTTGTCATGTTTTTTACTCTTTTGAAGCAAATGTAATTTGACTGGATTTTAATCTAACATATTGCCGTCAAACTAATATAAGAGTTTCTCAACGGCTTTGGCCCATATGATAGGGCACGATGTCAAATGTCCCGGTTGCATTCACTAACGTTATGCTGAAACAAGAGCTGAAATATTAGGCTTTGCTTGAATCATAAACGAACGGATAATTTAAAGGTTAATAGACTGACCCTTTTTTTTTTTTTTTTTTTGAGAGACGTCCATCACCGATCGACCGTTCGAATCTTGTCGATTTGATATGATAAAATTCATTTATTTTTATTTTTTTAGCAGCTCGGTGGTCGTCCAGCCATCTGTCCACAATTATTTCTGTGACATTAGTTGAAGATTTCGCTCCTTTTTTCGTGTGGTGTGTGGACCTGTCGCTTTTTGATGAAAACGAAATTTTATTCATGACTGTAATTTATCTGCTTGACTTACATTCCCCAGACGAAGTGGATTTTTATTCCTTCAAACTGAACGCTTGTCAGAGGCACATATCGATTCTGTGGAATGTGGCCAATGTGCGCATTTGACGCCGACTCTAAAATGTCACAGCACTGAGATTAAAATCATAAAGCTAATTCGGAGAAGAAACACATTTTATTTCCTCAGCATCATCAATCACATATATATATATATATATGTACGTGTGTGTATGTATGTATGTATAATGTGATTCTGTGTGTGTGTGTAAATAATATTATATATAGCAGTATAGCAGTTATAAAATGAATGACAAGAGGGAAAATTACTCTGTGAAGCTTTTCGTTCCGAAAAGGATTACCTTTAGAAAAACTATCAGCTGAAGAAGTTTCTTCTTGGAAGGAAAAGTATTGCTGTATAGTTTTTTGTCTTGTCATTCATTTGCTCTCTAAAACACATACGCACACACAAATTCACACACACACACACACACACACACACACACATATATATATATATATATATTCCGTTGTGTATTCCCTCTCTATTTTTTAACCGTCGCTTTAGAACAATAGCGATTATATAATCGACACAAGAAGAGAGTAAAATGAAAGAGGAGTCGGACTAATATCAGATAAATATAGGAGGAGGTGCGCTTTATTCTACTGATGAAACGGAAAGGGAAGCCATTTAATATTGCTACCATATTCATATATTCACCGAAATAAAAATAAAAAAATAACGCATAAGAGATATGTAACTTTTACAACACAGTAGAAAATACCAAAAACAAAACAAGTTACAAAAATTATCATTATCGTAGGGAACTGGGACCTAAATGCAAAAGTAGGGATCTTGTGAAGGTAACTGTTAAGTATAGACTTGGATCATGTAACAAACGCGGGTAAATGGATTCATTAATGTACAATAAATGTCCAAGTAACAATAACTAATACTTGGTTTAATAGAACTTCCAAGAGGCTTGCAGATTATTTTTTTTTTAAAAAAGCCCGGTTGGAGACATTACAAACTAGATAGACGACTGACTGAATTTCTGGGATGAGAAGTTACATTATTATTTACACTATTTACATACAGACAATTGTCCTCATCATTTCTGTTGTTATCACAAATTTTCGACTGTTGTGATCTTCATCCGGTTAATCTACAGGGAATTCCGTACTGGACCGTTTATTTAATCTACAAGAGCAGACTGTTCTTGTTGCTGTGTCCATGTCTAAGAATATCTAGTCTAGCTCTTATTTCAGAACTGCTCAGTTATTGATCGCCCTTCTCCACAGATAGACGACATAAGCATCAATAAAATCTGTTTTTTCTAGAGCATACCCAAGTTCTAACTACGAGGGTGGTCACTTTCCAGTCAACTAAGGGCAAAACACAGAAATTGAAGAGCCCCAAATCACTACATAAACTGCAATATGACAATCCCAAAAGTGATTCGATTTGCAAACACACATATGCAATA
Organism: Acanthosepion pharaonis; assembly: GCA_903632075.3. NCBI lineage: Eukaryota > Metazoa > Mollusca > Cephalopoda > Sepiida > Sepiidae > Acanthosepion > Acanthosepion pharaonis. The sequence goes on along the minus strand of CAHIKZ030004736.1, from coordinate 632,476 downwards.
ACAGTAAAGAATAACTACGAAAGTCTAGAAAAGTCGAAGGCTCAAAGTAGAACATCTTAAAAAAAAAAGAAAAAAGAGACTTGCAGTGGCCAATGAATTAAGTAATTAGTGTTGTGAGGTATTACTTTGGGATGCGGGGTCAAGAGAAAATAATTGTCGATTAAATCTGAATAGATAGTGAAGAAATTGCCAATCCCCGCAATAAAAAAAAAATAAGTGGATAATTTAATAAAACGCATTAAACAATTCCAAACTCAATAAATTCCTGGATTCTTTCGGCAATGTCATTAAAATCTATCCGGATTGGCGGTTGGATAGTGTCAAAATGATACCCTATCTATTTTGGAAGAAAGGACTTTTTAATTTAGAATATTTATTTTTATGCTTATCAATCAATCAGAATCTGTTTTGTTTGGTAAAAGTTGAACTTACAACATGCGATAATTTGCCCATGGATAGTATGAAAAGTGTTAAAGTGTTTCACAGTCTCACAAATTTTGTCATTTCAAAATAATCTGTTTTTGATTTGAGCATCTCGTTGTTGGATAGGGATAAATCCAAAAATGTTTGACGTTTTCGTAAAAAATGAAACTAAATTAATTCAATATATATACCGTTTGCTAGCGCTTTTACTCTAGTTTCCAAAGATGTGTAGTTTGTTATATGATAAGTGATTTCAATTTCAACTCATACATTTGTTTTCCATGCCAACTTTTCTAACTTTCTGTTATAAGTGGGTATAGACATATAACTGGTATATTTCTAGTTTCTGTAATAATTTGTTAAAAAGAATGAATGTTATAGACCCCTACTCACCTACTGTTATATTATACTAAAATAGTTTTGATTTTTTCCCCGAAATCCATGAATTTTCATCACTGTCAAAAAGAAAAAAGTCGACTGTCAGAATTTGTAAATTACTAGTTCGCTACGCGTCGCTTCTCAAAATGAACAAATTTCAGTTCTTTGCCTATTCAAAATGCTATATGTATATTAGAAAATCTATTCAGTTTAATACAGGAGGAGTCATAAAAATGCCGGTTATACTCTTTTCCTGTTACCATGAGATTGTTGCCAGACAGAAAGGGACAATATCCCTCTTGATGTCCATTTCAATTTTATTTAAGTTGTATATGTATGCATTTTTGTTTCCAGCTTTGTGATTTTATTGCTCGGCTCAGGGTAGGGGGAGACTGGGGAAAGTATTGTTCCAAAGTTTTATTTCAAATTCAAATTCAGTCAAATTGTATGCATGTACGGGTGTGCGTGTGTGCGTGTTCATGTTCATTACAATCACATATATGTCGCTGATGCACTGCACAGACATACACATATACAAACATTACATACGCGCATGCAAAATCCTACGCATTGTGTGACGGACAGAGAATAAGCATCTTTTATAATGTAGATTTCCTGCCAATCAATGTGGTTAAACGGAAGGCTGTCAGAAAAAGAACATTTCCATTTATAGTTGTCAAGAGGAGTAATGTATAAAATACAAATTAATTTTACGCCACAAACCTAGTGTGACATTCCAGACAAAATGTCACATGCCAAAGATAAATTATTTTTTTTTAAGTGTTTCACCCCAAGCAAGGCGGAAAGCCACGAGCACGCAAGGGGTTACAGAGAGTTGGAGCTAGAGCAAATAGGAGTGATAGAGGAAAGGATCAAGAGGAGGATAGGGAATAGATCAGGGCATCTGGCGACGTCGATTGACATTATATTTGAATAGTTGGAGATTATAGCTATCAGGAAAACAAGAAGAAGGGAGGGAGTTCCACAGGCGAGCGGTGCGAGACATGAAACTATTGGAGTAAAAGAGACGGCTACATTTAACAGTTTCGACAGTGAAAGGGTGTGAGCGAGATGCCAACATAGAACGCTTAAATTCATGAAGTCTGGGAACCAGCGAAAGCAGCTCCTCAAAGCAGTTACCATGAAAGTATTTGTAAAAAAAGACCGAGGGAGGCGACGGTACGTTTGTAAGAGAGCGACTGTAGACGAGATGCCAGATCAGGGCCAATTACGTTGCATATCCGTCTCTGGATCTTATCAAGAACCTTGAGACAAACATAAGGGGCACCAGACCATATATGACAGCAATACTCCATGCAAGGGCGAATGGTTGATTTGTAGGATTGACTCCGGCGAGACAAATTTCTTGGCACGGCACAGGGAGCCAATTTTCCTTGCGGTGGACGAAGCTATTGACTCAATATATTTGTTCCATCTCAGGTCAGCAGTCAATGTGAGGCCGAGTAGTCGCAAAGAAGAGCTCTCGAGAAGTTGAGCGTCACACATTCTAATGAGGGACATAGATGGTTCTCTGTGGGGAGTAATAGAGAATAGTTTTGTTTTTGAGGCGTTAAAGTTAACCAGCCCCAGTTCACAACCGATCGGAGGTCCTTTTCGAGACGAACGGCCAGGTTAGTTTTGTCAACGACACTAGATTTGTTTTTGAGACAGGAGTAAATTGTAGTGTCGTCAACGTAGATGCCTACTTGGGAATCTATGACGTCAGGAAGATCGTTGATTACGATAAGGGATAGAGTAGGGCCTAGGATGGAGCCTTGGGAAACACATGCGTTCGTGGGATAGGAGCTGGAGGAGAATCCGTTGAGAACGACTTTCAATACACGGTTTGACAGGAATGATTATATTGTCAAACAATCAACCTGAAATTCCACAACCCTGAAGCTTGCGAAGAAGGCCGGCATGCCAAACCCTATCAAACGCTTTGGAGATATCTATAGTCATGGCACGAGCTTCTCCGTTATTATGAAGAGCTTGCTAAACAATTTCAGTGATGGCCGTAAGCACATCAGCTGTAGAACGGGCAAAGCGGGAACCATATTGCTTGTCTGAGAGCAGATCATGGGATGTAAGGTGGTTAACCACTTCGGCGTTGATTAAAGCTTCGAAGACTTTGCCGAAGAGGGCTAGGAGACTGATAGGACGGTAATTAGAAGGGTCAGAAGGGTCACCAGAGTTCTTAAAGAGAGGAACAATGGATGAGGACTTCCAACAGGCTAGAAAACAAGATTCATTGAGGCAGTAGTTATATAATTTGGAGAGGGCAGGGGCCAGTTCAGGCGCACATTTCTTCAGGACAATGGTTGGTATCCCGTCTCCACCACTAGCCTTGTGGGGGTCTAATTTAGAGATGATGCCCAGAACTCATGACGGGGTTATGTGCAAGTCACTCAATTGAGCCTCAGTTCTAAGGGGGAAATCGGGTGTGGGTACACCTGAAGAGTCGAGCGTTGAATTGAATGAGAATTTCCGATGAAATGAATTTTTAAAAATGAAAACGTATTCTTGAAGCATTCTTTTTAGCTTTAATTGAAAGCTAAATGATTAGATTTACTATTTCCAGAAAGCAAAATACTCTGGTGTATTTCAGATGGAAATTATATTGATTAGAATATTTATATATCAGATGGCCATACGATAAAATATCTGGAACTTTACATTTCTAAAACAATAAGTAAAACAAGGGTTTTATTACTATATGCATTTTAGATAAAGAAATACAAGGTGATGAGGATGAAAGCCTCGCTTAACGTTTTTTTATTACATGCATGCATGGATCATGAAGTGGAGACATTGGGCAATTCGCATGACCATCTCCAGGTGATAATGTTCCTGTCCAAATGACATTATTCGAGGAGAGCGATATTCTGCAAATTTCCAACAGGTAAATTGAACAGTTGAAAAGTGACATTGTTCATATTGACAATTACCTCGAAAAATTTTTGTATAAAAACATTCTATCTTTAAAATAAGTGAAGTTCCAGATACAACCCAGGCATCTTTTTGCACTAAAAAGGTCATTTGCACAGAAACTTAACTCGGAATGACAAGGGATTTTTTAAAAATGAATTTAGTATCCCTCTTTCAAATATTTTTTAACTGTCTTAAAATATAACGTTGCAGATATTTTCCTGGTCCTTTTGAAATGATGCTACGTTTTACAATTTTAGGAGAAAATTTGGGTATCTAGTGGAAGTTTGTAAAATCATGACACTTAAGACATATTAAAACAACAATTTTTCAGTAACGTTCAGAGCTAGGACTACTTTCAATTCGTACGAATTTTTGCGAGATTTTGGTTATCGAATATTATATCAATAAAATCTCTCATTTGTAATTTCGTTTTCTGGTTTTGTTAAATTAGAAAGAAAAAACACTGTGAGAATACTTCAAGTCCAGAATTCCTACAAAATGGTTGTGCTTATAAAAATAAACGTTTATATTTTTGGAAATCTCACTTTATTCTCTTTCAATGAAAACGAAACCAGTTTTTCAAGGAGTTCAGCTGTAATCATTTAACTATCTTTTCTGTTTGCAAGTTGGAAAATTGAGGTTTTTAGACAGACCCGGTAATGATTAGCAAGCTAGTCTGGTTGATCCTTACTACTGAGTGATTAATTCGATAATCACTAGGTGCGTTAAACATGTAAACTTGTGATAAACTGAGCTTAGTAAAGAAAAACATTTGATTTGATTTAATTACTGTTTCTCCTATTATAAAATATTCGGTTTCGCCTTAAATTCCCTGATTATTAATTTTATCCTAGACAAGAGAAAAATTCTTATTTGAAACGCTAATTACTTTCATTTAATCCTTCATGATTCGTAATGAAACTTTTCCTTTTACCGTTCCTCTTCACCCAGAAAACATAACTGAAGTGATTCAGTTGATTAGAAGAAAAAGTTATAAATATTCTTTTAGTTCATAATAAACCATTGCACAGTACATGACCTTAAAAAAAACTTTATTTATCTAAAAGAGTCGTTAGTTAACCAGGAAGAGTCGACGGAGATGTATATTTACGAAAGTCGGCTTTCAAAGCTTAGAATGTAAATCAACTACAGGTCATAGATAGGAAAAATACATCGTTATCTCTATCAAAGCAAATCCACGATAGTTTTGCTTATGTGCAAAATCAGGGCCTTTTCGCCGTTATATATATATATATATATATATATATATATATATGGGATAACGTGCTCAATATCAGAGATATAGTGTATGTAAGTATAAAAGGCACATTCAAGTCAACACTCAGAGACGACAGACTGTTTCATGCTAAACGCAGTCATCAGGCCACACACACACACACATACATATACATACACACACACACACACACACACACACATATATATATATATATATATATATAGAGAGAGAGAGAGAGAGAATGTCATCTCATTTTAACAGACATATTTACCAAAATCACAAAAAAAATTACCAAAGTAAATTTATTCGATAAAATCGCCACTGGTTTCAACCACAGCCTCCAGACGACTTTTAAATCTCCTGCAACTCTTCTGGACGGTCTCCATTGGTGAAGTTGCCTTCAGTTCATCTTTGGTGTTCCAAGGAGTTTTGTTGGTCTCTCGCTAAAACTCGCCCCATGCATAATAAGGGATTTGCAGTATGGGCAGTTAGATGGCCAGATGTAAGGGGTAATGTGGTCGTAGAAATTGTCTGATAGTCATGACTGGGTTCTCCTGTTTGTGCGGCATGGTGCTGAGTCCTGTAGCCAGACATAAAGTCTTCCAACAACTACCCTCTTGACCCAGAGCAGTACGATCTCCTCAATCCACTTGATGTAGGCCTCCGTGTTGAATCTGAGGCCCCGTGGGAAGATGAATGGAGGCATAACGTCGCCATCACTAGTGATCACTCAAAACATCTCCGTAATCACGATTCGACTCATCCAACTCTTTCTGAATTTTTGCACTGTCCTAAGATTCTCACCAAAACACTGAAATGTTCGTATGGGATCTTCCGGCGCGAATTCCAAGCAGTACAGCTTGCTGTTTCCAAATTTCTGCCGGAAGGAATTGCGTCATGGTGCTCTTTTTCTCTCAGACAGTGTCCAACTGACCCTATTATATTGAGCAGTCAACAAAATCAAAAATAAACAAAGTTCATGCGCTAAATTAAAAATATAAAATGGTGACAATTTACTCAGCGCACCCTATATATATATATATAGAGAGAGAGAGAGATAGAGAGAGAGAGAAAGAGAAAGAAAGAAAGAAAGAAAGAAAGAAAGAGAGAGGCAGACAAACAGAGAGCGAGATTGATTGATTCATTTTCTACAACTTATCAAGCCTTTGCAGTTAATCTAAAGCCAGAACATATTTTTCGATTGTAAGGATGTTTTTTGACGTAATAATGGTTTAGTGATATGACTTACTAATTAACCGATAGCTAGGGGAGAAGAGGTAGATTCGTACATTTCTCAAGGATATTTGCAGTTAAGTGATTATAACGAACCCAACGGGAATTAGAACAATTCCGAGCCATTAAGCATTATACCACTCTCACTTAAAAGCTTACAACAACTGGTATTTCCGAACTCTTTTCCATCTATGTACTCGGCGTTGCTTAACTTCGTTGAGCGTACGGGAATCGGTGTTTGAACGTGATGTGGCTGTGCGCCTACAGAGAGGGAGAGATGATGAAAAAGAGAGAGATAGTCAATGTAGACATCGGAATCAACACTATATGGTGAATAGAGTTTATTCCTATCAATAATGTCTGCATCAATAAATGCTGTACCTCCGATATTGAGCCCTCTTCCCTAATATGTATACCACGTTTTAACAATAGCCATATGCCTGTGTGTTTTGAGAAAAGTTGGATGAGTGGTTGGCCAATTTACAAATTTAAATTTGACCTGAGATAACCGTACAAAATACCTATATTGGCCAAAGAATCGTATATAAAGCTCTTATTGTAAAGCTTGGCTCGCAAGAAATCCAGAACAGGTGTTATATTTCCTTGAAGAGTGACCTGAAAATTTGGATGACGAATAATGTTGCATAAAATAATTAGTGCATCTCTTACAGAGAAACTCACTTCGAGTGCTTCCGTATAGTTTGACGTATCTTGTAGTTCTGTTTTCAAATTGGTTTACTTTTTTTATTGGATTTCGTTTGATGAAACAAACATTTATAATACAGCATTTGTTTCATCATTTTTATAATGGCACCATTTCACATCAGGAGAGAATTTTTGTAAAGAAGCAGTTGAGTAACAACTGAATACGTAATCTGTGCAGATCGATACCTTAATATATTTAGCTAAGTGTTTCCCTGTTAAACTCACTCATTTTGCTGTCCTTTTACTTTCTCTCTCTCTCTCTCTCTCTCTCTCTCTATATATATATATATATATATATATATATATATATATATATATATATATATATATATATATATATAAAAAAAATAGGTTTTCACACAAAACTTTATTCTGATGTTTGACTGTTTAATCAAATTTTGGAATAAATCAGAGGCACTTTTCACTGATATATATATATATATATATATATATATATATATATAGAGAGAGAGAGAGAGAGAGAGAGATAGATAGATAGATAGATAGATAGATAGATAGATAGATAGATAGATAGGAAAAAGTTCTTTTTAGAAACGATGCGTGTTAGGTTCGGCTTTGAAGAATAATGTGTTGGGATTTTTTAAAAGAGGGGCAATAAATTAAATACCTTTTCAAATTCGACGATAAGAGACAAGAAAGTATGTATTTGCGATTATCGGTGATATTATGTATGGTCATGGTCTTAGGTTTATAATCGGGAATTGTGAAATTAGCACACTCTCAATGGCATTTCTTCTTAGTAACTCCTTTTCCCTCTTGATCAGACTGACATTTATTAAGTCGAAATTGTGATCAGATGCATTACAGAGAATCACCAGTACATTTAAAGTGTTGTTATACAGTATTTCTCTCTCTCTTTCTCTCTCTCTTTCTCTCTCTCTCTCTCTCTCTCTCTCTCTCTCTCTCTCTCTCTCTCTCTGCGATGCTTATATAGAGATGAGCTGCATAACAATACTTTAAACGGCAGGCGAATTTGAGACTCACAAGGCATATCAAGAGCAGGAGGGACAAATGAAGGCAAGCGGGGCCACCTACCTGAAGACTTTGTGTTATTGGATGGTAGAACGGGTGCATTTTTGGCAAAAGGACAAATGTTGCTAAACACAAGATAGGAGGTTGTTGTAAGCCTTGATCGTTCACGTCTTGAAAGAACACGGCACTTAGAAGAAGAAGGTTTTAAGACAAGCAGTTTTTGCTCGATATGACGAGGTAAAGAATTAATAGTAATAAATAAATAAAGAGCAAAAGACATTTATTTTTTTATCTATTAGTGTATATATATATACATATATATATATATATATATATATATATATATATGTGTGTGTGTGTGTGTGTGTGTGTGTGTGTGTGTGTGTAGGGTATATAATAGTATCCAAAACAAAATTGATGAGACAAAGTGGAAAAGTAATAAACAACGCGTTTTAACGATGTCTATTCGTTTCGGCTTCTACAGGTCTGAATGAAAGACAAAACTGCGTGTAAAAAAACGCACTGGGATTTTTTAGGATAAGAGGGACCATATATATATATATATATATATATATATATATATATATATATGTGTGTGTGTGTGTGTGTGTGTGTGTGTGTGAGGAAAGTAATATTATATCTCCGCAGTATCTTGTCAGTCTTTTTTTAATGAAACTTGTATAAAATTGGGGTTGCTGCCCAAATACACAATTATACATATAGATGTGTGTAGTGCTGACCTTTATTCTAATTTTCTGGTCTTTTTCCTTTTGTTCTCGTCTCTCCATTTCATTCACTCTTCATCTTCTCAGCATCTTTTCTCTCTCTCATGACACCCATTTCTATATTCTACTGTCTCCATCTCTTTTATCTACATTACCTGCCCCACATTCTTTTGCCCCGTTTCAGTAAATTATAACTAGTTATTTACTCCCACTTCTTTTCGTCGTTGCCAATTACCCGTACTCTTCACCAATCTTACCACTGCTTTCCCTTCATCTATAACTTTCTTTACGCCCCTCCTCATTGTCACTCGTACTTTCTCTAATGCACACTCGTCGCTGCTCGTGAGATTCCATCAATTCCTCTCTCTTTACCAACACATGTCCCTTTCTATGTTCACCTTTCTGACCTTTCTACAATTCTTAATATCCCTAAGCTTCAGTTTTATTAAAAATCAAACCATTGTTTGTTTCATAAATATCATCTGTACTCCTCTGCTAACAAATGTAATCTGCGGACGGGCCTGTTGCCAGTGGAGCCTTCATTCTTTACTTCTACCTGTACATTATTTATATCTGACAGCCATGTCTCTATAAATAGAATCGTTATTAAGTTTCATCGTCAGATGACTGACAAATGTTCACTATGTTCCCAATCTGGTATCTGAAAGCCAAAGAGACACTGCGGTTTTAATATCCTCCATGTTGGCTTTGACTGATGGCTGAAAGGTTGCTGCATTTAAATTAAGACAAGTCAATGGCAGTTTTACATCGGCTACGTTTAGGTAGATAAATGTAAGTATAATCACCACGTACTGAAATATATGCTTCAGACATCAAATCGGTTAACCCGTGTAGATGAGGATGACACATTTGCATCAAGAGGTGAAATAAAACTGAAATGATATATGCAAGATGTGAGAGAAGGAGGGTATTTTTTTTTTATTTATGTTCTATTCTTTAAATAATTCCAATAACTACATTCATTTAGTTACACAATTTCAGATTCAAGTTCAAAGTAAGTGATACCTGAATTGCTAGAAAAAAAAAAGAAAAAAAAAGAAAAGCTGTACGTAAAAGTATTCGGGTTGACTACAAAGCTTAAAAAAATTATATAATATTTGGTAATTGGGTCAGAGTTTGTGAAATGGAAACTTTTCAGCAGCCCTCGTATGACTTTGTATCTTCTTGGCGCCAGTATCTAAAATATCAGTTTTTGTTCAATGTGAAATGACAATGGAATTAAAACAATATATTTAAAAAATAATTTGAAAACAATTATCGTTCCATTTTCATCAGAAGTCATGATTCATTTCGTTATTATTGTACGTAAACAATTATGAACAAGCCTTATAACAATGCAGCTTCTGCTTTTCTCCCAATCCACATAGAATTCATTTATCCATTATTTTACCATACAATTCGCGGAGAAAAACGTCGAAAAGCAATCATAAAAGAAATTTCAAGGTTTACTGGAAGTTCCTGAATTGTTTTAAGGTTAACTTCCACAATTTCTCTGAAAGTAGTTATTGGTTCTTCCTTGGAGCTCATTTCGAATATTTTCATCTTTATAATGAAATTTTTGAATCTGCTTTTGTATTGCTGGTTCATTGGCATTTCCTTCTCTAAATGTCAGATTCACTTTTCTGATCTGGTTCTACCAATTTAAATTCATGCAAAAAATATTTGTGCCTGTTCTGGTGACAAGGTTTTCAAAGTTTATGACGAGAGATACATTTGAAAAATGAAGTTGAATACCCAAATCCACTCGAATAAATAATACAACACACTCCTACTTAGATCCTGATTACAGGAAATTTCGTTAGTTTTTCTTGCTGCAGCCGATTATAAAGTTTTCTTTAGCAGTTTTTCTTTAAGTATCATCAGATGGCATAACTTCCAACCTCTAAAAAAATAACAAATGATAATTAGAAATTGTAAGAAGTGAATCATTGACAAGATGTCTTCTAATTTCGCGTTTGTTTGTTTTTTTTACTCCAATTGCCGGTACACAAATACTCAGCTAGTAAATATGCGGAAAAATTAAAGCTTTTTCGTTTATTTTCACATGAGAAATTTCTCTTGTCTCTTTAAATCACTTCTTCTTTTTCACCAGACTGACGGGCCAGCTTGCGAGGTGAACTGATGGTGTTTTTTTTTTTTTATCAGTGGCATTCTTGGTCAATGGTCTAACGCAGATGGAAATTTGGATATTTTGAATATTGATTTTTGTGCAAAACATACTCTTCCTACTTAAATGATTGGTGCATCACAATCTTCCTAAGTTCCATTTATCACATTGCATTTGTTTTACACACCCACACATCATATATATATATATATATATATATATATATATATAACAATGAAATTAACGTAAAACGGCCTAAGGATCAAAAGCTTTATTTTAAAATGTGTCCCTTGAAAAGAATCGAAACTGTAATCACATTTTTTTTAAATATAGGAAATAGCATTCAAGCCAATCCTACTTCAGCAGTAAGCTAAGAGAAGTCATCACAACAAAGAAGGGTTCAGTTATCCTATTCAAGAAATTCAAATTGATCTCTAGGCCGGTGTCCATTAATTTTGCTGTTTTAAAAAAAGAATATCTATTTAAACATGTGTACCCTCCATATAGTTATAATTATTATAGTCTAAAAATTTTAACTTACATGTTTATGGCAACATGGCGTTTGTTCCTTTTTAATGGTACTCAGTATAGCACATGTTACTATAACAACGGAAATTTGTAATTTTATATTGTTATTTTTTAATTCAGTTCCCATGGTAACATAACATTGGCTCGGTTCGAGGGGCGCCAAACATGTTTTAACATTTTGTAGTAATGAGGCTACGTTGTTAAATATTACCAGGCGGTCGAGTTTGCTATTACGAACAGAAAAATAGAGGAGCATGAAAAATCCCTATGATCATTATATCAATATAAACATATTGAACCTAACTGGTGGCAGAAGGAGTTGAATATTTTTCATTTGCACCAATAGTCGATGTTCGAACCGATTTAACTTCAAATTTCAAAGTAAACAGATTTTCTTCACTTGTAAGACTGATGCTACACAATCTTCATACTCGCTATTTCTTTCCGTCTGAAACAAAGTTAAGCATAGTAATTATTTCCATTCCCAAAGCTAAATAAATTTTCTTTAGTAATGGAAGGTTCTGATCTTTCTATGCTTCTATCTCTGCCTATAGCAAGGTTAGCTAAATCTGAAGGTAGAATTAGCGAACTGAGTTCCAACTTTCGTCTCGGCCACTGATGTTATTTTCATAACATTTTTGCAGAAGCCTGACATCAGTTTTCTTACGAATTCTAAGTTTCGGATAAATGTTGCGAAATATTTCTTTTGTTACCAAATCAGTTTTAATTACTCTTAAAGGAAAGAGTTAAAAGATTCCTTGATGCTTGCAGTTACTCTTGGAACTCTTGGAAAGGTTTCACGCTGTAAAGAGAAATAAACGCTCCTTTTAAAAAGCACACGTCCAGGAATATCTCTGTCATAATTATTCCCAAAGAGAACCGAAGTCAACGGCTTATGCCTTAAATTCTAGACATTTTTCTCGGATCGAAGTGCTATAAATTTCCAATTCCTGAATTTGCGCAGATTCGTTCATAATTTTTTTGCATTACCAGCTTTATAATAAAAAACAAATTTGAATTCATATTTATTCGTTATATATCAGTGTTTAAAGTGTTTATATTGAATTGTGGAAATTTCTTTTTGGCGGTGATAATCGAAAAATGGTCTGAAAAAAAATGCTTAAACAGAAAATATAAGTGTAAGAGAAAATATTGAATAAGCAAAGTTATGTAATTGATGGCAGTAGAGTAAAGCATAAGTAACTTCATGAAGAAAATAAGAACTTTCACAAAGAAGAAATTTGCCCAAGGCGACAATCATGGTCGAACCAAAAGAGCAAGAATAAAAATCGGAGAAAAATCTTTACTCATCTTTTCTGGAACCATATTCTCGATGTTGGCTTTGTCTCAAATCGAATTACATAATAGGCTGCGAGTAAGTAACATAATGGATAAGAGTTTTGCTCGAGGCTCTGAGACACAAAATTACATTCACAGCCTCAAAACTGGGCTTAACAAAAGAAAACGAGAGAAACATTATAATGATACAAAATCTCATTGAAATTCGAGCTAGGCTTAAAAACAGTAATAAAAAAGACAAGAAAACGAATTAACAGTGGATATATCCAAAAAAGCTCGAGGTTACTTTGCACGCATGCAAAAACTAGTTGTATTGTGGGTGTCTGCGTACCTGGGGAATATTGCCAACAATTCACCAACTCCCCAGTAAGCCAGTTACACTATTGTGTCGCTTGCTTTCTTGCTTCGTTATTTGCCATTTACTCTTTAGCTATTACCAAATCCCCATTGTTTTCAAGTTTAACGGGCCGATATGTTTTCTATAAGAACGGTCATTTCATATTGCGCGACTGAATGCTAAAAAGCTGATTTAAGATTTAAGTTGGAGAGCAGAATTTGGTTTGATACAGGAGTTTTCCTCTGTGATTCATCACAAGTCTATCCATATTTGTAAGTTCAACGGATAAATAAAAGGATCTCTTTACTGTATATTCTACAATTCTAAGGTTAAGTTGAAAAAAGTAAAGGAAGTGTTTCACAACGTTACCAGCATTGATTTTTATACTTATTTACAAAGACCGGCTGAAAAGTCCATAGGCTGACCAAAATATAAATGTAAGTAGACACACCAGTCGGTAGACTGAAATATATGGGGCCCTTCGATGTGGTGTAATCGTTAGCATAATTACGACTGAGTAGTGAGATTTTGTGATTGGCCCGGATGTACGCGCTCGGATTCCACACATCAAATAACATCAATTAGCCAACTGACAAAATGAGTTTACTTCTATTCTGTTTTTCAAGAGCATTTTAATTGAGGAATATACATGTTGATTTCACATATAAATGTATTTGTGATTTTCAAAAAATTATTGGTTGCAAATAAAGTTGAATAAAGCCAACTTTAGCCTGATACAAATGCACAAGTATGGAAGCATCGAATCAAGATCTAAGTCATTATACTTGTGTCCGGTTTTCCAAAATATTTTTTCTAATGTAGGCGCCATTTTAGAATAGTTTCGTTGGGTATAGACACACTATACTGCAACACCAAAAGTGAATCAAGCTATAATTGTAATAATACGCAATACTGAATTTCTATTCAGTAAGGCGTCCTGGTTAAGATGATAAACTACATTCAACACCATGGCCCTTGATCAGGAGGTTTTGAGGAGCGTAGAACCACCTCTTAATTGCTGGTGTTTCCAGGTCCACACTGATCTGATGTGGTATCACCTGTTAGGGTCCCAGCTATGGGCAAATAGTTGACCCCCCACAAAAAAAATGGAGTCAAAACACTATGAAAGTGTAACAATAGGTTTTAATACCAGCAATACTTTTTGTAAATTTTTTTTACTAGCAATGAATTTTTGAAGGAAAAAATTATTACCAGTGATACATTATTACCAGCAATATATTTCTGGAAAAAATATTTCCAGCAATACATTTAAAAAAATATTACCTGCTGTACATTTTTGGAAAAAAATATTACTAGCAATACATTTTTGGAAAAAAAGCATCTGATAGAGTCCCAGCTATGGGCAAATAGTTACATTTTTGAAGGAAAAAATATTACCAAAAATACATTTTTGAAAAAAAACATATTACTAGCAATACATTTTTGAAGAAAATATAAATATTACCAGCAATACATTTTTGGAAATAAAATATATTAGCAGCGATACATTTTTGAAAAAATTATTACCAGCAATAAAAGTCTTGTCGGTATTAAATAACCCATTGAGGTTGAAATGCCGTAAAACAACATTAAGCGACTTTCTCCCTGGTAGAAGTAGGCTTACGAAGTTCTTATTTTAATCTTTTATCTTGTTTAATATCTAACTCTTCAAATGTCGATCAAGACATTAGTTAAGGAGACTAAGAAAATAAGTAATAGCATTTAGCTTCTAGTTTTTAATAAAGGAGCGCTCTTAAGTTTTGCACACGCTTAATCAATTGCAAAAATATGGAATATAACTTTTAATAATCTGATTACAATTCTGTTTATTCCATAGTTCGAATCCAACCTTACGCCTTGCCAATACCTCATAAATAATGGAATATTCCGTTTTCATCGCGAGGAAAAACAGAAAAGACATCACAGACGCTGTTTGGTTTCAGTTAAAGAAGAGAGAAGATAGAAGTGACGATAACGCTCTCGTGCATTTCACATCTGTTTCAGAGAAATGGAAAAAATATGTCAATTTTAATTATTTTCATTTTCTTACTCTTAAAATAATGATCTACTTTCAGATATGTAATTATTACTGGAAAATTTAGTTAAAGTTGCCAAGTTTAAATATTTAACGGTGCAATAGGGGAATTTCCACTCGTATGTTTTAGTCAGAGAACTTTCAAGGTGATTATTGAAATGTTAATTTAAG
This sequence comes from Acanthosepion pharaonis, assembly GCA_903632075.3. NCBI lineage: Eukaryota > Metazoa > Mollusca > Cephalopoda > Sepiida > Sepiidae > Acanthosepion > Acanthosepion pharaonis. The sequence goes on along the minus strand of CAHIKZ030004736.1, from coordinate 617,350 downwards.
AATTAATTCGCCAGAAAATTCAAATTGCAAAACCGTAAAATTTTCACGGGTATTTCTAGCATTGAAATATATCTATCAGATTTGCTTCCCTTGAAGTAATGATTTGAAATTATTAATAATTGAAAAATGATTGTATCAAAAAGTTCAACTATCGTTTTAGGAAAAGCATTATCAGGAACACTCGAACTCAATGAATTAATTGTGCTACTTTTAAATATCAGAACCTATGAAAGATACAAACATTTCTGTCATTATATCACATAAAATCTTTCAGAGTTTTGTCTTTTCCACCATGGAAAGCTTATTAATTTGTTTGTTAAATTCTATTTATATAATTGAAACATTTGGAGGACAACGACTGCAATGAATTCTCAGCAATTCATCTATGTTTACAAAATAGTAAGTCTCGTAAAAACTGTACGTCAATCGAGGCTGAAAAAATCGGTTATAAAATTACGCACAAAACATCGCAAAAAAAACAAACAAAAAAAAATGTGTAGGTAACATGAATTATGTTAGCTTCAAAGCGCAGTAATGAGTTCTTCATTCCGAAGAGGAAAGAAAAAGGTTCTTCGTTTGACATTTTGCCTACATTCGAATTAAGGTTTCTATGTCACGATTACAAACCTTACATGAAGAGCATTTTTGAATACCGGGAAAAATATAATAAATTATTATTTGCATTAATATCCGAGGAGGATTTTTTTTATCAAAGGCTGAATCATTTATATGTAAAGTTAAAAAAACGAAAAACTTTGGCATGAAACTAAAAGAGATTATGTACTCTGACTAATGCAGACTGCAAAAGAGGAGACATTTATGCACCGAGTAAAAGAGACAGGCGCCGAGAAATTTCATCTTTATAATATTTGTTAAACACTCTGTGATAACGAAAAAAAATGAACAGAAATACGAAGGATGTTGATTTATGGCTTTTCGGCTCTTCCATAATAATTATGTGATGCCAAACAAATTTTTAAGTGTCGGTTTTAATCATTTTCAGACTTGTTGTTCATAAATAAAAAACCTTTACTTTAGTACATCAACAAACCTAAAAAAAAAACAAATTAGTATATATGTGATATTATGGACACCCATGTAGAAAAAGAAGATATGGTATTATCTCGATCTCAAGTATTTCTGTTTAATAGGCAGCAGGTGTTCCTTTTTGAAGTCTAGTTTTCTAAGAGACATCCAATATAACAGAAAGGGGATGTACAGTAAAGAATTGGATAAGAGATTTTTGGAGATCAAGTAACAAAGAAACCTGTAATAGGGCATATCCGGGTGCTGATTTATATTAGAAGTCATGCTTGGGATCGGTGAGAGTTTTGGTCCGCCAATGGCTGTAGAATGACTTGTCCGTCGCGTTGTTCCTGTAACGTCCGTTCGTATTGCCAGCCACCACGTCGAGATGAATAGATGGGCAATGAGTTGGTTGGCGGAGCAGCTATGCTATTAGACCAACATAGCTGTTATCGTCCAAAGTACCTACCCACCCGGAAAGTAGGTGTAGCCCTGAATAAATCATCTACATATAATATGTGAAACAGTGTTTGCGTTCTTATTTCTCGACGAGGTATTTATCTTTCATCGTGTTATCTTGTGGGCCTGCAGCTGCCTCGCTTTCAACTTTCGGTGTACATCGACGAGATTGAGGATCATTAGCCAGTTGGTAAAAAAGATCTGGGAGAGTCGTGTTGTATGTACACACACACACACACACACACACACACACACACACACACATATATATATATATATATATATATATATATATATATATATATATATATCAGTCTACAGTCAGTCTTATCATCAGTAACAACAACTCCTCGGCGAAATGAAAAAAACATATAAGACCAATACCGTGTTCCCAGCGAAAACAAATTCATAAATACATGTCGGACATACAACCACCCTCTCATCAAGATTGTTCACCCTACATCCCTCAGGACCGTGCTCCATAAGGGCCCATTTAAACCAGTGTGAAAATTTACCAACTTTGATACGCAACATACAAGTCGAAGACACAAATGTGATAGACGCCTCTAACAATAAATCTATTTGAAGCCTATATCATTTACAATATTGATAACATCCATTTCTTCATAATTACTAAGATGGTCAACAGTACACGAAAGAAAAAACATGATCTTCGGACAGTTTATCCACAATTTTTATCCCAACGTCCATCTTATGCGAAAATTAGAAAATGACAATAAAAAATGAATCAGTTATTTGTGCCCGCGCGCGCTCGCGTGTGTGTGTGTGTGTGCGTGTGTGTGAAAGAGAGAAAGGGAGAAATAGTGTGCAAAAAGTTCTCAGCTCGACCAAACAGACCTTAAAAACATTCAGATATTTGATAATTGGGCATATTTGGGAGGTGTATTGGTGCCGAATATTTCATCTCACATCTATACTCACCCACGCTCACACACATGCACAAGACAATGTGGATACATTTTTTATTTTATTTTGGCATGTTTCGCCGTTTATCTGGCGTCATAAGAAAAATAATTTTATTTCCCAAGGACAAAATCTAAATCAGGACCTTGAATTTTATTTACTTAATTGCTATTATACAAAATAGATTTTAACTACTATTTTTAACATATCCATTGTTTCACAAAGACAAGAGATGTGTAAAATGACACGGTCGTATGCTAATCTAAAAGAGCTCATCGATCATGGAAGGTTCAATGCCTTTTCATCAGAATAAATTCACTTTTTATTCAAACGATGCTTTCCAAATCAATATTTTGATTACGAAAATTTCGATGGCACATATGTTTTCGTCTTCGTTCTTGTAAAATAACTTCCTTTTTCTAGGGACTCAGAAGTATTACTGATATGCTTGTGGTGATTCATAATTAGACTTCTGGTTTGAATAGATTTTCCATTCAATGTTTCTAATACAAAATATATTAAATCGATTTGGATTTATTCTTTAAATAGTAAATTTTTTAAGTCAGTTTATGAGCAAAAACCTGCGAAATTTCTGTACAATTTTAGACGATCTTTAAAACTAGATGCTCAAAAATTGTTCTAATTTTGATATCAGTACTTATCAAATCCAACTCCAGATTTCACACCGAGAGCAATGTTGATTTTCCAAAAAAAAAATAGAAAAATCTACCTGCCTTAATGTCTCATGTCTGCTAACTTCGTGCAAGAAATTTTTAAAATAATTTTTTGGCTTAAACAGCCATAACTGTTTAAGGCACAAATCCTGAGTATGACGATAAAATACATCCAGCAGCAAGGCCTCTCTGATCAAGAGATTGGAGGTTTTGTATAGCGTGGAATCACCTCTTAAATGCTGTTGTTCCCAGGCCCACCTTGATACGGGGTGGTAGCAACTGTTAGGGTTCCAGCTATGGGCAAATAGTGAAATCCCAAACAAAAAAAATATTGTAAAATACCAGTAATATATTTTTATAAAAAATGACCAACAATGCATTTTTATAGCATAATGACCATAAATGCAACACATTTTTGTAGTAAAATTACCAGTAGGATATTCCTTACCAACAATACATTTTATCATCTTTATAAAATTATTTACAAACTATCTGTAGTTGAAGGCACGCAATTTCATTAGAAATATTTAGATTTCTGCATTAAATAACCCACAGAGGTGCTGATATGCCGCTTAACAAAATCAACCAACTAAGATAGAGATCACTATTTACTGAGAAACAGTGATTTATAAAAATGCGATACCTTAATGTCCAAACAATATCCTTGATTCGATTGTTTAGGAGGGATATCAAACAGGTGAATATAATACAGGTAAATATAACAACATCCTTCATTCAATGATCAAAGAGATATATAGACAAAATAAAATCATATCTTCAACGATACGACAATGGATCTACTATTTTCAAACATTTTCTTTATTTTATAACCAAGGAGCGACACGACAAAGATCAATAGACACATTCTATTATCATACGATATTCTTTAATGAATGATCTCGAAGAATTATAAGAAAAGTAAACGAATTCCTCTATTTTCAAACGACAGCTTTTATTCAATGAGTTAAGTCATGCAAGATACTATTCTGGAAATTATCAATTGACGGGCTTTTATTCCATTATTTAGATTTTAAGCTGTTCTTTTTTTCCGAAATTGAACTTTGTTTCGATTACCTTTCCTTTTTTATGTAGAATATTCAACAAGGCGACAACACAAAATACATTTTTGTAGAAGATTTTCTGGACATTTTCCTTATTTCATGTTCCAAAATTGCCCAGGAGACTTTTATAAGGAAATCTGCAATGGGATTTATCACGCATAAATGAACTTTTGGAAAAAAAATGGTAGTCCCTAAGACCCTCACACGTACATTATGGTAAAAAGCGTTTTACTAACTAGACTCTCACCATTCTGTGAAAGTCAACTTTTAAAAACTGAATTTGTTTTTCCTTTTCGATAATGGGTGCTATGATGGCATAAATGTCATCAAACAAATGGATGAGATCGCACTTTTATCAAATAGAAAGTTGTACACATGCTAATTTGACCTCACAGCAGTAGAAATTTCCCTTTTCTCTTCCACCACAAACTGTCTTTCAAGTTCTGGATCCAATGAATATCTTGAACTGATAGAGGAATTATATCGACCCAGAAAGTCTTATATGTCTGATGGAGAACGCCAAAACTGAGCCACCTCAAACACCAACAGGAATGCGACACGGAGGAAAGCTGTTTAATCTATTCCAAGATTCTATGCTATGCTATGAATAAACACAGATATATAGAAATGGGCGTAGAAAATTTCAATATATCTTACTACATTCTAAACAAATAATACTAATAGGAAACAGCGCTTTAGTTTTCCTTTAAAGTCTATTGTAATGGCAATGAGAGAGGTTATATTGATGATTCATATTTGGTATAAAAATTACCGTAAACAAGAAATCAACATTCTTAACTAGGAGTTAAGATAAACCACTCCAAAATATAAACTATGATCTACAATTGGAATTAAAGCAGGTATCGTATATGTCCTGATTCCATGATAAAAATTCACAATGTCCAATTAATAAACTCTAAAGATTTCAAATACGTCTGTGTATGAAGCAGTTACGACATATTTAGTATAGTAGAAAAAGAAATTGATCATATAATTGGTTGCGCTAGAGAGATTTTCGTCTAAAACTGCAAGAGGTGAACATACCAAAATATTAGCCTGTGAACTTGAGTTATGTTTTTAAATACTGTCATCAGGTTTAGGTTCTCATATGGATGTCATGTATGGTGTCCAACTCGTACGGAAATATCTAAACTGTCATCTATTTTTTCTACGTACAACGTGTGAAAGCACATGCAATGCCCTGCCCCCGTCAGGTCCCAACCAGGGGATGCAACAAAGTTTTGGTGGCTAAAGCCATACTGCCACTCCTGGCATGACCAGCAGCTTTTGCCACCGGACAGGGTATTGTTTTTTTGCGTAGATGTGCCAGTCTTACAATTTCTTTTTTTACAACTGCACGTCAGAATTTCAACGTTGTGTTAAAAACGTTTGCTTTTGATCGTTAACCAATACACAACACGTACTTAGCGACCATTGACGTAGAATGGAAGGTAAACAGATGTGTTTCCCGTCGGAAGTAGCACTGTGTTGCGATCATGGTTTTAATCTCGATACCTTTTGAGTCTGGAAACGATATAAAGAACGCTTTAGGCTCCGGCCAGTGATGCCTACTTTCAAAAGGCATGAAACGATTGACCACCCAAGGAATCAACGACATCCAACCTCAACAGCACATGACACGTCCATCCTTTTTCCACGCACTTGGAACGCAGCGATTCGTAGTGGTTTTTCATTCGCTCGTGCGCCTCCTCCCTGTTCTCCTCCCATGGAATTAATTCTACTAGGTGGACACACGTTTTTGAATCAAACCGTTTTCTCAGATTAAGAATTAAAAATTTCTTCAAGCGAAAGAATTCTTTAAGTCTTAAAGAAGACCATGTTTCATCAGACCCAGTAGATTACCGCTCTATGTCTTTCATGATTATTGTTCGAATGTGCTCTTCGTTATGGTACCAAGACTTTTTGAATTTAAGCGCAGTACTAGACTAGCGTTGAGATCGCATCAAATTTACAGTTGAAATGGCTAGTAGTCATGACTTCTATGCTAACAGTTGAACTCCCTTCCGGCTCGATGGTTTCCAGTAAACTTTAATCTGCAAAAGTTTCAATGCAATGTCAATCGCTATCTACTGTCCACCTGATTACCTTCTTCTCTTTCTGCCCATGATTAATGTTTATTTTCCTGAAAAACAGTTTTAAGAAAAATTTAATAAATTTCAACCTACAGTAACTATAAATGTTCGGCCAAGGAATGCCTAATGTTACCTGGATGGAAGCGGACAATCTTGTCATTACCATTAGCTATGAGAATCACTTAATATTTTTTAAACTCACACACAGTTTTGATGTTTGGAATAGGACTCAATCTTAGAGGAAAGAATACAGTTTGTTTGTTTTGCAAATAATCATCAGTTAATTGAATAATTGAAGTGTACTGCTTTAAAGATGAGGCCATCACGGATGTCACGTGATTGTGATATCATCTACAACTTCTTATTTAACGGCAGACTTGTTCTGGAAATAAAGGTTGAAGGAGATTTTCAACATGAGTATTAAAGCGACACATAGTGAACTGGAATTATGGTTAAGGTAATCAGAACTTCTTTACAATTTGACACGACCAGAGAAGCTCGCAAATATATACAAAAATTCACAAAGCAGGAGTAAAGTCTATATAGGAGACATGACAAAGAAAACATTTTGTAAGCAATTTTCTAAAGTTGGATATTTTTATGCGTCTGGTCTTCCTAAGTGAAAATCATCAATAGTTGATTTTACAGATGTGCGATCAGAGATGGAGCCGAATTTCTTTAACCATGTAGAGTGACAGTTCGGGGTCGCTGTAAAAAGAAATGGGTTGTGGGGGAGTCCTGCTTTTGATCATTAATTAAAAAATACGCTTTTAAATAGGCGCCCGAGGGGTCGTCAGTGATGTTTTGATTTGGTTCATCAGGGAGTTTCGGGTCTTTCAACATCATACTCCCCATCACCAAATCGGCCCAATCAGGGGAGATCAACCCCTGATTCCCCCTCACAATAAAACGCTAACAGCTACTCTGGCCTTTTTAAAGAATTAGACGTAGAAAGACCACATATTCTGCACATCCGATTGGATGTTTGTAACAACCAATCCGCTGCGTGAACTATCGTTAAATGTCCCGCGGTGGGGACTGGCTTCTTTTCTTATTTCGGTGGATTGCAGTTTATATGGATAACCGAGGAGGTAATCTTAATGTTCCTAAGTTTAAACCTTTTCCTTAAGTATTGTATAATTTAATTACTTGCCGTTTTTATTTTATTTTATTTGTCTTTTTTTTTCTTTTCTTTTGGCGGGGAAACTTAAACTCGACCCTACTATCACATTTTATCGTTTAGCCTTTTCCTTAATATTATTACAGGTTAACTTTAAAATTCGCAAATTTAAAATAATAATTGTCCATAAACATGGCGTATACTTTTCTGTACACACAAAAATGAAATTAAAAATAAAATAAAAGTCCAATAAGCACTATAATGTTCCTTAACATTGATTTAAATTATTTACAAATTTGAAGTCGTTAAATACAGTAGACTACTAAGTGCTATTTGAATATATCAAGTATTAACGAAACTTCATATTATATTTATATATATGTATCGCTTAAAACCGATGACAATTAAACTAATAAAATAAAATCAAAATAATATACGAACGTTATATATATTTAGACAAATTACGGAAGTATTATCAGCATTTGTCCTATCCAAGTAGAAAAGCTTAAAAGATTTACCTGAATCAAACGTAATATCAAAAGGTTCATCGTGTAAAGCGAGAAATTCTTTCATGGAAATGAGACTCCCGTCGTCTTCCTTCAGCAGATAATTCAAAACAGCTGTGAATAAAATAAGTAAAAATTGAAAACGAAAAACTCACGTTTAGTTCTAAAAGCGGCTAACAACATGAAATAAATAAATAAATGAATAAAAAGCACTCCAAAATAAAAAAATAAATAAAGTAATAAAAACAAATAAATAAATTAATTCCAAAAATATACAAATAAAAATGACGGCTCAAAAAGATAACATAAATACATCCAAAAATTAATACATAAATGCATTAATGATCAGGAAAAAAATACCAAAATCCAAATCCAATAACTGATGAAATTAAATAAACGAGAAAAGGAGAAAAAAGAAATACACTTCGCCATCAAACCAAAAAAAAAAAAAAAGTTCTCCCGGAACGGATCGAGAAAGTATATGAAGCCTTCAAAAGATAATAAAAATAAAGATAAATATAAAACTGTCGCCCCAAAATTTAAATAAATGCATAGAAAAAATAAAAAAAATCTTACCAGAAAAGATAAGAAGTAAATAAGGCGGAGAAAGTTTGATGTAGGTGAGCACAACGTCTAAACACTAAATTAAATAAATTAATCTCAAATGAATAAAATATACCACACAAAAATTTAAAAATGTCTAAATACATCTAAAAAAGAGGAAAGTAATAGCACCTGAACTTATAAAAAGAAAATGCAGCAAAATAAATTAAAAGGAAACGAAGATGAAATAAGTAAATGCAAGTGGAAAAGATAAAAATTATGAAAGGCACACGAAAAAGATAGAAGTAAATGCATTCAGCTCAAAAAGATAAAATCTAAATTTAGTGCAAAATTATAAAAACGAATTCGCATGAAAATAAATAAAGATAAATAAATACAATTGAAAAAAGTGAAAATAAAATAAATTCCATCCCAAAAGATAAGAATAAACAAATCTCGTTCAAAATGCATTTAAAATGAATAAATTGAGCGTATTTTATTTAAACTATTGTTGATGAAATAGTTAAAAAGAAAATCTAAAAAGATAAAAGCAAATAAATCCAACCCAAAAAGTTTAGTCACAACTAAAAGATAGAAGTTAAAAATAAGGTCCTAAAAGTTAAAAAATAAATACAAAACATAAGAAAAGGTAAATGCATTACAAAAATATAAAAATGAATCAAAGAAACCGAGAAAATTAAAATGAATAAACGCAGTCGAAAATGAAAATAAAACGAAGCCCAAAATGATGAAAATAAATAAACATAGACTAAAAAGATGAAAATTAATAAATTATAATCCGAAAGTTTAAAAATAAGTAAATATATCCGAAAATGATAAAAATGCAGTTTAAAAATATCAAATGAATGTATATAGCGATTTTTCAAGCGAAGCTTAGATGTGGCGCAAGGACGAAAGTGGGGGTGATCCAGTGAGGATTGAACTCACTACTCAATCGTAATTTTTCTAGTGAGTTAAGTTTGCTGACACACCGACTCAAGGTGTCCAAAATGTATGTACATATCATGTATGTATAAAAGCACTCTAGCAGAACGCTATCATGTAGCATTTGCTTGTTTCATAGAATCTATCTTCAGAGAAAACTTTACTGCATCTGAGTAACGTTTGTAAACCTTTCTCTTTTTTCTAGAGAAAGACTGATTGACTGATTTGTTTTTTGTGACTTATCAACGCTTTGTGAGTTATTTTTGTACTAGCAGAAAATAATTCACCCCTCCAAATAAATTTGAATTTCAGAATCTAAAAAGAGAAATTTATTTTATAAACTTTTCGGTTAGAGAATTTAGAAAAAAAAAACTTTTGTTCTTTAGATTAAAATCCTAATAAAGTCTCTTTGAGCACTCTGCTTAATTATTCTAGGTTTTCATTGTGTAGGGCTGCTTGTTCGGATTGTTTGAACACTTTCTTTTAACACTGTGTGTTCTGGTGAACAAAAGAATGTTTCCAATCTAAACTGAGCTAAATTATTAAACAGGTCCATTTTATTTAAAATTTCTCTCCAAATATCCCACAGGGAATAATTAAACAAGTGTTAATGAAATATCCATCTGCATTAGAAATAAATTTATCCTCGAGTGTGTGATCCGGACTCAATTTCAAGTTGACATTTACTTGCCGCGTATGTACGAATTGTGTGAGCGAATTGACACTAAATTCAACATTCGACGCCTAACGTGTATCAGCCACAGGTTACTTGAACTGAAAAGCTTCAAGTAAACTTTGATTATATTCATCATAATTATTTCATGTGCACAATTTACGACTTGCAAGTTACATCAATGGTCGTAATTGCAGCTGCCAATTAGTTTTGCTAACAACTTAATGATACTCGCTTCTCTTTTATTTTTTATTTTGTTCGTTTGTTTTCTTTTTCCTTGGATAAGAACACAAGTGGAAATCATCAAGCTGTTAAGTATTTTTTCTAATACGTGAATAAGATGAATTAAAAGGTCAACTGCTGAGCGAAGAAATGTTGTCCGTTACGTTTCTAGTTTAAAACGTGTAGGCATCATAGATTTTACTCGGACACGAACGTACATATTGGAAATTGCGCCAATTTAATATCTGAAGATGGGTAAATTGTTAATTGAAAAATTCAAATCTGTACTAAAGTTAAATTCAATACTGGAGTGCTGCTGGAGCAAGCCGTTGAGGAATAAATGTCGATAAAAGCCAATAGAAATTTAACTACACATTGACTTTAAAGAGCAAAAACATTTGTCAATCGGATTGCAGACTTCCCTTGAAAATCAGTATCCAAAAGCCTGGTTTGTATAATAGATAGATAGATAGATAGATAGATAAATAGATATTCCCTGAATGAGAAAAAAGTAATTATAGAAAGACGATAACGACGATCGAGGTAAAAACGTTGCCATCGGTTGCTTGCGTGATAACTGCTAGCTAGCTCGATAGGAATAGATTCACATAGGATATACGCCTGCGTGATAGAAAGATGTGATTTTTGGAGCAATCAGGTGAGTATCGAACTCACTTGTAATTAATCTAGCAAGACAAGCTCGCTAATCATTACACCACGGCGAAATGTAATATGACGATTTTTAAGTGTAACTTAGATGTGACACAAGGTCGAAAGTACGGAACATCCCATGAGGATCAAACTCACAACTCAGTCGTAATTATTCTAGCGAGACAAGCTTGCTAACCATTACATCCATCGATAGATTGAGAAAAATAGAGAAAGTCGACGACGGTGGTGGTGACGATCGAAGTAAAGAGGCTGCCTTTGCTTATTTGCGTAATAATGAAGAGACTGGAACATATAGGTATCTAGTTAGCTAACTAGCTATCTACTTATCTAGCTATCTAGCTAGATAGCTATCTTTCTATATATTTTTCTCAATCTGTTCATATCTATCTAGATTGAGAAAAATATATGAAAAGAGAGGGGAGAAAAAGACAGAGAGTGGATGATCGCAACAAAGGGGGCTTCCATCGCTAGCTTGCGTGATAGATATTAATAAACTGAAACAGAACAGTTACGAGCAAAACTAAAGAGATATTAACAGTCTGACATATACCTAAGCAGATCAAGACGGAGTTATATGAACACATACACACACACACGCACACACACACATGCATCCAAACTGGCTGAAAAAATATGAAATATTGATTTGTTATCTCAGGCCCCCTCAAGCCATGTCTGAAGACGTCAAGTGAATAATGAAAGATGATGAAATGAAAATTAATTTCCAACCAAATATGATCACCAATGTAAAACCCGGATTTATGACCTCTTGAAAAATGGGGAGGTTATAAAAAAAAAGGATGTTTATTATACCAACTTTCAGTAATCATAATATGGTCACCAATTTGTATTGTCGTTTCTTAGGAGGAGATGTTTTCTACAGATATCACTATCAGCAACTATAAACTGGCGAGAGTGTTTGACGAAACCTAAATGAAATGTCCAAGGGGGGGAAATAATTTTAAGTGGGAGTGGCTTAATAATTGTGGGGGAGGGAATTTTATCAATGTGCATTAAACGAGAGGAGAAATGAGTAAAAGAGGTGGTCGCATAATCATTCTGAATGTCCCCAAAAGTGTGAAATTAATAAACAGGGTAGTCTTATAAAAATGTTGGGCAGTATCATAAAATTTCCTCAAAATAAATAAACGCTCCACTGTTTTCATACACTTTTCCGGGTGTCCCCTGGGATCTGTAGTATTAATCCAGTGATAATCTTATAAGCGAGCAAATAATTTGATGGTAATTGTTTGGATGTACACTTCGCTATGGTACATAGACTTTTGGAATTTAACCGCAGTACTAGATTGGTGTCGAGATCTCATCATTTGACAGTTGAACTGGATAGATGTAATCGTAAATTCTATGCTAACAGTTTCTTTTCTCCCCTTTTCGCTTGTGGCTTCTGGTTCTATACTTTCCAGTCAACTGGAAAAAAGTTTTAATGCAATGTCAATCGCTATCTACTGTCATCCTGAATATTCTTTTCTCTTCCCGCTCATTATTAATGTTTCTTTTCCTAATTCTTCATTTTAGTGGCTTTACTGCCTTGCATTGGGTGATACTGATTAAAAGAAATAAAATATGCGAAATGTTATCTTCACTGGTAATTAGAAAAGTCCTTTAAAAAGACTAATAATTCAATGCCGATGGGATTGACTTTTTATTTCTCTTCTTAAATGGTCTTGGCATTCTCTTACAATAACTTATTTATTATTACTTGTATATCTTCGATATACCGTGGAGCTTCAGGACATGGAAAATCATGGCTCTCCACAACTTCCTATCATTTGTACCTCTTAGCGGTGTTTGTCTTCCTACTATCCTTCCCACTCTTTGTTCTACCAACCATTTATACAAGCTTGTTAAGTTGGTTAATCGCTGATTCCCGCTGTCCCACTTACCTTCACTATGTCCTGTGAGTGACAATTTTTTTCCTTTTTGTGAGTCCCCAATAAATTCAACTTGCTCTTTCTCATTCTAAGTATAAGTGTTCTTTGTGATTCCATTTTTCTTAAAATTTCCCCGTTGGTTACATACGCTGGCCATGATATTCTTACTATTCTTCTGTAGAACCACATTTCCGTTTCGTATTCATCTGTAAAGAATTTGCCCAGTATTCACTACCATATAGGAGAACTGATATTACATAGTAGTTGAGAATTCTTTTCTTTATTTCTAACGAAAATTTCCTGTTTATTAATACTTTGCTTAACTTTGGAAAAGAATCTTTCGCTATGCCTTTGGATCTCTGTTAAAACACTCCCCCATATATATATATATATATATATATATATATATATATTGATTTTGACGTCTTCAGTTAATAGCTTGCATCTTGATCTGTTCCTCTTGCTGACAACCACACATTCTGTCTATTTATTTTTAGTCCTTTCTTCTCACTTTCTTTTATTTTTGTCTTTGGGTCCCCCACCACCCCCACCAAATGTGACAACAGCACTCCCTTCTTGGTCTGATCTGGCTCATGTAAAGGATAGCACATAGAATCAGGTAATTAATGGAGCGGTACAGGAAGCCGACAATTTTACCCGCATTTGTAGTGATGGCTTGTATGTACGAGTTCCACTTGAAATCAGGGGTGAGTTTAAGGCCCATTAGTTTCTCAAGGCCTGGTACCTATCCGAGGGAACACCCGTTCATTGTATCCTGGTAAGACTTTTAGTAATTTTAGGATAGGCACGCCGTAAATATTAAACAAATCTGATGAGAAAACATCTTTTTCTTACGCTTCTTTACGCTTCTGAGTCTTTACTTTTTGCAGTATGTAGACGCTTTGTTTTCCGAAATAAATCAAGTTTTCTTCGCAGTTCAAACAGTTATTCGTGTTGAATCTTATCAAATGCTTTTTCATAGCCACTGAAACATAAGCTATACGTCCTTCTGTTGTATGCAACAACGACAAATAAAAATAACGATTGTCAGTTTGGATAACACCACATCTTCGTTAATATTAACCAAGGGAGCGCATGCCTTTATCATTTGGCAGTAACATGATACTAGCGTCACTGCGTGTTAAATTTCACACTGAAATTATTTAAATTCCAACAGTAAACAGATTTTTAACAATTGAGTTTCAAAAGTCAGTTTGTGTGCTCTGTGCACATTACTATTTTTTTTTACTAGTTTATTTTCATCTTATTACCGTTCAGGTTGTTTTCATATTCTCCGAGTATTAAGGAATCGGCATGGATGGGAAATACAGAAGTAGACACCAACGAGATTTTAATTGGAGCCAATCGATTTGGACACAGAACAGGCCATCATACGAATTCCACATTTAATTCAATTCTTCCTTGTCCGATTTTCTCTACGCTTCGTTGTTTATTTATAACAAGTAGTCTTAGTAGTAACAGGTTTAAGTTGCAATAATGTCAGAGAGCTGCAAATTCCGTAGTAGAATATAAAAAGCGATAAAGAGCAATAATAATATGAAAAAGAAGTGCTTCATCTAATAAATTCAAGTAACATAAATGTGCATCAGAAATGTGGTTCTACAGAAGGATGCTGGGAATTCCATGAATCGAACATGTGAACAACAAGTTTCTCCTCATCCCATCATCATCATCATCATCATCATCATCCACTGAATATGCCATCCCCCCATTCAAGTAAAAGCAATGTTTCAAATAGTGGCTCAAATACTGGGATGTTAATTTGCTTCTCAGGAAATTGGAATTATATTTTTCCGAAAGAGATTTTAAGTCTGGTGATTGGATTTAATATCAGGAAACGAAAGTAAATAGCAAATCTCTCAACCTCTTAATCGTGAATTCGATCGCAACTTGATTCTTAATAAATGTTTCTTGTTACTGTACTTGTCTTAGTCAAAATCAATTGAAACCTTAGGAGATGACTCTTTTAACAGACAAGATATTTTGAACCAACAATCTTGTGTGACCAATCAGTTAAGCAGAAGTTCATGCGATTTAAACATGTACAAGCGCATGTGGGTGGGTGCACTTGTGTGCCTTTGCTCATGTGTGTGCATGGATGCATATGTGTATATTTGTATGGATGTATCATGTGCGCATGCGAGTGTGCCTTTCTTCGTGTCATTCTGCGTGTGTACACGTGTGTATATGTGACTGTGTGAATGTGTGTATATTTGAGCGAGATTTGCTGGCTTCGAGAAGCCATCTCGTGAGAGCAAAATAACGAATAGAAAACATGTCCCTCAAGAAATCCAACTCAACATTTTCTTAAGCCAACAATAATCACCAAATATCAACGTTTCACAGATTGAAACTCCTTCAAAGGAGCCTCAATTATGGAGGTCTTGTTTTATTTCACTTTTCTTTCTGATATTCATGCAATTCCTCTGTTTGTCTTGATTCGATTATGCAAACATTTCCGTTCTACTCTGGCATCTCTTTAACTCATTAGGTGCCATACAGTACACGTGTATAGACATGCACATACGTACACTGTGGACTTTATGCAACGAAAAATATACTGAACCAAAAAGTATACTTCTGATTTAAGAAGACACTCTTTCGAATGACATAGACATTTACATGGTTCGAACGATAGGGATATAAGAGTAGAAATAGTAGAATTTCTTCTGGGATGAGGAGATATCATTATTTGCATCTTCTGGGATACGAGGAGATGTCATTATTTGCATCATATGAATTCGAACTAGTCCTCATTTTTATTATTATGATCACATTTCAAGCACTGTGCCTTTCATATATCTGTCAATCCCGGTAATCAACATTGGATTTCGTACTGATCCCTTTATTTAATCTACGGGGGTATTGTTCGCGTTCCACTGCTCATGTCTACGGGTGTCTCTGTTCTTTTTTAGTGTTATTCAGTTATTGCTCACTGTTTTCGTTGAATCTATGCCTTTTACGATCCAGCATAGGGACTGAACTTACAATTGATCAAATTCGCGAAACAACACTTTAATCTTCTAGGCTATTGTCTCACGGGGCAATTAAGTGCGAGTTGATTCTCTGGGCCTGGTAGTAAAAACTTTGACTCAATGGAAACGGGGTGAGCAATAAATGAGTATTACTAAAAAGAGCAAGACCAGATATGATGAGGACAAATTTGATGAAAGCGGGGTTACTCGGATCGACAGATGAAAGCCAGAGGACATAACGACTGAAACGTTGTAATAACATCAAAGTAAAAGGATATTAGTCTGAATGTAAATAATGTAAATAATATTAAAATTCTTCTCTTTAACATAAAATATTTAATATAAAACAGACTAACATTTTTTGTTTTGGCCTATTGAAAACTCTATATGCAATTTAAAACGGGATGTTATTTAAATTGTATTATATGTTAGAATGCTCCAAACTATTGACAGATTTGATACTAAGGACTTTATTCCTCAAGCTTCCGATATGAAAATACTAAATATTTCCTTATAAGAAAACATTTCGTATTCATTGACCGAGGAACATGTACTACTGTTGGATGAAATTTATAAAATGTTTCTCTAAAAACAATTTTTCAGGAAAATAGTCAAGTTGCTGTGATCGGCCTTTCAAGTATTGATGAGAATTTCCTTTCTAACCTTTTATTTCAAGTAGTGTGGAATGTCAAGGTGATGTCATTGTTTACTCTTTGAGTTACATGTGATATTCATTTTAGCTGTTGTCACTGCTGCTGAAAGTCTTCAAGTGATGTCGTCTCTGTTATTTCGTACTGTTCTTTGTGATTCTGTAGCGCCAATCCACAAGTTTTGAAGGAGGACGGTTTTTGTCACATATTTCACTGCTCAAAGCCATTATTCTTAGAAAGCGGAAATAATATAACTCTATAAATTGCGAAGCTGAGAATTTTCGGCCTGAATGTACATACTAATAAACTTATGTACTAATTTATGTACAAATAAACTCATGTACTAATAATTTATGTACAAATAAACTTATGTACTAACAAATTATGTACTAATAAACTTATGTACTAATACTTTATATTCTTAGTTTCCAGTTCGAAATTATGAGTAAATTAGTGTTAACGTTGAGATGTAGTCTAAACTTTGTCATTAAAATCTTTCTTTTTCCTTTCTTTGGTTTATATGCATCTCCAGGCGTCAAACTCTCTTAAATTAGACTGTATAATAATTACAATCCCACGTGGATTTCATTTACAAAACAAAAAAATGGCTCCAAATCATAAGGCCTTTATCTTAGAACAAATACAAGAATTATGAGAGAAATTTTCAAAATGAATGATAATGTCGGAAAAAATTCTCCTCGGACAAAATCGCTAGATGGCCTTGAAATGGTGAACATCGTCCCTCTTTGAAGAGTCACAATTACTCTTCTTCGTAGAAAGAATATTTTTATCCATTCGTTTCCATTATTCCTTTTTCTATACTCAACTCATATTTTACACTTCAAAAGATACTTTCGCTTCGTTTATTCGAAAATTATAACATAAATATGTTATAAAATCACTACAAAAATAGCCATTTAGTTTCAAAATCTCTGGTGTCTTATCAATTGATGGTGCTGAATGCAGAATAAAAGGTTTTAAAATGTTCAAATCAATCAAACACCCCTTGCTAATGGAAACGCTGTTACGCCTGATAAGATTTTAGAAAACCTTATCAGATGTAACAGCGTTTACAATTGTTAGATTAAGATTTGAACCGGTGTATCTTAGAAATGATTAAAGATATGTTACTGGAATATTCCGAGGTTTTATAACACGGACGGACTCTACTTTGAGAAATGAAATGTATAATTACTCTCCAATCTTAACAGGAGAATCGTAATGAAATCGATCATAAACGAAAATGACATGTTCATCATTAATTAAATATAGCTAAGGATCGGAAGCTCATAAAGGATCAATATAAAGATCAAATATATATATATATATATATATATATATATATATATATATATATATATATATATATATATTATTCCAGGATCATTTTCCAATTTATTCAATAACCTTTTAACCTTCTATCCTGGAGTAAGGTAAGAAAATGCCTCAGAGATTTCCCTCTAATTTCCTCAAGGACACATGGCACAGTGGATAAAGGCGTTGGTTAGGTCCAGTGACAGAGTGTGAGTTCAATACCCGATTAAAGCAGTGGAGAACTTTCAGAGGGAAATTAACAGGAGATAACTGATAACTGACATCCATCAAACATGGCACGTGGAACTAGAATAGTCTACCCCAGTGAGCGAAATAAAGGGTTCAGTTCGACATTCCAACCACCTGAAGAAGGCCGGAGTGTACAACGGCCGAAACGTTGTGATACATATGGCGACAAAGATGAGGACAATAGTCCGAATAAGGTAAATAATAGAGTCTAGTTAGAGACTTGCTTATCAAGAAGGATCAAGCTCTGGTAGTTAGGGCTAAGTTAAAAAGAATGTCCTCTGATGTAACGAATATGGCCGCTGAATTGCGATCAGAGGAAGCTCGGAATGCATCACAGCGACATATCGCATGCGTCACATTACCGGATAAGCGGACCGTGACAACAAACGAAGGCATATGTGAGGCTTTTCGTGACTACTTTCAGGAGCTTTTCACCAGGGAGCCCGATCTAAGCTCTGCTCAGTTCGACGCCTATTTAGCTGACTTTCCCTGCCTTGAAATTACAGAGTCGGAAATCTGGGAAGCGCTGAAACAGGTTGGCCTGGACAAATCTCCGGGACTAGATGGTCTTCCCTACGAAGTTTACTTGAGGCAGTCGCTCGTTTTTGTTCCCCTGCTGGCACTGATTTTCGGCAACTGGATGAAGCAGGAGTCTATACCCCAACGCTTCATCAGGGGCGTGATCAAGTTGTTACGCAAGGACAAAAACGGTGGGGATGGGTTAGGTAACTTTCGCCCTTTAACTATGTTAAACACAGAGTTAAAGATTTTGGCTAAGTTCTTGGCTAACCGTTTGCAGGTTGTCCTGTCCAGTGTGATTGGCTCGGAACAGTGAAGGGTATGACTATTCAGGACAACCTTCATATGGTACGCCTGATCATCGAGCAAGTCGACAGTGAAGCCGCGCTGATCAATTTAGATCAGTCCAAGGCCTTCGATAGGGTTGACCATCGGTTCCTGGAAGCTGTTCTTTCGCCGGCTAGTCTGGATCTGACTTCTGTATGCGACTCCCGGTGCGCTGGTGGAGGTGAATAGGGTACGATAGGGGCCTTTCGTATTGTCTCGCTCCATTCGTCAAGGTTGTCCACTTTCGCCTTTGCTTTACGTTCTTGCGTTGGAATCTTTCCTTCGCAAGTTAAAGGCGAATCCGGTCTTACGTGGAATTGCCCTTCCTGGTGCTACCACATCGGCCAGGTATTCTGCCTAAGCTGACGACGTTTCGGCTCTTGTGTCGAGCAGAGCCGAGATTGACGAAGTCAGCAAAGAAATCAGTTGTTATGAGATGGTGACAGTGGCCAAGATCAACCGCGATTGGTTTGCGGTTGGGTGTGTGGAAGGGAGTTTCTCTTCCCGGACCTTTCCACTGGACGGATGGGCCAGTCAAGATTCTCGGCGTCTTGTTCGGCCTGATCTCCAGTTGGAAATGAATTGGTCGGAGGTGCGAGGGAAGGCAGAGATCGCAATTAATTTGTAGTCTCGGAGGAATCTTTCCTTAAAGGTGGGGGAGGAAGTATGTGTTTCACGCATCCACCCGATTCTCCTTTACCGACTCTCTGTGCTTCCACTTCCGTATGACACTTTACTGGCGTTAATGAAGCTCCTGTTCTCCTTCTTGTGGGGAGGCAAGGCTGCCAGAGTCACTCGGTTGATCTGTTGCCTTCATCCATCTGAAGGCGGACTGGGCATGCAAAGCATTGAGATTCGTCAATATATGCTTCGCATCGGCTTTCTAGATCGAAGGTATCGCGAACCGAATGAGGAGGGTGCCTTCTGGAAGTAAGACGCCCCTAAGAACTTCCCATCCCATCGTGCGAGGAGGAGGCCCACCGTTTACCCCGAGCATGCTCCTTCTATCGTGAATGTCGTATTGCTCTGAAGCGCCTCTTACGGGCGTCGGATGGCAACTCCAACGTCCATGCGTTGTCTCGTAGGTGTTAGTCAGGGGGGGGGGCGTTCGTGATGAGCTAATTGACGAGCTGGGTCTTACGAAGAAGGAGGATTCGTGGGGCCCTCTGGGTCGCCAAAAGACTTTGCTCAGCTGGCTTGGAGAAATCTCCAAACTGCCGACGCTGTGGTGGGGAGGTCGAGACCTAAGACTTGAGACCTTTCATTGCAGGCTGGTAGTGCCGTTGTGCAAGTTTGTTGAAGGCCTTATGGTCCGCATGCTGCAGGGAAAGTTCTTTGTCCTTGAGGCCTCTTCCGTTTGTAGCAATGTGGCACCTCCGCTGACGAAGGCTGAACAATATGTGTTCCACTGCTTGCTAGGCGTTATGAGAGTCGTGATTTGGACGACACGTCAGAAGGGATTCTATGGAGGCGAGAAGGTCCCCTCTTCCCAACTGATCTTGTACTTTAAGCATCAGCTTAAAGTCAAGATTAGGACGGAAAGGCGACGCCTCACTTCATCACAATTCAGCAAAAGGTGGGTGAATTTTGCGCGTTTGTGTCGCGTGAAAGGGGCTGACCTTGAGTTGCACATTGATGCCGGTTAGGCATCAAGATATTTTTCTTCCTGGGTTGAACTTGTACAACCCATCCTAAAACTAGGCTAGGTTAGATTTCCTTTTTTAGTTTCCTTTTTCTTAGCTAGGGTATGTATGCTCATTGGCCCCTTTTATTTCTGTCCCTATTTTCCTTTAAGTTTAATTCCCTATCCCCTCCTTCGTTAGGTGGTCAGTGATGGCAGTTCGCTGGTGGGTGCGGGGCGCCTTTCGTTTCGCGTGAGTGTTTTTCGTATTTGTTGTTGTGTTTGAATGAGTGCGTGTCAGTGTGAGTGTTTCGGATGAATGAATGTTTTATATTATTATAATCCCGCATTGATTTCGGCCAATGAACTGATATTTCTGCCACATTTAGTAATTGTGTGTGTGTGTGGGAGGTATTACTAATATTATTTTTTTTAGTTTCTTGTAAATAGTTTTGTATTCATATTGTAAATACTCATTGGGGTTAGGTTTTTAGAATTGTTGTTTTATTCCCCTCTCCCCACAGACAACGAATTGTAACTATGTGGACTAGTTAGTATTTTCATAGTGAGGTATTTTGGTGGATGTAGTAAGAAAGGTACGTATGAATGTGTTGTTTTGGTGTAAGGAATATTGTTCGTACGATTGGGTCAGTGTTTGCGGCTAGCTAAGTTATAGTTAAGACAGAAGAAGACTGTCCTTTTCCCAACCCCCACTACGGCCATGTGCCACATTTCTGTATATTAAACAGAATAAATATCACTTTCCTTTTTGGTACCAAGACTTTATGAATTTAAGCGCAGTACTAGATTTACAGTTTAAATGACTAAATGTAATGCAGTTTCTTTTCTTGCACTTTTCAAGTTTATTGGTTTGCAGCCAACATTGGTCTTCAAAAATTTAAATGCAATGTCAATCGTTACCTAATGTCTTCTTTATTCCTTTTCTTTTATCGTAATCTCTCCTTAATAATGGTTTTCTTTTTTCTTTTATTCTTCCACACTCAGTAACCCCAACTGCGTCTTAGTGGCTTTGTTGCCTTGCTTGATGTGAAATGATAAAATATTAAGTGTTAAATGAAAAATTAGTGTCATTGTAATGACGACAAAGAAAGTTATAATTACATTAATAGGAAATGCATGCGCCATGTTCTAAAAATAGTTTTAGAAGCCGTTAATTTATTGATTTTGTGAGCTGTTGTATTTCTTTATGTGTAAAAGACCGCACAGATATAGAATTGCATTCGAAATTTAATCTTTGTTGGTACATTCCTGTTCACCAATGTAAACAATCCTCTTCAAAATGCTCCACGGGTTTCAATCGGATTAATGTTGGTCGAAGAAGTCGGTCGCTTCATCGAAACAAGTGTCTTTGTCGTGCATTAAAATCATTTTATATCTGAAAGCGTTCAGCATCTTGAACTATGGCTATACTGGTGCCTTCAAAAGGTCAACGCTTCCTTGAGCTGTCATATTAACATCATTTGAATCTCCCAAGAGTCTGCCACCTATAATTTCATTCCGAAACATAACACCACCAACGCCTTATTGACGTCTTGCTTCATCCATTTGGAGCATCGAAGAGCATATGGTGAAAGAAAAAACAGTCGAAAAATTGGCCTGTATCTCTTTGGATCATTTCATTCGATTTTTGTTGTGGATTTCTTTAAAGGGAAGCCTACTGATCAGTCTTGCACGTGTTATCACTTAATTTAGGACCCGACTTCTTGTGCATTTCGACGCCAACTCGCTGCCATAAAGACTAAAAGAAAACAATAGCTTGACAAAAATGCATCTTTATAACTTCTCTCTTGATACGGGACACTGATAAAGAAAAAATTATCAAATTGCCTGCATTGGATTCGTCCAGGACTTTCAACGAAATTCTTCATAATTCGGTGTGATCAATCATTTTTGCAATTTCCAATGTAAATAATCCTCTTCTAAATTTTATTATTAGCAATCTCTGAGATGTTAAAAAACATGTCTCTCTTTCCGTCGGAATCACTTTAAGATTTACTTTAAAGGCTGAAACTCGCAACATAGTTATTAATTTGAGATGCCAACATTCAGGACATACGGCGTGGAAAGTCTTTATGTCTGCACAACTGAACAATTTTCAGGTGGAGTGCAGCATAAACATAACGGACACCGCCTATTTAAACTAAACGTTTACTTGCATAGACCAGCAGGTGGGACAATAATAAGCTTCCAAGGTTGTAGATTTCCTCAGCGTTCTTTTCGACAGATAACCAAATGACCTTGATTAAACTTATTTTTGATAACTACCTCATCCACATACCCAGTTATCTTCATGCTCTTAGGTACGTAACAGACGCGCGGGGGGGGTGCATTTATTTTTTATTTTATTTATTTGAGGAATGAGTCCGTTTCCATCAAATTTGCCATGCCAATTTCGCAGTTTTGAACACAAGTGATTTTCCAATACTCTTTTATTTGTTTATTGCATACTGAGAAAAAGTCGACCACCCGATTATTAAGACCTCGTTAAATATAATCCTACCATGTAGATAGATAGACAAATAGATAGATATTACTCAAATATTTGAGGGATTTGACTACGAAAAAGAAGGACAATTAATTTCCTTCGAACTCCTTTGGCTGCTGTTGGAAAGATTGAAATTCTCCTCATCTGATCAAATGAACAAATATTATGTCTTTTTTTAACATATCTTCTTGGTCGGACTGAGAACTGTTCAAAATTCCTCACATGTTTAATGCTTTTTGCGTTAAATCCTTTTAACCATATTGGCTTACGAGCATATCAAGCTGAAAAAACAATTTTGAACGATCACAGAAGTTAAGTAATTGCGATTCTTATCAGTACCTAGATGTGTATACTTGGGAATACTAGATGCCGTAAGCTTGGATGTGCAAGTGGTGTAATGGATAACGGCTCGGAGTTGGAGTGCGGAGTTCCAATTCCAGCTGGATTCAATATATTCCTTTACGCGCAAATACCCTTGGGATAGGTATAAATCCGCATCTTCTCCCCCAGCTATGGGTTAAATTGTAGGACTTGTATCAGTAAATCATTATTATTGCCAAAATATGTTAAAATCTAAAAATATTTTCTGGCTTTAAATAACCTACAATTAGTTTATAAGCCTAAAAAACACAAATCAATCATTTTTAGCTTTATTAGGATTTTACTTAGATATGTTTGAATACGATGCATCACCTGATGCTAGGACATTTTTGTTCAAATTGTGTTTTAGTACACTAGAACTCGTGCCTCTGATTTCTTTTGTTGTTTGAATTTTTGAATTGGTTCTCAATACTGGTTCTCAATAATTGTCTTCATAAGGTAATACTCTCTAACAATTATTTAATATACCTTCTCCCATTTAGATAGATAGTTACCAGCCTCCCTTACCCTTGTTTGGTGCCTATGTCTGACTTTGAAAAGTGTGAACATTGAAAAGTGTGAACTCCTTATTGGTTTTTTTTTCGGCAAGTTAAATTTTAAGTTGACCCTTTAGCTTCTAATCTGATATACTCTTTTCTTTGTTGCCAACGAAATCCTCCAGTCTCGTAATATTCTGCCTAGCTTTTGGAATGCATCTTTGGCCATCCCAATACGTCTTCGAATCTAAGCGTCGCACTTACCATCCTGTCAAAACACTTCCCAGAGATTTAAATTTCAGCACCTGCTTGATTTTAGTGTCCCTAATCTGTAAATCACACTTCAGGCTCAACTTTTTGCTGGTAACCATGCATTTTGTCTTCTTGTAGTTTATACTTAGTCCATTCTTCTCGCTCTCCTTTGCGACTTTCTGTAGCGGGTTTTGTAATTTTCTTCCCGTGTCTGTTATCAACACTGTGTCATCTGCGTATCGTATGTTAAGATTGTAGCCGCCAATAATGAATCCCTGTAATATTTCCTGAATATATATATTCTGATGATGTTTGTTTTCTATTTGCCCGCAAAACAGCTGTTAGCTAATCAGACATGGTTTCTACAAGACCTCCAAATTCGCTTTGGTACCTTGTGCCAGGATATTTTTAAGTATGGCTTTCTATTTAGCTTCTGCAAATTACGTGGCAGATGCTTTGCAGATTGGACTTGTTAGTTCAACACACCCTATAAGTGTTCTGGTGAGTCTGGTGGCCAGGACAGTGCAGTGATGTCGTGTTCCAAAAACATTCTCATACAACTTGTGCAATGCGATAAGGAGCACTGTCCTGAAAGACAGCAGTTTCATCACTGAAGGCTGTTGCCATAAAGAGGTTGTATTTAGCCTTCGATGACGTTCAAGTAGTCTTGAGTTTCAAATAGGCAGATTGGTTGGAATAAAAGGAGTGGTCGGAATAATGTTTAATAATTTTCCGACAGAACCCTAACACTGCCCTGTTGTTGTCACTTATCGCATCCAGACAAAATTGCTTGCTATGGTTATGACGTAAATGTGCTTTGCTGTGCACCTTATTTAGGAAAAAGCGAATCTCATTGGACTACGTGATTTTCTTCCATTGATTCAAAATCCAGTTCCGATGTTTGCGTGATAGACACAGGTTAATATGTATACTCTGATTAGACTGTAGCTATGCAAGCCCATACGCAAAATATCGATGTACTGTGAGTTGTCTTTACTTTATGCCACAATAGCCTTTATGTTGGCTCGTTCTTTGCGAGAAGAAAGTCCATTCATTTCTCAAGACAATAAGTATTATCTTGTCAGTGGTTAGTGAATTTTCCTCTCTCTGGATACTGGTGACAGGTACTACAAGTTTTCTGGCCATAAGAATTTGACATTTATTAAAGTCGTTCAAATCTTCCTTCATGTCCCTAACGGCGGCATTCAACACATCAAAACGAGGCCGATTTACCTGCGTCTCCTATATATGGCAAGCATAAAGTGGGACACAGGTTCGAACCCTTCCGGAGAGCATAGTTTCATGATTAAGGGTTTCGAATGAGCAAGCCAGTCAAGGTAATTTATACTGTTTATAAAAACAGGGTATCTACTCAAACATGGGTATTCACAAAATAACGTCAGATAAGACCATTGATTCCTCAGAAATTATATATATATATATATATATATATATATATATATATATATATATATATATTAGGATATTCCTCCGAAAACATGTCGAAATTGCTACACAATGACATCACTTTTCATAGATTGTGTAGCGATTTTGACATGTTTTCGGTGTTATATCCTAGAATAAATAAAATCGGTCTACTTGATCCCTCTTTTAAATTAAATGTTACGAAAGTTGGAATTGTACTTTATTCTTTCTCATTTTACCTGGATATATATAGGTCTGTGTTTGTTTGTTTGTGTGTGCATGTGTTTATATGAATAAATACAAAAGGAAAACTTGCCTTAGCCGACGCTGTTCGTTCTCTGATGGACTTTATCAAGGCAACTGCATGGATTTTATTTTGCAACAAATATTTATAAACAGAAGTAATGTAGTCATTGTTTCAGAAATTTTAAATTTTAAGAACGCTCATAAATAAACTTCAGGTTAACAGAAAGTCAA
Organism: Acanthosepion pharaonis; assembly: GCA_903632075.3. NCBI lineage: Eukaryota > Metazoa > Mollusca > Cephalopoda > Sepiida > Sepiidae > Acanthosepion > Acanthosepion pharaonis. The sequence continues at coordinate 591,347 of CAHIKZ030004736.1, read as the reverse complement.
GATCAATTATAGAGAATGCTAAGCGATGTAATGTAATGTCTAATAAATGAAAGAGAATTAATGCTGTTATTGTTGTTGCTGAAGTTTTTTATAACGTATTTATTATTTATATTACTTTAGTTTGAGATTAATTTATCTATTGTTTTTTTTTTAAATAATCGATGCTTATGATTATAACCATTTTCTTTTAATTTAAAAAATATTATAATAATTTATGCTAGCTTAAAAATTTAATTGATAAAATCTGTCAGAAGTTGAAATGAGTTGACTATTCACACACACACACACATAAAAATTTTAGATCCTAATAGAATTCTTTTCATTTTCTTTTTCATTCAAAATAATCAAAAATTTTTAGAAATACGTTTTGAAAGCGTCGCCCATGTGACGACAACGTGACCATGCTAAACGGAAAGCTGATCATTTTAAAAATTTTCAGTTATCTGTTTTGGATAAGACTTGTTGTTTATGTCCATCGTCTTTGTCAAATTGAACTGAATTGTATTTTAATGAATATTGTCTTGAAAAAGGTTTATTAAACCGAAACGTCAGACGTCGACATTTCATTCATTTTAAACAACATAATTGCATTTAAGGATTTTTTGTTTGTTTTTTCAAAATTTTTTTCTTCATATATATATATATATATATATATATATATATATATATATATATATATATAGCAAATACGGAGTATAAACAAACCTGCTTTTACATTCATTATATTCAGTTGATTCAGATTAATTTCTTGTCTTTGTCTTTCCCAATATGCCGGTTGTTTACCCCCGTCTGTTGTGTTTCAAATTGTTCTCGAATCTTTTATTTTTTATTTTTCTGAATCAGTATACACATTTCCTTTCATACACGTCACGTCCGGTGATTGTGCCAGTATATTCTTGAGATTGTCTCTTCCTAACCTCTGCGCTAACCTCATGTCTTCCCGTTGAACTTTGCACGTGCTCCCATCTATCGAACCATTGCCTGTGGAATCTCAGATTCATCGCTTGTTCCTTCTTGATTAATTATTCTGAGAATCCTGAACAATGATTAAAACACCATTGCTAACAATGTTCAAAAGACAACCATAAGAGGTTGCGACGAAAAGTTCTTGGCTCGAAAACACTTCCTTAAATAAAAAACAAAAACCAGATTTTGATAAGTTTTTTTAATCTAATCTTATGTTGGAAAGTGGACTGAGCCGAGAATTTTTCAGTCTCTTCTTATATATATATATATATATATATATATATATATATATATATATATATATATATATAAAGCGCTCAGTATCGGACAGAGAGCAATTCTAATTAAAAGCAGTGTGGACAACATTGAATGCTAACTGTTGGTTTCAAGTCTCAATAAGATCCTCAATACAAGTTCCATTAAATTTTTAGCAGGATATATATATATATATATATATATATATATATATATATATATATATGCGTAATGATTCATCATGCCTAGACCTGAGACTCGAACTCAGACCTCTCCTATACGACACACGCATCGTAGCATCACCATCTTCATGTGTGTGTGTGCGTTGAGGTCTAGGCATAATAAATCATTACGAAAATTATATAAATCCCCCAAATTACTAATCAGTAACATAAACCTATGCTGGATCCAGCTTTACAATGCTCTGGTATTAGAATTGAATTTTGAGAACTACTGCTACAGTTCACGTTCTAGCCTTTCTTCTAATCCGTACCCCAACCTTTTTCCCTGCTTTCATATCCGGCTCATATTTTTTGAGCCTCCGAATCTCCATGAATACGGATAATTTACGCCCGTTTGGCAGTGATAACATCAGACCACCATTCATCTTTGGAGTCAGCTTCAAGAAACATCTACCTGATGGAGTGTAAAGACAGAACGTCAGCCCCTCTATCAGAAAACCAACTGAGATCTGCCTCCTTGCAACTAGATTTTTGTCGCCAACCTACGAACTTGCTCAATTACAAAATTCGTATCTTTCGATAGTTTCCTCCTTTGAAGAAACCTGTGAGACATCTTCAGGTATATTTGTTCATCACCATATTTTATATGAACGCACAACCTTTAAAAATTTAAAATCAAACTCAGCGTTGCTTTTGCGCGCTCCAAAAACAATAACTCATTTTCAATAGCATTTTCGGATACAACAATACATATATTTTCGTTGTCCTCTTATTACTAAGAGAAAAAACAAGAACAACATCTATTCTATACCTGAAGATGTCTGTAGGAACAGACGAAAGCTTGTAGTAAAATAAGAACTAATACGGCAGAAATTTATATAAACAAGGATCATTTCATTCATAACGGATACGGAGGTTTTTGTATATTATTTGAATTGTTTGCGATGATGGATGTCTCGCCATTTAAATCATTAACCTTTGCATTAGTTTTTGTGTGAATAATTCATGTATTTGTAAATTGATTGCACGTTTATCGTAATTTAAATAACTGATCCAAGTGCGACTTTTGGATAATAAGTGCGACATTACTGTAATTATTGAACAATATAGTTCATGCCACTTTGACAGAAAAATTTACCAGTAAAAAATTTGTTCATCACCATATTTTATATGAACGCACAACTTTTAAAAATTTAAAATCAAACTCAGCGTTGCTTTTGCGCACTCCAAAAACAATAACTCATTTTCAATAGCATTTTCGGATACAACAATACATATATTTTCGTTGTCCTCTTATTACTAAGAGAAAAAGCAAGAACAACATCTATTCTATACCTGAAGATGTCTGTAGGAACAGACGAAAGCTTGTAGTAAAATAAGAACTAATACGGCAGAAATTTATATAAACAAGGATCATTTCATTCATAACGGATACGGAGGTTTTTGTATATTATTTGAATTGTTTGCGATGATGGATGTCTCGCCATTTAAATCATTAACCTTTGCATTAGTTTTTGTGTGAATAATTCATGTATTTGTAAATTGATTGCACGTTTATCGTAATATATATATATATATATATATATATAAATTCCCAAGAGAATAGAATCCAGGTAGAACTCAATATCCAGGGGAGAGTAAGAATATAATAAAAAAGGCTCAAACACTAATATTCCATGGTTATAATTTATTACATTGGAATCGTAATCACGATCCAATTCATCAGACCTACAAATTCAAAAAGAAATCGGAAAATATAACTACGTGTATAAAAAGCAATATTTTAGTGAGAGCGTATGTGTGGGAGTGGGAAACAAGTGTGAGAGGGAAATGTCTGAAAGCTTTAGGGAGAGGTATAACGGAAGAAAGAAGAACAAGAAAGGCCTAAAGGTGAAGATGGGGATTAAAATTTAACAGAGAGAAGTTTTAAAGAGAGGATTTAAATAACGATTTAAATGAGTGAGGTACAGATATATATGAATTATTTTTCAATGCATAATTCGCTACTGATTCGATGACCTCAATTAAAAAACAGGCACTGGGAACGTGTTTATACATTTGTGGTGACACTACACACAATAAAAAACGATATGATCTAAACATACACTCATGCATACATATACACATATACACATAGACATACACATATGTACACGTAAACATATATACATAAAACCTTACACACATCCATACATATAAATACACATTCATCTAAACAAATATACAACGTATCTAACTATCTATACATATACTCATACATATATATATACATATATCAATACACACACACACACACATATATATATATATATATATATATATATATATATATATATATATATAAATTAAAAGGTAACAAAATACACATCCATTCATACATACATTTATCATATAAAAGTAGATGGGTAGAATTAAACTAATTTGTACTTAAAAAAAACTACTGAGGAAGAAAACGTTACCAATATTAAAAACCGACGGAGTGATTAACGCGTATATATCTCTTACGTAGGCATATAAAATATCAGAAAACTATCAGATTTTGTATATCAGTTATTTAGGAAAACATTTTACCTACATACACACATACACATATACCAACACATGAATAAAGTTTGCTAACACAAATTAAATGATCAAAAATATATAGAGCACCACATAAATACAGACAATGACATATATAGATAATCATAAGAGTCATTCCATTTAAATGTCATGTCCGATGTTCGTGATCCAAGATGGAACTGTTATAGATAACAACACATTATAAAACTGTGTTTATGTTTCAAAGCATTTTTTATGTCTACATTTGGAAATGATCTCACTACGAAGATTCAGCAACTCATCTTGATTTTTATCTTTAATAATGAACTTTTTTTCCAGCAATTCATATATCACACCAATCGCGGAAGATATTAGGGGTTCTCGCTCTTGATTAGAATCTCCATTTGAAATGCGGGGTTAGTTCCTTATCCACCAGATCCCGGTAGTGTTTGGATAAGGAAGTTTGATATATATATATATATATATATATATATATATATATATATATATATATATCAGTAATATATATGTATATATATATAAATTACTAATGATTTTGAATTTGTAGGTCTGATGAATTGATCGTATTTACGATTCCAATGGAATAAATTATGACCATGGAATATTAGTGTTTAAGCCTTTTTGTTATATATATATATATATATATATATATATATTAAGGACATATTTTATGTTTAACGTTGTTATTTTATAGATACAAGTATTTAAGCAAATGCTCTGTTTATGATAAACAGTATTAAATAACATTTACCGGCCTGAATGTCCGAGAAATTTTCATAGAAAATATTCGTTCTTTGACAGGATTCGAACCTGCATCCTATACGGAACCGTCATATACGCTGACGTGCCTTACCGCTTAGGCTACAAAGAAATTCGACCTTGTCTACCGAACGCTTCGCGAAGGACGCTACTTGCTAACAAACAATAATTTTAATTTATTTGTAACAAATACTTATTTCTGATGAAATTTTGAGGACAATTTGAAATATCAAATATATATATAAATAAATAAATACTTTCATAAAATAAAACATTATAATTTTCAATTTGAAACTTTTTCTATATATACATATTAAGAAAGTATACGTGGCTTCTCATTATGCTATATATATATATATATATATATATATATATATATATATATATATATATATATATATCTGTGTGTGAGAGAGAGAGAGAAGGGATTCAACTGTTTAAAAGAATTGGGAGAAAGAGAGAACCGGCCTTATATTCTTCTTTCGTTTATTTTCTTTTGCTTCTAAGTTTCAGTAAAATTTATTAGATTTAGGTTATGGGATTTTCTTTTTAGTATTTTAATCATGATGTAGTTGAAGGTAGCCTAGTAGGAATTTGCTTTCGTGTATGCATTTTGAAATTAGCTGTGATCGCTAGTTGTTTTTTTCTCAGTACAACATAAGCTCCAATGTAGATAGATAGATAGATAGATAGAGAGAGAGAGAGAGAGAGAGGAGTGCGCCGAATGAAAGGGCAATGTCAGAAAGTCGAGTCAAATTTCATGTCATACATTCACCAAAATTAACCCCACGATAGAATTACTTTAAGGTAGAGAGTAATTAATATGTCCTAGAATGTAAAGACGAAATTACGAAATAGAATAAAGTTGAGTTTGTTTCTATCTTTATTAATTATTAATAAGAAAAGACTATCAAAAGAAAAGACACTTTGGTGGATGCCGCTTGTTTATAAAACGAATATACCTCCAAATCTAAAATCATTTCGATTGTAAATTTTTGCATATAAACTTTAAACTTACAAAGTACAATAAGTTTAAAGTCTACATTTACAATCAAATTTCCATTTGAAATGAAACCGAAAAGACAACAGTAATAAAATTAGACAGATAATCAATAATGCCCACTTTGTCTGCGACAACCATTATAAGATGGAGTGTGGAAAACTTCTCTCTCTGACCAAGAAGGTATTCCCCTCCAAAATTTTACTATTTGATTATTTAGTTATATTTTAGGAAATGGATCTGGTATAGAACTTCTCAGCATTGATGTCAGTTTTCTGACAAAGTACGTTGGTAATAGTAGGTCTGAAGAATTACCTGAGAATAAATAAGATATCCAACATTGTGATAATAAAAAGTCTACCTGGAATAATATTATCAAAGTGTTGAATATCTACCAACAAAAGTAATGGAAATAAAAAGAATCTAACTGAAATAGACTAGATTATGAAAAAAAATCCAATTTACTGAATCCATCGTTCGAGCGCATGTGTTGTCGAATCAAAATAATAGATTTAGTCCGATGATATCCTAAAGGACGAAACACGTTACAAGAAAACTTTTACCACTTTGTCATACATTTTTCTCCAATCTCATATATATATATATATATATATATATATATATATATCCTAAGGGGTGAATTTTTTTAAAGAAAGGCGTATGCGTGAGTGTGTTTATAAGATGAGAAAGCGGTTGCACAGGTTGCAAATTCAACCTATCGACTTCTCTACCAGGATCTAGCGACATGACGAGATCAATTTGGTTGATGGTAAATCAGTTGCGGTGAATGAACTCCTCGTGATTCTCGGCACGTGTATGCCACACGGGTTTGAATTCTCCGAGACTGGATGGCACCTAACCTCTTCTGTTCAGTATTTAAGATACGAGAAGATACGGAGCCACTGCTTTCCCATTGGGCAACAGAGCGAAGAGAACGCAACCGACTCGGCTGGAATGTGAACTACTTTCGCTGAATCCATTTCTGCGCTAATAACCGTTACACTACTCGCACCCAGGGACCCCAGCCCACATATATATATTTACTTTCTTTCTATTCACTATTCCCCTGAACATGATTAAATGGGATCGTACAGACTGATCGATACAAAAGAGCAATGAAGTTGCTAAGACTCGGCAGGCCGATCAATATTTGATCATTACCATAAACATTTTTCCATTACGAAAACGAAAAAACAAACAAAAAACCTTTCTTGATTTTTCATAAATGAAAGAAATTAAAAGTTTTTCAAAGTTTGATTGGTTAAAATCCTTCAGACTTTCTGTCAATTTGAAAATTGATATATATATATATATATATATATATATATATATATATATATATATATATATATATATATGTAGAACTTCTTCACCTTTCTTCAACAAGAATCCGCATAAACAAAACTTGGAACCAATAGAAATGTTTGCTTTCTTTGTTTTTGTATTTTTTTAACTTGGTTTTTGATATCACAAATAGGTATTAACCAAAATTTGTTTGAAATCAAAATGATCACATCAAATTCTGACTGACCTGATGACATCTTAATGAGTAATATATATAAAGTTTCTTTATAATTCATCATTTTATAGTGACATAACAGACGGTCGAATTCAGGCACTCTTTAATTAATTTTACTCTATATTCATGAGTCAGACGATATTTGCCATTTTCCAAATATATTTAGAAAGTTGTATTTTAAAAATTGCAAAGATATATTTTGTTTTATAGATGCATTATTTATTTTCTATCGCCTTCAGGACATAGGCGATAATGGCTCTCCATAACTTCCTTTTTTAAATGTTTTTTTATGAATTACTATCACAGGTCCGGGGAAAGGTAATGGGGTAGTTTCTGATAGGCTGCTTCGTAGTTTTGAATTCAGGGTTGTCCTTCTAGAATGGTTGCTCTATCAAGCCTAAATAGACCAGTCCACCCTATTATTTAATCCATAGCTGAGGGAAGAAAAGATGAATGCATACCTTTCTCGAAAGCATTGGAACAAAGTGAACACAGCCACAAACGGAATTTGGATTTTGTCTGATGATTACATATTGTGCACCGATAAACGTTACGCCACAGGCATATCCATTATTTAAATGCATAATACCCATCAAAATAGAGTTATTGTTTACTTATGGATCAACAGGTTTACTTAAGAACATAGCGTCTGTGATTTCTGCCTAGAATCAATTTGTAGCTTCTCATTCCATTGTCAAAGATCAGTGCAGTATCTGTATGTTCTACCTAACAGTGCAGGATGCACTGTTACGCAGTATGCGCCAATTTTTGACATTCTCATTTTTCTTCCAGACATATTCAGAGCATTAACATGACAATCTGATACTGTCTGCGAACCACATCGATTCAAAGACATCTAGCTTCTTGGAATTGTCCAGGTTTTTGTGTTCAAGGTTAGGAATGTGCTGATGACTTCTGGTGAGACGGATGATCTATGACTAAGAGAAATAATTAACCACGAGTTCAGGATGTCGAAGAAGGTCATCACCAAGCAGACGTGTGATGCAGGTCATCAGGTAAAAGACCTGTGTGGTATGGCCTGGTTCTTCTGTGATTTGGGTCATCACTAAGTGCTCTATAATGTGGCCTTGTTCCAAGATAAACCTAGTTTTTTACGTTAACGAAAATGACACAGAAAATAAGCACCACTATATTTCCATTACAGTTACATAAACAATTGATTGAAATAAAAGAAAGTGGACGGCTATGCAACATTATAGATTTTAAGAATTACATTTCTTTTTACTTAATAATATTTATTTAACTTCTAAATATCAAAGATATATCAGAAAATTCTTTATGCAATATCTTCTCCAAAAGAAATCTTCCCTCGTATGCTCTTTACCTTCAGTTAATCAATTGACTTGTAAAATTTCGAACATATAAACTGCATTAATAATTGTATCTAATTCTTGCTTTTCATATTTTCTTCTACCTTTTTTCTTCCTCGATTCTCTGTGAATGTTATAAAAGCTCGGAAAACAAAAGATAAAGTGAAATATCGGTAGATGCTTTTACAAGACTTCGGTCAATAGCACTAGACTAAAAGTTCAATCGATGAAAAGTCTACAAAGAGTTGTCCGTAAAAGCTATATAAAGATCAATTGAGTGCAAAAGGCCATTTTCGTAGATATTTTTATTTAGCCTTGAATGTGGTCAGATCTAATCTATCTGACCATTGACGGAATGCTCACAAGCAGATTAAAAAAACTGCAAAATACTTAAATACAAATGAGTTCATGTTTTTGTGAACTTTCTTTTGCCTATCGATGATATAAGGTTAACAAAGTTTTCATAAATAAGGAAGTCAAATTTCAAATATATCATAAAGGATGTCAGCAAAATATAAAACTAAGTTATTTTTGATTGAAATTCTTACGCAATCAAGAACAAAAACCATCTCAGAAACTTTTAGATTTTTCTTTTTATGCAACTAAAATTTTAATAAAACTTCAAACTTTTTTGTATTTTGCTTAGTTTCTGAAGCATATATTCTGAAAAAGCTTTTAAGAAAAATGAAAACTTCATAATTTTCAATTTAATGAAAATCCCATGAACATTGTTCTGAGGACAGCAGATGTTATCTCAGCTGCACACCTGACCAGTTCCTTCCACATACCTGGGTTGAAAGATGGAGAGGTATTCATTCATGCGTAGCGTGTCCTGTGTAAGTAAAACTAGTGAAACCTATCTCTCTCCAGATCAAACAACAGTCGATATCCTCAAACTTGAAGGCTCTGTGGTTTTGCTTGGTTTATTTGTTTGCAAACGTTTAACTGTTACTTCTTGTATGAATTTTGCTAGATGAGATATTTTAATCGTAATATATGGTTGCTTCTGACAAATTACTTTGTCCTTTTTTTCACAACGATTTGGCCGTATACTCTCCTGCCTTCCTTAGGTGCCTGTTGTATTCTGGACTGTCGAATATTTTTTCTTAGAGAGCGTGTTCATCTTCTCTCTCATATAAATCAGACCCGGTAATTGCGTCTGTGTGTTCTTGGAATTGTTCCCACCTGACCTTTAAGCGAAACTAGTGATCTGCCAAAGAACTTTAATTAATCCAGAAAGAACAAATGAACTTGGGGCTCCATCGGCATCAACAGAAAGATAAAAGCACTTGCAAAGTCCAAAGTGAAGTAATGGGTTCAGTGCTGAGACCAGCAAGTATCAATCCCAAGAACACACGGACACAAACATCGGATGTGACATATATGAGAGAAGATGCGTATGCTCCCTCAAAGAAGCTTTGTCAATATTCCAAAACACGATAGAAATACGTCGACGGGTGCTGGATGTGCGAACGAAACATTCGACAAACAAACAATAGACACGAGTAAATTAATCAAAACAAACCATATACACGGAGTCAAACAGCTGAAAAATCTACATAGAAAATAAATCGCTGGTGGGTTACCAAACATCCATTAAGCGGCGCTGTTCAAGTCTATAAATAGACAAATATTTCATTCCTCTTCCACTTTCTTACTCTTGCTTCAAGATGTATCAGTACGTAGATAAAGACGTTCCTGCTGTGGAACATTTTTCCCGATCCACTGACAACTGAACTCTCACACAAACGCACATACAAGCAAGCACATTCTTGAAAAAGTAAAGGAAAGTAAAGAAAATATCTTAAAAATTTAGGTATTATGAATAGCTAAGTTTTTAATGTTTTTTTCCTTTTCTTTCAACTGTGTAAACGTTAATATAATTTCTTTTTGTTAATATATGCATTAATTATTTGTTTAAAAGTCCCTGTTTATTTTATTTTTACCGGACTCCTGTACGTTCGCAAAATTTTGATTGTTTGCAGGACAAATGCACCAAAATCCATTAAATATTAACTAAAAAACATTCCCACTTCGCAACAAAAATTTTGACTCCAGCAACTCTCTAATTAAGCAAATATATTTTCCTTTGTATAAATCATACTCACTATATCATTAATAACTTTCAAAAGATATTTTCTGTCGTTTTTTACTAACTTTGCAAAATTCGTAAATCTTAAATATTCATATTGTTGACAGATATTTGTTATCACGCTTACATTTCACGATTCAAGAAAGGCCAGAAGAAACAACGGCCGAAACATGTTTATTTATCTATTTATCATTTATTAATGAGGACAGCATGAAGATGATCTCTCACATTTTCTTTTTAGATCCACAAATTTACCTGTATAAAATGACTAACTTTAAAAGCTGACCAAAATATCTTAACAACGCATTAAGAACGCAAAACCAATGCTCCCTTAGAAGATAAACATTAAATTATTTTGAAATGAGACATTATCATTCCAAGTATTATTCAAAATGCGGATCTGATACTTGTCGTTATGACAACATTTCGTACTATATAAGTAGTTGTCTCGTTTTAGGGTTCTTTTTTGCTTAAAAAGAACTAGGGTATAATCCCCACCTATAAATGTGTAATCGCCCATGTCACTGTAAAGTTTGTCATAATGGGTTGCACTATTCGCAAGATCAGGGTTTCATCTTCCACTGCAATCGGTGTAGAAAAGCATATGACTTCCTTCTAGGCCCCACTAAATACACGAAAGCCTACAAGAAAAGAGGAAAGCTACCCTTGGGGATTTTCTTTGGCGAATCCATTAGACAACATAACTTGTTTTCACACTACTGGCAAAGAGTGCTGAAAGAAAAATAAATCCACTATATTTATGCAAATTCTACATTTGATGCCTAAACTTGGAAACGCCTAAACTTTAACAGCTCGACTAGCGAAAAGAGGGAGATCACATTCACAATAACCAATGGAATGAATGACAAAGCTTTGAAACTGAAAAGTGAACAGCAAAATCAGCATTTGCAATTCTAGATTTTCTGACTTACCTTGTTGAGGGAGCAGGTCGGGATGATCTCTGTGAAGATTTTCCAAACATTTAACAATTTCTGGCTGAAATGTGAAAGTTATGTCGATTTTTGTCAATTTTCATGAAAAATCAATGAAAAATATATATATTATTGCAAATCGACTTTATTATTTCTTAAATTTTCATAACAAAAAGTATGAATATTAACTAAAAATGATGTAGATTTGTTTTTTTATAGATATTGGGCTATATAGTATAGTTACCTTTGAGAAAATTGATCGAAAGTTGATCGGTAGTCAATTGTGAAAACAGACGATTTCTGTGTAAAAAAGGTAACGTCTGCTTTCTTTCTATTTTTTATGAAGGAAAGAAGGAAGAAAAGGAGAGAGAAAAATAAACAAATGTTGCGCACTCAACATGCGTCACGAAAAGTAAACTCATTTGTTTATGAAGTTGGCTCCGCCGCTTTTGAGCTTGATGGTTGTATATATATTTTGTCGCGTGAAAATTAAATTCGTTTTTTCTTTTATCTCTTGAGGTGGAGTCCATGATGCGAAATTATAACAAGAGAATGTTCATACATTGCCCTTTCCTTTAAACTCTTGTGGAAGTGCCCATGATGCCAAATTATGGTAAGAGAATATTTGTACATAGTTTGTTTTTTTTTCTGCTAGCCAGCCAAAATTTATCAAGACGGAAGATTAAAAGCAGCAGCATCCATTTCTGCGGCAAAACCAGAAAAATTCTTCAAAAGGAGATTCGGGCAAAAAAGAAATACTTCCCATCCAAGACATCAAGTGACGAACTGTATATTTAATGAAAGTCGGTTCATAAGAACCGTAATTAAGATTGTCCTTAATATAGATTCCCTTTCATTCAGGGAAATCGTCTCTTTTCAAGATATCCAATGATTTGATATGTTATGTATCAAATATTTCAAGATATGTAAAAACCTTTTTTATAAAGTCCTAGAATTGAGCTATTCAGTGTCTAAGGCCATATTATCAATGGCTTTTGTTTCTGTGGAAGTGGAAGTTTCGAAACGTTTTTATTTAATTTCGCTACGCAAACTAAAAATACAAATTTCATCCTCAACAAATACCTCGCTAATATACTGAAGTTCCCCAAAATTAATAAGGTGTAGCATCACTCTTCGCTTAAATAACAGCGGTTATTCGACGTGCTATAGAATTTACGAGATGATAAAGTTGATGTGTGAGTATATCAAGGTACATTGCAGGGTTGTCAACACCTGAGTTGTGCTTGGTTGAATGGAATTATGGGAGGCTTTCGGCATACATGTTTAATAAGGTTTAAGTTTCGCATACGTAGGTGTTAATTGAATACGAGAAATTCAAAGGAGTGTCATCTGTGAACAATGGAGTAATGCGTTATTTTGCTGGGCCAAACTGTCACCACTGCGTAACATTGCCAGCATAAAGGGATGCAAATGGGTGGCAAGATCTATGTATGCCACATTTGTCATGATTTCCATGGCAAATGTTCAGATGAGCTCCATTCTTTAGTTCCACCAATTCAAACCTTTATAACCCTCATTTCATCAGTACTCCAAATGTAACAAGAAAGTTCTATTCTTACTTTCTTTTTCTAAGAACTGCTACTTTGAATGTTTCTGATTAGCTTGGAAAACATCACTCTACGCCAGGTACTACATATCGGTTTTACTAAGCTTAGCTTAGTCTGTTACAAAACCACACGTGTGAGTCACCTAGTGAGAATCTAATTCACGATAACATTAATGCTCCACAAGACTACTTAATTGCTTCACAATTCCATATGCATTTAGTCAAAACAGTCAAAAGTGAAAAGTCACCATGTCAATCATTATATCACGACAGACACCGTTTAAACAGGTAGGAGGCGAGAATTATGGATCACCAAGCTAGAATAGAAGTCACTAAAAGCGAATAGTCAGCATAGTTACCTAACCAACAAGCGCTGTATGAGATATGTCCTTGCTATCGATCTTATGACTGGCTCCTGTCGGTGGGAGACTGGTTTGTGCACACATTTCTCCGTTAACTATGTCAGCGGTGGGACAAGTTTGTCAAGACATCTTGTGACAGGACAGTGAACAGGAAGAAGTTGATTTGGCCTTATCATCATTATGGTTTTAATTCACAGATGAAAATTTAGAAGAGGATTCCACTTCTACTCTGATGGCTAGTGAAGAACACATGATACAAGCCAGTGTTTCTATTGTGGATACAGGAGATCTGGCAACCGGAAAGTGATAAGGTTTCATGTTACCGTTTCATTTATGTAGATTTGGACCAGGGAAAGCCCCACTCTATGCTTAATGAGATATTTGTACAAAAGAAATAAATATAAGTAAATTTACATACAGAATGTTAAATTATAAAAAAAAAGAACATTCGAAGGCTCGGAATAAACGCTTCTAAAATACAACTTAAACAGTCAAAACATGAGGAAAAACTAAAAACACCAAAAACAAAACCTTCTTGAAAATGGCTAAAGAAGTCGTCGCTTGGGACAATGAAAATTAGGGAAAATTTCTGTATATATATATATATATATATATATATATATATATATATATATATATATATATATATATATACAAATCATTAACACCTATCAAAATATGTAAAATTACTAGAATTTAACGCATTTTTAGGCCAGCAGAATGTTTGCCCCAAATTTTACGTATCTGTCTATCAAAATATTCAGTAGATAACTAGAGTGACAATATTAAATAAATCAATAATTGTTCAATGAAGGTATCTAATTTAACCGACCCCAGAGTTCGTCACGTCATTGATATTGATGAGCAATATTACACCAAACTCTGGAGTCGATCAAATGAGATAAAGCCAATGAACACGTTGATTAATTGTATAATATATGTTACACAGTTTTTGTCTATAATCTTATTGTGTAGATCGTATGGATCAGCAGTTTTTGACTTCGAGTATAAATAGCAAGACATTGACATCTCCATCTTTCGAAAGATTATCACGCAAATCAAGGAAGACGCGTTTGGATATGACATTTTAAAGAAATCTACAACAATAAGTAAATGTATTTACTCACCTTTGGCAGTCTGACTATCTGAGAGCCCAATTTCAGTATCTGGCCCACCATGTCGACAATTAACTTCTCGACACTTTCCGTTGGCTGGTAGCTATGTAGGTTCTGAGCCTGTATATCCAGAGCGGACACGTGTACAACTTTAAACAAACGTTGAGGGATCTACATTGGTACAGTTAAGGCAACCTTTAAAAAAATGTGATGTATTGCAATACATTCTCCTAAAAGATTTTGTGCTTTTTTTTCAATATACTTTTCAAATGAATGTTTTTAGGCTTCCTCCCTTTCGCCTATGCTAAAGATAATAATCAAAACCATTTAATAATTGTCATTTCTCTCCTAATAAAGCAACGTCAACATAATGTCGGTTATAGCAAATATTATAAAGAAATGTGCAATAAATATAATTTTTATTCAAGTCGCAGATATCAAATTTGTATTCAAATCATTTCAGAATACTGACGTTAACAACTTTTGATAATGTTGATTCAAGAAGAATTCTATCAAAAAGCCATTTCTCAGAAAAAACCTGAACACGCCATTTAAGCTCTGATAAAGGAAATTTGCGGGAATTTATGGTGTTATAAGTTACGCCTCTTGATTAACACTTGAAAACTTCGGTTCTATATAATTTTTGCCAAAATGAGAAACGAATTTAGATTAATAACGCTGCTCTTCTGTCTCCAAATAATCAATCACTGTCCAAACCCTAGAAGTTGAAGCGAATGTTTATATAACGTAATTTTCTTCTCATGAATGTAAACGTATGCTAGTCAATGCAGCTAATTAGAAATAACGATCTGACGTAATTAATCTAATCCAGCCGTTCTGTCCAGACTAAGGACAAGCCAAAATACAATAAATCTCCTCAATTGAAAAACGATATGCATTTGTAATATGTATGTTCTCATAGCGTTTGTAATTCGGATGCCATCTGCTCAAAAGTCAGAAATCTTCATGATTTAGAACAAGAATTTTCAAACCAATAAAATATGAGTGCAAGGTATGTAAAAAAAAAATTTGAATGATCCAAACCAGCTAAATGCATCTTGGTTGTCTTGCAAACAGCATCATTGCGTTAATAGGTGACACTCCATAAAAGCAAACTCGTTCGCTTCTTTCCATTCCAATAACCTAGGTTTGTTTTAATCAGCAATGTCTACAACCAAAAACAAATTTTGTACAAACCAATCAGATGAGAATGATATATGCGTGCATCTCCATGAAACTGTTACTAGAATTGTGTCTTTTTTAACCATATCTCTTCAAGACATAGACGAACATGGTTCTTCACAACATCCTCTTTAATATCTGTTAATTTGTGAATCACCATGATTGCTGCTGAGTAAATCATATGGGGACACATAATGGAAAAGGTTCTCGACTTTAAATTTAATTTTATATTTCTCGACTGTCCTGCCAAAGAGCCAGGTATGCCCTACTATTTTACTCATAACATTAGTGGGTGGGGAGTTGGATCCATGACTTAACCAAAGACATTAGTACAAAGTGACTACAACAGCCTCGGTCATAATTGAAATTGAGTTTGCGAATTCCATTTTATGCGCCAGTAACCGTTATGCGATTTTCGCATCCTAATTGTTTTCTCCAGAATTGTGTTACTTGTTGGAAAAATTCAATTGCATTCATTTCATTAAAAATATTACATTACAAATAAATACTACATATCCATTTCCTGATTCTATGATATCAATTCGTTTTACACTACATTCTTCATAATATGCACGCTAACACAGCTGAATAGTGTGACATAATGTGCCGCCATATGATTGACTTAGGACACACGGGAAGTCAAGTGTACTCTAGATATTTTTAGCTGAGTCTGAATTATCTGGTGTTTTATGACCAGCAATAAAGCCTAAAAGTAAGATTTTCAAAACAGCCAACCACTATCATAAGAAAAGTGTCATAAATAAATAAATGAAAACTTTCGGGGACAAGTGCCATTTCGCCGGAAGTTAGAACGTTCCACTTGGAAGTAGAGTTACATTTAGAATTTTCAGTTTCAAACCTCCTGTTCGCGAGTTACAAGTCCTGTGTAGTAATGCAGATATAGACTGGGGTGGTAGGAGAAAGCTGGAATTCTTGCTGGCCAAATCGGAGATCTGGTCCGTTAGTCTGCCTTGAAAGAAGTACTAGGGAAATTTTCCCAAGTGTCACCTACCTAGCTCCAGATTCGCCGTGGCCATATTTACCCTTTCGCTTCCTTATTAACGTCAAGTAGGTTTCAAAATTTTTGTGCAAATCGACGTAAACGAGAATCGAAATGCAACATGGGGTGATTTGTCTCGTCGGTGAACGACAGTTAGGCTAAGGTTTATGTTCACAACAGGACAAACGGGAACACTGGAAGAAAAAAGGTTGAAAACATCTAATTTAGAATATAAATAAATAACTTCTATGACAAACATCCAGTGCCAACATTGGATGATTTTGTTCTATTTGTAGGTAAATAGTTTCTATGAAGAAAAAATAGAATAATAGCAAAATTATTTAGTTGATGTGATTATGAATATAGAATAATAGAAAAATTATTATGATTATTATGAATATAGAATAATAGCAAAATTATTTAGTTGATGGTGATTATGTCATGCTATAACCTAACTTTGATTTTCGAAACTGAGAGAAGCGCTCTGTGCTCTGAGCCTGTATCTAACTTTGTTCCTTCTTTCGATGAAGTCAGATAAATGATAAATATATATGTCAGGTAAAACTTTCACTTGTCAGCGAAACCCAAAGGATACATCATGTGAAATGGAAATTATTTTTGCTTTTTCGATGAGATTCGGTTTACAGCCACTGTTCAGGTATCTTGCAACTGCCACATAAACTTTCTCGCTACACTGAAACATACAAAAAACGTTGCTTCAAATTAACAAGATTTCAGGAGGAAGAGAGAAATGTTCAAACAAGTATCAGTTATTACATTATCAAAGTATTAAGCAGAAAAAAGTACACTCAAACAAGAATCCTTTGCATTACTAAGCAAGCAAAAAACAAGGTGAAGCAAATAAATTCATTCTTTCATTCACGTTATATACAGGATGCGATGGATAAATTGTCGTCTAAATTACGCAAAAATGAAAATAACAACGACACCTCATTTTAACATATATTTACCAAAATTACACATTAAATATCTTAAAATACTAAACAGTAAATTTATTAAATAAAATAGCCACTAGCTTCAACCACGGTCTCCAGACGACTTCGGAATTTCTTGCAACTCTTCTGAGCAGTTTTTCCTTGTTTAATTTGGTGAATGCTGCCATAATCCTTGTCTTCAGTTCATCTTTGGTGTTACAAGGAGTTTTGTTTGTCTTTTACTCAACTGCGCCTCACACATAGTAATCAGTTGTGGGTGTTACAGTCTGTGGAGTTAGATGACCAAATGTATGGGGTGATATGGTCACATAAATTGTCTGACAGCCATGACTGGGTTCTCCTGCTTGTGTGCATAGTGCAGAGACCTGTTGCCAGATATTGGGTCTTCCAACAACTACCCTCTTAACCCAGGGCAGCATTAACCTCCTCAAGATACTTGATGTAGGCCTCTGTATTTAGTCTAAGGCCTTGTGGGAAAATGAATGGAGGCATAACATCGTCATCACTAGTGATTAAACCAAACACAGTAATCACCATAAAACTCATCCAACTCTTTCGGAACCCTCCTCACTATCCTCAGATTAACACTCAAACACTTTTTGTATTATAGCTTCCGTCACGAATGATAAGCAGCACACCATGCCGTTTTCAAATTGCTAGCGGAGTGACTTGCGTCACGGTGCTCTTTTTTCTCACAGACGATGCCCGACTGACCCTACTCTACTGTGCAGTCGAAAAAGTCAAAAACAAACAACGCGCATGCACGAAATTAAAAATATAAAATGGCGACAATTTACCCATCGCACCCTGTACAATCAGACTAATTTCCGCATCTTTGTTGCTATTGCCATAACGATTCAGTCATTGTCTTTGTATCTTCTGCAATAACAGCAAAGACAAGGACATTAATCCGATTGTAAATAATGTAAACAATAACTCCCCACCCCAGAACATGTCACTAGCAACAATGCCCTTAAAACAAATGAAGTCAAACTAGACTAATTTAGGGTTCGTGAATACGGAAAAGATTTTTAAAAGTGTTAATTCCCTTTTGTTTTCAAGGTAATACTGATTTAACTCTTCTTTTTAGTTTTTTATTGTTCGTATTAACCTAAGTTGTTTTTATTTTAAACAATTTAATCATTTAGAAACACAATGACTGGGGCTATCATAAATGCATGATCTCACAAAGTCACGGCTACCTCGCTCGAAATTATACGAATACATTTAAGATAAAAATCCATACACATTTTCCTATATCAGCCTTATACTCTGTATGGGCCATTTTGAAACCTGATGTCTACAACTACGCCTGCTTGCTATATATAAAATATAATCTCAGAACCGAATCGGCTTACGGCCATATCACATCGAAACACTAGTCCTCATACGATCACCGAAGTTAAGCAACATCGAGCCTGGTTAGTAACTAAATGAATGACTACTTGGGAAAAACTGATGCTGTAAGCTTAGATGTGCGGTTGGTGTAATGGATAACGGCTCAGAATTGGAAATCGGAGAGCCCAGTTCTAATTCTTGTCGGGTTCGTTATATTCAGTTACGCACAAATACCCTTGGGAAAGGTAAGTATCCACCTCTTCTAGCAGCTAACGGTTAGTTAGTAGGACTTGTATCTGTAAATCATAATTATCTCCAAAAAATTCTTACGATCTAAAAATATTTTCTGACTTTAAATAACCCGCAAAAGACTGATAAGCCGTAAAAAACAAATTAATCAGTCAATCAACCCAGAATCTAATAAGTCACCCACAACGCATCGAAGCCGCTCCTTAACTGCTGTCGCTCCTTAACTGCCCGCACAGGTGATTAGTTTTATTTTAAGTAAAAAGAATATTTCAACTAGCTCGCCTTTAGCCTTTCATGCCTTGTATCTTGTTGGAACAAGAAAGATAAGTTCTACCATATTTGAGGCGGAAGAAATAACTTCTCTAGCAGAGAAGTGCAATCGAAATGTTATTATTAGAAAAGCCAATCAGTTATATTTGAGTTGCAAAATTAGCGACCAGCACAAAATGTGAGGCTCTCATATACGCTGCAACACTTGTGCAAGGAATCTGAACAAGTGATTCAACAGAAAAAAAAGAAATGCAAAATAATGTTTCTCATAAGCATTTAAAGGCGACACTTACTTGTAAAAGGACAGCGACTTTGCTAATCTAATTCTCGTTTTTTTGTCTACTCATCTACTTTTGTTAAAGTCTGTTCGTGACCATTTCACTCCGTTCATATCGAATTCTCTCTCGTTATATCTATCTATCTATCTATCTATCTATCTATCTATCTATCTATCTATCCCAGATATGAAATGACTTAGGAAACGATTGAGACAAAGAGAGATCACAGTATCGATGGACTGATATATGAACAAACTATCAACCTATTCTAACCTGTTTAAATCTATCTCAGTTTGTTCATATCTGTTTCATGTTCTTATCGATATCTGTTTTTTATCAAAAATCATACATAGGTTTTTCTCTATCAATCTATCTATCCATCTTGGGTTGTTCCTCTATTTATCTATCATCGTATCTCAGTCTGTTCATGTCTATCTAGGTAGCTATGTCTGTTCATATCTATCTATCTATCTATCTATCTATCTATCTATCTCAGTCTGTTCATATCTATTTATCTATCTAAAACCAAATCATATCTAACTATCGATCTATCTAAGTCAGTTCATGTCAATCAATCAATCTATCTCAGTCTGTTCATATCTATCTAAAACCAGATCATATCTATCTATCTATCTATCTATCTATCTATCTATCTATCTATCTATCTATCTCAGCCTACTCCTATAATATTCCGCACATATCAATCGCTCTTTTCACTTCCCTATCTTTATATCGATTTTGTTCTGTACGAATAATCATATTCGTCTGTCAGGCGCATGTGAAAGCAAATGTATCTTTGATATCAGTTGTTGGTTTCGAGTTCAGATAAAATCCAAAATGCTGAATGTTGTCATTTAGTCTAGGATTCAACCTAGATTAGATTTTTAACAAGTTGAAATGGAATTTGGTTTGGATAAATGTGCTAAATTTTAAGAGGATCACTACAACAAACCTCCTCTATTAGCTTAGACCCTGGAGTAACAATCAACAATTTAGAGCAAGAATCTTATAAGTACCTCCGTGTAAATGAGGGTGAAAGAATTGACCATAAAAATGAAAGAAATAATGTGAAAAGAGTACTATAGAATGGTGCGACTGATATTAAGAACTGAATTGAATTCTCAGAATAGAATTATGGCCATTAGTAGAATTGTCATCCCAGTGGTTCAATATAGTTTGAATATCTTGAGCTGGAATCTGAATGATATCAGACGAAAGGATTCTAAGACAAGAGTCTTTCTAAGCATAACATGCATCATCCAAAAGGCTGATGCAGACCATCTATACATACCCAGTAAAAAAAGGTGGAAGCGGTTTCATTCAGCTAGAATTGCCATACAAGACAACAACTATTGGCTTACTAACATACATAGAAATAACAAAGGACTAGGTGATAAAATTAGTCAAACAAAAAGCAGAATGAAAAATATTCAGTCATGAAAGAAGGTTGTAAATACAAACGAGATTTATATTTAGTAGATTATGTAGAAAACCAAAACAGAACCCAAGAACCCACTGTTGCAGCAAAAATTATGAAAAGCCAAGCATAAAGCTCTTCAACAGATGAAACAACGTTGGCAAGTCAAGCCTCTGCATGGCCAATATCTAGAACGAGGCTAATAAAGCCGATGTTGATAAAGTTTACACTCATCGAGGATTACGAGCATCTGGATTAAAGGCTGAAACGGAAAACTTTGTAGCACAAGACCGGAGTCTTTTTATTAGAAACTTTCAGGTAAATACCATATGCAATAGTATGGATGCAAAATGCAGGTTCCGTGACAAATATCAGGAAACCATAGACCATCTAATCCCATGATGTTCTGTACTTGCGTCAAATGAATATAAAAATCGTCACGATAGAGTAGGGCATTATTTACACTGGACAAAGTGCAAACACTTTGGAAAAGATGATAATAAACACTGGTATGAATATCACCCAGCACCGGTTACAGAAACAGAAGACATCACAATTCTATGGGATTACACCATCTTTACAGACATAAAGATTGAAGCAAATAGGATAGACGTAATTTTCAAAAACAGAAAAGAAAAAACTTGCCTACTAATTGATATGGCTTATCCAGCGGACTGTAACATAGCAATCAAGCATTTTGAAAAACTATCGAAGTATAAAAACCTGGAAATCGAATTAGAAAAAAATGTGGAAATTGAAAACAAGAATAGTACCAGTAATTGTAGGTGCGCTTGGAATGATAAAAACACTACAACACATTGAAAAAAATCCCTGGAAATCCCAGCTTAAGAGAAATACAAATGTTTTGATAAATACAGCCCACACACTAAAAAGAATTTTATCCATGTAACACTAGTGATGTTATGGTAGTTAGAAAAACAAATCATGAAGTGTAGCCACAACAACACACCACTATCTGTCTTAGATTTTCCTGTAGACTTGGTAAGTAGTTTGACTATAGCAGAAATTGGAATATAATGATGATGGTAATAATAATAATGATACCTGTCTTTGCAGTCGCAGCCCCCCAAAAAACACACCTTTGAAAACTTTTGATAAATTATGTAAATGCAAGGACATCGAGATAGAAATCAGTAGAATGTGGCATCTCCAGGGAGCAAATAACCTGGTATCAAAATAAACAAAGAAATATGTGGATCAAATTCCTGGAAGTTCTAAAATATGTAAATTACCATGAATCATTCTCATAATTACTTCTCACATCTTACACCGATTTCTCTCGATACAGTGACCACAATTACATTCTTTTCTCTCTGATTGCAAGGTACCTCATCTGTTTGCATCTGCTGATATATAAAAAAAATTGTCGTCACTGGAAGTCTCTAGTTGATAGTTTGGAGCAATTCGTGCGGCACAAAGCAAAGGTAAAACATAATAATAATAATAATAATAATAATAATAATAATAATAAGAAGAAGAAGAAGAAGAAGAAGAACAACAACAACAACAACAACAACAAATTTCCTGATGTTACTCCCATAGCTTCTTATATTAATTGTTTGGAGGTGTTAATATGTATACGTTTTTAATTTGGCGATGAGCTACAGTAAATATTCCGTTCAGTATCACAAATTTGCTTATCAGTTGCCTGATCATAACCAGCTGGGGTCTGTCCCTTAGGGACTGGCGCATTCTGTATATCTCTCTTCATGAGCAGCAGTAGTGAGAAGTAGCATGACCTGGTGTCAAGAGTTTTTTTTTGTTTTGTTTTTGGATTAGTTCGTCAAGGCGACTTGAATGTCGCCGGCAGGTATTTCGGAACACCCTCAATTGGAGTGCAACTGAGTGAACTAGGCTAAATGACATGAAGGTATTTCTAACTGTCCTCTTCCTGCAAGGTTATGTGCTGTTTTAATCAAAATCTGTCACGATATCGCGTACATTTGGCTGTGGTGCATATGCATCTGATATACCCTTATCAAACTGTCATGACAGATATATTGGACTTCATATATACAAGCAAACACAATATGCACAAACCAAAGTTTGACTGTGAGAATATAAAACGTAGAATTCTCTAAAACGTTTTTAATTCAAATGGTGCATTCAACCAGACCAAGAAAAAACTACATGCCATTTTTTTTAATGATATTTATAATCATCTTTGTTTGAATATGTACCACCATGTTTAGTTCAATTCAAAATCAACGTATATAAATCTATTGGTTACAATTGTGTATTTGCAGCAGCAAATGGCCTGTAGTGTGGGTGCTGCAATGAATGATGTATTGTGCGAGTTGAATGCGTTGCCGATATGACCGAAATGACAAGGGAATTCAATATAAACTTAAGAACATGGCAAATACATTTCCTTATAGAAATTGTGAAACTTGAAGCTCTTACGGACATAGGGGAAGAGAAAGTCATCAATATAGAAAAAGTCTGCCACGTGTTAAGTAAACTGGAGTTATATGATATTTCTTTTACAAATAAATATCTTAGAGGAACTATAACGTTGCGTGTAGCCTGTACACAACAGATCCAGAAAAAAGTCCTTTGTGTAAAATGGTTAAGTTTTCTCTATTTTCAAGTAACAATGAAATCAAGAAAATTACTAAGACAACTTAAAACAAATACCAACTCCTTTCGAAATAGAAGGCTAATCAGTGTTCCTGGCGTATCTGTTTAACGGGCATGCGAATGCTGTCAATATTATCTTTGTTTTGTTATCATGAAAAAACAGTTCACAAAATTCTTGAAAACTATTTTAATCAGCTCAAAGTAATGAGTTTCATAGAGATTCTTATTTCGGGGTTTGGCTTAAGGATCCAAATAATTGTCTTGGTGTGCAGTTTTATCCCACATGAAAAGAAGTGAAAGTAGGGAAATAAACCCTATTTCTAACACAATTAGATATCCACATACATACCATATTAAAACGCGCCCAACTTTTATTTTCTACCCAATAACAGACAATATTACAAACACGTCAAAAAGATTCCACAATGGACGACACACTATTTAAATCAAAGTATCTATTGGCTAGAATTTAACAGCACCATGTTAAATATTTGGCCAATCAGATAAAAAAAACTAAAACCCTATTTTTCTCTAGCCTATTTTCGGGAAAGAGTTCTTATAAAAACACACAAATTTCGACTTTCAAGGATCAGAGAAGCCAAACGCAAGAGAGCAGGGAGATGCGACTGTTACCCCAAAGACCCCCGACCCCAGCGCGTGCTGAAAGAAACAATCGTTGGAGACTTCAAATGAATCATCCCGAACAACAACAAAAACGTTCAGTGAATTTTCACTAACGATAAAAGCCTTTTCTCAGCCACAGATTTTACGAAGAACGAACTATTTAAAATTCTTGTCTAAACCACAGCGTTTTCAGTAAACCAACTACCCAAAGACTAAAGATTATTTTGACTCCTTTTTGAATTGAATGTAGTGCTTATTAATATAAATGATTTATTTAACAGGTATAACCACGTTTTTCGTATTTTTACTTTATTAATGATTGGAATTCGGACGTTCGGATTTTTAATATAAATGAATCTGGACGACCGAATTTCCTACAAAGGATCATTTATGAATATCAGTTCTAATTTTCATAAATATAGAGAAGAAATTGAGGAAATCTTATTGTACAATTTGAGCGCAATCTCAAATCTCTGCTCACCTCTAAAAACACAGAAGCTCTTTTAGGGATTAAGTTTTTTTAAAAAATATCAAAATTCATCCAAACTATCGTATTTTCAAACCAAATTTTCAAGCTTTACGAAAAAGTAATTATTCTGTCTGGACTCTGTTTAAAGCTTTCCGAAACATGTATTTTCAATTGCTTTTAATTTTGAATATTTTATTCAATTCAATTCATTCTCGCTTTTGTTTTAATTTTTAATCTGTTACTTCAATTATTTTCTAAAGTTTAAAAACAAATTCTAAGGATAAAAGATATGAGTAATAAAAGAAAAAGATTTTAATCTAAAAAAAACAAAAAACTTCTGTCTTGACACACCATTGATGAATCCAATTTGGAGACGAACCTGACAAGAAAAAACTTTGGAAAGATCAGTTAACAGAAAGATGTTGTTTAATGTGGTTGAAACAAAAGAATGGATGGCTAGTCAAAAAATTCAATCAATCAGTATTATCAGGAGAGTGTTATTTGTGGCAAGCAATAAAAGAAATAACGATTGATGATCTTTTATTGAAATCGAACCAATCGACTTGGGACAAACAGGGACGAATGAAAACTGCATCAAAATAAAAATAAAAATAAATTAACGGCGATCATTTTCATTTTTATCAACTATTCAAGATTGGAGAAAATTAAAACTAGAATTCACATCTTCGTTATGATGTCATTGCCTTTCGGTCTTTCAGTCTTCTTCAGATGTCTGCAGTATCAATGAAATTTTCCATCGGAAACTTTTATTCAATACAAGTAGTAGTTTTGTCTGGTTCTGCCCTTCATGCTAATTGAGATAACTCTTCTTCCTAATAAATCCGACCTTATTCCCTTTCTTGCCACTAAAACAGAGTATATGACATGTATAAATCACTCTGTCATTGTTGCAGTTGTTATTGACTCCTCTGATGGAGTATAAAGTCACTGCCTTATCACGCTAGGTGCTACTATTGTGGTTTCCGTAGCAAGTAGGGTTTTTTTTTGCAGGCTGGCATACTCTGTCTTTATTCATATCTATTTTAACATATTCGTATATGTCAGTCTATGTCAGTATGTTCATATTTATGTCAATGTGTTTGTGGGGAGGGTATCAGTCTGTGCAAATCTATTTATATCTATCTACTTAGAGAAGTAACTGGCTTGAACCGGTTCTGAATTCCAAAGAGTGGTGAAAATGTCTCGATCTGACGTAATTCCAAAAGTGTCGACGTTATACTTTCACTGTTGCTGGAGAAAGGGTTCTCTTTAATTTTGCAGTTCTTTCAGATCATTCACTGAACAATATCAATGGAAAGTGTGCAGTTTTCAAGTGTTGAACTCGGTGCCATCATGAAGTTATTCATATAGAAGAAAACGCCAAAGGAAATCCATGGATGTATTGTATAAACCAGGTTTTCCCAACCTAAGCGATATCGCTCGCTGGTGGGCGATTTCAACTGTTGAGTTGGAGATGAGCAACTGAACAGAAAATGGCGGGTGATATAGGTTTCTGATTATTAAAAATGTTATTTCAACATATGCTGCTCGACAAAAATATTCAAAGGAAAAATGTAAAGAATCTGTATTAAAAAAATCAAACAAAGGGCCAATTGGGAATAACTGGATCACATTCCTAAATAAGATAGAAATATCACCGCAAACAAGGAATAGTTTGATATTTTCTATAGTATGAAAAGGGTCATTAACATTCATATAGTTCTTCAGACGAAATAACATTCTTTTCGGATAGATAAATCAGATAAGGAAAACTAAGCTAGTGAGACTCTATTTGCTCGATAAAAAGCCAGGAAAATGAAGAAGAAATTTTTCTTGTTTTCCTTTTGTCTTATTTGAAACGCAAAGTCGCTATCCTCAAAGGTTTAAACGAGGGTTGGACACTGTAGCATCTCATAGAAGTCCCTCCCACAAAGTGACTTCGTCTTTGTTTGTTTGGCTTCCCATCTCCTTAACCCAACCAGCCCCAGCCCATTTGGTCCCTGAAATGGAGACGTATTTTTAGTCTTCTACACTTTTCACTAAATGACCATTGATTCGATGTTAGCAAAATTTAACATGAAATTCCAGTTGTAAGTACTAATATTATTATTTTTTTTTTTTTATGTTCAGACCTGTTAGGTTAATTTTTCAATTTAAAGTTTTCGTCATATACGCGTATATATCGTATGTAATCTGGTTTATTTCGGGTTTTGGTAAACAGTGTGAGTAAAATAATTGCTCGATAATCGCATATTGTTTCAATAGTGGGCAATGGAACTTATATTAAGAAAAAAAAACCGTAATCATTTTATTCTATTCCCTCACATTACTAACTCTGTGTATAAAAGGTTTTTGATCAAAGAGATTTGTGGTCGGCTAATGTCGGCGACTAAACCGACTGCCCCACTGTAAGTTCTTCCGAAGGAGGCGGCTTATTAACGAGCCAGTAGGACGAAAAATAAGACTTAACAAAAGGCGGAAGAACTCTCTTAATCAGCGGCCAAATAACTAGAGGTGGTGTCCCTATAAATCACCGTGGAGAAGCCAACGAGAAACCACTCCACTATTAAAACAGATGCAAAAGAGGCCTTGTATCGCATGCGGACATGTTGCACCTGTGTTTTTCCCATTAGCAGCGGAACAGTTTGGCATATCTAAATACGAGCCTCTCTGCAACTGGTCAAGATCCGGGTCTTTGTAAGATGCCCCATGCCAATAAAAGCTGGGGGAAAACAACAGCCAGCAGTTGGGAAGACACGGTGTATTGTGGAGTTCGTCCCGTGGGTATTTTGTTCCTCAAGTTGCTGTGGTTTCCGAGGCAGAGTTATTTTTGTTACCACTCGTCTCTTTCCCTTCTCTGCCCATTATCCACGTAGTTTCTGGGAGAACAATCGGTTAGATACAGTATTTACATTAGTCGGACTATTGTCCTCATCTTTGTCGCCATATTTGTCACAATAGTCCGACTAATGTAAATACTGTACATAATACCTCATCTCAGAAATATAGACAAAATCGGTTAGATGTTTCCCCCACACCCAGCCAATCTCAACAGACTCTTTGCTTACACTACAACAGAAGGGTTAAAGTGATTTGAGAAGTGACGTGCCAAGTTTGTTGAATTGCGAGGTGAATGTGTGGACTCGCATTTAAGGTTCTTGTCACGAGCCCATTCCCTTTTTGGTTGAACCAAGAGTTTTTCGGTACTTTCCACTTGCCTAAAATAACTACATTCAAGTTAGTTCGCTATATTTTGTCTCAATTGCTTGGAAAAGACGTTGATAATTTTCAGTGGGTCCAGGACTGTTGATTCTGTTAGAGTTCTCGTTTCCAAGAAATTAATTTTCTTTGATTTTTATAAAAGATTACAAAAACCTAAAAATAAATACATATATAACATAAAATTTAAGTCTATCCTTACAATTCAAAAAGTTATAGGAAAATTTTTTTTTTTTTATTTTTCTTCAATTGCATTCATACTTTTTCCGTGGGTGTTTGTACAATATGAACATATTCTCTCTATTAGAATTTGAACATTGCTGACTGGTTTCATGTTGCTCACCACTTAGTCGACAACACCTCCACTGGTATTTTTTTTAATCATATGATAATTGTTCTTGTCCCTCCCTGGGTTAGTCCGTATGACCGTTACGTTTTGCAAATACCTCATAAATAGTGGACTATTCGTTTTGATCGCGCGAAAAGATAAAACACATACCACACACGCTACTTGGTTTCAGCTATAAAAAAAATAAAATAAAAGTGTTTAACGTCAGCTAATAAATAAATAAATAATAGTATATAAACTAATAAATAATGGGCTATTCCGTTTTGATCGTGTTAGAATAAAAAAGACATATCAATGACGCTACTTGGTTTCAGTGAGAAAATGAAAGAAAGGAAGATAGAAGTGTTTAACGTTTGTTTCAGTGAAATGGAAAAGTTGTCAATTTCAAATTTTTTCATTTGTATCTCCTTACTTTTTTAAAAGAGCGACAATCATTCGTATATTTTTTATTGTTTTTTGCAATATTTTGTTAAGTTCAAATATTTAACGATGCGATAGGGGAAATTCTACAGATGTTTCAGACTAATTTGCAACACATAAGCCCATCTTGGCCATAAAACGCATAAAAAACAAAATCGCTGGCTTTGTAGTAATAGCCTTGCCTATGTCGATCCGTTTGTATCACTCAATCTGTACGAGTCTGTTCATATCAATCTACAAGCGACACGTCGTGGTATAATGGTCAGCAAGCTCGCCTCTCAAATCATTACAAGTAAAAAGTGAGCTGCATTTTTATTGAATGCTCCATACTTGCGGCATTGTGCAAAACCTAAGCAAAGCTTAGTAACTATATCTGTTAATATCTCTCCCAATTTGTTCGTATCCATCAATCTATACGAGTTTGTTCCTTTCTGTTTCAATCTGTTTATATCTAATATTTCCTTTTTCTCTTTGCTGTTGGTCTGTCCCATATACAAAATATCTCTATCTCGCTTTCGACCATATGAAGACAACGTTTCAAATATTATGCTAAGACTTTTTCCGATTGTAAATCCTGTATTATCCACATGAACCACGCGTCTTTCTCTCGACCACTGTTAATTTGCTTCTGCTTACTTGAGTGACTTTTGCCGCCAACCACCGAGACACAGCAAAACGTTGGCCCCAACTCTGTTGCTTACTGTTCTCTCTCTCTTTCTCTCCCTCTCTCTCCCTCTCTATCTTTCTTTCTCTTTCTCTCACTCACTCATGATGATAGCTTCTTGCTTTCTGTTTAATTTCTATTCACTACTTTACCTCGAGAATCTGAATGAAGTGCTTTGTGTACATTAGCATCAATCCAGATAAGTTTTCGTCGTCTTTGTCGCGCAAATTGGCGATGTCCTCTTGGATTTTTCCTGTAAAAATGAGAGGTATAAAGTTAATTTTTTCTTTAGCAGGTACAACCGATAACGTGATATAAAGATTTAAAAGAGGTTCCTAATTAGTGGTTAGAAAACTAGTCAAGGATTGTTACTGGGTATTCTAATATAATAATCTGCCAATCTAAGATAGTGGAAGCAATATCTAAAACGTTTTAAAAATGGCCGTGGCAAAAACATTTTTTGCCACGGCTATATTTGGTTAGAAAATAAAACTGAAAATTATAAATTAATTTTTATGACAGGCTTTAAAAGAAAATTTTAAACATGTTCTTTATGAAGTGCGTCCGGAAGTTGAAAATAGTTTACGTGGGGCAATGGCATCTTATTCCTCTTTAAAATGATTCCATTCGGACCCCCCGCACTTATTACAGCATTTCTTCTACTTTGCAATTTCCGGATTGTCATCAACAGCCTTGTCAAATTTGTTTTGTTTTGTTTTTTCGTGGTCTGTTATTTTTCCTCCCTTTCAACTACGTTTTTAGCTTTGAAAACAAAATTAGAAGTTGCAGAGAACTATACTCAGCGGACCTTAGCCACAGTTTCTGGGAGAGAGCATATTATCTGGTGTAATAAGCAGTCTGAACAAGGCCATACACTCAAACCCTCGAGCACAATGACTTGCATATGTAAATATAAAAGTGGGCATTGAGGTCAACACCCAGCGGTGACAATCTGTTTCATACTTAAACAGACGATTGCATATAAGCATGAAACAGACTGTTGCCGCTGGGTGTTGACCTCAATGTCCACTTATATATATATATATATATATATATATATATATATATATATATATATATATAAGTGAACATAGAAGTCAAAATTTAGAGGCGACAGTCTGTTTCATGCTAGATGCAATCGTCAGGCCACGAGTGCTGTTATTTTTCTCGGCTATTTATATATATATATATACGGGTCAGTGGTGCAATTAGGTAGTCTATTTTGGCGGTTATTTTACCGGAAGTCGTTTATTTGTTTATTTATTTATTTGGGTTAAATTATTTTGCTTGTTTTTATTTATTTTTATTTTTTATTTTTATTTTTTATCTTATATATTTATTTTTTTTTTTATTTTAATCGGTGTTTTTTATTAACGTAGTAAAAATTTGTTTATATCGCTTATTTAATAGTTTTGTTTTGGTTTTGGGAAGATTTTTATTCAATTTTGGGGTTGATTGTTGTAATTTATTCTAATTATTATTCTGGCGGGAACAGTTTTTAATTCGTTTATTACTTTATGTATTTATTTGGATTCATTATCTTTATTTGTTTTTTCTAACAGTTACTTTATCGGGATCAGATTGTTAGTTTATTTATTTATTTCGATGAATTTTGGTCAATTTATTTTACTTGTTATTTATTTGTTATACTGTATATTTTCTCTTTTCGGTTTTCAATTTTTAAGTGACGTAGTTTTTTTGTTTTTTTATCGTTATATAACAGTAAAAGCTATTTTTTTTCTTTCGGTTTTTGGTTTGATTTTTAATAGTCTAACTAATATTTGGTCATAATGGTTTGCTAATTTGTTTATTATTTACTTTATTTATTTGGGTTCATTGATTTTTTATTTTATTTCGTCTATTCTAACAGGTGTGATTTAGTAATTTGTTTGGGTTAATTTATTTTGCTTATTTTATTGCCATTTTGTTTGTTCATTTATTTTTATTTTATTTTATGTTTTTCGTTTTCGATTTTTAAGTAACGTAGTAAAAATTTGTTTTCATGTCAGCATTTTGAGATGAGCTCGGATTTTTTATTTAACAATTTATTTTCGTCTGGGAAAGTAATGATACCTATTTTTCTTAAGATTATGAGACCGTCGTCCCTGTAGATTCCTGTGTCATTTCTATCTATTATTTTGCTTAGTTCGTGTAGTAAGTAAATACCTATGATTTCGCATGTCTCTGCACCATCAAAGCTTCCCATTGTAGTGACAACTATCCCATCTTTCCTTATTCATGCTTCTTCATTGTGAAATAATACTGATTTACGGGAGTGCTTAATGATGTCGATTTCGCTTGGTTTTATTATTATTTGTTCCTGAGCTAAGTTGATGGCCTTATCTAATATGCGTTCTGAGCATATGTAAATATAAAAGTAGACATTGAGGTCAACACCCAGTGGTGACAGTCTATTTCATACTTAAACAGACAATTACATTTAAGCATGAAACAGACTGTTGCCGCTGGATGTTGACCTCAATGTCCACTTATATATATATATATATATATATATATATATATATATGATGAAAATATAGTTTTACGGTCTGCTATATTTATGGGTTAAATTGCTCAATATCAGGGATAGAGCATAAGTAAATATAAAAGTGGACATTGAGGTCAACACCCAGCGGTGACAATCTGTTTCATACTTAAACGCTAATAAACGCTAATAAAAATATTACTCAATGTATAACAACAGATTTAAAATTGATATTGATAATAAATATACATTTTCCATAAAACAAGAAGAATTCAATTTGTGCCTTTCATAAGGCATTCTCATAAAAAATAACATTAGTTGTCTCCTGTGATCTGAACATTTTTCTGTCAATCTTATTTCATGCCTAGCTAATTCATGTCAACATATCTCTTTTCCCGTAGCCATTGAGTAAATAGCAACAGGATTTAATGCAATTTCTTTTGATGTGGATTTGATTTTTCTGCTGAGTATCAAAATTGAGCTGAAACTCACCAGCTACAGAAAGACGTTTCTCTGTTTCCTTTTTCAAACACCCAATGAATATGATTCGATGCACAACAATTACCTACAAAAGAGAAAAAAATACAAATGAAAATTTCTTGTGTCTCAAGAGCACAAAATCTACTTCTTCTTTTACATGTTGTATCCTTTCAGGATGTGGCTGATTAAGGCTCTCCACAATTCCCTGCCTTTTGTAGCTCTTAGCAAATTTTGTCTTTTCACTATCTCTACTAACCTCTATTCTGCCAACCATTTACACAAGCTTGTTAAGTAGGTTATTCTCTGATTTTCTCTGTTCCTGTGAGTATCAAAATTTCTAAATACTCTTTCCGAATTATGTACTCTAGTCAACTGTCTCTTTCTGATGTTAACTATAAGTATCCTTTCTGTTACCATTTTCTCAAAAACAACGTCATTGTTTATGTGTTCAGTCCATAGTATTGTGACGTCGTCCCCCGGTTGCAGCGCCGACTGTGACGTTCTATCCTGATCTACCACGGCGCCAGTTGTGACGTCTCCGCCGCGGCGTCAGCTGTTCGCTCCTCGCCGCTCCGTCCGGGTGTCGCTGCTCCAAACGTGACGTTCTAACCCTTTGGTGATTCGGGTAGGAATCTAGTTAGATTGATACCAGCCTCGCCGTTCCCAACCTGCTTCCAACGCCTGGTTACCAGGGTAACTGCACCGATCTCCAGTCTGCCTACCCACGTTGTGAATTGATCTTAGACAGACGAGATCAACAGGGGTTGGGGCCGTAATGCAAGCTGAG
This sequence comes from Acanthosepion pharaonis, assembly GCA_903632075.3. NCBI lineage: Eukaryota > Metazoa > Mollusca > Cephalopoda > Sepiida > Sepiidae > Acanthosepion > Acanthosepion pharaonis. The sequence goes on along the minus strand of CAHIKZ030004736.1, from coordinate 557,917 downwards.
TTCAACGGGGGTGATAACACACAAATATGTATAAAAGAAAATAAAATGAAAACTCACAAAGTTCAAAGTATCAAAGAAAAAGGTAACAAACTTTTTACGTCTATTTGTTCGGTACATAGGACTATGTCTACTTCCCGACCCGTTCTGTGGATTGTGGCACGACGCTTTCGCTAGGCAAACTTTAACGCTTCAAGTTGTCTGCTCTCTAAGAAATTTGTGTTTCGGTGTGTCTTTGGACGAAAGTCGAAAAACTTATTTCTGTGGTCTGGTTCTAAATCGCTCTTCAAACTACTTGTTCTTGGTTGAAGAAGAGTCCAAAAGTGTGCGTGAATCTTGGTCAGCTCTCTTGATGCGGTTTCAACACTGGGCACTCATCTCTGCCTGCCGTCCGGGGCTCAAAACTTCTCGCCAGAGTCCGCGGCTGAACTCAAACTCAGGGCCAAACGAACTGGCCTCTTCTGCCCGCTTGGGGCGAACGAATTCTGCCCGCCGTCCGCGGCTGCACTCTTCTCTCCAGAGTCTGAATTACTGGGCACTCATCTCTGCCGCCGGTGCGCGAACTAACTTCTTCTCGCCAGCTTGGGTCGAACAAACTTCTTCTCGCCCGCTTGAGGCGAACGAACTCTCGGCACTAAGGCCAAACGAACTGGCCTCTTCTGCCCGCTTGGGACGAACTGATTTCTGTCGGTTGGGGTCTCGCTTTTATTGACGCCGACAAAAACCGGGGTGGGTCTGTTTGGCGTTGGGGGTTCTTCGATAATTCTAAATACTTATCCACCCTTCTTATTTCTGGTTAGGGATTTTCCACTCTTTTTCCATTTTTGGTAACTCTTTTCTCACTCCCACTCTCTTACCGTGCTTCTGAGGGGCGTGCACTACCTTCCCCACTTCTTCGTACACTCTGATAGAGGCGTCGACTGACTTTTTTCGTGCGTCACGTGACCGTTCTCGGCCAATGAGGTCCTGGTCGGGTATCTTTCCTCCTCCTTCGTGCGTCATGTGATCCACTTGGCCAATGACGTCTTAGTCGGGTATCTTTCCTCCTCTTTCGTGCGTCATGTGATCCACTTGGCCAATGACGTCTTAGTCGGGCGTGAACAACCCGTGGCTTTGTTTTGGGAAAGAAATACCTTGCTTAACAAAAAAAAATTAATTAAATCGCCCTTATCATGAGCGGCCGAGGTGACAACCCTCGGTTGTAACACGTGGCGTTTGTCAGGCAGTTTATCGCTAATTGGACATGATCTAAGAAAGAAATTTTCCTAGCCTACCTGGCGTCTCTAAAGCAAAAATAAAAATATTTCATTTTCCTTTCGGCCCATATGGTGATAACAAAAAATCTTTATTATCACAGGGCAAACGTTTATTCTGTCAAGAGAAAGAAAAATTTAGCCAGTGAAAACGTCTTGTGTGGGATTTTTTAATTCTTTACACAGGGAAGACTGTCTGTGTTTCGTCAAATGTTCAACAATGGATTTCTTCTTTTGGGTGACATCCATTGATAACAAAATTCCATTTTTCGTGGACAAGCGGAAATCGGTCAACGCTTGTTCGTAGGTGACCTAGATATTTTCGACATCTGATACCTATCAACTATAACCTTTTTCCTCCTCATTTCCGTCTCTTAAACCGTGTGTGTGTGTGTTCGCCTATGACCCGTCTGGTATTATTTTTTTCTTTCTTTCTTCTTCGTTTTCTTTTCTTTCTCCCCAAATCGCTTGAATGCAAAAAAGAATTATTCTTAAAACCTAAAATATTTTTCGGCCTTAAATAATTATCAAATGGTTGATAAACCGTAAAAAAAGCAAATCATATATCTATAAATATTTCTTTCAAATCGTCAGGATGCATGGTGCCACAGTATTCTCAGTATCCTTCTGTAGAACCACATTCCTGTTGCTTCTTTCTATGTGAGGAGATTATGCAGCATTCACTGCCATATAGGAAAACGGATATCACATAATTCAATATTCTTTTCTTTGTCTCTAACAAAAATGCCCTGTTTTTTTAATACTTTGCTTAACTTTTGGAAGCATCTTTTGTATCTATTCCAATACACCTTCAGAATTTGGTCTTGCATTTTTCATCTTCTTTTAAAAATAGATATTTAATTTTTGTATTTGATTGATTTCAGCATCTCCGATTTGTAATTTGCATTTTGGGCTGTTTCATCTTTTTGCAGTTCATGTTTAGTCCTTTCTTGTCGCATTCCTTCACTAATTCAACACTGTGTCTTCTGGTTATATTGTTAAGATTGTGGCCGCCAATAATGAATCCTTATAGAGATTTCAGCATTGCCTCACTGTATAGGTTGACTAAGTCTGGTGAGAAGACACATCATTGTCTTACACATCTTTCTTAGTCATAGGTGACAGTAGTAGAGCATGCATGATTTGGTACGATATAAAAATACTCACATGCATATTTATCAATACATATTTCTCTTATATATATATATATATATATATATATATATATATATATATAAGAGAGAGAAAGAAAGAGAGGGGAGTATGTTATTTATGGGTTAAATTGCTCAATATCAGGGATAGAGCGTATGTAAATATAAATATAAAAGTGAACATCGAGGTCAACACCCAGCAGTGGCAATATATATATATATATATATATATATAATTATTTTTTATAAAAAAAATTATAACATAAGTATGTTATAAAATCACTACAAAAATAGTCATTTTGTTTCAACACACTCTGTGTCTTATCATTATCATTATTGATAAGACACAGAGTGTATATATATATATATATATATATAGAGAGAGAGAGAGAGAATCAAGTGTATGTCTGTGTGTGTATGTGTGCACATATTTCAAAAAAGAGATGAATAAATGAATACTAGAAATTTAATGTAAAGTAAAGTGTAAGCAAAATTCAAAATGTGTTTCTCTTGTGTCCGCAATTTAATTATAAGTTCTACAAAATGATCTATTTAAGTCAACAGAGTTAATAATCATAATATAATAATAATATAAAAAATAAATACTCTGATGGTACTCCAAGCATAGCACTAATAGTTAAACTGATGGTTTCTAATCTTTATTGACTGGTGTTAATATACACATGCTTTGACTTGGTGAATTAAGATGGTAAATGTCCCATTCTATAACAATAATTTGTTTCTTAGTTGCCTGACCTTAAAAAGATGAGCATATCTACTATGTTAATGAACACTAGTTGCGAATTATCAAATCAGGTGTCTAGAAGGCTGTGTTGTTTCTAAATTAGAAGTATGAGTCAGCCAAGGTGGCATAGAAGTCACATCTTGATACTTAGGAACACCTTCAAGTTAATAACGTCTGGATGGATCAAACTGAGTGCCATGATGGGTAAGCTTCGTATATTTGTACCTCAGCATCACTTTGTTGGTGTACTGCTCTCTTACTCAATAATAATAGATAAATACCCTGATGATAAACCAGGTATAGTTTTCATGACTTCTGAACTTAATTGATTGGAGGTGTTAACATGTACTTTTGCTTCACTAACACAGATTTGCTTGTCAGTTGCATGAATTTAATGAGAGTTGGGCATATAACTTACAGACTGATGCAAGAGAGTGATCGGGGAGTATAGCAGGTCAGCTAAAGTGACTTGGTTGTAATATCTAGATGAGGATGTCCTCAATTGGATAATGGAGGTATTTCTAACTGGGTTCCATATGAAAAATCTTGTGCTACTTTGATCAAAACCTGTCAGTTTGTTGTGCACATTTGGCTGTGATGCATGTGTTTGGTATACACTTATCAGATTGCGTGTCATGATGGGTATAATGGGCTTTGTATATTTGCATCAAATCGTCACTTTTTGGCATGCTTCTGTCAGACACAATAGTAATAATCCTATTATAATTGTGCTTGTCCTTCACTTTGTTATTTCACATGACCGACACCCTGCCAAAAGCTCATAAATAATGAACTATTCCGTTTTGATCACATGGAAAGAGGGGAAAAGATACTACCTGGTTTCAGTGAGAAAAATAAAGAAAGAAAGAAAGAAAGAAGGGAAGTGGGGAGAGAGAAAAAATTAGATTATACTGATAAGAAGAGATACTACAAAAGGCCGAGAAGTGATTGTATTTTCTTGCTGCTCCATGCTGGCAGGATATGACACAATCTAAGTTTAAAAAATAGCCCAGCCTCCTCAACTGTCGGTCGTGTGGACATCGATATTATTACTGATTTCCAACTTTTTTGTGCATTGGGGAAGGTACTGCCATGGGCAGATGTTTCCAGAGACCAGGCACCTCTCAATAATAATATTTTCAGTTGTGCTCTGTCTGCAGACAGTGACGCAAGTGAGTTATGATCTGTCTGAAAACAGAGATGCAACTGAGAGATGAAATATAGTTTATCCATCCAGAAGTAGATGCTACACATTAATCCCAACCAAAAACCATAAATAAAATTAAATCATCCATCTGCTGAATTATTTTAAAACTATTATTAAGAGAAATGTTTGTGAGAAAGCGATTTGGTTAATAATAATAATAATAATAATATGATGAAGAAGAAGAAGAAGAAAAACAGTTTATGAAAATCTCTTATCAATAGAGATAGAAAAGCACAAGTGATATTTGATAATAGATTTTTGGAATTGATCTGAAAGAACCAGCAAAACTAACAGTAAGGTGTGACAAGGTATACATAATGCAAAAACCGGTTTTCTTTTATAATTCCAAATTGATAAGTCTGAAATAATTGTTCTTGTTTTGTGGATTTTTCTCTTGAAAGGAATTAGTCTACAACTTGCACTGATTGAAAACCCCAAAAAAGAATGCATGATTTGTCATTTTAATTAAATATTGCAGAAAAATGTGTTGATATTAGATGACATGAAATAAAAATAATTTACATTATGAATTTTTTAACTATTTTTATTGATCTTCATGTTGATTTCATCATGACATTCAAGCTCAACACAAGTTCTGGACATTAAAGTTAGTAGAGTGAATTTGGAATAAACAAGTGATTTGCAGCAAAATTCTGAGAGTTCATTGGTTGAGGAGAATGTCAAGCAATATATATATATATATATATATATACATATATACAGTCAATGATGAAATTATTCGTACATCCATCAATTTTGAATATTTTTATCTATTTCTCAGCATTTAATGCCTGTATGATGCCAGGTTTTTTATATATTAATAAGCACAAAAAAGGAATATAAAACACTTTTCCTATTCTGCATAATTCGCCTATAAAATTTGTTGTCCTGAAAATTTATTGTCCTGAAAATTGAGTTTTATATTCCTTTTTTGCATTTATTAACATATAAAATATCTGCCTTCATACGGGCATATGAGGGTTTTTTTAATCATTTCATCCCTAGCAAGGCAATAAAGCCACTATGATGTAAGGGAGGTACTGAGTGTTAAAGAATATGAGAAGATTATACTATGAAGGAGAGAAGAGAATAAAAGGACAAGAATTAAGAACAGAAGATAATGACTGACATTGCATTTAAAGATCAGTTGACAGGGAAGCAAGGAGCTGGGAGTATTGTGTATTCCTTTATTAGGGAGATAGTTAAAGAAAAGCACAGAAGTTACCTTTGTCATATCCATGGAAAGCTATGAGAGATTGAAAACCTGAAAACTAGTCAGAATATACATACTCTACTAATACTAAGATATACTAATATACATACTCTACTAAAATTAGCTAAGATAATTAACAAAAAGATACAGGCCTGTACAAAGAGGACAGTTTTGTAATCCTAAGAAACTGGAAAAGACAGAAATGAATAAAACGAGGAAAGAAATAAAAATTTGAGTTGTAACTTTCAAACTTCCAAAACATTAAATAACAAATATTTAGGAATGGCATCCTATTATACATACATACTTTATCCAACTTTCTACTTACCATAATCAATCAAAACCCACAATCCATAAGCTGCCAATTATCCAACATCTCATCAGAAAAAATATTTTCAATGGAGATAAATGTGATTATCAAAGACAAAGACACTAAAATTTATTTTTTTCTGCAAAATTATATTAATTTTTGCAAAAAAAAACCTAATCTTCTATCGTTCTCACTTCTTGATAATGTTTCTCTTTTTTCTTGCTCTTTCACTCTCAGTAACCCCTTGTGTCTTAATAGCTTTACTACCTTGCATGGGGTGAGATGATTAAGAAAAAGAAACCACTGCAAAATGCAGCAGAAAAAGAAATATTATATTGTTCAACCAATGTTACAATAAAAATGTCAAAATGTATATAGGTAAAATATACTTATTTACATTATTATTTATTATGTGTGTATTTTAGGTGGGTGCAAGTTCACATGATAAACAATGAAAAGAAGAAGTATATAAAAACTTGGGTTTTTACTATGGAGCATTTATTCTCTTTTATGGTGACCATAGTGAAACAAAGTTCTCAATATCTCTTGGGTATGTCTATTTACTTTTTCTTGGTTTAAAAGTTAAGATAAGTAAATATAAGCATCATTACAATGGTTGGGCTCAAGTCAGCTTTCCACCAAGTTGGAACAACCAAAGAAAAATTTGATTTACTTTATAGGGAGGTTTAGGAAGATACGTGCAAATGCCATGCATTGGAAAGTGAAAAGAGAATTCAGTCACCAGTGGACTAGGGAAATTAACGTTCCTCATTCTGCTACATCTTGGAGCAAGGGGGTGAAAGAGAATGAGGCAGGAAATGTTAGCATTTTTATAGACTTCAACTGCACTGCCACCTAACACTGTTTGACCAAGTGAATTAATTATATTTCCAGTTCCTTTACTTTTGGCATCATTGGAAGATGCATTTCTTTTGTTTTTATTATTCATTATTATTATTATTATTTTATTTATCAGTTTTATTTAATTTTCCCACAATCTCATGTTAGTCAATTGTACTTTTAGTACTGTTCAGTTGTTACTAGTTCTGTTTCTACTGAGTCTGAGTGCATCTGCTCCCTACCCAACCCCCAGGCATTAAACTCACAATAATAATGAATAATGTGTAACACTAGTATTTTGACAAGATTCAAATATTTTAATATTTCTACAACAATTAGCATTTAACTTTTCTGAATTGTGTTGTTTTTCCAGCATTAAAGCCATTACACAATCTAATGAAATGATGAGATCAGCTGTTTCCAAACAAGAAACATTATGCATTAATTGACCAAACAGCTATCATTACTGTCAGTTGAAATTTATTACATTTTTCAGGTAAATAGATTTCTCAAGTCCACTGTTATCACTCTTCCTAGTACTGATGGAAGTTTCCTTCCTAACCTTTTATTTAATGTTGTGTGGAAAATCAACATCTTGATTATATTATTTTTTACCTTCTAGTTACATGTTCTATCCATTTTAGTCTTCAACATTTGTAAGTCTTCAACTGAAAAAACAGTTAGGCATAAAAAGACTTATTTTTCAAAAGGTTAATATATTTTATAACCTCCCTGGAAAATACTATCAGTATAAATTCCACATATCTATAGGTAAGCCATTACTATGTATACTCTAGTATAGTGTGAGTTTTTATGATTAGTTTTTTTTTACACAAAAAATAGGGAGTTGCAGTAATTTTTTGAAGAGGTTAAAAACCATGCATTTTCAGTAATTGATTGCACTATACACAGGTAATGTTTTTTTTTTGGAGAGGTTAAAAATCATGCCAAAATGTTCAGGGGTCACACTATACATGAAGTCTGCTTATACACAAGTATATGTGGTATCTAAAAGTGTAAATAAGATGTCTGTTTTTGAAAACATTTACTAAAACATAGGAATTACACCCTATTCATCTTGTAAATTAAAAATTCTTGCTGTGTCATTTCTAATTAATTACAGGAAATCTTTAGAATAGTGACAAAGCTTACCAGCTGGAAATACAACTTCAAATTGGATGATGTACTTGGATTATATAAGTTTCTAAACAATTACAAACACCTGGCCAATGTTGAATAGGTAACCCTTTCTGAATAACAAAAGCTGTCAGGAAAAACTGTATACCCAAGCTAAAGAATCCTCACTGACTTACATTTTTACAAAAACTTTTTTTATTCATTCAATTAATTAAATCATTTTTTCAATCAATTCTAATCATGAAACATTGATGGGCTACCATAAATAAAATGAATAAAATGCTAAACTGAATTCAGTTAGAGTTTAACTTTTAATGTGTTGCACAGAAACGTTTTTATATACATACATTTTACTTTGAGGAATTTCTGTCTTTAAAGGAAGCAGGTGTGAATTAGCTGTTAAGTATAACTTAATTGTAAAAAATATGGTGGCACATTTGTAACTTTAATGATGACAGCAGATAATTTTTGAGAGTGCAGGTGGATAGAGAAATATAAACAAGATAATTGTAAGGAAATAAAAAAAGAAACCAATTCAAAATTCAGGAACTCCAAAGGTTTATCCTAAAATAAATGCAGGACAAAGTGAAATTTCATTATTGCAATTATCAAATTTAAAATTTTATTGATTTTTCATCATTTTTATTGTCATAAAGGATACTTTTGATCAGGGTGTGGATGTGGGAGGGATTTTTAATAAAACAGGAAGGAAATCAGAAATAGAGAAAGAGTTCAAGTGTCAGTAAATAGGAAAAAACAGGGTTTAAAATGTTCTTTTGTAAAAAGAAACCAAAAGTTTGAGAAAGGAAAGAGAAATAACGACAATATTCAGAGCAAGGCTAAAAGATGAAAAAATTATATAAAATGAAAGTTGTATCCTGAGTAGAAGGAGCAAAAATGTAAGAAGGGAAAACACAATAATAAAGAATGAAACTGTGTGAATTAAGAAATCCTGTAGAGATTAGAAACAAGAAGACACATCTGGATGATGACATTTAAAGAAATGACAAAAAAAAAAAAAGGAAAATGAAAAAAACATTTTAAAAGAAACCCTGAAAACAGACAAACAGAAAAGCAAACTGTTCATTATCAAATGTAGAAGATATTTGAAACAATGATTTGCTTGCTTATTTTGCAAACTAGATTTAATAATCATTATTACTAATAGCTAGTTGCTCATTTCCGAGCATACCATCTACTAGGGTGGCTAGTTAAATCTCTGTTGCAGATGCATTCTCAAGCAAAATTTGTGTTTTCTTTGATACCAATAGAGCCAACCTGTGATTTATGCTGAAACTATGTTTCTGAGAAAGAGCAAATAATCTGACATGATTAGTAGACAGTACACTGAAAACCTCAGTCATGATGTGATTCTGTGTTAGTACAATCATCAACTGCATCTGAACAGTTTTGGCTACTCAATTTCCCTTACCTCATTTGGGTCAACATATTTCAGATACTTCCTGGCTGTGCCATATGCTAGGATTGTTTCTCTAGTTAATAAATCCCCTCTTTGATAAAGTGACACACAGTGAGATTCTAATCCAGATCTTATGGTTAGAACACTAACCTTCTAACCCCTTGGCCATGCAGCCCTAATAATCCTCATTATGAGTGCAATAAGCAGGTTTGTGTCAGTTTCTAACAATTAAACAGTTTCCTTTAATAAATCTTCTAGTCATATATTTGATAGGTCTTCCATTGGATCTTTGGCACTGCCATGATTCATTTCAAATGTGGCTAAGAATCCATTACAGAACTGATGACGGTGGAATCAAAAAGCATCATAATTCTTAACAGAAATATGATGAGAACAGAGTTTCAATCTGAAATTATCTTAATAAATAAATGTTTTCTATTAAATTATCAAAAATGGTTTAATTATTTTTGATACTATCTAAATTGATTAGTTTGCATTCTCAAATTAAAAAGAAAATAAACAGAACGCGTTCCTAAAATTAACCTGTCTTTATAAAAAGGGTCCCTGGAAATTTGGGAAGCTGTTATTGGATTCACCCTTACTTTCAAATGTGATTGATTGGAAACTTACACTTTCTAGATGATTCTGATGAAGTCACCTTTTCAAAATCATCTGTTGTAATTTCTTTCCTTTAAAACTCTATTCAATAAACACCATGATTTTTTTAAGTTGCTTCTGTAACATTACATGCCTTATATGCTACATAGGTACCTTCATCTTTGAGAGTGTCAAGTTATTAAAATTATTCATAGTGTACTGTGATGACATGAATGCATGGATGACTGTTAAAGGATGATAATTGGTACATAGCTGTTGGCATTCATACCATGAGACCCAGGTTCAAATCTCACCATAGTTGATTTGTGAAGGAGGTGAATCCTTGAAAACTATACCATGAGTTGACCTAAAAATTGTGAGAGAATGTAGGGAGATAAAAATGATTGGAAGCTGTTAATCACTAGTACAAAATCACAAGACATTATAAACAAGGGTTCAATGACTGATTGTGCTAGATTATGCACTCTTTCCCAGAAACAGTAACAAAGGTCTGCCCAGCATAGTTACAGTATAAAGTACAGGTTTGCTTTATGTATGTTGAAGAAACATGCCAGAGCAGGCATCTGCAACAGGGATAAGTTAACCAATCTATCAGAAAGTCATACTCAAAAATGGACAGACAACTATCCCTTACTGTGATAACTTACTCCTTTAAATCTGGAACCTGTACTCATAAGTATTGTTATTATTTGGGCATTTCACAGTGACAAACTTTTATGATGTTGATTTGGAGTTAGTAGAGACAAACGCCAAATAACACATAACAATAAAAAGGGTTTTAATAGGTTGGTAAAAAGGTACAGAAATCGCCTGAGTAGTCAATAACTAGCTCAGCTAAGAACTTCTCTGTCTATCTGTCTTCCCCCATGTCAACTGACATGCCCACTATTTAAAGTCTTTGTTCACAGACGCAGACAAGTTCATCTTCAAAAGGGGTGGTAGGTTTCCAACACAACACAAACAAATACCCATCATACAGACAAATAACCAAATACCCATCAAACAGACAAATACAAAATACCCATCATACAGACAAATAACCAAATACCTATTATACAAACAAATAACCAAATACCCATCATACAGAGAAATACAAAATACCCATCATACAGACAAATAACCAGATACCTGTCCTACAAGCAAATAACCAAATACCCATCCTACAGACAAATAAACTGATATCTATCTACAGATAAATAACTAAATACTTGTCCTGCAGACAAACAACCAAATACCAGTCCTATAGACAAATAACAAAATACCTGTTCTACAAATAACAAAATACCCATCACGGAGACAAATAACCAAATACCTGTCCTACAAACCAATAACCAAATACCAGTACTACAGACAAATAACCAAATAAACATAATACAGACAAATAACCAAATATCTGCTCTATGGACATATAACCAAATACCCATCATACAGACAAATAACCAAATATCAGTCCTACAGACAAACCACCAAATACCCATCCTTTAACTGTAACTAAGGTCTACTCAGCATAGTTAGAGTATAAAGTACAAGTTTGCTTTATGTATGTTGGAGAAACATGACAGAGCAGGCATCTGCAACAGGGATCAGCTAAACACACTAGCATATATACTCATAAGTAACTTACTTGTAAGTATTGTTATTATTTATGCATTTCACAATGACAAACCAAATACGTGTCCTACAGAGAAATAACCAAATACCTGTTCTACACATAACTAAATACACGTCATACAAATAACCAAATACCCATCATACAGGCAATAACCAAATACCTTTCACAAAGGCAAATAACCAAATACAAATCATATAGACAAATAACCAAATACTATAATAAAGATAAATAACCAAATACCTGTCCTATATGCAAATAACCAAATACCTGTCCTACAGACAAATAACTAAATACCTGTCATACAGATAAATAACAAAATACCCATCCTACAGACAAATAACCAAATGCCCATGATAGAGACAAATAACCAAATAACTATCTTGCAGACAAATAACCAAATACCTGTCATACAGAAAAATAACCAAATACCATCATACAAATAACCAAATACCCATCCTACAGACAATATACAGATAACTGTCCTACACACAAATAACCAAATACCTGTTGAACAAATAACCAAATACCCATCATACAAATTGCCAAATACCTGTCCTACATGCAAATAACCAAATACCTCTTCTACAGAAAAATAACCAAATACCTGTCCCACAGAAAAATAAGCAAATACCTGTTCTACACACAAATGACTAAATTATCATCCTACAAATAACCAAATACCCATCATACAGATAAATAGCCAAATACCTGTCCTACAAATAAACAAATACCCATTCTACATACAAATAACTAAATACCTGTCCTAAAGACAAATAATCAAGTAACAGTTGTACAGACAAATAACCAAATACCTGTCATACAGACAAATAACCAAATAGCCATTCTACAGCAAAAGACCAAAATACCTGTCCTACAGACAACCAAATACCTGTCCTACAGAAAAATAACCTAATACCTGCCCTACAGATAAATAACCAAATAATCATCATACAGTTAAATAACCACAATAACTATCCTACAGACAAATAACTACCATACAGAGAAATAACCAAATACCTGTCTTACAAACAAATAACCGAATACCTGTCCTACAAATACACAAATACCCATCATACAGACAAATAACCAAATACCCGTTCTACAGGCAAATAACCAAATACCCGTTCTACAGGCAAATAACCAAATACCCATTATACAAATTCACAAATACCCATCATACAGACAAATAACCATATGCCTGTCCTACAGACAAATAACCAAATACCTATCATACAAATAACCAAATACCTGTCCTATAGACAAATAACAAAATACCTGCAGAGAAAATTTATAATAGAAGTTTTATTAATAATAAAAATTAACTCAACAGATTTACTTATTGAAATCATTTTTTTCTTCTATGTCATTTATTTTAATTAAATCTTTTTCAATCCAATTAAAATAAAATTAAAATTTGGTCTATTTTAATAATTCTTTAATATATTTATTAATAATAATTCAAAATAATTAACATTTGTATTTGTAGTAAACAAACTTACATTTTTTCACTTGTTTAAATAATTTGATACAATTTTCAAAAAAATCTAATTAATCCAATTATTTTGATTTGTTTAGCTAATTCTGTATTTTTTTCAGTTCTGCTTGAATAATTTGTCATAACGTGAAATAAATGACAACATTGACGCTTACTATGAATGCTGCAGGAAATAATGTTGCCAGAATTCTGTAAAACCTTTAATATTTTTCTTAAATTATTTATTTTATATCTGCTACTTAAAAAAATGTTATTCTTAGAAGTCAACATTATATTTGTTTTACATTTGCTTTAAATGTAAATATATTCCTTACAAATGATTTTTTACAAGACAGATATAAATTCTTTCTATACAAACATGAATTTAAAAATATTATCAACAAAATTATTGCTTATATGTGGCAATTTCTAAAATTTGAATTAATAATAAATAATGCAAACAAAGTAGGATTTTATTTCTTCTCTCCTTCTTAGGATTGGGTTTCTCATTCCTTCTAAAGTTTTCACATTCTCTTTCATTCTCATTAGCGCCTTGGGTCTTAGTAGTATTGTTGCCTTGTCTGGGGTGAAATGATTAAAAAAAAAAGTTCACTTTTTCACAAATCTGAAATAATCTTTCAATTCTACAATTGTTGATATATACTAATTACTAAAGAAGCCAGCAACCATCTGTTGCCTTTTTTAGCTTTGATTCATTATTTCTTCTTTTGTGCACATTCTCCACACCTGATTTTTTTTATTATTCATTAACTTTTTACTTTTTACCATCCCTTGTTAACCATGCCATCCATTTGCACAAACCCATTATTTATATTACTCACTGCAGCATACACTTTCCTACTGTTTTGTTTGCCTTCAATGCCCTGTGAGTATTCCATTCTCTAGGTCCTTTTTCTTTATTATGACTCCCAGAAGTTTCAACTTTTCTGATTGTAACTAACAGCTTCCTTGTACTTCCTATTTTCCATAAAATGTCCTTGTTGCTTACATGTTGCATTCATTGTATTCTTATCAGCATTCAGTGTATGTATACCTAGTGTAATAGATAGAAGCTTGGGATGAGAAAATGGGGGTGTGTTGAGACAAGTTTGAATTGCAATCAGGTTTATGATAACTTACACACAAATGCACTTAGAAAGGTATGAATCCATCTCCTCTCTGCAGCTATGGGTTAAATACTTGTACCTAAAAAATCACTGTTATTCTCAAAGTATTGTTAATGCAATATTTACTTGAAAAAAAAAGAATTATTTTTATAATCTAACATATGTTTCAGCTTAAAAGAACTCACGAAGGCTTGACAATCCATAAAAAAAGCAAATCAATCAGTCAATCAAATCCAATATTTCTGTTGCTTCAAGCCTCATCTGTAAACAAAATGAACAATATTAACTGTGATATAGGTGATTAGATGTTATGTAGCAGTTCAGAACTCTTTTCTTTGTTTCTAACAAAATTTTCCTGACATCAATGCATAGCTTGAACCTTTAGATGTTTCTTAGTGCATCAATAAACTTCTGATCTTTAACTTATATATATATGTGTGTAAATTGTCTAGACAATTACATCTAGCATTAAACAGCCTGTCACCTCTAAGTGTTGACTTCAATGTTCACTTTTATATTTACACATGCTCTATCTCTGATATTGAGCACTTTATCCCATAAATATAACACTCCTTAAGACTATATTTCTTCATAATTATTTATTTAAAAATATGATTCCTTCGCTACATATATATATATATATATATATATATATATATATATATATATATATATATATTGTCTGAGTGCAATCTGTGGAGTTAACCTTCAAGATAGGACATCTAATGTAGGCCTGTTTAACAAGTGTAATATTGAGGAATCGAGACTTTTTCTCATACAGTCTCAGTTACACTGGACTGGTCATGTCTTGAGAATATCTGATGACAGGATACCCAAGGTCCTAATGTACAGCCAGTTAGATCAGGTCTACAGAATTGTAGGACACCCATGGCTAAGATACAAAGACAAACTAAAAGCAACTTGTCAGTGCTTAGCCATGGGGCAGGTAGAATGGAGATCAACATGTTTTATTGGACTCAGCAGTTTTCAATCTGCTTGTCTGAATCATCTTTAAGAAGCGAGAGCAAGAACTAAAAGGTCAGCCAATCTAACAGTGATCTCATCTCACAATCCTCACTCTTGCTCTATATGTGGCCTCTTTTGTAAATCACTAGCAGGTCTTAAATGCCACTTAAGATTATCGCACAAAATTTCATAACTGAATCAACTAAGCTGTCAGGCCCTCATACGTCAAAACCGACGGGAGAGTCCATTATTATAATATATTTTGTATTTATATATTATTTTAATAGATACAATTTATTTAAGTTTTTTTTAAATATAATTACATATTACATTTACCATTTCATAATATGTTGTCAATGTTTACATTAACATACGTTTCATGAGCATATGTGATTATTCAGGAAAGATCATCAAAGATTTGTTGTTTATATAGATTTACTTGGACTTTGCTAACTAGGCACTTTCTCTGTAGCTGAACCGTATATCATGTCAGATCAACTAACAGTTACATATAGGACACAGGTTCAATTCCTGTCAAAGAACACATATTTTCTATGAAACTTCTCAAAAATTCAGGCCAATAAATGTAATTAATACTGTTTATTTAAAAAACAGAACATTTACTTAAATAAATTGTATCTATTAAAATAACATTTAAACAGAAAATATATTAAATATATATCAGACTTAATCCATTATATACAGAATGATTAAATTCCTGCATATATATATATATATATTGCAAGGAAAAAGTATGAATTATTTCTCAAAGGCATTATGGAAACAAAAATAAAAAATAAGAGATGATAACAAACAGACCAACCGGTTTCGTTCCCAAGCTGATCAGGGTCGACTGGGAACTATTTCTCAATAATTGCAATATAAATAACTCACGCACACATCCTACATACAATTAAAATCTTAAAAATGAAAAGATTAATGGTATGAAGGAGAAAAAAAAAAACATAAATATTATATATATATGTCCTTTTTCTTTTAAACTGTGCAAATATGCACAATAAACGAAGGAGGAAAAAAAATAAATAAATAAAAATAATATATATATATATATATATATATATATATATATATATAACGGAGTGTGAGAGGAAAATTGTGAAAAACACTAGAGAATAATGACGTGAAGCCCAAGGAGACAGTCTCTTTGCTTACACAAAGATGGCTCGCTGGACCGAATGTATAAAGACTCTAGTGCTTTCAAATGGAAAAGAGAGTGCGAAACTGGATAGAACTGTGAACCAATTCGACTAAAGTTCTTCGACAATCCCTGCAATTTATTAAGTGCTCCGTGATAGCTGAACCGAAGTATTAACTAACTGGCTCTTCACGAGCTTCCGGATTGAGAACTTCGTAATGGAACATGCTGCCTGATCCTACAATCTAAACGTTGGGAAGTCCTTCCTATGTAGTTGCTACCGCAACCACATTTAAAAAATATATCACAGAGGAGACCTGATGGGGAGGAAGAAGATCCTTGCACATAGAGGGAAAGGCAGAACGAGTCGCAAAATGAATTCTCAGTTGAGCAGAGAAAAAGCAGTCATGGACGGCTGATGAGATACACTTAGCCAAAAGCTCACCTCGGGAACCAATGAATGGAAGCCGTAAATACACAGGACATTTCTGAACACTGTATTGTTTTTCCTTTCGAAAGTTATTAATTTTATCATGCATAACAACATCAAGAATATCATTAGGATATCCATTTTGTAATAGAATGTGGCAGATAAAATTAAATTCTTCATCCAAAAATTTTTCGCTGCAAATCATCAAGGCCCTATGAGTTAGTGTCTTGATTAGATTGATTTTGCATTTCCTGGGACAAAATGAGTCCAAACGCGTATACAGACCTGAAAACGTTGGTTTACGAAACACCGATGTAAAAAATTGAGAAGGAGTCCGATGCACAAGTACATCAAGAAAAGAGAGACATGAATTAGACTCCTTTTCAATGGTGAATTTTAAGGATGGATGAAGTTGATTCATAACTGTAAGAAAGGAATCAGCTTCCACTTCACTATTAAAGAGACAAAATGTATTGTCCACATATCGTTGGTACATAGACGGTGCATTGTCATAAGTGAGGAGGGACGACTCATAAAAGCCGACAAAAATATTGGCCAAAGCGGGACCCAAAGGAGAGCCCATAGCTACCCCATATATATATATATATATATATATATATATGAATTTAATCATTTCACCCAAAGCAGGACAGTAAAATCACTAAGCCTCAAGGGCTTACTCAGTGTGAAAGAAAAAGAGAAACATTATTTAGGGGCAAGTACAATAAATGAACAGGAACTAAAAAAACAGAAGACAACGATAGACAATGCATTTAAATTTTTGTAGATCAAATTTGGCTGGAAAGAATGAAGCTGGAAGAGAGTCTAAAAGCAAGAAGTGAAAGAGAAGAATTTGTTAGCATAGAACGTACTGTTGCATTTAGCCAGTTCAACTGTAAGTTGCTGAGACCTTGTTGCCAATCTAGTTCAGTGCTTAGATTGATTAAGTCTAGGTACCATAGCAGAAAGTTTATCAGAATGATTACCATGAAAGTATTTATAGAAAAAGGCACAGGGGAAGCTACAATAGGGTGTAGGGAAAATGACTGATATGCCAAGTCAGGACAAATAACATTACAGATGCTTCTTTGGACTTTATCAAGAATCTCTAAATATATAACAGGAGTACCAGACTATATGTGGTAGCAATATTTAAAGAATAGATGAATGGTAGACTTATAAATATGTAAGATAAATTCAACTTTCTTATCAGCAGACAACCTAGCAATTGTTTTAATATAATCTTTCCACTTCATGTCAGCAGAGAATTTTAGCCTGAGAAAGAGCAATAACACTCTCTCTCTCTCTCCTGTGGGTTATCATCAACCATGTTGATGGGAAGCAGAAAGGGGTCTCCAAGATGATTAATAGAGAGAACATTCATTTTAGAGGCATTAAAATTAACAAGTCATTCCTTGACCCATTTAACAACAGATTGTATGTCATGTTTGAGGTCAGCTACTAATTTGACCTTTTCAAACTGATCAAACTTACTATTGAGACAAGTTTAAATAGTTGAGAACTAATGCCATCAGGAATGTCATTGATGAAAATTAGGAATAATGTACGTCCAAGAATTGAGCCGTGGGGGATACCTGCATTAATACAAGAAGATCTAGAAGAGTGACCATTCAGGACAACTTTCATTTCACAATTTGATAAAAAAAGATTGAATCAGTTCAAAAATTTCTCCAGAAATATCATAACCTTTCAACTTGTAAAGAAGACCAGTATGCCAAACCTTGTTGAATGCTTTTGAGATGTCCAAAGCAATAGCCCAAGCTTCAACTTCCTTATCTAAAGCTTGATAGACTCTTTCAGTAATAATTACTAATACATTTGCAGTTGACCTAGCAAAGTAAAAATCATATTGCTTGCCTGAAAGAAAGCCCTGCAATGTGAGATGTTTAACAAATTTAAGAGTTGTTTAGAGCCTAGAAGGATCAGATGGTTCAACTGAGTTCTTAAAGACTGGAACTACAGAAGAGGATTTCCAATAAACAGAAAAACAAGAGGTGGACAGGCATTTATTGTAATTCAATTTAATCATTGTTAATGATGTCACATTTAAGTGATTTTATACTGGTCCCAGAAAACGAAGGAATGCTGGAATTAGCCAAACACATTTTCATAAACAGACTAAACATGCTATTCTTGATAATAACTATTATGACAATCAAAAGTACTTGGATTCAGAAAAAATAACTTTGGAAAGTTTACCAGTTTACTGACATAAAACAATTTAATCTGAAGTTGTCACATATATATATATATATATATATATATATATATATATATATATATATATATATATATATATATATATATATCTCCAGGTAAGATGAGAATGAATAGAGTACAATTCCAACATTCGTAACATTTAATTTAAAAGAGGGGTCAATACAAAGTAGAGCAACATTATTTATTTTAGGATATTACACTGAAAACATGTCAGAATCGCTACACAATTGCAGTTGTCTCTTGATGCATATCAAATGCATCTCATCAGGTGATTGTAAATTGTAATATCCTAAAATAAATAAATAAATATATATAAATAAATAAATAAATAAATATATATATATATATATATATATATATATATTAAAGAGTACAGACATTTTGTTTCCTTTGAGTTTGTTGATCTTCCTCTCCAAATTGCAAATGATCATTCACAAAAATGGCAGTTGTTGGTGCATGAAATATCCAAAATTTTTATAATGACTGTGTTCAAGATTTATGAGTCAAATCCAAAATAAAGGAAGTCTCATCTGCCATAGGACATATGTGAGGGCATGTTTTTTTATGCAATGAAGAATGCTAGGTTGGAGACTGTAATTCTAGCAGTCAAGATAATAAAGCCAATAAAAATATAATTAGCAAGTATGTATCACTTAAATATCAAAAGAAATAATCTTAGATTTAGCATTTACTAATTATTACCAATAACTCAAGACTGCAACCCAACCTCACCCCTAAATAAAAACAATGTTGTTTATGAATCCTCATGTCCTTTGGGAGATTGTCTCTCCAGTATCAACAATAATATAACATTAAATTCCTACACTGGCCACACATGCACCATACTCTCTCATAAGTTGACCTGTCATTGGAAATTTAATGCAATTTATACACATATCAACCATCCCATCACAAACAAGTAAAATACAATTATGAACAAAAGATAAATATTAATAGATAATAAGATAATACTACACAGCACTCAAAATGGTACAAAAAAACAGCTCACAATAACTAAAATATCTTTTACCACATGACATTTGGAAATGTGTATAAAGCATCTAATATATGTACAAAATAATTTAGCTCAAATTAGGCATTATACATGATGTCATTTTGAATTGACTTGAATTCCAGCACTTTAAAAAATGTCAGGATGTAGCCAACCAAACTGTGTCTACCACATTGGTAATACCCAATTCTTAGTAATTCTTAATAATGAAAGTACTGAAAATGAACTTCAGAAATTTTGCCACAATTTTGATCATGATGATCTTTTTTGAAAACTTGGAAAATGCAATAAAAAATTAAATAGACAGACCTTGTTGGATAAATTTAACAAAACCTGTTTGTATATATATATATATATATATATATATATATATATATATGAAGAAATATAGTCTTAAGATGTGCTATATTTATGGGATAAAGTGCTCAATATCAGAGATAGAGCGTGTGTAAATATAAAAGTGAACATAGAAGTCAACACTTTTCTTGGCTATTTATATATATACGGGTCAGTGGTGCATTGTGCGTAGTCTATTTTGGTGGTTATTTTACCAGAAGTCATTTATTTGTTTATTTATTTATTTGGGTTAAATTATTTTGCTTGTTTTTATTTATTTTTATTTTTTATTTTTATTTTTTTATTTCTTATTTATTTATTTATTTTTTATTTTCATTTTAATCAGTGTTCTTATTAACGTAGTAAAAAGCTATTTATTCAATTTTTGGGTTGATTGTTGTAGTTTATTCTAACTATTATTTTGGCAGGAACAGTTTTTAATTTGTTTATTAATCCATGGATTTATTTGGATTGATTATCTTTATTTGTTTTTTCTAACGGTTAGTTTATCGGGATCAGTTTGTTAGTTTATTTATTTATTTCGATGAATTTAGGTCAATTTATTTTACTTGTTATTATTTATTTGTTATACTGTATATTTTCTCTTTTCGGTTTTCGATTTTTAAATGGCGTAGTTTTTTTTGTTTTTTTTTATCGTTATATAACAGTTATAGCTATTTTTTGCGTCTGATTTTTGGTTTGATTTTTATAGCCTAACTAATATTTTGGTCATAATGGTTTGCTAATTTGTTTATTATTTACTTCATTTATTTGGGTTCTCCGATTTTTTTTCTTCTTATTTTTTATTCTATTTCGTCTATTCTAACAGATGTGATTTGGTAATTTGTTTGGGTTAATTTATTTTGCATATTTTATTGTCATTTTGTTTATTTATTTTTATTTTATTTTATTTTATTTTTTTTGTTTTCGATTTTTAAGTAACGTAGTAAAAATTTTTTTCATGTCTGCATTTTGAGATTAGCTCGGATCTTTTATTTAATAATTTATTTTGGTCTGGGAAAAACCACTCTATATAAACACATCTTCCAACCACCCACCTTCTATAATCAAACAGATACCAAAATTGATTAACCGCAAAGCTAAGGAAGACTACAAAACAGCCATAAAAGATAGTGGATTCCCAGCAGCACTCACATACTCACCACAGAACACAAAAAAGGCCAACAGGAAAAGAAATATCATATGGTTCAACCTACTGTACTGCAAAAACATAAAAACAAACATAAGAAAAATATTCTTCAAACACAAACACTTCCCGAAATCAAGCACACTACACAAAATATTCAACAAAAACACAGTAAAAATCAGCTACAGTTGCACCGAGAACATGGCACAAATAATAAAAAAGCACAACAGGAAAATTATCAACAAACCACACGATCAAATTAAACCCATGTGCAACTGCAGAATAAAGAACAAATGTCCCTTAAATGGCAATTGTTTACAAAACAACGTAATATACCAAACCACGATAAAATCACCAGATAATGAAGAAAAAGTATACATAGGAGTAACTGAAGGACCCTGGAAACAAAGAAATTATACATACAAAACATCTTTCACAAATAGTAAATATGCGAACAGCACAATGCTTTCTAAGTATATCTGGGAAATTAAAAACAAGATGCACATCACACCAAATATATCTTGGAAAATAAGGAAAAGATCATCAGCCTACAACAACCAATCAAAAACTTGCAAACTTTGCTTGGAGGAAAAAATAGCTATCATAAAAATAAATAAATAAATAAACAAAATGACAATAAAATAAGCAAAATAAATTGACCCAAACAAATTACCAAATTACATCTGTTAGAATAAACGAAATAGAATAAAAAATAAGAAAAAAAAAATCTGTGAACCCAAATAAATAAAGTAAATAACCGAAAAGAGAAAATATACAGTATAACAAATAAATAATAACAAGTAAAATAAATTGACCTAAATTCATTGAAATAAATAAATAAACTAACAAACTGATCCCAATAAACTAACCATTAGAAAAAACAAATAAAGATAATCAATCCAAACAAATACATGAAGTAATAAACAAATTAAAATCTGTTCCTGCCAAAATAATAGTTAGAATAAACTACAACAATCAACCCCAAAATTGAATAAATAGCTTTAATTATCTTCCCAAACCGAAACAAAACTATTAAATAAGCAATATAAATAAATTTTTACTACGTTAATAAAAACACCGATTAAAATGAAAATAAAAAATAAATAAATAAGATAAGATAAGAAATAAAAATAAAAAATAAAAATAAATAAAAACAAGCAAAATAATTTAACCCAAATAAATAAACAAATAAACGACTTCCAGTAAAATAACCGCCGAGAAATAGCCAAGAAAAATAACAGTACTCATGGCCTGACAATTGCATCTAGCATGAAACAGACTGTCGCCTCTAAGTGTTGACTAAATTAGACTTATTTCTCCCCAAAATAAATAACAATGATAATGAACACACAGTCAAAAATAACATAAATATTTTCTGCAAACACCAAATGCTCATCAACTACAAACAAGATGAATATTCACTTCGAAATATTATAAAGAAATACACTACCCCAATTGACCCAAATAAAAAAATCAAATTAATTCTACTACAAGAAATTTAAAACAGCTAACCTTATCTTCAAAAATAACAACACACCAGCAAAGTCAAATTACAACAAACGAACATTATCTGTGAGTTCAAATGCTCTTTAAGGAACTGTGTTCCTGATCAAACTGAATTCATAAAAGAATTACATCTTTCACATGATCACATGCCTATCCAGACACATTATGTTACACCTATTTGACCATTGCTCTATTAGAACCCATTTAGACACACACACAAACTTACAGACTCCATTTGAAACATACTAGTAGAAAATCCAAACACAATAACCTCATTTACATGATAATAAACAAAAAATAAAAGCCAAAATAAAAAAAAATATTAACTATGAAACACCACAAATATGTTTGGAAAATAAAACGTCTTTATAACACTAAAAAAAACAACCCACACAATACAATTAAATTGAAAAATCAAATCATGCTTGACAATCTCTAAAAGTATAGCCACTAGAATTATAGAACATTTGAACAGTTTCTACACACTGTGTCCAAAAAAAAAACATTTGTGTGAACTCAAAAAAAATAAATAAAAGCTTAATCATAATACCTTGTCGGTCATCTTTAATGAAATGTGCATAAATGAAGGATTGCTAAACTAAACACACACACACACACATATATATATATATATATATATATATATATATATATATTTTCATCAAGAACAGTTTTGAAAAGAAAATATTCATTTTTGTGATCATTTTTCATCAGACTCATTTTTTTTATGTTGTTGTGACTACACATGCACACGAATGAGAGAAACTGGGAGTTTCAATAAAGTCCTAATAGATGAAATGCATCACAAAAC
The DNA here is from genome assembly GCA_903632075.3 of Acanthosepion pharaonis. Classification (NCBI taxonomy): domain Eukaryota; kingdom Metazoa; phylum Mollusca; class Cephalopoda; order Sepiida; family Sepiidae; genus Acanthosepion; species Acanthosepion pharaonis. The sequence goes on along the minus strand of CAHIKZ030004736.1, from coordinate 534,208 downwards.
TTTTTTTCCAATTTATCATACAACTTTTCTTTCAAAATATATAGAAACAAAAAAATGAAATCTTTTCATGTCCCAATCACAAACTGATGCATTATTTGTATTCTTTTTTCAGTTTATATTTTGATAAATAAGCAAAAATTGAATTTAATCCAATAAAATATTTATTAAGTTAAAGCTCATGTTAAATTTAGGCTCAAAATCATAAATTAATAAAAAAATATTTTCATCATTTTTTTTTCATGTATATACATTTTCTTGTGAATAAAAATATTAAACAAAGGGAGGTAACTAAAGGGGAATAACTTTATCTTCGTGTGCTTTCAAATAAGATGAAATGAATAACCACTCTGAATGAAGAAAATGTGGTCCTTTGGGAAGATGAATGGAAGTATAACGTCACCATTACTAGTGATCACTTCAAACGCCTTCAGAATCACCATTAGATTCATCCAACTCTTTCCAAATCCTCTTCACTGTCATCAGATTGAGACCCAAACACTCTGAGATGTTCGTATTGGAGCTTCCATTGGAAATGCCAAGCATGTCATTTCCAAATTTCTGGCAAAGTGAATTGCATCATGGCACTCTTTTTCTCACAGACGGTACCCAACTGACTCTGCATAATGTTCCATCAACAAAATCAAAAACAAACAATGAATTGCATAACAGTTGTATTTAAATAAACATATTTAATCAATTTAATTGTATGTGACAATAACTCATATTTTTATATCTTGTTACATATTGTAGCTGGGCAGCAGTCTGACAAAATTGCATCTTACATGATAGTTCATATGAAGCAAAGTTAATTTCAGTCTATAGAAAAAATGTACATTGACATTCATTGACACTTGCCTAATGTTTATAGTGATCAAGACAGTGGGTAATGCATTTCAGCAGTGTCAATATCAATGTATGTGACATACTAAGTTGCAGTGAGACCTACATAGTTACCAATGAACAAAATAAAGAACTCTTCTTTCATCACTGAGAAAAGCTGCATACCCAAATTCAGTGATTATGTGAATAAACAATGTTTTGTCACCAAAACCTTGCCCTATCCAACAGTGTTATCATGCTCCTATTATCTGTTGTAATGGAAGCATTATTTATGGAGCAATTCATGTGCATATCTATCAATCCATCAAGTCATATATATATATATATATATATATATATATATATATATATATATATATAAGAAAGATTGCATTTACAAAGAAATTTCTGAAAGATAAGGTATTTAACACAGTTTTGTAATTACAGTGAAATATTGTTCACAAATTTAATTCACTCATGACTCAAAATATTCATAAACTGAAACTATTGTCCAGTATAGGAATCAATGTCAAATGATTGCTTATTTAAACTTTTACATCAGGATTTTGTGCACAAGTTCATACACAAACCCAATTAAAATCATTAAAACTAACCCCCAAAAAGATAAACATAATACTAAACCAATAAAATGTAGATGAAAACTTAATTTAATTTTACCATACCTGTATGGCAGAGAGTTGATAGGGTAAATAGAAGGTAGTGAGGATGGGCAAGGGGAAGAGTTTGGAAGGGGAGTCCCTGTTCACAAAAGCATCATGTAATTGTCTTTCTGTGATTTCTTCACTTTCTGTTTTCTGTCTCTTAGCGCCACTCAACTCTGTTTGATACTCACTCACTAAAAATTTGTCCAATGAGATTTGTTTTGGGCTACCATTTAAAATGTTTCTAAAGTGAGATATGTCATTATCATTGAAGATGTTTATGTTGAGTTTGCTATTGCACTATCAGGGTGATATCATTCTATAAAACTTTGTACCTCACCCCAATTTGCACAAATTTCACTGGCTTGCATGTTCATCACTTGAGATACTATTTGTCACCCAAGATGTTTTTGTTCAGAGAATTTGTTTGTGAACCAATTTGTTCACGATGGGAAGTGTTCATGACTTGAGGTTCCACTGTGATACAAACAAGTGCAAAAATTTAAATATCTCAGAAATGTTTTAACAGAGAATTAAAATGCAACACCAAAATCCAAAGGTGTACTGGATAGCAGAAGATGCCATCCAAAAGCTATGTAAAGTATTAAGAAACAGAAAAAATTCATTAGAAACAAAGAAAAGAGTGTTGAGCTCTTATGTAATATTGGCCTTCCTTATATGGCAGGGAATGCTAAACAATCACAGATGAAGAAGAGAAATGTGGTTCTACAGAAGGATGCTTAGAATAGCATGGACTGAAAATGTGAGCAACAATAAAGTTTTTTAAAAAATGAAAACTAAAGACATTTATTCTTAACATCAGAAAGGTATAATTAAAATTTCTAGAGCACATAAGGAGAAAAAAGGGCTAGGAAAATTTGATACTCACAGGGCATATTGAAGTCAAGAGGCAAAGAGGAAAACAACATATAACCTACCTAATGAGCCTGCATAAATGGTTGGCAGAAAAGGGATTAGGAGAGATAGCAAAAAGAGAAATTTTACTAAGAGCTACAAAGGACAGGAAATTGTGGAGAGCCATGATCGTCCACCTCCTGAAGAACATGGCACTTAGAAGAAGAAGATTAGCTATTAGATATATTTGTCTTCTCTAAATATTTGTTAAAGATTTCAGTTATATTATTGTAGTATTTAAAAACATTGGTGTAATTATCATTAATTTATATTATTTGACTTGATTCATTCAGTAAATAAATGAAAATAAATAAATAAATGGGTAAATTATAATTTTGATAATTTTTTATATTCCAAAATATAAAAAAATGTATATAAAAATATAAAAAATTATAATGTGTGTGTATATATATATATATATATATATATATATATATTGATGCATGTTTCATTAAATAATATAGACAAGTTTTGTCTATTTATTTTCTGTAAATTCTTTTCATATCGTCTGAGAAGCTTAATAACATTATCATTAAAAGACGAAAGAAAATCACCATATTAATACTTGTTTTTTATTCCTATCTAAGCTTTTGGCTTACATAAGCTATTATCAAAGATGACAATTGCATTACAATATATTAAACAATACATGGACAAAACAATAATGAAATCTTAGATAGAATTTTAATGATAATGTTATTAAGTTTATCAGATGATATGAAAAGAATTTACATAAAATAGACAAAACTTGTCTATATTATTTAATGAAACATGCAGCAATCAAAAATGCTGCCTAAATACACACTATATATATATATATATATATATACACACATATATATATATACACACATATATATATATACATATATATATGTATACATATATATATATATATATGTGAAAAATGTATATAAATATAAATAAATATATATATATGTATAATTATTTATATATTATATGCGCGGTACTTATTAGAAAGCGCTCAATATCAGAGATAGAGCTAACATATTTGGTTGGATATCAGAGATAGTGCTAACAAATGCGTATGTATAGACACAACACCACCCGTATACATACATATGTCATATCCGAAACTGCCCACATATGTTTATATATGTATGAGTCTCGACGGACGACCAAGTATGTATATGTGTCTGCATATATCGATGTTTGCGTTAGTATGATGAAAACAACAAAGTTTCCCCCACCACTTCCACAATAACACCAATACACGGAATTTACATAAACCCAAATTTAAAAAAAATTAATCAGTTTGTCTGACGATTGCTAAAGCATGAAACCCAGGGTCACAAACTCACATCTATCCAACCAAATATATATATATATATATATATAAAGAATTATAATTAATTCATTTATTTTTTTAGTTTTATTCATGTTTCCTGTAAACAGGATTCATCTTTGGCTATATATTGGATTCAGTTGTTAATACATTTGAAAATTCAGTTCCAAGGTTGAAAGAGAATTATTATTTGATTTTATAGATGTGTTTTTTAATATTTGGAATCTTTTTTACAGTTATTATTATATACTATATGTGTATTGTTTGCAAGTTTTGTCATATGTTAGTGAAAACTGCCAATTATTGAAAATTGATTTTGCTAATCATGATATAAGATATATATATTTTTGCTAAATCTTGATATAAGATTATTGATATGAACACAGACTGTACTGAGGCTGCAGGTTAATCTACAGGATAGAGTAGTGATTAAATGTTGGACACATGAATTTGATGCTTGTGCAACATAGGGAATGCAATACTCCAGTGGGTATGATGTTACAAGGATGACAATGATATGGTGCATTGAGTCTTTTTAAGTCTTGTTTTTGTTTGATGAGAAAATTAGATTATTTTAAATTTTTTTATAGTAAATTGTTAATCTTATATGTATGTACCAGTGTTAAATATTTTAACAGCTTCTTTGTCTTGTTTGTAATTTAACTGCAGTATGTTATTTTTTTTAATAACTTTCTAACACTATAAGAAATCCATGATTTACAATTGTTTGATGCTAGATTATAGAATAGTGTATGAAGAAGGGAGATAACTTTTGCCTTATTAACATCCTCCAAACCGCCCTGTAAATATCGCTTCTCAAAGTCTCACTGTTTGATAGGGCGAGTTATAACAGATTGGACATTGAGATCCGATATCTACAGGGCAGGTTGACTGCTAAAGAATTAATAATAGCTCTTTCAGACCAAGGTGGATATTATTCACTGTTATAATTAAGGTAAAAGCAACAAGAGTTGGAACTTGTAAATTTTTGTTAATAATATACAGCAGGTGTGAAGGTGTGACTATTGGAGAAAAAGTGATTTTATTAATACAGTTATTAATTTCTGTACAAAATATTATTAATATAAAAATTAATTAATTTTGTATAGAACACAGAATTGTTTTTAAGGGAGAGATTTTAAGCTTTTTCATTTTGTTGAGGTTATTAGCAAGACTAAAAATATTGAAATGTAAGTTTAGAAAATTTACTCACTTTTGTTTATTAGCCATTAAATTAATTCAAACTTAACCTGATGAGTATTTATAAGTATTTCTTAAATTTAAAAATTTTGAAAAACTAACAATATTTTTACTTTTTTTTATAAATACTTGTTGCAAAATAAAATCCTTACATTTACCATACATTTACCTTACATTTAATAATGTCCATCAGAAGACAAGACGTGTTGGTAAGATAAGTTTTACTTTTGTCTTTATGCATATATGTATGTGCATGCACGAATAAAGATAAAAGGAAAAATTTTCTTTATCAATGCATTTTATCCCCTGAGGAGCTTTATTAAGAATAATATAAGGATTTCATTTTGCAACATGTATTTATAAACAAAAGTAAATACATGTTACAAAATAAAATCCTTACATTTACCTTGTTAAAGTCTCTCATTGATAAATAAAAGTTTTCTTTCTGTACTCATATTGTATTTTTACAGATATCTTTTATATTTATATATATATATATATATATATATATTATATATATATATATATATATATATATATATATATATATATATATATGGACAAAGTCCGACAATTATTTTAAGACATTTTATGTTTAATTATTTTTATAGATACAAATATTTAAGTAAATGCTCTGTTTTATAATAAACAATATTAATAACATTTACCAGCCTGAATATCCAAGAAATTTGATTGAAGTTTAAAAGCAGTAAAATCAACCTTGCTAATCGAACGATTCTCTGTGGGTTGATTGGTTAATGCATGTCAGGCTAAATGATGGTTCCGTATAGGATACAGGTTCAATTCCTGCCAGAGGATGAATATTTTCTATGAATAGCATGTATATATTGACTTTCTTAAAAGTAAAGCACATTTCTTAAGACAATATGATTATGCAAAAATCATATAAAAGATTTAAAAATTAAAGGAAAATGACCTTAAAAAAACACCAACATCATTTTACTTTTGTTTAACAACATGTCAAAAATTTACATCACTTAGCCTCCTCCATATTTTCCTTTCACTTTTTTAATTTTGAGAGATTTTGAATATTTTAAAAAGTTCAAATTTGAATGCATAATGGTATTTTTTTTCAGTGATTTTTTTGTGATCTGACTACGGGGAAAACTGATGGACATCTCATGTACTACCTATTGAGGTTGGGTGCCATGGATTCCTTGGATGGTCAATCATTTCCTTCCTTTCGAATGTGGGCATTACTGGCCAGAGCCTGAAGCATGATTCACATAGGCTCCAGACCACAGCTCAACAGGCATCAAGTTGGATCTGGTCAAGATTTCAAATAAACAAAGTTAATTAAAACCATGCTCGCAACACAACACAAAAACTACTTCCAACATTAAACACATTTGCTTACCTTCTATTCTGCATCATTGATAACACTTGCGATATGCATGTTGTGTATTGGTTAATGATAAAAGCAAACTCCTTTAACACAACATTGAAAATCTGACTTGCAGTTAAAAAAAAATTCGAAGACACTGACATGTCTACACAAAAAACAATAGCTTGTCTGGTGGCAAAAGCTGCTGGTGGCAAAACTGTGTTACCTCCCCTGGTTGGTGGCTGATGAGGGCAAGGTATCATACGTGCTTTCACACGTTATAGATAGAAAAAAAATTTTCTCAATAAAGTTTTTGCATTTGCCTTGATAAAGTTCCTAAAAGAAGAAATGCATCATCATAAATGTTTTTTTTCTTGTTGTTTCTTTTAATAATACCATGTAAGTTTCCTGTTTCAAAGTTATCCTTCTTGGATGGACAGAGTTCTTTTCAGCACCCCCTTGCCTGTCTGTATATCAGGGTGAATTGTTTAAGCTGTAGAAAGTTGAGAGGGTGAAAGTTTGGCCTTGTGAAAATATTCAATTCATCCAGAAAGAAAATTTAAAAGAAAAGAGAAAATCAGATAAAGTATAAATCCAAAATTTTTATATTCTTTCTCTTATTTATTCATTTAATTCTTTTTGTTAGTCCTGTTTCTTCTTATGTCAATAATTTTTTTATGACAGCGAATAAACAAGACACAGGAAAATTTCTTACTGACTTCATCTCGGACTGTTACATCTGGTTGTTACACAGACTCTTATGAGGACTTTTTGATTACTACTTGGACTGAATCCTTTTATTTATACTTTTTTTTATTTATAACACAAACATTTTAGTAGACACAAAATGCACATTAATATCTAACATAAAATGCTAGGCCCAAATCTAATGTGTATTATTTAACAACTGTATATGCTTAAAAGATGAAATATTGCAGATTAATAACTTGATATTTGTTTTAAATGCTGTGTCAGTTTTATCTTTCTCTATAAATTATAAATTAATTATTTTTATTTTATTGGGCATCTACTCAATAAGGATATATTTTATTAAGTATTTTTAATAAAAAGACATTTTTATTTTATCTTAAAATGACTAATAGAATATGTTCTAATAATGTGTCCGCCATAATTTGAAACTCTTTAATTTGTTTATTTTGGCAAAATGGACAAATCAAACATGTTCACTATGCCATCTCTTGTGGTCCTACGTAGGAATGAACTCACCATCCTTGGCTAACAAATTTCTGAAGATATTATACTCCTCCTTCTTAGCTTAGTGAATGTGTTCCAAGCAGTGGCAGTAGCAGGCTTGTTTCCCTTCCTGCTAAAATGGATTTAACCTTTAGGCATTATTTAAGTTTATTGAAATTTCTCCTTAGCGAACATTTTTCTGATGAAGTGATGTCACTCAGTTTATTGAGCAAGATCCTGTTTTAACAAAACAGATTTTTTTAAGTTTTTCTTCATAAACTCTAAAATTCTAACTTTACACTTTAAATATGCATTCAACTCAGTTAATTTAACTGTATAATTCAACAATATATAAAGTTCAAAGAGGAACAGCAAAGAAGATGGAATTGATGAGCAGAGTTCAAATTTTGACAGAAACTGTTACATTCATTTTTACACTAAAAGGCATGAATTCATCTCTTCTTCCATCTTTAGTCTAAATAGGAGTTGTTGTCACTCAAGGCTTGAAAGCCCTGGGGGTCAGCCACTCCAGGAGACAACTCTGAATTCAAATGTTGTGCCTTTTCAGGTTAACATTCTCCGCTGACATGAAGTGGAAAATTGAATCAATTTGCTGCTAAGAAAGTTGATTCACAACTAGACAATTCTTCTCTCCAAAAACTATCTTATATATTTATAAGTCTAACATTCATCCATGCTTCAAATATTGCTGCCACATATGGTCTGGTTCTTCTGCTATATATTTAGAGATTCTTGATAAAATCCTAAGAAGAATCTGACCTGACATCCCAGTTTCCGTCACTTTCCCACTGCCATAATGTTGCTTCCCTTTGCTTTTATTGTCTTGCTTGGAGTGATTAAAAAAAAACAGAAAGCAATTCCACTAAAATGCCCTGAAGGAATATAATATTCAAAATATTCACACTATGTAGATACCTCCATGAAAATGCTAAAAAATCTGCATACCGTGATGGAAACATGCTCCAAACCTAATGAAAATATAGTTTTATCATCAAAATTGTTATTATTAATGGGAAGCTTCGAAGTATCTTTTTAGTATTTAATTAAATTTTTTTTAGAACATTCAAAATTTTGTTTTTCTTGCATCAGCAGTTGTACTAACTTTTAGCATAGAAATATTTGGCCTCCTTTTTTGCAGTGACAGACACATTAATTTGGAATTTCTTGCAAAAATCAAATAATGGTTAAATTTTAATTAAATTTTTAGGAATTATTCACAAATAAATGAAATTATTTTTGAAATATTTTTCATTACAAAATCTTGGTAAAAATATATTTTTTACATGTGTTTCAGCCACTTACTTAATTTTATGAAAACTTGAGAAATTCATCAAAATAATTTTTAGTAACTATATTAGTTAAAAGCAGAATTACTTGAAGAATTTAAATCACCAAACTTTTTTTTTTGCACAATCGAACCAAGTTTTACTGAAAATCTGTTCTAAATTGAAAAATAAAAAACACAATAAAACTAAGACTTTATTTAATTAGAGAAGCTTTTAACTGCTTTTATCAATAATATATATTAAGACAATACTGTTTGAAGAAAAAAAAATTTCAGTGAAAAATGAAACAATGAATTTTTAGAAAATTTGTTTTCATTTTTTACAATTTGAAATTGAATAATTTATAAAGTTTTTAAATCTTTTAAAATTAATTTTCATTGTGATAATTCTTAGGAAATATTGTTATTAAGTAAAACTATGTTTACTAATAATATATTGTAAATCTTATTACAATTTGATGACCCCAAATATTTTTAAAAGAATTTTAATTTGTTTTTGTATGTGTGATTACAAGCAGAATTTCTGAAGTATGGATGAACAAACTGATCAATCTAGCATTTAAAGGTCACATGTTTTAAGGATTGTCTCCCCACTTATGCAAAAAAAAAACTTTATTGTCTGCTTCAAGACTTAACTAAGTACATATTTGGCTGTCAATCTCATGTAAATAGATCAATTAAGACGTCAGAAAAACAAGACCCTATAGTTAAAAAATGTTTGTATACAACATAAGTAATATTTGTTTCAATCAGATTAATTTAATTTTAAATTTGCTAATTTTCCTCAAATAACATTTCAGAAATAAATATTTTATTTTTGCAAGATTTTTAAAACTGAGAATTAACTTTTGTTTACAAATGTGACAAAAATGGCCATTTTGATCGATTTTAATGAAAAGAAATCGGTTCTGATCAATTTACCACAGAGTATTTTGCTTACTGGAAATAGTAAATTTTAAATCCTTTAGCTTTCAATTAAATCTAAAATGAAAGCTTTAAGAAAGATTTTTCCTTTTTTAAAATTCATTTTAACCCTTACACATACCAACTTAGCGGAGGTACCTAACTATATGCAATCAATGAAAAGAAAATCATTGCCAAAGAAGAAGGATATTATGCTGAAAAATAAATATTTTTTTGTGAGGCTGCACACTTCATGGCTTGTGTGTGTGTGTGTGTGTGTGTGTGTGTGTGTGTGTGTGTGTGTGTGTGCATGTGTGTGTGTGTGTGAGTGAGAGAGAGAGAGAGAGAGAGAGAGAGAGAGAGAGAGAGAGAGATACACACACATAATCCGAGCTGTAAATGATAAAGTTTAACAAGACAATTTATCAAGAGAAGCATCCACTCATTCCACGCTTTATTAACATGTGCTGGGAATTATAAACAAATTGAAGCATCGGACAATAATGTAAAAAAAACTTATTCCTAAAATTCCCTTACCTTTTCGCCTAATCTCGATTTTTCAATGTCATAGAGCGATCTTCTGTCTTCATTTTCCAAATCTATAGTTGGAGACGACATCTTGTATGATTTAAAGTAAACAATAATTATTATTACCATAGCAACCGCAGCTCCGAAACAAAAAAAATGCTACTGTAGAAAAATTTTAATAAAAAATTAGTACCCATTTTTAATATTCGCTTTAATTAATTATTTGCATTGTCGTATAGAACAGAATTAAATATACTAAACAATCCAATTTTGCTATCAGTAAATAATAATTCATGATTTTCTTAACACCGCGATGAAATCGAATCTACTTCCTCCAAGGGCGATAATTCTTGTTTCCGATATTGGAATAGATAGACGCAGTAAGTAAAATTGTCTGTTGTTTTCTTTTTTTTTTCTATATTGAACACGTTTTAGGCTAATAAGATACTGTATGTGCATTCATTTTGTCCTGATAATAATGTGGAAGTCGGATTTCCAAACTCTGGTGCCATTTGTAAAAGCCACTGAAAAAGACGAATGTTCTTTTTCGAAAGACGTTAATTCCAAAAATAAATCTCGGCAACTAGCGACCGTCTGTGAAAAACAAGGAATAAATATCAAGAATTTTTACGAAGATTTAGTAAATGCAGACGAATCAGTAGAACCATGGAGTGACAGTGTTAAAAAGAGGAATACGATGATGGGGGCAGAATCGTTCGCTTACGACAACAACACCAACAGCAGTCGGACATGTTTGAAAAGAAAGCTAGACTTACACTCTTCCAAAAAGCCTGTAGCTTCTTCTTCAACTGCAGATACGATGAACATAAACTCTGCAGTTCTTAAATATGGTAATGATTATAAAAACAAACAGAATTCTTTGAAAATGCCTTCAAATTGTAAACCTTTCATCTGCCGAAATACAGACAATATTGTTAAAAAAATTTCCCTTGATCATATTCAAAATGAAGTCCTTAGATGCGCTCAAGATGGAGACCTTCCTGGTTTAAAAAAACACCTGATGTCCGGTTCTGTCGATGTCAAAAACTGTACGGATTCTTTTGGCTGGACCCCACTTATGTGTGCCTCCTACGGTGGTCACATTGATGTGGTCAAGTTCCTGCTGTCTCTGGATGGATTGAATGACTGCTACCGAAATCACAAGGGACAGTCTGCTTTGGGATTGTCCGCTAAAGGTGGACATTGGCATATTAAAAAACTGCTAGAGAGTCGTCAAGTTCCTGATAGCTCATCACCAACATCACATAAAGTGGAAGAATCGCGAATAAAAATAAAATCTAGTTTACAAAAACAACCTTCCGAATATTTCTGTGACGTTTGTCAGATGCAAATAAAAAACACAACAAAGCATGCCCACGATTCTTCGACGGTACACCTTCTTAGCTGCCATCCTCAACCACTACCGGAATCATATTTTCTCTCTGAACAAAATCGAGGTTTTCAGATAATGCTTAGAAAAGGTTGGGATGAGAGCAAAGGGCTCGGACCGTCAGGAGAAGGCCGAAGGATCCCGATCAAAACCATTCTCAAGCATGACAGGAAAGGTTTCGGCGGAAAGTCTTCCAATGTGGCAAGGGTTAGCCATTTTGATGCCAGGGACCCTAAAGCTGTGCAGTATAAACAACCCCGGTTTAAGAAAGGTATAAACAAGAAAAAACTGGCTTCAATTCAGAAACGGGAGAAGATCAAAGAACGACACCTAAGGAGATGCTTAGACTTCAATTGAAAAAAAAAAAAAGAGAAGAGTTACAACAATTGAAATGGTGAAAGCATTTTTATTTTATTTTTTAATTCTGCATTACTCAGTAAAGTAGATCGCTGGTAAAAAAAAAGTTTGTAGATTAGCATTCTTTTGGCCCTAAGCCACGACATTTGTCAGATTCAAAAAATATTGATTTGTTATCATTTTATATATGGGGCTTCTCTTAAAAATAGCAATACAGTGTAAAACTGAACCCTGACTTTCACAGTGTTATTGGTATCTTAGCAATATGTCAAGTTTGAAACAGCTTATGTGATTGGATATATAGATTTTTATATAGGTACTTCCACAAAAACAAAAAAAAATGTTACCTAGGGTTTAAAATTAATTTTAAAAACTGAAAAATCTTTCTTCAAGCTTTTATTTTAGCTTTAATTTCAATTCAATAGATTAAATTTAATATTTCCAATAAACAAAATACTTTGCTGTATTTCAAAAACTAATTTAACTCTAGAACACTAAACATATTTATATAGTACCCAGCGCAAATGACGTCATTGTGCGTGCGTATGGTTCCCGCACTCTGAGGTGTCCCAGCTGCTTAGTAGTTTCAGTTGCCCACTTGACAGTGTAGGGGAAGGTTGTGCCGTCTCACTCTCTCTACTCCCCAGTGCTGTAGGCCTGCGTTTGGGTAAGGTATACCCATGGTTGGTGATACGCAGTGTTGTGCAAGGTGGGTATAGCCTACCCAAGATAGTGTTTACATACTATTTTAGTGATCAACGGTGGAATGAAAAACAGGATTATGAGGCTGTGTAAATAGTGATTGTGTGTTAGCTAAAAATTTTACCCTTTCAGATTACAGGCTTATTCAAAATGGCTTTGAGTAAGAAATCAATTACAGACAGTGAAATAGAGGCTATTTTATGTGAGAGTTCTGATGATGAAGTGGACACTTTAGAGTTTGAAGAATTATATGACAGTGACATTGATGCTGAATATGTGCAAGAACCTAGTGATAGCAGTTACAATAGTGACTTGGGGGATGTACCGCCAAGAAAGAATAAGAAAGTAGTACGTGTTAGCCCTGCATTGCCTGTGGTAGGCCCTTCTACTACACCTGTTGCTGGCCCTGCGGCTCCACCTGCTGTTGTCCCTGCTGCTCCCTGTGGATGATGACAACGCACTGTATCTCAAACAGATTGTGATGAGCTTGTATGCTTCAACACAGCTAGCATTAGATCTAGAAAAGACTTTATGTAGAGCACTAGGCCAAATGCAGGAGCAGTATGTACTCCTGCAAGAAAGATATTACATGATGTCCGGACTGGCCCCTCCCAACAAGCTTCCCAAATCGATATCCCAGAGAAGTGTTTCTCTTTGTTGTTTGTGGATGAAATCATCAATGAAATTGTGCAGTGGACGAACCAAAAAATAAACATTGATGCAGCAAAATGCAAGCATCAGAAGGCCACAATACAACCTACAACACCTGAGGAGATATGTGCCGTGTTTGGGGTCCTCATTTTTAGTGGCTACAGGAGAGACAACCACCTCTCCACGAAGGAAGTCTGGAGCCCTAAAGTTGGTTCCAATTTCTACAGGGCAGCTATGTCTCAGGGGCTCTTTACTTTTCTCCTCAACTGCCTACACTTTGATGACTAATATCAGAGAACAGCGAAGAGGAACTGACAGGTTTGCCCCAATCAGGAAAGTGTGGAATATTTTCATTGAGGCCTGTGGCACCTATTATATCCCACACAAGTTCCTGACTGTTGAGCAGTTGCTTGCTCTCCGAGGCTGCTGCCCCTTACACATGTACATCTCAAATAAATCAGAGAAATATGGCATCAAGATTATCATGGTAAATGATGTCAAGAGCAAGTATATGCTGTCAGGGATACCCTATCTTGGGAAGCAGGGGACACGGGCAACAGACAGATAAAACCTTGGCCACTCCTTCACCAAGGACCTGACACAGTGCTACCACAACTCCAACAGGAAAGTAACAACTGACCATTGGTTCACCTCTGTGCCTCTCATCCAGGATATGCTGCACAATTGTGGGATGATGCTGATTGGGACAGTCAGGGGACACAAGCCATAGATACCAGAAGAGATGAAGGACAAGACCACATGGACTCCAGGTTCCAGTGCCTTCTTGTTTCCGATGGACATGACACTGGTGTCGTAGGTGCCCAACACATCTTCCAACAAGAAAATTGTCCTCCTCATGTCTTCAGTGCATGGAGATAAGTCCTTGGCCAGCAGTGGAAAGCCAACCATCATCGAGGACTACAACAGGACGAAAGGTGGAGTGGACACTTTTGACCAAATGTCTGGTCAGTATTCATGTGACAGGAAGACCAAGAGGTGGCCGCTCTGTGTGTTCTGTGGCATGCTGAACACTGGGGTCATCAACTCCTGGATCATCCATGGGGGAAAATATGCAGAAGACAGGTGGCAGACAGAGGAAGCTGTTTATGCAGGTGTTGGCTGAGGAACTGGTGAAACCCTTGGCAGTGCATTGCCTCTCAAGTCACACTCTGCCAAGGCAGCTCAAGGATCATATATGCACTGCTTTTGAGCTGCCCACTCCTCCTGGACCTTGAAGAGTTTCTGCACTACCTGCAGCTGACATGATGGAGTCCATGATGCGCTGTGTTGTCTGTCTCACAAAGGCAGACAAAAAACATGCTTCCAGTGTGTGTCCTGTCAACGAGCTGTGTCCCAAACACTATTACACCATGTGTAGCAACTGTATATGAGGCTGAGGTAAGTAGAAATGCACCTGAAGACTTTATTTACTTGTATATAACAAATAAATAGTCAGTTGCTACAGTCATTTTAGTTAAAAAAATTATTAGTGTAAAAAAGTGATTTTTTGTGGTAGATAGAATAAGGCCTTTTTCCACGTCTTGTCCCTAGAGAAGCTGCAGCAGCTTGGGACCAGTACCCTCTTCAGCAGTGACTCACAGGACCTGGAAAGCCATATGAGGAGTTTGGAAATCATTGGAGGATAATTTTTATTTATTTTTTTTATTTAGAAAAAATTTTCCTATTTTTAAAAACAATTTTCATTACCTGATTTTCTTATCTAAATAATGTGTTTTTCAGTTCCTATTAATGTTAACTCAAAGTACAAAGCTTAAAGTGCCTGCATGTAAAATATTTCAAATAAAGATTGATATTTAATATTTTTTTTGATATTTTCAAAATTGGGTATGATTTACCCATGGTTAGTAGTGGTGTAACTTTAATTGATGCTTAGTGATCTAGGGTTAAATTGACTGGGAGGAGGTTTTTTTTTTTTAATTACTGATTAGCACCCATTTTTTTTAGCCATCTCTCATTGCAATATAATTCTCTTTATTCCAAAAATAAAATATATTTTTCTGAAATTTTATTTGAGGAATATTAGCTGATTTAAAGTTTAATTAATCTGATTATACAAATATTATTTAAAATATTGCAGAAATGCATTTTTTAATATGGCAATAGATGTTTATTTAAGGTCTTGACAGCTTGACTGACAGAAGCTTATCTAATTTTCTATGATGGACATATCTGTAAAAGTTTCTTGAATATAATGTACCTTTTTTATATATAATTTTTAACTATTCAGTAATATTAAAAATTTAGGAAAATATTATCTGTAATCTAATGTTTTATTGAATTTTAGATACTTTGGCATTAAATTTACTATAGTTATCACTCTTATTTTCTGATAATTTTATGTATAGCCATCTGTATTTAAAAAATTAGCACATTTATGCAAACACAAAAAAAAATTCAAAATTCTTTTGAAAATATTGAGGGTTGATGAATTGTAGTAAGCTTTTTCATTTATGACTAGTGAATATAGTTTTTACTTAATAACAATATCATCTAACTTGTACAAATTAATACAGAAATATAAGATTTAAAACTATAAATTATTCTAATTAAAATTAAAAAAAATGAAAACAATTCTTGTAATAATTCATTATTCATCAAAAAAAATTTTTCTTAAGACAATAGTATCCTTAATATATCTTATTAATAAAAGCAATTAAAAGCTTTTCTAATTAAATATTGTCTTTATTTTATTACATTTTTTATTTTACAATTCAGAGCACATTTTTGGTAACTGGGGTTCCTGTATTACAAAAAAAATTGAAGGTTTACATTCTTCAAGTAGTTTTGTGTATAACTAATATAAGTGGCAAAAAAAATGATTTCTTGAAAATTTTATGGGGTGGGGTTAACAGACGTAAAAAAAAATTTTTTTTCCAAGGTTTTCTAAAAAAGGAAACATTTCCTAAATAATTTCATTTGTAAATAAGTCTTCAAAGTTTCATTAAAATCTGACAGTTATTTGATTTTTGCAAGAATTTCCAAGTCAGTGTGCTTTTCTAAGAAAATATTTTAAACAAGCAATTGTTTTGTGAAATAATTTTTTTTTTGTCATTAAAGCATAAACAAATGTATACAATTTTAAAGTAATAGCACATTTTTAATTAAATAACAAAAAATTAAATAAATTAATGAAAGTTAAAAAAAAAATATTCAGATAATAACATAAGCACATTTTAAGGCTCAACATTTGTAAATAACACTGAGTTTTTTGTGGGTTTTTTATCAGTATAACCCCAAGTAAGGTAGTAAAGCCACTAAGACACAAAGGGTTACAGGGTGTGGCAGAATTAGGAACAGAAACATTAATAATGCATGGGAAGAGGAAAGAGAAATCAGGACAGTAGAAAAGTGCAGATAACTCTGTAAAAGTCTGGAATGGATTTGTCACATCACTATATCAATATATCAGGATCCCACTTCTAAATCATTAAAAAAAAAAAATCAGTATTTATCAATTCTGACAAATGTGGCAATTTAAGTAGTGCCTTAAATTTTTATTTATTTTATTTTATTTTTTTTTTTCAATTTTCAGTAAAATTCAACTTTACTCATATAGGAGATAGTGCTGAAAAGTTCCCAAAATCTCCACAAATATTGTAGGGGGAATCCCAAGTTGACTGGAGCAAAAACTTATTAGCACTCCCTTGTAGAACCTATTTTCATTCAAATCCAAATTAGCTAGATTTTTCAACATCAAATTCCTCAAGCCTGCTTCTGATCTCCATGTCTAGACTTGATGAGAACTTTTCTTGAAAATTGTTCTTCACCCAATCCTACAGCTGAGCCACTGTGTAAAAATAATAGTTCATTTTAATGCTGCTACAATTTTTGCATAGCAAACATTGAATTATATGCAATATTTATCTCAACTATATTTTCCATAAAAACTGGAATACAATTTAATCTCTATGAAATATATATATATATTTATATATATATATATATATATATAATTTATTTCAATTTTGAATTCAGGCAAAAAAAAGCAGCAAAATACATAGCTATATTTATTCTAGAATTGCTTCCTCCACATTATCTTTGTTGACATTCTCTCGATATCTTCAGGTGATATTTTTCTTCAGCACTCTATCTGATCTGTGGCACACTGAACACAAGATGTCAGTTTTCATTTTCATCCATATTGTGATTGAAATTTGTTCTCTTTAGTCACATACATCTTATTTACACTATTTATATTTGGACTATTGTCCTCATCACCATGCTTTGACCATTGTGCCTACCAGCCTCCCTCGGTTCTATATTGATCTAGGTAACCTACAGGGAATTCCAAACTGAACCCATTATTTAATCTATGGCAGTAGACTGTTCTTGTTCCAATGCTCATATCTAGGGGTATTGTCTAGCTCTGATTCTATTTAGCACTGCTCAATTATTGCTCACCCATTTCCACTGAGTCTAAGTACAAACTTCCTGACCCAGAGATTGAACTCACAATCAGGACCAATAGTATTGCTTATTCTTCTCTTGATTTTATCAAGACAGCCAGATAACCTGACCACATATCTCAGTAATATTCAAAGCATGCATGAATGGTAGACTTATACTGATTTATTCAAACTGTTACCCTCATCTGAGTTGTTACCATTGTAGTAGTTTCAGCCATTAAAACCCTCTGGGGCCTCCTTCAGGCACCTTTTGGTTGAGTTCTCATAATTTCAAACAAAACTCTTTATTCAATCCATAGGGATAGACTGTTCTCGTTCCACGGTCCTTGTCTTTTATTAATTTCATTCCTGCTTATTAAGCTGAACCAGAGTCTCTAACTGCCACTGCCTGATTACTAATACTTACATCCACTAACCCATTCTCCTGTATGCAACAGAGACTTTGATTAAGTGTTGCAGTTTGTTGCACATCACTCCAATCCCTGGATTCTTTGGAACAAGAAGGGTCATCACAAAGATATCGTCTATCTTGGAATATAGACTATGGAATAAGAATGGTAGATTGGATAAAGGGTTTTGGTTAGTAGTTTTAAGGCAATGGCTCACATGGTACAACAGCCAAAATATATAACAACCATGACCACATCACATTGAAACATCAGTTCTCATATGAACACCCAAGTAATGTTTAGCCTGGTCAGTACCTGGACTGGTGACCACTTGGGAATACCCAGTGCTGTAAGCTTGGATGTGTGTGTGGTGATAGCTGAATTCCAATTTTAGTTGGCTTTGTTACATGCAAATACGTGTGCAAAAGGTATGAATCCACTTCTTTTCGCCCCATCTATAGGTTAATTAATAAAACTTGTATCACTAAACCATTATTATCTCCTAAAAATAAAATTCTTACAATCCTTTTTTCAATATTTTCTGGCTTTAAATAACCTGCAAAAGGGTTGATAAGCTGTAGAAAAGGAATGAATCAATCAATGAAATAAACAACCAAGATGAGGACATCAGTTTGAATAATAATAATGATAATTCCTTAAGAATTTAGATGTTATTTTGGGTGATTCGACACTGAGGTATTTGCTTAGTTTAACTTACTTGTGCTTAAACCCAGTAAAGAGCAAATGAAGAAGATTGTATTGGAGAGGGGTTGTCTCTCTTGGCCTGCCTTGAAAATCAGCTTTTGAAACCTTTATATTTACTTGCATGTAACCAATTCTTGTTGGTATTGATGAAAAAGGTGTGTGTAAAACCATAAAAATTAATGAAATATATAAAAGTTGGTTGCATGTGTGCAAATATTATGTAAAACTGTGACATCAAAGATTTATATCTCACAGCATATATCTTATATCATGTTCCACTTAGTACTTGCTTTATAGACACAACTAATTTGCATATTTATTTGTGTGACTAAAATGTAAAAAGTAACTGTTTTATTTACACAACATTATTTAGACTGTTGTCCTCATCTTTATTGTCATATCTACAATGCTTTGGCCATTGTATCTTTCAGCCTTCTTCAGATGATATACATTGTAATTTTAAACCAAACCTTTTATTTAGTCCACAAGAGTAGATTGTTCTAGTTCCATATGCCATGTCTTTTTGGATGTTTCAATTCCAGTTAATTCCCTTTCATAACTCAACTCATCAAGTTTTTGTTCATCTCTCCTTTGGCCAGGTATTGAACTCTCAACTCATTGGATCAAGTCACTTTTGGATTATTTTTATCCACTGGTCTATGTGTCCAGTTGGAAATTCTAACATATATCATCTGAAGAAGGCCAGAGTGTACAACAGCCAAAACATTGTGCATATGACAATAAAGATGAGGACAAGTCTGAACAACATAAATAGTGTAAATAGTTACAATACCTCATCTCAAAAATATAGACAGTAACTGTTTTGTTATTCATTTCTAATTTGATCTTTTGTAATCTTTGTAAATAAGTGATTGTTTTGTTAATGTCTGTTATGATAAAATTGCTTAGTTATTCAAATATAGACTTTTTTATTTTTAAATTATTTTTTCTGATGAAAAGTGATACCTCCTTTTAAATCAGTGGTTCTCTCATGGACCCAAGAAATATTTGAAATGGGCCTGGAGACACGAAGAGCAGTGTAGTCATTAGTCAGGATTTATATTTTCTACCCGCATTTTGCTTTCGTAAATAAAATGTATTCCCTGTTACATAAATTTCTATTTGTGCTTATGTAGGCTTCAAATCTTTTTGACACCAAAAATAGGCCACAAGGAAAAAAAAAAGTTGAGAAACTCTGACATAGATCACATGTTCACATTTTTAATAATATATTTTTCAAATAAAACAAATGACTACCAAAATTTGAAACAGTATTGAAATGTTTGATTTACAAGAATTCTGCTAATATGATTTTATGTTAGATTATCTCAAAAAAAAAAAAAATTAAGCTGCAAATGAAAGGGACTTGTCCTGCTGCCTGCCCAATGCTGGGTATCACTGCTAGTAAAATAAATGTTTTTTATGTGTATCATTAACCTTTGACATTTAAATGCATTACTAGCAAGAAATATCCATGGTTTTCTTTTTACTTGAATAAAAGATCTTAGGGTGATATGAAAATTTATCTTGTACTTTTTAAGACCCACCTTGACTTGAGGCATGTAATTGTTTTCTTTTTTAAGGTCAACTGTTGACCATTGGATCAGGTATGGCTGCCCAACTGTCTACTGCCAATTTGATCAGTGACCTCACAGAGATTGAAGAAACAGCCGAGAAGATACTTACTGACAAACAGCAGATTGTTGATTTGGACAAAAAGCGACAACAAACAAGAGAAGCAATAAGGTAAAGAATGAAAATAAATCAATCTTGATTTAATTCTTTGAACAAAATGATTTCTGATGACTTTAAAGAAAAGAATATAAAATCAGAAGGTAATGAAATTGTATACACATTGTAGAGTTATCTTTTCTTTCTTCCCTCACCCACCCCCCATTTGATGTTTCATTTGACCCATTCTCTAACCTTCTCCAGGTAGATGTGTTTCACGCAGTCTTATTCTGTTTCTAATTAATGGCCTCTTTTAGCCACCCCATTCTTAAATCATCCTCGGGTAAATGTGTTTAATACAGACTATTTGACACTTACCTTTTTATTTCTTTTTTTTCTTTTCTTTTTTAACTATCCATATCCATTATAAAATTTAGACCCACATTTTTTTCTAAAAAAAATCTAAATTCCTTTTTTCTTTCTTTTTCTTTATTGTTGTCAAATATTTATTTTAGGGTGCTGAACAAAGACAAAGTAAACAACAAATGCTGGGTATGTATTGGAAACATGTTTTTGAAATTGCCCAAAAAGTCTACCAAGAATCTCTTGGAAAATGGTAAGTCTCTTACCTTTTTATCTTTTATCCAACATATGAAAATTTTAAGAAAAATGAAAAACTCATGATTCTTTAGAAAGTTAAATGCAAATTAATATTTATTCAACTGGTTGTTTTCTCATTGTGTTCATACTTTAATCTCTCTTCCATCCCAATTTTTGCTGCTTATGCAGGAGAATTGGATTTCTCTTTGGCTTTTGCTGATCATCCAAGATTGATTCTTCAGTATCTATCAAATGAGAAAGCTATGTTGCCCCATACAACATATTTCCATTAAAGAATTGATGACAATATTAACCTTCGTGTTTTGCTAAAAAAAACCTGCATATCAAAAGGATGTTTATTCTCTTGATTCCACTATTACTATACACACTTTTGATTCTCATGGCAATGTTTATTTACAAGGTTATAAAAATAGGTGAACCAAGTATAATGCAATATTTATTTACCTTTTAACATGAAATAAATTTGAAAAATCTTTTTTTTGTTTTTTTGAAATATAAAAAAAAATTTACAAAATTTTCAAAATTATATACGAGAAAGAGATGTTCTCAACCTATTTTAGTTAAAAAAAATCCCTAGAAAATGCATTTTTTTTTATTTGTTTGTTTTTTTTTTTTCAAAATTTGTAATTACAGATGATGGTCATTGTTTATTTAAATTTTGTTGTTCAAAATTTTTATGAATAAAAAAAATATTTTCATATTTATTTCTTTTAAATAATAAATATTTAATTACAATTGGTTCACTTATTTTCATACTCTTGTAAATATAAAATTATTTTTATAAATAAGAAATCTAACAAATAAATAGTGTTATAAATATTTTTGTTGCCAATTCTCAAGAATGAAGAATGTATAAATCCAATTTCATATGTTTGGGGTTTATTAAAATCATTTTTTAAACCCATAAACATTGCTGAGGGAGTCAAAAGTGTATACAGTAATAGCGGTGTCAAGGGAATAACTGGCCTTTTGACACCAATTTTTTGCGGTCGTAAATGTCAAATATTACCGCATTGAAACACGTTAAGGAAGATAACTGTGACATTAATGTGTTACAGTTATCTCCCTTGAGGTTTAATTTACAAAGTGATTCCTTTTGATTATTTTTTTTTAATATTTCTATTCTTTTATCCTTACTCTCCTCAACCTCCTCATATTTGTTGCTCTAAGTAACCTTTTACCATTTACCATCACTTCTTTCCCCTGTTCTGTTATTCATTCAAATAAACTCTTCAAGTAGGTTACTTGCTGCTTTCCCCCTTGCTTTTCTTGCCTTCAGTATATCCTCTAAGTGTTAGATTCTCCAGACCTTCTTTCTTCATTATATATCACAGAAATTCCAGTTGTTTCTTTCTGATTGTATTTATCAGGTTTCTTGTAGTTCTTCTTTTCCCTGTTGCTCATCATATTCTGGTCATTTGTTGATAGAACCACATCTTTGTTATTTCAAGTCTCTATTCCATTTGTGAAGAGATTATCCATCTTTTACTGCTGTATAAAAAATTAAACATTATGACACTCTTTATTTCTAAGCACTTTTTTCTTCATCTTAATATTTGGTTGAGTTTCTGAAATAAATTTTTAACAGCAACTTTCAATTTCTCTCTTACATGTTCCATCATTAGTGTTGTTCGTGCACTAATATATTTATAGACTTTGAATTATGCATGCAGGCAAAATTATTTTTCTTTGCTTCTAAATCTGTTTTCATTATCTTGAATAACTATTCATGTTGCAAAATTTACTGAAGCTAATAATGAAGGGTTATTTTTTTTGTTGTTGTTTTTTTTTACTTCTTGCTTTTCTCTTTCAGATTTTAACCAACTTGACCGGGAAATCAACAGTATCCGAAATGACCTGAAACCAAAGATGAACAAATTACGAGATCTTGAAAACAAAGATGATTTGAAAGGGTTTAACCTGGAGCCCTTGACCAAAGATGAAATCCGAGCCATTGAAAATCTATTGTGATTTTTTTCTTTGTTTTGTAATAAAATTTCTATTTTATACAAATTTTTTGAATTCTTTCATTGTTCTGCAATTTTATGTTTGTAACTGTTTTTAGCATTTATGGAAAGTTGCCAAGTCCACAATTAAAATGATGCA
This sequence comes from Acanthosepion pharaonis, assembly GCA_903632075.3. Taxonomy (NCBI): domain Eukaryota; kingdom Metazoa; phylum Mollusca; class Cephalopoda; order Sepiida; family Sepiidae; genus Acanthosepion; species Acanthosepion pharaonis. Next base: position 511,011 of record CAHIKZ030004736.1, on the reverse strand, counting down.
GATTTGCAAGCACAGTACTTTATTGATATAACATATCACACCTTGTCTTGCAGTCTAAAATAAAAACTGAAGAACTGAAACTGTAGTTATAATTTTAAGTTGTGGGTGCATTGTAATTTATACTGGAAGCAAACCCCATCTTATACAGAAAATGAATTGAGTAGGACAACAAAAATAGAAAGGGGTGTAAGACAATGCTGTCTTCTCACTAGATTTATTCAACCTATATCTCATTGACATAGTATTCCATATACTTGAAGACAGTATTTTACAGGAAGAAGGGCCCAAGATGTGAGCTTGGAATTGGAGATGTCAGAATTACACGAGCACGGGTATTCTGTGACAAAACTTGTGACAACGTTCTCCTGTCATCCATTGTTCACTGCACCTGTGGTGACATACAAGATCAGCTATATCTTCATGTACACCCAAATTTGGTATGCTCACAGATTTGTCCACTTAGCTGTGATCAAATTCAGCAGAGAATAATGACAATTGATTTTCAAGACTCTCTTGGGGAATAGCAACAGTACGAATTCTCACTACTTAGCCGTCTGTTTTCTTTGGCCGAACTGCTATCTTCTTAACTGCTTGCTGGTCTTTTCCAACTCTCTGACTGCCAGTCCCTACCTCAAGTGCCACTGGTCATTTACTGACTGCTGGACCCCTTTCTCCTTGACTTCCTGCCTCTCTCTCTCTCTCTGCTTCTATGGATGATAGTGAGGTCCCATCCCACTATTCATCCATTTGTGTTCCGGAACATTTGAGACCATCCATTCAGCTTTTTGGGTGGTCAACTTCACCAAAAGATTCTACTTTTATGATTATCTAAAACCATTAACATTTTATGTTTCCCAATTCAAAGGCAGCTGTAGACATAAAACACTGATACTTCAGTTTACTCAAAGATTGACTGGAGATGAAATGCCTATGAAACTTAGATAACTAAGTAGACTTAAAAGAAATTTATCTAATTTATAAAGATTTGTGAGAAATCATATTGTTACAATTCAGCTGGAAAGCACTATCAAAGAGCAATAGCAGATGAGCAAGCAGCTGAGAAACAAGAGGATGAGTGCGATTTAACTTTATATTTTCTTGCAGGGATGAAAGCCTCAATTTCAGCTTTTACCCAGGAGGAGACCTCAGAAGCTCATTTTTGAACAGGAAGTTTAAAGACCATATTCCAGGGGACATTGTGAAGGAAATCACGGAACGAGTCCCAGTCTGCTCATTGATAACAGAAAGATGTTCTGTTGGTAGGAGGTTCTTTGCTGGTGGAGGATTAGAAGGACTACAGCATGATCAGAGTTGTCAAGAGGGCAGAGCTGGGTGGCACGACAAGACTTGGGGATGGAGGTGAAACAGATTGAGAAGGGAAGCCTTACCATCCTGGTTATTGGGGAAACGTGTAGGAAAGTTAACCATTTGTGTGAGGGATTTATCGGAAAAGATTTAGGAGACCTGCGGTCCATACAACATCAGGACAATATTCAGAAGCAGTTACACACTACAGATAAATTTCTAACGATTGAAGCCTAATTATATTCCTGTTAGAAAAATCAAATTCTTTATTTTACAAAATGGTCCCTAAAAACTAATCAATATTGAATTGAGAAATCTTTGTTTAAATAATACTCTCTCTGACTCATAACAGCCATTATATTTAGTACATGGAATTTATCATTAATCTTAGATGATCTTTACATCAAAAGAAAGCAACCCAATATCAATAAAATTTGTTTTAATCTTGCTGCTCGTGTTAAAATGACTTTGAATTGCAAGGTCTTTTTGACCACTTGATGCTAAAATCTATTTTCTAGTCATAGCGTGTGAATCATTTCCAACTTTGGACAGCTAACAGCATAGAATGTTCATTTTTTTTATTTTTTACTTTCTTCCTTTGAAAAGTTTTCAATGTTTCATATCATCTTCATGTTTTGGTGATGATGTAAATGAACACTGAAGTATTAAGAATTTTACCCCAAACTCATAAATAAAACATTACCTTCAGTAATGCTTCTTTCCTATCTTAGACAAATGAAGGCAATTATTGTGGACATTTTGTAACTGGATCATTTTGATAATTTTAAATAAACAATATAAAAATTAGATGGGAAGATGTAACGGTTATCAGCGTGGAAAATGAAATTGGTTATTTTTTTATTCAGTCGAGCTAGCTCAGACATTCATGAATCACGCCAACCATCACTGTCTAGTATCAAGGTCGGAAGGTCATTAGGGCGGTATTCAGTGTCATAACATAGCTGGTCAACGTAGGTGATTGCCGGGCGACCAACACGTCTTGCTATATGACAAGTTTTGATAAAATAGCACATGACCTAAATTCTTCAAACTTCAGGTTGTGTAATCCACTCCATGCAGACTTTATTTACTTGAAGGTGTTCCTAAGTATCAAGATGTGACTCCTATGAAACCTTGGCTGACTCATACTTCAAATTTAGAAACAACACAGCCTTCTAGACACCCGGTTTGATTATTCCCAACTAGTGTTCACACATAAATACATACATACACGCACACATATATATGGTCCGGCTTTGACCGCTCGGCTACGAAGAGCTTCCCATCAAGCAAAGTTTTATTTGTTTCACTCGCTCAGATTTTCTTGAAAAGTATATCTGCCCAGTTTCGTATCCGAAACGTAAAGTAAGCAAATTCTAAAGTATTAATTTCATTGTCTTTTATGTTGAATTAAAAAAATAAAAAAAATATAACGTGTTAAAAATAAAATTGATTAATTCTTTAGAAATTACTGTGTTAAAAACTGAGCAGATATGCCTTTCGAGAAAATCTGAACGAGTAGGTTTGCTTAAAGGCAAATACAACCTTGCTAGATCTCACTTTGTCTGTCTGTCTGTCTGTCTCTCTCTCTCTCTATATATATATATATATATATATATATATATTTGTATGTGTGTCACCTCATCTTAGATAGTTTTGTGTTTTAAGCACATTTTCTTTTACTTTTTCAAAGACATTAATTTACACTTTTTGTTCGACAGTAAATATATATATATATATATATATATATATATATAGAGAGAGAGAGAGGGGGGAGACAAAAGTTAGCCGCAGACTTGTCTAAAAATATGTCATGCCAAAAGTGCGGATAATTTTATATATATATATATATATATATATATATATACAACCACATTTTTGTTCAAGGATATAGATAAATTAGGCAATAATATTTCACACTTCATACTACTTCAAAATGGACATATACGAACAGACGTTTTTTTTCGCCTTCTTCTACCCTATCAGGTTCAATAAACCTCATAAAAACAATGGTAGTTACAGGCGAGTAACTATTTTGGAAGATGTGGGTCAATACAGAAAACAAAATGAAAAGACTTAGATAGATAGAGAGAGAGAGAGAGATGAACAGACACACACACATACACACACACACACACACACAGAAACAGACTGTCGCATCTAAGTGTTGTCTTCTATGTTCACTTTTATATTTACATACGCTCTCTGATATTGAGCACTTTATCCCATAAATATAGCACATCTTAAGACTATATTTCTTCATATATATATATATATATATATATATATATATATATATACTGTATAATCGTACAATGCAAATTTCAGATATTAAATCTTTTACATTGCTTAATACTCTGTATTATTCAAGTGGAATATTCTAGAATCTTCCAATAATGCTATCAGTAGTTATTTTTAGTCTAAAAATATAAACAGAACATTCTGTAATTGATATTCGTACAAGAAGGTTATTATTATGCCAAAATGTAAAGAATTGACAAATTCGCAAAGAGAACTGATTGTTAAGCTCTGGAAAGAAGGTAAAAAAGTTACTGGAAAATCTCAGACAAACTGAATATTCCATTTACTACCATTTGTTCATTCATTGCAAGGTATTAAAACTCAAATCTGTTGAAAACCAAGCAAGAACAGGGTCTCCACGGAAGATTTCTTCAAGATCTTCGAAGAAATTAATGCGTCAAATTAACAAAATTCAATGGTTACTCGTCAAGAGTTGCAGGATGATTTGCTTTCATCAGGAATCTGTGTCACTAAACGGAAATAAGAAACGCAATTCATAAGAACAATCTAAAGTCACTCTCCCCTCGGAAAATTCAGCTGTTGAAAATATACAGAGATGCCAGATTGAAATTCGTTCGTGAAAAATCGTATTGGGAAAGTGTATTATGGACAGACAAAACCAAAATTGAGTTGTTTGGACGTAATTCTAGGAATCATGTATAGAGGAAAGATGGTGGTTCCTTCAAACAAAAGAACATAGTCATAACAGTGAAATTTGGTAGCGGCAGCATTATGGTTTGGGGATGTCTTTTCTTCAAAAGGTATTGGCAACATATCAGTAATAGATAGTAGAATGAATATCGCAACATTTCAAAATATTTTGGAAGCAAATTTAATGATTTCGGTTGAAAATGTTGAACTTTCTCCTGACTGGATCTTCCAACAAGGTAATGATCCGAAGAACACTGCAAAATCTACTAAGAAATGGCTTGCTGAAAATAATGTAAATATCCTGAAATGGCCAAGTCAGTCCCTAGATTTAAACTCAATCCATAATCTGTGGCGTTATTTGCAAATTCAAATCCAGTATAGAGTTCCAACAAACATCGCAGATCTGAAGACCATATGCAAAGAAGAATGGAACAAAATACCAAAGTTTGCAAATCATTAATTGAGAACTAAAAGAAAAGTTGGTTGCCGTAGGAGTGAATAATGGCTATTCTACAAAGTATTAAATGAAGATTATGTATTTATTTATACAAATACTTTACCCATTAAAATGGATAAATGAGATTTATTTCTATTATATCACATTTTTTCTCTTTTCTATGCATATGTAGTTATTATGAATCTGTGTACAGTTAATTCTATGAAAAGTATGTTTATTCATTAGTTGGAAATACAATAAATTAAAAATTTGTATGAGTATTTGTTTCCCCCACTATATATATATCTATAAACTGCAACTAGAGATTATATGCAAGTTATGAATTGGTATAAAGAGTTGCGTCTTTAATGTTAAAAGTCCTATTATGATGTTGTTTAGATTCAATATTATTAACTTAGATATATAATAATAGAGAAAACTATTGTTTTTGGTTGGAAAAAATTTTACTAAGTTAACAAAACAGACTAATTTGACTGTCAGTAGTTTATTGGCAACTATTTATTTTGATACTTTTACATTATACCTTGTAAAACTAATGTAAAAAAATAATATGAAAAGATTTTAGAACAAATTCGTCAATTTCTTAAAGGAAAAACATAAAAAAAAAACATTTTATTTTAAAAATAAAAGATATATTAACAAAAAATAATAAGAACCTCCTAAAATTTATTGCACAAATGCTCCTTTCTTTTCAATAACTCTTAGCAGCCTATTGTCAACATCTGATGATAGATTTGCAATTTTAGCGGCTGGTAAGTTGTTTGCAGCAACTTTAACTGCCTCCCAGAGGTCACACTTGCTGTTAAATTGCCTTCCATTAGAATAAATATTTCTCTTGAGGATGCTCCACAGGTTCTCAATGGGATTCAAGTCACAGCTATTTGAAGGCCAAGTCCATAAGAGAATCTTCAACAAATCCCTTTTCTTTCAACCAGGATTTAGTAAACTTTGATGCATGACTTGGTGTGTTGTCTTGCATAAAGATCATTGATCTATGTTTGGCTAAAGACTGGTTATCAATCCATTCAAAGAAATATTGCTCTAGAAAATCACAGTAACTTTTGGAATTCATTTTAACCCCGTCTTTCAGTTTAAGTGGACCCACGAGTTCATTACCAATAATCCCAGCCCATATCATGATCCCACCGCCACCTTGTTGGCGTTTAAAAAATTTTCTTGAGTCATGTTGCTTGCAAACCCATCATCGAGCCCATCCATCGGGCCCATCGAGAGTGATCCTTGATTCGTCTGTAGAAAGCACTTTACTGAAATCAGTTTTCATGCATTTGCCCACTGCAATCTTCTTTCCTTATGTTTTTTGTTAAAATGGGTTTCTTTATTTGATTTTTTTACATCAGCAAACTCCCTTAATGCTTTACCCCTTGTTTCCCTTGACACCATAGGAGCTCCAGCGGCCTCAAATATGAGCGCACTTGACGCATTTGGGTTTCTTATTAATTCTCTTCGGATATGTGATAGATCTCGCTTTGTTAATTTCCTGAATTCAGCCTAAGACTTTTTTTTCCTTGGTTGAATTCCCATTTGACATATTTTCTTGATTGTTCGATGATCCCTTTTCAAATACTTAGAAATTTGAAGCGAAGACTTTCCTTTGCTAATTTCTTTATATAGTTCTTTTCATTCATTCTTAGTTTTTTTTACGAGCCATAATACTAAATTCTAGTTCTTGCAAATAATCTCTTGACACTGCAAATTGCTATAATTACTGAAAAAATACTAAATATCAATTTGAAATTGAAAATTGGGACTTAATTGCTTTCATGCTTACTCGCTATACATAATAGTACAAATTATTTCATTGAATAACACATATCTATGAATTTTACATAAAATATTTGACAATCCCTCTTTTGCATATAATCTCTAGACGCAGTTTATATATATATATATATATATATTTATTATTATTAGAGAGAGAGAGAGAGAGAGAGAGATAAACAAACGGAGATAGATAGATAGATAGATAGATAGATAGATAGATAGATAGATAGATGTGAACAAAGTTGATTTCATATTAATAAGCACAAATGAATTTATTCTCAAAAAAGTATAAATTGCGAGGAAATAAAATGATGACGATATTAGAAAATATTTCTCAAAATAAGCGTTACATGTACATGCACGCATGCGTGTAGTTGGGTGTGGGTGATAAGCGGGGTTAGGGTTGATTATATATCCCAATGGATGATGATAGTTCTTTTTTAAGGAACGGCTTTTGCCTGACTTAATTAAGTGAGTAAAGATGTGTAAAATTTCACCGTGATTTTAAATGTGTGTATGGGCGCAAGCTCGTGTGTGTGTGTGTGTGTGTGTGTGTGTGTGTGTGTGTGTGTGTGTGTGTGCGCGCGTGTGCAGGGATACTGAAAAATTCTCGGCCTGATCAAGGGACATTTCCTATTTTGTTCAAATTTTGGAGAGACAGTCGATCATATATATATATATATATATATATATATATATATATATATATATATATAAACAATTATAAAACAGTTATTGAGTTGAAATAGATCAGAAACAGTTGTATTAAAAAGTGAGCAATATACACATTAACAAAATGAAAAAAAATTTAACATGCAGAGCTTTTAAATTTAAAAATTAGGAGATCAGCCAATCACCTTGGTTTCAAACTTTCGTTTTTTTTTTGTTTTTTTTTTTTCGCCTATATCGCCTGAGGATACCGAAAGTTTGAAACCAATATAGCGTGATTGTCTAGGCCACCTAGACATTTCTTTCACTTCAAGAATCTATCCGATAAAAAGTGATGAATATTTCGATTTGCTTCTGTAGCATTATGGTTTTTCCTAAACTCATAGAATATTACCTGGGCTTATGTCCATACCATGTTAAAGCACTGGCTTGCGTACGATCTCTGAAGTTAAGCACGCCATTTATTGGTCAAGCAACTCAGTTCCTAGGAACCGACAGCCCAGCACCTGCACATATGATTTGATTATAGTGGTGAAGGCATTGTGCAGAAACAAACCACACTTTCTGAAGAGCCGAATACAGTGACCTGGTGCACTAATATATATAGGAGCTTTTATTTAGTTTTTTTATACAATTTCTCATGCGATCTAATAATTTTTTTCTTTCCACGGTATTGTATACGGTACCGTGGCATTTTTAAATAATTGCCTCGATCTAAACTAATTCCCTATATATATATATATATATATATATATATATATATATATATATATATATATATATATATGAATTCTGACAAATTAGGATTTGATTCATTTTTTTTTAAATTTTGGGACCAATCAGAGGGGCACATTTTCGTTTTGCCCTTAACCGTTTGCAAATGTTATTCTAGGTCGATATTTTTGGGTAGATGTTCCATTTATTTATGTATTTCGTCTACCGGCCTGCGTACTGGAGAAAACTGAATAAAGAAAGTATACCCTCCGAGAGGATTCAAACTTTCTTCCCTCTTTTCACGATGAACCGCCGTCTGATCCGGCGTACCTTTGCTGCTCGGTTATGAAGTGCTTCACAACAAGGCAAGGTTCTATTATATGCTACTTACTAAACTAATTTTACAATAGCATTAACAACAGACACTGGTCCATGGCAAACGCCGATAGCAATTTACAAAGTATCGTGTTGTCCGATACAAGATTACCATGGACAAGCATCCATTGAGATAGCAAATTGGCGAAAGTGAGAATGCTAGACATTGTACTACAGTAGGCGCTCAAATTTCTCTTTTCCTTTTATGCCTGCGTACTCGTTCCCTTGCTCTGTGTGCGCGTCTGAATATGTCTGTGTCAATGTGAGTATATGCATAACACACATGCGCTGCGTGGCTGAAATAGGCAGGGTGTTTTCGTTTATTTTTAACCCTGCCCTCATTGGAAGAAGGCACTTCGTTATCTTCCACACGGGCTCCTGACTCGTGTCTCGTCTTATCTTTCATTGGAAGCTAAAGGGAGAGACCAAAGAAGCCACTGCTCAGTTTGCCGCGTATATGATGTTGTCACTGTCGAAAATCCTTATCTGATCTTCACTCAAATAATCCAAGAAATATAAGAAACCGGAATCCATCTATGCAAAACACACATTAAATACTTGAGAACAGGTGTGCGGGGGTGGGAAATAGGTGCATTCAAGTCAGTACCGAGGCTAAGATTGATGCATGGATAAAATCTATTTCGACATATAGATATATCTATCGACAAATCTAACCATCCCAGATTATATTTATCACTGGTTTTTAATATCTCTTTTAACCGGTTCATATCTCTCTATCTACTTACCTATCCATCTTAGGCTGTTCATATCTATCTATCTATCTATCTATCTATACATACATACATACATACATATATATATATATATATATATATATATATATATATATATATATATATATATATATATGAGCAACTTTCTAGACCTACACCAAGATGAGATAAACTTTAAGACAGGAATCATGTTTTATTTCTAAAATTAGATACAAAAGTATCACACCAAATAAAATAATAACTTTAGGTACCTTTCGACCGATTCATCTGCCGAAATTTATATCGTCGGTATAAAACTAAATTGCCGAAAATAATTTTTGTTTCTAACAACCGAATTTTAAAATAGCACAAAAGGGTGAAGGGATAGGGAAAAAAATTAAAGATTTTCCCTCAATTTGGCTTAGAATTTGCCACGGATTCAGCGAAACATGTGAGCTATTTAATTTTCTCTACTTACATAGGGTCGAACATGTGCAGAACAGAGAAGAAATTCTCAGAGTAGCCAGTCCTTGAAGCGACTGAATTCAATAAATGTTCACCGATGGAGGATTCATGAACCTGTAAGCGTCCGGATGTTACAGGCACTTGTCTATGTATTTGGCCCGAGACATGCTAGCCGATTCTAACCTCCAACCGCTGGATAGTCTTATCCACGTAGCCTCACACTGACATTTTTATTGATAAACTACTAAACTCTGCTGATGTATAGAGAAGACATATAGAGACATCCTTATGGACAGAGGGAAAAGACCTGGTAGAAAAATTTTCCGGACTACTACCGAATTAAAACACCGCCTGACCGAAGAAGATATTTTAACAGCGTATACCTGACTACTGGAATCAATCCACGGTCGTCTCACATATACAAGATACTTAGATGAACCAAACACTAGTTGACTCCGTTGGATGTAGATTTATAGACAGATACATATACTAGATATATAGACATATACATAAATATACTTATATAGATATGAATAAACTGCATTAAACACACACACACATATATATATATGTATATGTACACACACAGATCTGTACACACATACACACACACACATATATATATATATATATGTACACACACACACACATATATATATATATATCTGTACACACACACAGATACACACACACACAGATATATATATATATATATATATATATATATATATATATATACAAGAGGGTGGGCTGAAAAGTTAGGCTATGAAGGAATGATGATAGAGCTGTGAAATCTTGCATGCTTTAATTCCAACTCTTCTTAATAATAACTGCATTGTTTCTTTCCGGATAAATTGACACCTGACTGCGGAAAAGAAGACTTAAAAGATAACAATAGTAACTTCATTTGAAAGTGGACAAAAAAATTAGCATCGTGATACTATCAAGTACCTACTGAAAAAAAAATTAGCCCCCAAAGGATATTCATGCTGTCATGGTTGCTGCATTAGAGAATTAGGAGCTGACACTCCAGCTTCATCAACAGTGCAAAAGTGGGTAGCTGATTTTAGGAAGGAAAGGGTGAGTCTTGAAGATGATCCAAGATTTGGATATCTTGCTACTGCCACCACCGAGGAAAACATTGATTGTATTCACCACATGGTAATGGATGAGAGACGATTGACTATAAATCAAATAGCCAATGCTATTAGCATAGCTCGTGAGAGAGTTGGGATTATTCTGTACAATAAACGTGGCATGACGAAAGTTTCTGCTCGGTGGGTGCCACCTCTTCTGATAGCTGATCAAAAGCGCACCAAGCTGATCATATTACGGAAAAATATAATAGATCTAGCTAGTTTCCTTGAACGTTTCCTAAACCAGGATGAATATTGGGTTCACCACTTTGAGCTAGAGACAAAGAGATAATCCATGCAGTGGAAAAAAAACCCTTCCTCACCTGCTGCAAAGAAATCCAAGGTCATTTCATCTGCAGAGAAGATGATGGCTTCAGTTTTTGAGATGCAAAAGTCATTGAATTTATTGAATATCTTCAAAAGGATCACACCATCAATAGGAAGTACTATGCCATCTTGCTGGGGCCGTTACGAAAGGCTACCAAGATAAACGCCTTGGAAAATTAACGGTTTTGTTTCATTAGAATAATGCTCAAGCCTTGGTTTTCATGACTGCAGCACGTTACCGTGTCTTTGAAGTGGTTGCCCCCTTCCCTGTTCTCCTGATGTGGCCTCATCTGACTGGGATACTCGAAGTATATGTAAATACATCAGTAATCGTAGCCCATGTAGAAATGTTTTTATTTCACAAAACATCTATTCAATGTTCAGCATACTTCCTTGTTAAAGTGCTTAATTCAACTGCAAATGCTAATTATTTCGATCGAAAATTATGGCATAGGTATGTCCAATATTTTGCTAAAAAAGAGCATACCCTGATGAAAAAAGGCCCCAAGCTTTATAAACAATTTTTATCGTCTAAATGGTTATGTTATTATTAAGACGAAAGATCAAAGCATTTTTTGATTATTTTTTTTTTAATTTTTAAATATGGAAAAGACATATGGGTTTCTGTAAGAAAAAGAAAGAAAGAAAGAAAGAAAGAAAGAAAGAAAGATGATGCGATGACGCTCTCATGTGTTTAACGTCTGATTCAGTGAAATGAAAAACTTATCAAATCTTTTTATTTGCACCCTTTTACTTTTTTAAATATCGCTCTAGTAAGTACCTGACTTGATGCTATCCTTTACTGTTACATGAGCCAGATCAGGCCGAAAATGGAGTATTGCTGCCATATATGAGCAGGAGATACCCACTTTCACTTTCCAGTTTCGATAGATATTTTCCACCCTTTTCTCACTGATAAAACGTCACAAGTTGCTCGTTGCTCTGTCATTATTTATATTGAAAGTGTTCAAACGAACTACATTCCTTATTCCCACCAGTTCTAACCTTCACAGTTAAGAACCGCCATGCCCCGCACATCGTAATGAAACACCCTCATTCTCTTCGTATTTCATTGGTGAAATATAAGTTCCACTCGAGCAGCTTCTTTCAAGAAAAGCAGCTCTGTCGAATCAACTCCCAAGAGGATGCTTCCCTGATCACTAAAATCTTAATCTAGGGTAACCGTTATCTTCACCACATATCCCCATACACTGTGCCTCTTACTCGGTAACCCTCTGTCTCGAGTGACTCCCGGACCTCTGAACATTATTGTAAAAAAAATAAAAATAAAAATAAGGACCTTTATTCATACTTAGAATTGTTATTGTAATATTTTTGTTAAGTTTTTAAGATCAAATATTAAACGATAGAAAAGAGGAATTTCCACGGGTATTTTATTTATAGGCGTCGACCTCGCAAGGAGCTGATTCAATCATTACATTAAGAAAATTCAGATAAGAATACTGTGAATTTCTCAAAGGCACGTTTGTTTGTTTAGCGGCATATCAACTCCTTATGGGTCATTTAATGTCGAAATTTAATTTTCTTGCGAGCATTAGTAAGTTCTTTATTTCCGGTATTTTTATTTCAGACATGTATTGCTGGTATTTTTAATATAAAAATCTATTTTTAAACTTTCATATTGTTTTGACCCCAGTTTGAGGCTTAAGTTTTTGCTCATACCTGGCACCCTAACGGGTGTAACCACTCCACGTCAAGGTGGGCGTGGTAACAGCAAAAAGTAAGAGGTGGTTCCACGCTCCTCAAAACCTCCCGATCAGAGGCCTTGCACCCGGATGTAGTTTGTCGTCATACCCAGGATGATTCACGAGTACCCTGGTAAATATAGAACTAATATTATATTGATGTATTGTAAAGTGTTAAAAAAATCAAAATTTTCCTCTGACTGATTAGACTCTCGGTGTTACTTTTTGGTTCTCCGTGGCATTTCGAAGAGCACTTGGGTCACTTGGAGTTGCGCGTCAACCTTCCCTTATTAAAATGAGACAAGTTATACTGAGTTGTATGATATCAACAGCAGGAGTAACTGCTTGGGAAAGGCAAATTCAACATAATACGAAATATTCATTCATTTCTTTTCATTCGTGTGTGTGCGCGTGAGCGAGAAAGAGAAAGAAAGAAAGAAAGAAAGAAAGAAAGAAAGAAAGAAAAATAGAAAGAAAGAGAAAGCAATGTCAGTATATAAAAATTGGCTAAAGACATTATTGTAATGATTAAAAAAAATTTAAAAGTTTAAAATTTCAGTGTCCACTCTCCTTCGTGTGCATAATTACAACAACGTACAGATCACTTTAGAGTTCGATGAAGTTCTAAGGGACGAAACGCGTTTTTCTACTTTATCATTTAATTTTTCTAACATTTAAATATCAATTAATCACGAATCATTTCACTAGTTACTTTGAGAAGTTTGTCATGCGTGTATGTCTATGCTGAACCAATTCATTGCAGTACGCTGTCCCTAAAAAAAATCACAAAAAGTTTTTTATCAAATTTTTTAGCCGAAAGTAGCATACGTGTGGACGACACTGTGGAGATGGAACACCGCATCAGTTCGCTCACACCGTATCATAACAAAAACATCAAACACCAGTGAGACTTCATTGGCTGTCGGGTTACCTCCTTGTCTGTCTGTGAGGAAGAGTACACAGTTTGAGCAGAACTCCATCGCACGTCCAATGAATGCCCAATGAAAGAGAAACAGACAGACTTATTAAAATTTACATAAAAATCCTTATCATTGATAATCCAGTGCTATAAGCATTGGTAAAAACAAGGAATATTTTCTACTTGTCGGCCCTAAAACCTTTTATTCACGACAGGAATTTTCACTAGATAAAGTAACATTCACCTCCTGCTTTTCCACGTTTTATTTCTCTGCACATGAAGATATTTACTGGACTACTACTGCTACTACTACTAGCCTTACAGTCAGCCCCAAGTCGAACTGATGACGGTTTTATCACCATTAATCTGTTGTCTTACTAATTGTGCGTTTGCATGGTAAGGCTTTACGCCTTCTGGACTTGTATGAGTTGTACACGGCGCAGACATGCAGTGGAACCCTGACCCCAAGGTTCTGAGAAAGTTCTCCATGGGAGTTCGATCTAGACCGTTCAGGGTCGTCGTACTTGGACAAAACGGTGTCGGCAAGTCAGGTAAGAAGAGGATTCACCCTATTTTCTCTTTCTCCCTTACCAACTAGTGTCAGTATTTTCTTTGTTTTTTTTTTTATTGTATTTTTTTGTGGTTTTGTTGTTATTGTTGTTGAAGTTGCGATCGTCAAATTCATTTTTAATTGTATTTTTCCTTTTGATATTTTATACATTTTTTTGTTTTTTCTTACTTAGTCTTTTCGTATTTTGTCCTTTTGATTCTCCAACTTTCCTCATCTTCTTCTTCTTCTTTATTATTATTATTATTATTATTATTATTATTTTTTATTATTATTTCAGTTTTTTTGTTGTTATGGCCACATTTCATGTTTCCGATGTTTTTTTTTTTTATTGTATTTTTTATTATTGTATTTTCTGTTTTGTTGGGGTTTGTTGTTTTTATAATTCCAAGTTACGATTCTTGTTTTCAATTTCCACATTTTTCAAATCCAAATTGTAATTTTTTCAATTTTTCTGTCTGATATGGTTAATCCCATAGAATGGGTGACATCTTCTATTTCTTCTTTTTATCTTGTTTTTTTTTAGATTTGATTAACTAACAGAACTTATTTTATTATTCTTAAAAAGACTCTGGTCTTGCGCTGCGAAATTTCAGTCTTTGCTCGTAACCATCGATGAGTATTAACTTTAAACATTGGGTTTATTATTATTATTATTATTATTATTATTATTATTATTATTATTATTATTATCCGAGCAAATATAGCAAACATTAAAAAATTGTTATTCATCACAAAAAAAAAAAAAAACAATTCATAACAAAAAAGAGGGTAGCAAAAAATATATATTTTCTTAACCGTTTAACGTAAATTCGTAGTAACAAAATATTATTATTATTATTATTATTAGTATTATTATTAATCCTGGCACTATATTAGCCATTGGTACTACTAAAAAAAAAACGAAAAAACTTCTACAACTTATTCAGTTCTGGTAAGATCAAGATAACTTACTATCTTTTCACAGTTTTTTTTTTTTGAAATAATAATAAATTAATAATAATAACCAGGTATGCCTCTCATAGCTTTTAATCTTAATTGATTGATTTTTTTTTAATCTACTCATATTTTATCTTAATGAATGAAGATGTGCTACACTGAATATCCCGTTCATTCTTCTTCTATGTCCCATATCACATATATGTTGGCGATCATGGCTCTTCACAACTTCCTGCCATTTGTAAATGTCTTTTTACTAAATCTTGTTCTGCCATCCATTTATTCAAGTTTGCTAGGTAGATTATGCATTGTTTTCCTCTGTCCTTCCTGTCTTCAATATACCTTGTGAATATCAGATTTTCCAAGCCGTCTTTCCTCATGTGCCCTAGAAATTTTAGCTGTCTCTTTCTGTATAAGTTTCCTTTTTGTTTTCATTTTCTCTAAAACTTCGTCGTTTCTCACATGTTTGTTTCATGGTATTCTCAGCAACCTTCTGTAGAACCATATTTCTGTTGCTTCAAGTCTTTTCTTCATGTGTGAGGAGATTGTCCAGCATTCCCTGCTATATAGTAGGATTGATATTAAGTAACAGTTCAGCAATCTTTTCTTTGTTTCTATGGAAATTTTCTTTGCTTAGCTTTTGGAAGGCATCTTCCGCAGTTCCATTACGTTTTCGGATATCAGTGTCGCACTTTCCGTCCTCTATTAAAATACTTTCCATATTTTTAAATTGTACTTTGATTTTAGCATCTTCAATTTGTAATTTGCTTGTTGGGTTGTACCTTTTGCTGAGGACCGTACAGTCCGTCTTCTTTCAACTGATGTTTAGTCTTTTCTTTTTGCTTTCCTTTACTGACTTCTGTACTTCTTGTAGTTTCCTTTCTGTGTCTGCTATCAACATCGTGTCATCTGCGTATCTTATGTTGTTAAGATTGTGGCCGCCAATAATGAAACCCGGGACAACTTCTAATTCTCTCACCACATATTTACTTGTTAGTTGCCTGACATAATCTCGTTGGACATGCCACTAGGGGCTGATGTACTGTGCATTCGTATTCATGAGTGGGATCGAGATATTGAGAGGGAATGTTTTTCCTAAGTTTGAAGGAGGAGGCAACCTAGGCGATCTGGAAATCATATTTACATACTTGCGAATATCGAAAGCTCTTGACAAGGATTGTCATACAGGTTTTCTCTACAAACTGAAAAGTTACGGTGTCACCAGAATTGATCTAGTCTTTCCTGGCAAATTGTAAAATGAAAGTTATCTTGAACGGTCACTTGTCTAGATCCGTTCGTACTAATGCGGGTGTCCCCCAGGGCTCAATCCTTGGTCCTACTTTGTTTTTAATTTTCATTAATGACCTTCCCGGTGGCATCAGCTCTCAACTCGCTATCTACACTGATGACACAACAATTTACTCCTGTCTCGATAGTAAGGCTGATCTGTTTGATAAGGTCAAAATTGCAGCTGATCTCCAAAACAACCACAAATCTATTGTTAACTGGGGCAAAAGATGTCTTGTTAATTTTAACACCTCCCAAACTAAGCTGCTTTCTATTAATCATCTGAGAGAACCCCTCTCTGTTGTCCATCAATATGGCTGATGATAACTTCCAGGAAAGTGACGAACATTCTTGGCTGACTTGAAGTGGAAAGGCTATATTGAATCCATTGCTAAGTCAGCTGCTAAGAAAGTTGATTCACTGTGTAGTGCGAGGCAATTTTTCTCTCCAGAATCTATCATACAAATCAATACGTTTACCATTCGTCTATGCTTAGAATATCACTGACACATATATTCTGGTATCCCTTGAGCTCTTTGATAAAATCCAAAGAAGAATATTATCAGTCCGGCTCGGCTTCAGTCACTTTTCCACCGCCTTAAGGTTCGCTATGTGCCCAGACTTTTTTTTTTTTAAATGTAAGCATAGTACTAGACTGATGTCAAGATCTCATCAATTTACAGTTGAGCTGGTTAGATGTCACCGTAAATTCTATGCTAACAGTTTCTTTTTTCGCACTTCTCGCTTGTGGAACTTCCTTTCTGCCTCATGCTTTCCAGTCAACTTTAATCTCCAAAAATGTAAATGCAATGTTCTTGATGTGGTCAGATGACCTTACAAGTGGAGGTCTTTTATCAGCGTACTCGTATTCGTTGGTGGCGTCAAAATTAATATGATGGACGAAGTTAGTTGTTGTAGAAATCTGCTTCAGAGCAGTCGGTTCACTACCATTTGCTGAACTGACATGTAAACTATACCGCAAAAGCCCAGCAACTCTCAAGTTATTTTGAAGCCTTTTTTAACTTCTTGACGGCAAGCCTTTATGTTTTTTCCTTTTGGCCACTGACCAAAATTATAATAGAACTATTTCATTGTTTACTATAAAACTTAATTGGTTTTCTTGTCGTTTTAATTGCTTTTCTTTATCTTATTTCTTTTGATGTACACGTGATAGTGTACTATTCTCGCATTCAATAGTAGTAATAATTGACTTAAGAGAAAAAAAGGCCTGTTCCATTGGAGAAGTATAGATGATAATCGTGTTGTTGTTTTTCTTCTTTGTGCCGCATCTCTTTAGAACATAGCCGATCATAGCTCTCCACAACTTCCTATCTCGTGTGGCTTTTAGCAGTTTTTTTTTCTTTGCTAAGGCCCCCGCGTCCTGTTCCGCAATCCATTCACACAAGCTCGTCAAGTGGCTCGCTGCCTTCTCCTATCTCGCTGGCCCTCAATATGATGCCTCGTGAAGTTTTCCAAGCCCCTCTTCCTCATTATTTCCTGATTCTGAGTATAAATGCTCTTTCCGATACCATTTTAAGCCTTCTTTGTTGCTTTACACGATCCGTCCATGAAATTTTCATTATCCTTCTGCTACCTCCATTTTTCTCCTTGTCCTTAGGGAGATTTTCCAATATTCATTGCCATATAAGAGAATAGATATCACAAAGCAATCCAGCACTCTTTTCTTTGTTTGTTGTTTCTAACGAAATTTTCCAAGATATTTGAACTTCACCTGTTGCTGTTTATATTTCCAGTTCGTAATTCGCGTCTTGAACCGTTTTTCTTCCTGATGACCATACTTTCTATTTTCTGGTAGTTGATAGTCTTTTTTCTTTTCTTTTTCTTCTTCTTTAGAATCAATATTATTTAATTATTAATTATTAATTATCAAGTGAAGATTATTCTTATTTAGCAAAAAAAAAGAAAGAAAGAAAGAAGCTGAACTCTATTGATGCGTTAGTAGATCTACCAATAATTATTATTATTGTTGTTGTTGAATGAGAGAGTAGCACATCAGCAAAATAACACCGGTATACAAATATACGAAATCAAGCATACGCATCATGGCAGTTTGATAAGATTATACCAGGTACATGCATCACAGCCAAATGTACGCGATATGAAGGTTGATTCACTGCGTCAGAATTCATCTTACACATTTATAAATCTACCATTCGTTTGTGAAATGGATATTGCTACCACGTCTGGTCTGGTGCTCCGGCTATATATCTCGAGATTCGTGACAAAATCCAAAGAAGGGTCTGTAATATTATCAGTCCTGACCTGGCATCTCAAACATCACTCACTTTCCAACCGCCGTTACTTTCTTTTCCATAAATATTTTCATGGGAGTTGTTCTAATAAACTCTTTTCCTTGGTACCTTGTCCGCATGAATTTAAACGTACCTTCTAGATGACAAAGGTAGGGCATAATATTCCAGATCGAGTAATCCAGTCCTTAGATGAGGTTGTTTCCAAGTACCTAGATATGTATCCTAAGACATATATAGATTTTTAAAAGATTTTTTAAAGTTTTTAAGTTTCTTTTTTTAAGTTTTCTTTTTTTTTTTTTAGTAATTTTTAAAAACACTTTTTAATAACTTAAAATATAAACTTTCTCAAAAAAATAAAGCCCATTATACTCATCATGTCACTTAGATAAGAGTATATCAGGCAGATTCAACACAGTCAAATGGCGAGAAGGTTTTTTTCTTTATAAAAACAGCACATAACTATATAGGTGTGGCTCAGTTCGAAATAATTTCAAGTCAATTAAACCAGTTCACACAGACAGTCACCAACTAAGTGTGTTCCTATGTCTCTACATGTGACACTCAAGTCTATTTGGCTGCCTCATTCTTCAAACTTAAAAAAGAAACAACCATCACGACACTCGATCAAAATGCTCCTCTACTGACACCGTGGAACTGGCGGGAATCGATCCAGTGTTTACCAAATGAAAATAACTCCATCTCACGAACAATACATGGTCTCATTTAATGCCGTTTAGACCAAGATACAACCCAGGAAATCACCAAAAGAAAACCATCTCACATGGTCACACCGATAATCATAGGCGTAGGATACAATTAACACCTTTATCTTATTTTTCGTAATTTTTTTCTTAGCTCGCCATCCAGGTTCAGATATTTTCCCCGTCTTTCACTGTCTTTCACTGCAGTAGACAATTTTAATTCTGTATTGAATGATACTAAAAATGATAATAATTCAAAAGATAGAAAATTTATAATATTCTCAGATTCCATATCTAGTTTAACAGCAATTAAAGAAAAGAACAAAAATCATTCCTGTATTTAAAAATCCTAGAAGCTTGCCTTCATTTAACAGAGCACAAAATAATATTAGCCTGGGTTCCTAGCCATATAGATATCAAAGGAAATCATGAAGCTGACACACTGGCGAAAGAGTCAACGAAAATGAAAATAGCCAACATCAAACGCCCATATACAGTTTATAAAAACAAAATTATACAACACATCAAGAGAAAATGGCAAGCAATATGGGACATGTTCCCAAACAATAAACAATATGAACTTCAGCCTACAATAAGAATGGAGAATATAGAGCCATCAGCTAATCGCAGACAAGACATAGTACTCAACAAAATAAGAATTGGACACACACAAACACATGCTGAAGGCAGAAACTACATCTCGGTGTACCCACTGCAATCAATTTCAACAAACAACTCTTGACAGAATGTAAGAAGCACAAAAAACCCCAAAAAACAAAACGTAGCAACTATTACCAAGCACAGAATCTTAACCTAGTCAAATAATATGATATCTGAAGAAAATAAAATACTTCCACCTTTTATAGATAATAGAGCTTGGATTTTGAACCATACAATTTATGTTTTCAAATAGCCCCGAACTATAAACTTGTGATATTTTGAAAACAATTTTAAAACCTCATAACCACTTGAAACGTTTTGAAACATTCCTGAATAAAAAATCCAGTTTCAAATTAAATGACCGACAGGGGTGGATATGCTGGTAAAACAAATAAATAATCAATCTTGAATTTCAAATTCATCCATTCTCGATTCAAGTGTTTTGGTAATGGTTTCAATTGCACTGAATATGGGAACAACTCTAAATTTCACGTTCTACTCTTGTTTTTTTTCCAAATTTTTGATTTTGTTCTTTTTCATTCTGTGGTCCGCTTGAACAGACATTTCTCCGAACTGGTAGACTTTCTTTTCCTTGGTCATGGCTATCAGATTCGACATTCTTGAATATATTGATTTGTTGCTTTTTTAGTTTCTAGGACAACCCTAAGATAATATGCAGTCATTTTTCTTATTTTCATTGAAGTGACATTACCTGGGTGAGACAGAAATAACTCCTACATATATCTCTCAGAAATATCTCCCACATAATATCTTGACATTATATAGGAGGTATTTCTGACACACCCTCTATTATAGATATACATATACCGCGAATAAAATGAACTATTCGATTATATTACTGTATTCAATCTTATTTTCATTCCATTAACCTGACATTCGCTTATTCTTTTATTCTTTAAATCATTGTAATTATTGATAATTCTAATGTCAATTCGGTCAGTCTCATGCGGTTTGAGCATAGAATCCTAATCTGGTCAGACTTAACCCTAGGCTAATAAATATGAGTAGAAATATCTCTTTTATCATTTATCCTTTATCATTTATCCTCCAAAGCTAATAGTAGACACTTGATCAAGGACCTGATATATATATATATATATATATATATATATATATATATATATATATATTTATATATGTGCGTGCATGTGTATGTCTGTGTGTGTGTGTGTTTGCAAACTAAACACTTTCTTGTCTCAGGTCTGAAAAGGTAATTCAATTTATTGTCCCTCTTATCGTCAAAAACCCTAAGGCATTTCCTTTACGTACAGTTTTGCCTTTTACTGCGACCTCAAGAAGCCTAAGCTACATACATCAGCGAAACTATTCGTTAAAAAGGTTTTCCACTGTGTCGCATTATCTCCACTTTTGTTTCCGGACACTATTCTACCTGCTACTAATATATATATATATATATATATATATATATATATATATATATATATATATATATATATATATATATATATATATATATATATATATATATATATATATATATATATATATATATATATATGTATAGTTATTTATAGTTATTTTTCGATATCTAGGTAGGTGTTAATACATGAAGTTACCTATGTATATCGGCACATGGGTACCTGTATGAGTGATTGAACATGTAAAGGAACGTGTGTATATATGATATTTGCATGGGTGTGTATACATTATATGACAGTGCAAGATCTTTAATATTACCTTCAAATATTACCCCATATTAACTTAACTAAAATTTAAGTAAAAGAGATTACCTATCTAGAATGTCACGAGTTAAATTCATGAACAAAATTCAAACGGATAGAGATGTCAACTTAATAATCAATAATAATTTTTTTTAAAGAGATTAAAAAAAAAAAGATTTCTAGAAATAAACTAAATAATAAGTAAAATATTTTAAAATAAAATTTTGTTCTTTTAATGTACTTTCTATGAATATTTTTCTAATCGACTATTTCATAGAAAATCCCCAAAATTTTAATAAAATTTAAATCACTAACAAACATCAAATTAAATCATTGGTAGACAGTTTAGAGACATTCAAATTTATATCAAACATTATAATCTTTATGAAGCCCCAAAATAACAATTTCAAAGTAAAACAAAATAACAGCGTCTGTTTCTAGCCTTTTTTTTTTACAAAGAAAATTAGTGACACTTTCTCTCATAACTTCCTTACCTCTTTTTCTCTCTATGGTTTTTTTTTTCTTCTCTACACCTTCGATATCAATATATAACTTCCGTTAAGTTAACCGTTTAAATGTGTCAATATCTGCTAACTCACTCGTCTTCTCTCTCCCCCTCACTTCCTCACTTCGTTAATTTAGATATGTTTAATACGGCCCGTCAAAAATGTGTAAATTTTCTTTTCATTGTTTGTTTAGAAGTAAAGTCTGATGATCCGCAGTCCTTTAAAAGGGCTGGGGTGAAATAATTTATTACATGGAACCTTGTCTGTTTTTATTTAAATTTACATATATATATATATATATATATATATATATATATATATATATATATATATATATATATATATGTTATAATTGTTTTTTTTTTAATATATTACCATCGCAACACCGAAATTCGCGTGTTTCAAAACTGAAACTTCAATTCAAATTCAATTATAAAAATTAAACTTAAAATACAAAGTTCCGTTCCATTTTAAAGCGATGCCAAGAATAACGTTTTAGAAATAGATTTACTTAATTTATAAGTCCAGACAAACTAGATATTTTGAGATGTATGGTTAAGGAAAATTCAGTTTTTTTTATTTTAGGGTGTTAAGATTTAACTTATTTAGAGAACTTACGTATCTAATGTATTGTAGTCATCAAGTCGGTTAAGTTAAGGTGGGACTGAGGTATCTGTCTATTGACATTAATTTCCTCTTTTCAAGTAGAAGTTTGTGGTAGTGTCTCTGTTCCAACACATGGTCTGGGTTTCAATAGCACTACATTTAGCTTTTTTATTTTATATTTATTTTTATATGAATTTCAATTACGATTTTTACAAAATATTTTCGAATATTAGTTAGCCACATTTTTTATATTTATATTTTTATTCATACCGACGATATTATATTTAATTTATTTACTAATTGAGTACAAATATGGTAATGTTAAAATTGATATATTATTATATTATTAGAATCTAATTATTCATAAACTATTTTATTTATGATCAAATATAAATATTTTAGTTTCATTTTATACAATTAGCTTTTACTTAAGGAAAAATTTGGCAATGTCTACAAAAAACGTCTAATTTATTTCTTTGATTTAATATTATATATTTGTGTGTGTGCGTGTGTGTATGTCTGTGTTCTGTGCATTTAGACAGCGAATATTCTTTAAGGCAAATATTATGAAACAAAATCGAGATTGTGTGTCGATTAATTTTACTGTTTGACTTTTACAAATTACGAATAATCCTTCACAGATAAGAAGAAAATTCTGTTAAAAATTGTCCGAAATTCATTTTTGAAGAAATATAGTCCGAACTTTCATCTTTCTTAAGTCATTATCAGAGTAGTTAGTGACAAATGGCAAATTTTGTAAAATAAAAAATGTTTTAAGAGACAGACGACAATATTGCACAAAATAATACGCCAACACATACAATAATATTTTCTGCTGCAGTATATATATATATATATATATATATATATATATATATATATATATATATATATATATATATATGTAGTATGTTCCTCCTTGTCTGAGAAGTATTATCCCTAATTTGAAAAAAGTCGACCAGTTAAAGTAATTGACATAAAATGTCTGTTGCCTTTAATGTTGTTTACATTATATGTGTGTGTGCGTGCGTGTTTGTAAAGTAAGAAATTTGATACATAAATATATATTACAAGAAATTTAATACACAGATACATATCAATGACAAAAATAAACAAATTTAACTTAGCATATATTAACCAGAAATTAAACGAAAAAAAAATGTAAAAAATCTAATAGATACATAATGGCCGGCTACCCGTTTCTGAGCCCATCCGTCTGCTAGCCGATCCCTGACGCAACGCCTGCTGAGGCACATATTGTGGTCAACAACCAGTTACAGCGTCTACGAGAGAGAGTGATTAATTTAGCTTGAACTTGAGAGTTTGAACAAGGCCTCGAACCCTCAGACTCGATGACTTGTGGCTTCCTGCCTGCACAACCTTTGACGGTTTTCGAACAGTTCCGCCTAACCAATTTCGCCCACAAGGCATGGGTTTTAGACACTTTCCAAAGGTGAAGCACTCTGGATGCCCCCCCCCAGTCCTATAACATCAAAACGTCATCTACCTGACAAGTCGATGGTCATGATACGAACATCATAGTCTAACGAGCGAATCAGGAACAAGATCTGATTCCATAAGGATATAAGTTCACTAATCGTAAGCCAACGAGAAGTGAAGCATCACTTACAAAGCAGATCTCTAGATATGGGTAAAACGAGATGGAAAATCAACGTAAATCAGAATCAATGATTGTTTTTTTTATTCATTCCCCAATGCTGCGGTCATCGTAACACACTAGAGCTGAAATACGATACATGCGCGATTCACACAGACTAGTATAGAAACCTTCAAAACCAACATCCTTCTACAAACCCATTGGCAAACTTAGGCGTCCATACAGTCCTGCATTGACATTAAAACATATATAATTTCTTTCACCCACATTTTTAATCAGGCAGCTGTTACATTTGAATATATACATAGAGATATATATCTAACTTCACTCAGACACTATCTTTCTCTCCCCTCTCTCTCTCTCTCTCTCTCTCCTCTCTCTCTTTCTCGTATGCACCAAGACATATCCATTTGGACTATTGAATATCCGATTTATTACTCACTGCTTCTCTCTCTCTCTCTGTATATATATATATATATATATATATATATATATATATATATATATATATATTTGTTTATATACATTTTTATTTTGTATATATAGGCATTTTATGCATTTTCCTCTAGTCTTTACATAAGACCAAAAGCATAGATATATGATAGGAATGGACATAAGAAGATTATGTGAACATTGTTCAAAAATAATTGTTCCTAAACAATTATTCGAAAAACATTTATTCGAATTGTAAATTGTTCGAATGAAATTTAATCGAAAGGACAATTATACTAAATGGTTGTGAACAAGTCTGGAAGAAAATGCAGGATTTTTACTATTAATGCTTTATGGGCTGCTCTTTTTATAATTTCCCCATTTGATTTTGATGCGGATATTGTTTTCTTTTTGGCTCCATATGTATTTTGATAGGATTGTATTGTTTCTGTATTTTTTCTTTCGAATGATATTTTGTGGTTATAATATCTTCCTTTAAAGTTTTTTTCTGTGACGCCTATATAATTTTTTTGTCTGTGTTAATGTTGTTAGTTACGATAGCTTTGTATATTATTGGTTAAACATTTATTGTTTAGTGGGCAATTTTCTTTGTTTCTGCAGTTACATTTAATGGTGTCATTTTGCTTCATGTTATTGTTATTGTTGTAATTGTTAGTGGTTTTGTTGAGTATTTTTTTTAATAGTGCTTCGGTATTATTTTCTCCATGTTATCCATGCAGCTATAGCTAATTTTGATTGTATTTTTTGTTGGTAATTTGCTGATTTTAGAGAAGTTTTTATCAATTATTTTGAAGAATGTTTTCCATATTTTTGTTTTGCTGGTGCGGGCGGAAATTATATTTCTTTTTCTGTTGTTTTTGTTTGAATTGGTCTTGTTATTGTATCCTGGTTTGTTTGAATATCCGCTGTTTCATATCTGCTGATTCATATTTTTTTTTTTTTTCATTGAATATTTTTAGGCTACTAGAATTTGTTGAAATTCTTTTATTTAAAGATATGGGTATTTTTTTGAATACGTTAACAGAGTGGTTAGAATTTTTGTTAATGTATATTGGGTTGTTGTTTGGTTTTCTATATGGTTTGCAGGTTGATTTTTTGTTTGGGTCTATGTGTTCGCGCGCGTGTGTATGTGTACGCGCGTGCATGCGTGTGTGTGTACGTGCTTGTATGTAAGTGTGTGCGTGTGTGCGCGCGCGTGTGTGCGCTTGCGCGTGTGTGCGCGTGTGTGTATGTATTTGTGTGTGTATGCATACGTATATGAAGGAATACAACTGATCCAAAGGCTAATGAAAAAGTAGTTATTTTGTAAACCAAATATTTATTTTAAATATAATCTTCTACTTTGTCAGTGCACTTAATTTAGTGTTGAATATTAGTCACATTAATATAGCATTATACAATGAAATTTTAGATTAGAATTAACTAAATAACACTATAGCAGGTTACTCCAATAAATATATGCTACATATCCTTATATAGTATATTATGTTCTGAAATTTTCACCGTTTAATATTCTGTTTATGCTGTGAATATATATATATATATATATATATATATATATATATATATATATATATATATATATAGAGAGAGAGAGAGAGAGAGAAAGAGAAAGAGAGATAGAATTAATATGAAAATTATTTTCATTTAACTGAGACTTGGAGTTTCGTGGCCGCATAGATATGTGGCTACTCTTCGGACCGAAGAACAGTTACATATCTATGCGGCCATGAAACTCCAAAGTTAGCATGACAAAATACTGTTCAGTTAAGTGGAAAAAAATATATTAATTCTATTAACACTCCATCTGTATCACTGATATTGAGCAATCTACCACAAAGTCTGTTAACCTTAAATGCTTTTCTACCAGCAAACCACTTAAAAATTTTGGCTTCTCGAACACTAACACCACATATATATATATATATATATATATATATATATATTGTTCCTCACCATTTGGTAAAACACTGAGTTTCATACTCGTGGCAATCATCAGGCACGGATTGAAACCTTAGATTTCAATGTGGGACTGCGGATTTCTTGCTTCCCTGACACCTACGATCTTCAAAACTTTTAATACAGCATAAATCACCGTCTTTTGTCTTCATGAATTCTGTTCTTTTATTGTCCTTTCTACTCACTAAAGTCTTCTCATTCTCATTCACGCTTAGTAACCCCTTCTGTCTTAGTGGAGTTATCGCCTTGCTTGTGATTAAAAAATTTAGGAATTTTTATGTCTTGATTTACCGGTGACCAAAGAAAAAAAAGCATAGGAAAATCACGGAAAAATAATTTTAGCTGCTTCCTGACCAAGAAAAAAATAATCAATATTATATACGGTCCGGAAAAAAAGATAAAAGTTTGATATACCTCGCACAAAGAAAGAAGAAAAAAAAACAGACCTACAAAAACGACATTAGCTGAATTATAGGAAGATTAAAACGTAAACAGTATTCAAATATTCCAGCCACGATACACTGGTGTATTGGTATATGGTTTAAGACCAGCTGGGCTGCTCGAAGATGTCGCATATTGAAAAGACTGACTTCGTGAAAGACGTATATGTGAAAAACTAAGTCGCTGTATAATAATCAACTGTATAAAGACTGGTGTCTTAGACAACAAAACAAGAGATGTAATCTTTGTGGAAATAAGCAGGAGACACTAAACTACATAATCAGCGAGTAGGAAGAATACAAGAATAGACATGGTAATTTTCTAAGCGTAGCTTAGATGTACCACAGGGCCGAAACGAAAGGGCACCCAGTGAGGATCGAACTCACTATTCAGTCGCTATTACTATTAGCGAGAAAAGCTTGCTAACCATTAAACCACGTCGAAGTGCTCTAATTGATTATCTAAGCGGAGCAAAAGTCGGATCTGTCAATAGTAAACAAGGGGAAAACAATGAAAAGTATCTCGATTTTGTTAGCAGAGAATACTGAAGAAAATGAAAGTCGCAATCGTGCCAGTCATTATCGGAGCACTCGGAACGATCTCGAAAAGAGTACGTAAAAGACTAGAGGAACTAGAAAGCAGAGTAAGAGTCAGAACAATGACGGGCGGTATTAATGAAAGCTAATAGAGTATAAATGGGACTTACTGTCACAACCCCCAGTGGAAGCCACCAGTTACTAATGTTATGAATACTCAATGAAATAATAATAATAATAATCCCCACCCCCGATCTTAAGCGGACATCCGTGTCCATTTGTCACTTTTTTTTTTTTTTTTTTTTTTAAGTCTATATACTAAAATCTGATTATCCCCCTTGGAGTGGTCACTCCGACTTATACGAAGTTAAAACTTAGTATCGTCTACCCCACTGAATACCATACACTCTTATGAACTATTCTACCTTCGTTATATTAATAAATCCACAATCTCATTGTTTGGGCGTGCTCTTGGATCTTCCTCGAGACTCTTCCTAAAACTGGTAACCTGAACATAATTACCCCTTGGCGGTCAAGGTTAAAACGCATCTCTACCAATTTCAATGAATACGAATAATATTTCAGACCGGATCGGCCGTCAACCGGGACAACAAGGGCCGCGTCCCTCAGAGAGGAACCAGTCTGAGGACGAAAAGTCTGTCACTGGAATAAACTCCTCCACGCACGAAGAGACACTAGGTCACCAAATCCGGATTATTGCCAACCTTGGACCAAGTGACTCAATACCAAATCGACTAATAAAAAGTAAACGAACGAAATGGAGCCGCGAAGAGTATCGACAAGTCATGACATCCTTCTTCACTGCACTCGAAAACCCAGCAAAGAACACCACCAATCAAACATACTAAATATGGAGAAATACGGTGGGAAATGATATAAGACCTAACCTCAATCCAAACATGCTTGCCAATGTCCGTAGGGACATCATGCGAAACAACAGACTCTCAAAGGCAGAAATAGATAAGATAAAATTAGATATAAGACAAAATACTATAACCCATCACTCAAACTCTATTGGGACAAATGTAGAAATAAGAAATGCAACAGAGGATGAGGTGGACGCTAAAGCGAATGAAATACGAAATAATCTCCCAGGAAATGAAACCCAAGACTCTACCTTAAACACAACCTGCAGTTCTCCAGAAAATGTACCTGGAGTCATCTTCAGTGACAATAAGTTAGAATTCCTTGAAAACTACGAAGCTGAAATCACCAAAGCGAAAAATGACGTCATCCAAGTACTCAGCAGAGTAACTTTCATACAATTGTCAGACAGAGACCAGCTCCCGAAAATCCATATGACGAATTCCAACAAGCACATTGTAAAAATATACAATGCTGCTCTGGAAACACTGTTAACAGATAAACCTCACAGAAGTTAACAACGTCATATACGCAACAGCTTTAGCAGCGACGCGGAAGCTTGGGTTCAAGACAATAAATAAAATTAACAGACACAGAGAACCAGCTTGGAAAACCAAACTGATGCGAGAAATAAAACAAATCAGATGTGAGCTTTCTATATTAGATGAGCTCACCAGAAACCCTAATATTTCCACACGTAAATGCAAAAAGATCAAGCGGAAATATAACATTAAATTAAGCTGCCTTACACTTGGAATACGAAGTGAATGAAGGTGTTTCGACCCTGTGTACGTGGTACGGCGTGTCCTCGTTGTAAAGGTGTTAACTGGTTTAACTACAGATTGTAGCTCGTCGGAACAGTTAGCAAGGAAGTAGCGATAGCGATAGGCTAGCAACTTTGTGTCTGTGGGAAAGGAGCTATAGGGTTTTAAATAATTCATCGTCCACAAAGCTGCGTAAACGCTTTTGAACTCTATCAAGGCTGGAAAGTGAGGATTGATCAGCTCCAGCCCAGATGTGGCAGCAATATTCCATTTTAGGTCTGATAGAACATGACAGTTGGAATTAGGTTCTTTCTGGAATAGCGCAAAGAATCGACCATTTTTGCAGTATCTTTAGTGGTAAGTTTATAAGTTCAACTTGAGTTCTGGGCTCAACTTGATTCCCAATAGACGTTCAAGCCATAGATCTCATTTAGAGTCCAACCGTTCATCATGATTGGAGAGAATTCAGGATCTGCTTGGAAATTAAACGCTACAGGGTGGAAGCAGTTATATACGAAGAACTATGCAAACAACTTGACAATGGAGATAAATAATGTTAACACAAAGTAGAGGTTTTCTTGGAAAAGAAATCTTAAAACATATTTTGTGATTTCAACAGCCAAAGAGTCGACCAACTCATTTAAGCTAGAGAACAGGATGTGGTAAAGAAAACGATCTGCTAGATCGTGGCTATGCCGGTATACAACTGAATAACCAAGAACGAGAATTAAAAATTTGGACAAATACCAAGAATTTGCTCGATAACTGAGAAAGTTATGGAATATGAAATCTACAGTCGTGCCTATAATAGTCGGCGCACTTGGAACTTTGTCAAAAAGACTGGAATCGAGAGTGGATAATCAAATACAGGGTGCGACAGAAATACGTCCCACATATATCTCCCAGAAATACCACCCACATGATCGTAAGACATTAGTAGCAATGGAGTTTTCATCTACCTAACGTCTTACCATTATGTGGGAAGTATTCTTGAGAGGTATATGTGGGAAGTATTTCTCTCATACTCTCTATTAGAGAGGATTGGGGCCGACGAACCTACGGAGGCAGGTGCTGAAGATTTGAATAGGTTCGATGTCTCTAAAAGTACGGCGATAATCTCTATATCTCATGTGGTGTATATGTGGAAAAAATAATAATAAGACGACGACGACTGCTTCGACTCTGCTCTCAAAGTGTTTTGCGGACTACACAAAGCAAATCTTTAAGTATAGTAGGCAAGTGTCGCAGCGGAATTGACAGAAAAACAAAGATGAAAATCAGGAAATACAAAATCGAAGTTATATATCGGAAAAACTACTGCATGAATATTTTAAGAAACGACAAAGTTCCAATTTGGAAGACAGCTGCATGGTTGCGAAGAGGATATCTGAATTGTGAAACTGGATTCTTATTAATATTGTCACAGAAAAACATTATTATTAAAGTCAATATAGGTAGGACATAGCAAAATAGTAAATGTTGAATATGCGGAGATAGAAATAATCATAATAATCATGTTAATCATAGAATATATAAATGAAAAAAGTTGTTTCTGAAGGAGTACAAAAGAAGACATGAATGAATAGGGAATGTAACTTGCTGAGAAGTTTGACAACGATTGTTATCTCACCATGCGAACTTGTAATATAAGCTTAGACCAGAAACTCCCTGGAGCATGAAAACAAAAGTCTATGGAACCAAATTCAAACGGATCTCCTAGTTTAGGCCAGGAGATCTAATGATCGTAAAGAAGAAAATGATGTGGTATATGAGCAGTTGTGAACACTCAATGAAATAATAATAAATGGTCAATACACTGCCTTGCCAAACAAGCTGATGTAGACAAATCCCGTACCGATCAGTGGTTGCGTAATGCAGGGTTAAAAGCTGAAACCAAAAGTTTTATTCTTGATACACAGGACCAATCCTTGTTAACTAGAAATTATCATGCAAACATATTGAAAAATTGTGTTGATCCCAAACGCAGATTCAGTGATGAATATCCAAAAATTGATAATCTTGTACCAGGTTGCACGGTATTAGCATCCACCGTCATGACAGAGTGGGCCAATATCTGCACTGGAAAATCTGCAACTTCTTTGAGAAGGAAACTGCAAGATATGGGTATGAATCCCAGCTGGACCCTGCTACAGATATACGATCTGTAACAATTTTAAGGGACTATAGAATGCACACAGACATAACAATCAAAGCTAATTACCAAGAGATAGTGGTCAAATATCACAAAAACAGAATATGCTTTCTTTATTGACATGGCAGTTCCTTCAAACTGTAATGTATCTTGAGCAATTTTTAAAAATCTATCAAAATACAAGGATCTTAAAGTAGAAATCTAATAAAGGGGCACATAAATATATCAATAAATCCTGTTGTGGTTGGGATCCTCAACTTAATTGGAAAAAGTTCTGATAGACTCATTGAAGTGATTCCTGTTACCCCATGCTTTAAAGAAATACAAAAAATTGTTCTTACAAATAAAGCTTGTACCTTACAAAGGGCTTTATCTATGAAAAATATCCGTGTTTTGGGGTTATTTTATTTTTTGTTTTAAAAATATATTCAGTGGAAAATGACATGAAGCCATTTCTGGCTTTCGGTTTCTGGTTAGAACCCGGAAAGAAATAGGTAAACACCACCAATAAATAATAATAATAATAATAATATAGAAACAATTGGTCATTTTGTATCCGGTTGCAGTGTTAGCACCCACTGAATATAAAACTCCCATGTGGATGCTTCCTGGAACGCTATAATCATAACATCTTCAAGTCTAGGGTCAACTGTTACCCGTCTCATAGTTTTCAATTCCTCCTTTTCCATTCCTATTACACAACTTATTCAGTAATCCTTTGCCATGTGTGGTTCTTGGGCCTTGTATTTTGTATCGGGTGAGCATTAGTAAAAAAAAATCGTGCTAACGGCAGCAACTATAAAAAGAAGAGATTTGAGTGCCCGAACAATGGTGGATTTGTTTGATGATAACGATTTCGAAGCTGGTCTACGCAGTTCTAAATAGAATTAACATATATCTGCAGACGTCACAGTGTTATCGAAACTAAGAATAAAATGAAAAGAATTCACTCGATTCTCAATGAAACAAAGAACAAAGGATGAGAAGTGTGGGGTTAAGTAAAAATAAGAGCTATTTGATTTCACTCAAAGAAATTCCACCTTGTCTTACTGGTTAATATTTGTAGGCAACGATAGAAAACGAAACGTCAAGATATCACATGCTTTCTCATCGTTTGGTGCCAATCCAACATCACAGGATAATTTCATGTTTCGAAACTGAGACGACTAACAACAATATCAAACCGATTTCTTCCCAAGAATTTAGTTAAAACGTGAAACTAGTACACGAGAGACCGGCGTAGTCAACCCATGTGCATGTTTTCTTAACTTACCAATATTTTCTTGGTAAAGTACAGGACGCTTGTTCGTTTCTATTCAAGAAATTTTCGATACCCACGTATATTTATTGTAAAATGTCTAGGAATACGAGTTCGACAGATTTAACTAGTTAGCACTGCTACACTGTTATCTTCCTTAAGGCATTTCGATCGGTAAGATCTCCGATCATCATTCTGTCACTGCACTAAAGTTGAAAAAGAAAAAAATTGTCCTTCAACTCAATTTTTTTTCATTTCTACCTGAGCTTACTAGAAAACAATGTAGTGCTTATAATCAATGGAATACCGGGAAGACACTTGCAAAGGCATTGAAATAATGATAACTGAAAGAAAAAATAAAGAGAAACTAGTCAGGTTAGTGCACACATGAAGTTAGCAAGAATACTGAGGAGAGTGCTGGCGATGTGTGGAGACTTGGTGCCATTTGATCTCTTACAAAACTTATTAGTAATCTTTGCTGTGAAAATTCATTGAGGAAGTGAAGAAATTTAGCGTTCGTTTCAATAATAAATAACACACTTGAAATTCTTCGAAATATATGAGAATCAATAGACAAAATAACTGCTAAAATCAACAGAATGCTAAGAAAAAGGTGAGAGTATTAGGGAGGCTTGCTGTCACTTGATCCGCAATAATGACCACCAGAAACTGTTGGTATGAAGGTGCAAATAATATAAATGAAATAAGATCACAGGAACGCAGAAATCGGGAGAGTGCGAGTTGTCAGTGGAGCAATGGACACTACCTAGACAGGACCAGAATCTGGAGATCGCGATGAGAATAATGTGAAATGCAGAGACGAGAACAGTACTGAAAATCGGGACCAAGGACAATACTAGTTGTCAGTGGAGCAACTTAAAAAGATTTGATAAAATAAAATGGATATAAAACCGAACTTTTTATTTTATTTAAAAAATTTAAAGAAACCGGACGGAAAAAGAAAGTAAAAAACAACAAATAAAGAGAAAGGGATCTAAAAGGGAGGATAGAGAAAGACAGAGAGAAACAAAGGAAAAAAAGAAAGAACAAAGTAGAGATGGAAAGAGAAGGAATTGGAGGAATAACGATTCTTCTCGACGAAAGTTTATAAACGGTTGGAAATTTAACATCAGAAAAATTAACCTTGACCTATATTTCAAATTTTAACACTTGTTTAAGTAGGAAAAATTACATAAGGAATTATAATCTTTAAAATTAGAGGACGGTGTTTAAGATTGTGTAAAATGTTGTAAAATGTTTTTTTTAATTTTTCCTATTTACTAATATTTTTTTTTAATTAGCTTATTTTATAATATTATAAAATAAGCTAATTAAAAAAATATTAGTAAATAGGAAAAATTAAATTTTCTTATATACTAATAAACTCGTATATCTTTTCATACTAACGCGGGTGTCCCCATGGCTCTATCCTTGGTCCTATGCTGTTTTTAATCTTCATTAATGACCTTCCCGATGACATCAGTTCTCAATTTGGCTAATGACACTACCATTTACTCCTAAATCGATATTAAGGCTGATCAGTCCAAGATCAAAATGGTTGACTTGAGATGGAAATAATACATTGAATCCATTGTTAGATCATCTGCTAAGAAAGTTGCTTCACTGTGCCGGGCGAGACAATTTTTCTTACCGGAATCTATCTTGCATATCTATAAGTTTACCATTCGTCTTAGAATATTGCTGCCATATATGGTCCGGTGCCTCTGTTATTTGCTTGGCGACTCGGCTTCAGTCACTTGCTTACTGCCGTGGTGTTGCCTCTCTGTGACTTTTGTTATAAATACTTTCATGATAATTGTTCGGATGAGCTCTTTGCTATAGTACCTAGACATTTTAAAATGTAAGCGCAGTATTCGACTGCCGAAGCCTAATGCAACACCCAAATTACAATACAACAAACTTCTGAGTGACCCGAACCTGAAGGAAAAATATATGGACAGTGTGAAGAGTAGATGCAAGGGACAAAAAGGAAATGAAAACTCGAAACGGGACACACTAAGAGAAGCTTTAGTAACATCTGCAAACGATATCATCCCAATAGAGAATGGACGAAAAAGAAAAAACGAATGAGTTCAGCAGATATACAAAAATAGAAAGGTACGTAAGGCAAGGATATGTCTTCTCACCGGACTTATTCAACCTACACAGCGAGGCAATTCTGAGAGAACTGGAAAGCCTACCAGAATTTATCATTGGCAGCCACAATTTTAGCAGCATAAGATACGCAAATGACACTGTAGCAGACACGAAAAGTAAACTACAAAACCTCCTACAGAAGCTAGCAAAAGAGAGCGAGAAGGATACCAAATGGCTTAAACACTCTGTAACTGACATTTCTGGCATAAAAACACTTAACTTTTCAATCTCTCACACAAGTGGTTGACTTTCCTACGCATTTCTCCAGCAACCATGATGGTAAAGCTTCCCTTCTTGACCTCTGTTTTACCTCCATCCCCGAGTCTTGTGCCACGCAGCTCAACACCCTTGGCAATTCTTATCATTCATGCTGTCGTGTCTGTTTATTCCTTGCATGGAATATTGCTGTCATATATGGTCTGGTGCTCCTGCTATACGTCTCGAGGACCTTGACAAAATCCAGAGACGGATATGCAAGGTGATAGGTCCTGATCTGGCATCTAGTCTACAATCTCTACCCCACATACGTGCTGTGACCCCCCCCCCCTCTGTCTCGTCGAGCTACTTTCGCTCGTTCCCGGACTACATGAATTTAAACAAGCTACCAGGCTGGCATCTCGGTCCCACCTTTTCACTGTTAAAACCGTCTCTTCTTCTCAAACAGCTTCTTCCCCCGCACTTCCCGTCTGTGGAACTCCCTTCCCCTTACTTGCTTCCCCGATGACTATAAACTTCAAATATTCAAGTGTAATTTCAATCGACATCTGACACCCTGAGCTTGTTCCCCATCCATCTCTGTATCCTTTTCTCAAACACACCTCTTTACACTTGTCCTCAATCCTCTGTAACCCATTGCGTGTTAGTGGCACTCCCACCTTGCTTGGGGTGAATTGCCTTAAAAAAAAAAAAAAAGAAGAAAAAGGACTAAGCATAAACTACAAAAAGACAGAATTCATGGTCATCAGTAAAAAGATGTGTCCGAAACACGATTTACAGGTCGGGCACACTAAATTCAAGCAGGTGCGGAAATTTAAATATCTGGGAAGTGTTCTAACAGAGGACGGTATGTGCAACGCTGAGACCCAAAGACGTATTCCAAAAGCTAGCCAAAGTATTACGAAACAGGAGATTTTCACTGATAACAAAGAAAAGAGTGCTGAACTGCTACGTGACATCTGTCCTCCTTTGCAAATGTTGTACGGTCTCCTCAAAGATAATGAAGTGACTCGAAGCAGCAGAGGTGTGATTCTACAGAAAGATGCTAAGGAAATCATGGACCGAGCGTGTGAGCAACGATGATGTTTTGGAGAGGATGCAAACAAAAAGAACACTCATACTTAGCACCTGAAAGATGCAGCAGAAATTTCTGGGACACGTAATGAGAAAGGAGGGCTTGGAAAATAAGATACTCAGAGGAACAGGGGAAAGCAACGCGTGACATGGTTAACGGGCTTAAGCAAGTGGGTGGCAGAACAGGGTCTGGGAGAAATAACAAAACGTCAAAGCTTATTGAGAGCCACAAGGGACAAGAAGAAATGGCGAGTCATTATCGCTTACGTCCTGAAGTCACACAGCATATAAAAGTAGAAGAATAGACTGGCGACGAGAACTCATTAATTTACAGTTGAGCTGGATAGATGTCGCTGTGAATTCTATGCTAACTTACTTTTATCGCACTTCTCGCTTCTGGAACTCCCTTCCTGTCCCATGGATTCCAGCCAACTTTAATCACCAAAAATTTAAATGCAATATCAATCACTATCTACTGTCCTGAGTGATCTTTTCTCTTTGTCTTCATTACTAATGTTTCTGTTCCTAATTCCTCCACATCCTGTAACTACTTGCGTGCTAGTCGTTGTACTGCCTTGCTTGAGGTGATATGGATTAATATATATATATATATATATATATATATATATATATATATATATATATATATATATTATAATAAAAGGAAAGAACAGTAAGATATATAATCCGGTGTTCTTAACTGATATTTTTAATTTTTACAAAACAGTGCTCAATGTAAATTTACAGAGCATAAATATTATAAATTAACTGATTTAAACTAACTGATTTAAAATAGGGTTTATTTTAAATCAGTTAATATATATAGAGTGTGGGGGAAATAAATAATCGTACACATGAAAAATTGTATTTTTATAAATTTAAAAGCCTTAACTAAAACAAATTTTGATACATTTTATGTGTAAAGATACATTTTATTAAAAAATAGTAATAAACTTAATTAATTCTTATTCTAACAGAAATTAATGTATTTTTTCATTTTAACTGATGTAAAAAGTATTCGTACAAAACAAAAAAAGCATATTAACTTAATTTAATACTTTGTGGAATATCCTTTATTGAGTTCAACATCTACCAGTCTATTCCTGTACGTCTCAACTAATGATTTGCGCACATTGAGTGGTATTTTGTCCCATTCTTCTTGGCATATTGTCTTCAAATTCTTGATATTTGTTGGTGCTCTTTTCCCAATTTGAATTTTCAAATATCGCCATAAATGCTCGATTGGGTTCAAGTCTGGGGACTGACTTGGCCATTGCAAGACATCAACGTTACTTTCAGCTAACCATTTCCTTGTAGATCTAGCGGTATGCTTAGGATCATTATCCAGTTGGAAAACCCAATCAGGAGGTAGCCGAAGTCTCTCAACAGAACGCATTAAATTGTTTTGCAGTATTTTCTTGTAGCTTTCGGCATTCATCTTGCCATCTATTATTGATATTCTGCCAAAACCTTTTGCAAAAAAAAACAGCCCCAGATCATGACACTGCCACCACCAAACTTTACAGTTGGCAACGTGTTCTTTGGTAAGTAGGCTTCACCGTCCTTTCTCCACACAGGATTTCGATAATTATGACCAAACAACTTATTTTAGTTTCATCTGTCCATAGTACTTTTCCCGAAAGCGAATATACTTTATCCTTATGCTCTCTAACGAATTTTAGCCTAGCATCTCTTTGTCGTTTCAAGAGGAGTGGAGTCTTCCTTGTGATGCGTGATTTCAGACTGTTTTTATGTAGTTCATTACTTATTGTATGCTTGGTTACTTTAATCCCTAATGCACGCAGATGTTCCTGCAGCTCTTCTCGGGTAACCTGTGGATATTGTTGGATCTGGCGTCCTAATATCCTTGCGGATCTTAGAGAAATCTTCCTCGGAGCACCTGTTCGTCTTTGGTTTTCGACGCTGTTACGAGTTTTAAACCTTGCAATGAACGAAGCAATTGTAGTAAAAGGAATATTCAGGTTGTTAGAAATCGTTCTGTAACTGTTCCCATCTTTCCAAAGAGACAAATTGTGCTGTTTTTGTGAAATAGTCGATTCTTTACCTTTAGACATTATTTGCAGAATGCTCTGATAATGGCTAATAGCGTTAACTATAATTACTGATAACATTACTGGAACATTCTAGAATATACGTTTTTCATAATTGATTATTTTATTCTAATAATTGATTTGTACGAATACTTTTTTCACCAGTTAAAATTAAAAAAATGCATCAATTTCTGTTAGAATAAGAATTAATTAAGTTTATTATTATTTTTTAATAGTATGTGTCTTTATACATAAAATGTGCCGAGGTTTGTTTTATTTAAGGCTTTTACATTTATAAAAATACAATTTTTCAAGTGTACGAATATTTATTTCCCCTCCCTATATATATATATATATATATATATATATATATGTGTGTGTGTGTGTGTGTGTGTGTGTGTGTGTGTGTGTTTCGTTAAAAACGACAGACATTCGGACAGTTCTTACACACCCTTTGTCCAGAAAAGAAAGCTCTTGTCAGAACACAAGAAAAATTAAATAAAAAGCTCAACCGTAGTACCTTGTCTGTCG
This sequence comes from Acanthosepion pharaonis, assembly GCA_903632075.3. NCBI lineage: Eukaryota > Metazoa > Mollusca > Cephalopoda > Sepiida > Sepiidae > Acanthosepion > Acanthosepion pharaonis. The sequence goes on along the minus strand of CAHIKZ030004736.1, from coordinate 472,153 downwards.
TTTTTAATGAAACATGCATAAAGGAAGGATTGCTGCCTAATATACAACTATCAAATTACACGACCCGGCAGCCAACAAGGAAAATAACACCACTACATTCAGAAAAAAACCTCGTCTTACGACAAATAAAATTAGCTCAAAATGAAATCCAACATTTAAACAAAGAAATACACAAACATAACACTACACTAAAAAACACTTTGACTGAACCTGAATCTAATGAATCACTGTACCGCCTCAATCTTAGCATCAACCAGCACCAACTCACACAGACAAATAATTACAAAAAACTTTTGTAAATTATATCAAGGAAATATTTTACTACCCAACAGTGAAGACAAATATTTAAATTTATCCAACCATAAATTAACAGATGACCAAAAAGAATTTCTAAATTTAGGTCCAAACTGCCACATCCAACCTAAGTTTGACCTTATCACCAAGACAACTGAAATTGAAATTCTATACCAATCACTATCCCAACTATCCCAACTTGCCACGCGTGGTGACATAGCATTACACCCTGACCTGAAAGACCTACTCAAAGCCGAAGGCTTGAAAAACCGATCCCTGGAACCTACCATAGTAGTATTTTAACACCAAAACTAAAAAAGGCTGCGAAAGAGTTAAAAAACAACCCTGACATTGTCATCAGACGAGCCGATAAATCTAACACATATGTCATACTCGACAAAGCTGATTACCAGCAAAAATTAAAAAATATTGTCGATGACCGATCTAAATTCACCAAATTGAAAAGAAATCCCACTGAGACTTTAAAAAGGTCCGTTAACAAGCTAATAACAGCTCACAACGCGGAAGTCGGTTCCCTGAAAATTCAAAAAATAGTTGGAAATTACCAACCGGGATACTTATATGGAAACGAAAACACATAAACCAGGATACCCGCTACGACCAAATTATTTCCCAGATACCAACACCTATCTACGAGCTATCAAAATTCCTTAATGACATCATCACTCCATACCTACCTACCAATTACAATATCACCTCCACCCACGAATTCCTACAAATTTTAAAAACTACAAAAGGAACAAATCAAGGTATAATAGCGTCACTGGACGTCGAAAAAAACTTATTTACAAACGTCCCCGTCGACTAAACTATTGATATTATCCTCAACTCTGTATACAATAATAATTCCATCCCTCCGCCATCCATCAAACCATCCATCCTAAAAAAAATTACTACACGCATGCACAACCAAAGTTCCATTCTATGACCATAATGGCAATATCTATACCCAAACTAATGGTGTTAGTATGGGAAATCCACTCGGTCCATGCTTTTCCAACTATTATATGTCCCATGTAGAGAATACTATATTTACAAAAACTACGATATTAATTGTAGATATTTCGATGGAAATTTTTTCCTAGAAAAACTACGATATTAGTTGTAGATGACGATGAGTTTAGCGAATAAATAACTGAATATACAAATGGACGAACAAATGAATGAACGAATGAAAACAGTTTGTATATAATTTTATGCAAACAAATAAGTTATCAGTAATCTTGTATTTTTATAAATATCACTGATTTCTTTAAATTAATCAGTAAGTAACATATTTATGTTTCCAGTTTGCAGGGATTTTTCACTTAATATTATTATCATAAAAATAGGAAACATTCTTCTTCTTCTTCTTCTTCTTCATATTATTATTATTATTATAAATTTCACAGCAGTGATACGTTATCTTTCGTATAAATTCTAAACTTTATTAACCGAATGTTAACTTTTTCTGCCATTAAATATTTTGAGAATTAATTTCATCACAAGGACTAGTAATGGTAGCAACAACAATAATATTTTTTAATTAACTAATTTGATTAACAAGAGCAGTAGTAACAATAGTAGAAAAAAATTGGGTAACAGCCTTTTACAAACAGGGTTCCGAAGCCTGTAGAGGATTGTTCGTGACCTCATAACGCAGCAGCCATTCGCTCCTTGGCACGATTAATACCTTGAGTTGCGGCTTGTTGCCAGGGGTTTTCCTTCTCTTAGATAGGTTGCCAAGAGACAGTGGAATTAAAAAAAAAAGACACTGGAAAAAGAAGCTATTCAACGAAACAAAATAAAATCAAACCAAAATGTCCAATATGGCTCTTCGGTTAGATAAATAGGCACTTCGTCCCTCAGGAGGTAACCTACCTGAGTTAAAAAAAATCTACCTACACAAATAAGGAATCTTCAGGTCTCCACAACCGGGATAATCCAAATGATGGTCCTGCGAATTCTCCAACTAGATCCACAACCATTCATTTAATGAAAGAAATGGTAAAATGATATCGTGAGGAGTATAAACACGTTATGTCTGCATTCTCTAAAGCGTTGTACAAACCTCACATAAACATCACTTGCTAAACATATGACATTTGGCGAGAAAAGGTTGGACAAACAATAAGAAAGTACATTGACAAAAATACACTAGCCAATGTAAGAACTAGCCAATGTAAGAAGGTACATCATGAGAAATAACCGACTGACAGATGCTGAAATTAAAGAAATATAAAGTACTGCAACCAGATTAGGTGAATCAACAGAACAAGAAAGGGAACCAAAAATTAACGTAATCGTAAACAGAGAAGGTAACAAGTATAAACATCACACAAACCACAGACAGATCATAATGAAGAAACTGAGATACACACCAATCTATGTGAAGATAATGCTGAAAGTTTAGAAGAGTTGGAATGTTTTGAATCTTAGTCGCTCACAAGCCTGCAAGAAATCGAGTCCAAAAAACACAAACCGAGCTATTTTATGAAAAACAAGAATAGTATATAAGAAGCCAAGGAAGACATCATGAAGCATATAATTCAGATGCAAAATATTGAAATACAGGAACGAAAACAACTTCTAAAATTACAACCAACAAAGAATAACCTCAAAACTATTAAACTCTACAATGCAGCACTCAAATTAATTCTGGATGAAGTAGACCCACATATAAATCTCAACGAAGCAATATTTACAGCAGCAATAGTAGCAACTAAAAAATAAACATCAACGGGGAAAAATGAAGATCAACATTGGAAAAGAAAAATAGAGAAATAAATTGAACAACTTAGAAGTGAATATCAGTACTCAATGAACTGTCAAGAGGAACAAATGCAAGGACTAGAAAAGCAGAAGACTCAAAAGAAAATACAAAATTAGGAATGAAAATGAAGTCCTATCAGCCAAAGAAAAAAAGGTAATAAAATAAAGCAAACAATACAACTGAAGGTTCTAAGAAGCAGGCACTATGAAAATAAATCAAGAATCTACAGAACAAGATCTTTCAAACCAATGTTAAGAAATTTTACAGAGAAATAGGCAAACAAAAAATTGAAGTGACATCCCCGTCCACAAACAATGGAAGAGGTTATACACTTCTGGGGGAATATATGGTCTTGCCCTAAAGAAGCAGATTGGATTACGCAAGAGGTAGAATGCATTAAAAACCAAAATAAACATGGGCGGGAAGCACAGAAGAGGATGTACTAAAGTCACAATTTTACGAGGATCACTACAACAAATCTCCTCTATAAGCTTAGACCCTGGGATAACAATCAAAGATTTATAGCAAGAAAACGCTTATAAGTATCTCGGTGTAAATGAAAGTGAAGGAATTGACCATAAAAATGAAAGAAATAATGCCACAAGAGTACTATAGAAGGGTGCGACTGATATTAAGAACTGAATTGAAATCTCATCACAGAATTATGGCCATTAATAGCCTTGACATCCCGGTGGTTCAATAGTTTCGATATCTTGAACTAGACTAATTGACAGCAGGCGAGTGGATTCTAAGACAAAAAAGCATCTTTCTAAGAATAACAGGCATAATCCAAAGCCTGATGAAGACCGTCTATACACACCCCATAAAAAAGGTAGAAAAGATCTTATTCAGCTAGAATTGTCATACAAGACGACAACTATTGGCTTACTAACTTACATGAAAACAAAGGACAGGATGATACAATTAGTCAAACAACATGAAATATTCAACCATGAAAGAAGGTTGTAAATAGAAACAAGATTTACATTGAGTAGATTCTATAGAAAACCAAAACAGAACCCAAGAACCAAATGTTGCACCAAAAATTATGAAAAAGAAAGCCAAGGATAAAGTCCTTGAACAGATGAAACAACGCTGACAAGGTAAAACTCTTTATGGTCAATATCCATAACGTGCTAATAAAGCTGATATTGATAAAGTTAACACTCATCAATGGTTACGAGCATCTAGATTAAAGGCTGAAAAAGAAGGCATTATTCTTGCAGCGCAAGACCAGAGTCTTTTCACTAGAAACTTTCAGGCAGATATCATACATAATAGTGTGGATCCAAAATGCCGGTCTTGTGACAAATATCAAGGAACCATAGACTATCTAATCTCATGATGTTCTGTACATGCGTCAGATGAATATAAAAATCGTCACGATAGAGTGGGGCAATATTTACACTGGACAATGTGCAAGCACCTTGGAAAAGATGATAATAAACACTGGTATGAACATCACCCAGCACCGGTTACAGAAACAGAAGGCATCACAATTCTATGGAATTACACCACCTTTAAGACAGAAGGATTGAAGCAAATAGGCTGGACGTAATTGTCAAAAACCGAAAAGAAAAACTTGCCTACTAATTGATATGGTTTTTATAGCAATCAAGCAATTTGAAAAACTATCGAAGTATAAAAACCTGCAAATCGAAATAGAAAAGAAATGTGGAAATTGAAAACAAGAATAGTACCAGTAATAGTAGGTGCGCTTGGAATGATGAAAAAAGGAACACAACAACACATCGAAAAAAAATCCCTGAGAATACCAACTTAAGAGAAATACAAAAAATGTTTTGATAAGTACTGCCCACACAGTAAGAAAAACATTGTCCATATAATGCAAGTGATGTTATGGGAGTTAGAAAAACAAACTATGAAATGTAGTCATAACAATACACCACTACCTGCCTCAAGTCATCCTGCAAACTTGGTAGGTATTATGACCATAGCAGAAATCGAAATATAATGTTGAAGATAATAATTATAATGTCTTTTTAGTAAATATTATTATTATTATTAGTCGAGCTAAGTAGAAATAACAATCCGACCTAAAATTATGGCTGACGGTAGTGAATATTTGGAGAATATATTTTATTCTAAAGTTCACTTAATAAAGGACTTGAGAGCTGACGAATGAGGTGCTTGATATAAACAAAAGATGAAGTGGTAGAAAATGAAGATTAGTTGTCTACCTGTTCGAACCTATTCCGTTTATGCAATTCCTAGGGTTTAACTATTGCCACCCTGTTTTTTTTTCTTTACATAACTACTACTACTTCTATTTCTAGTTTACCCATATCGTAAAAAATGACTGCTAAGATGAAAATGATATTTTGTAAAGTCCTGGTTATTACTACAAATTTTAAAAATATTTTCTATATTTTTAGAAAATTTTTAAATATTTTCAAATTATTATTTTACAAAAATTACAGGCAAAATATGATGGCATATTATACAGTGGGTTTGGACAAACGTTCATAGCGTCTTTAATTGAATATCAAAGACTATTTAGATCTTGGTACATAGATTTATTCAACAACATATTTACCATTTTGTTCTAGGACATTTCACAAGCTCTGAGGTAGCTTCATGATTCCATCCTACCAGAACTTTAGCAACTTTCTGGGTGACGAATTGGTCTAAGTGGTTTTTACAGGCTTCCAAAAGTTTTTTTTTCCATTAAGAGAATTTTGTAGGAGTCGTAATAAATGGTAAACGGAAGGTGCGAAATCAGGTGAGTACGGCGAATGTAGCAGACGATCCCAGCCAAACTAGAACAATTTCTGTTGGTCTGCAACAAGACGTGAGGTCTAGTGGGGTCTTGATGGAAGACGATACCTTTCCGAATGCTCAATACGGTTAAATCGCACTGAAAGGAACATGGATATGTTAGTACCCCCAATCAGTTAAGATCAGAAACTATGACAGTTATATTGCATCAGGACAATTATTATTATTATTGTTATTATTATTATTATTATTATTATTATTATTATTGATCTTGTGATCCTTATAGACTGAAGGATGATGGTCCTATAACAGTTTTGATTCGCACCTTACAGACACGACACTTTTCTTAGCACAGGAGTTGTTTCAAGCTGTTTTGCTATCTGCGCATTCTCAGTGATGTCTGAAAAACTACTGGAAATAATCCTGAGTTTACCAAGCATAACTATTATTATTATTATTATTATTATTACTACTACTACTGATAATAATATCATTATTATATACCTGTGCTTGTTAATTTTTAATGAAATTAACTCCTTTTATTTACTAGAAATGATCATCGCAAGTTCTCGAATGCGTATAAATGACACTCAAAGCAAAAGTCTACGCGCTCGTTTGTGAAGCAGTCTCGTGAATAGATGAAATGGTTATGTATTTTGTTTTTGTTTTTGCGGATGTAGGATGTGAGGAATAATTGGGTGTGGCTGAAAAAAGTAAATGATACCCCGTACAAATGATCCGTCAGTGAAAACAGAAAGTTTGGAGAATAAATGAAAGAGTCGAGACAAGATTTTCAAAACAGTACAGCATAACGGGCAAAAATGGGGTGGGAGGTAAACATCAAGAAAATTTGACTGAGGCAAACGATGATTTTTATCCGATCCGAATGCAACAGAAGAAAAGAAAAATATTCCTCGGCGTAAGCATATCCTTTTCCTGTTAGAAGTGTTCAGCTCGGATCACTGTATCTGAATTAAAAGAGCGCGTCTTCTAGGATTAAATACCGTCTCACAAATCCAAATACGAGTTGTCTTGATGATATTATTCAATCCTTATTTCTTAAATCCAGTGGTTACCAAATGGTACGGCGTGCTTCATTAGATGCGGCAGAAGAGGATAGCAGGTGAGGCGGAATGATTGAAAGGCAATCAAAGATTTAGAAACAAGTTCAAATATTCATATGCCAAAAATAAATATAATTTCAAAATTTCAAATATTTTTGTGGACTGCTTGGAATTGTATGCATGAGTCCCAGTATAAATAGTTATAAGTAATTATTGACTGATTATATCGTTGTGATATTTTTGCATTATATCAATAGTATATAGAATATAGTAACTAGGGTCTGCAAATTGGATAAAAGAGTTATCAATGATAATGTTTCGAGTTTCAATCCGCGGTTATTCCCCGTTAACCCTCTCTTCGGACATTCTTTGCCGTAGGGCTGCTTCTTTTAATTCTGAAAATGCGGCCCAAAGAAAAAAAGCTTAAATCACCATTTTCAGGTGATTTTTATTTCTTTCTCCATAGGCCTCTACGGTCTTTTGAACAGGAACAGTTTTATCACTTTTTTCCTGTTTAGGAGTGGATTTTCGGTTCATTCTAAAGTCTTCTTTCCCTTTCAACCCCAGTAACCCCTTGCATCTTAGTTGCGTTATCGCCTTGCTTGGGATGAATTGATTATAATAAATTCAATGAAGCCTGCACAAAAAGCCCATCGTTATTTCTTTACATCTCTCTTCATGCATTATTAGAAATAAATTAATCTCAAAATGACCATGGCTTTCATAGTAGTTGTCTTGTTCCTTGCTTTCGAACATTAGAGGGAGATGGTCTCTCTATCTTCTGTAGTCCCATCCCCCTACCCACATTGATTAAAATGGAGAACGTGTCGTGCACACCGGGTTAACCTTGCTACTATTCGTTGGCAGTCTAGCGAGCCAGTACGACCAAAGCGGCTTTCAAGCTGTAGGTTTTTTTCAATGTTGCCTTTTCTGAGACAATCTAAGAAGACTGAAGAATTTCATTTGGCTATATCTGGTGTCCGGTAGCAGGAAACAATCTTAGATCTGACCTAATCCTTAGATGGATTCCAATTTTGTCAAAATGGGATAATACAAAATGCCCTCAAAAATACTCCGTGAAATAATGGAAAAACGTAAAATATCTAGACAACACAAACGAGAGCATTAGTTGCGCATTTTCCGCTGGTAAAATCGCGGGAATTTTGTATATAGTTTGGAAGGCAGACAGACAAGCCAGTAAATCTATAATGGGAGCCAAATGCGCTGATGCAAAAATAAAATTGAAGAATTACTTATCAATAATGAAAAAAAAAAAAAATGAAAGCAAACAAGTTAGCATCCCGAATGGAATGTTGAAAAGGTTCCAACGAAATATTCTGACGGCTAAACATTTCGTAACATTGAATGATGCAAACTGAATTCATTTCAACGAAATATTTTGATGGTAAAGTATTTTGTATTATTGGATGATCCATCTATCCACACGCTAAGAATCGAAAACAGTTGACTAGATTTTTAAAACATTTTATGAGAAAAAGCAATATTCAGAATCTCCCCAATCAATGGAAATACATTTGTGCATATATAATTTGTATATATATAATCAGACAATAATTTACTAAAGTAATCGATTGATTAGTTTTCTACGACAAACTTTTACAAGTTATTTAAAGCCGAAAATATTTTAGATTTTAAGAAGATTTTTGAGATGATAAGGATTTACTTATACAAGTCCTACGAATTAACCCATAGATGGTGGGTAAAAAAGTGAATTCATACCTTTCCCAATGGTATTTGCTCTAAGTGAATATAACAGACCCGACTGGAACTGGAATTCGACTCTCAGATTTCCAATTTCGAGCCATTATCTATTTGACTAACCGCACATCCAAACTTACAGTTCCTGCTATTCCCAAGCGGTCACCTATCTAGATACTGACCAGGTTCGACGTTACTTAACTTGGGGGATCGTACGAGAAAATGCATTTTAGCGTTAAAGCATTTGATAATTTCATTACGAATATAAAGAAAATGGACAAATTTAAAATTCACCATATCACTTGCCTGTGTTTAACCCCTATTCTAAACTCTTAGCAAATATCCCTCTTTGGTGCAATGCAATTCCATTTGGCCTTGTGTCGAAATATGGTAAGATTTGTAAATATAAGTAGAAATGAGAGAAATAGTTGGTTAGTTATTCTTCAGAAGGATGCTGAGAATACCGACGAAGTTTTAGAGAAAATGGAAATAAAAAGTACACTTATACTTAACATCAGAAAGAGTTGAAATTTCTAGAGCACATAATGTGGAAAGAGGGATTAGAAAATTTGGTACTCACATGACATATTGAAAGGAAGAGGAACAGAAGAACGCAGCGCATAACCCCTGCCTAACGTGTTTATTTAAGTGGTTAGCAGGACAGGGATTAGGACAGATAGAAAAAAGACAAACTTTACTAAGGGCTACACAGTACAAGGAATTGTGAAGAGGCATGAAAGGCACATAGAAAAAGTTGGAAGCAGTCTAACCGGAAGTGAATATCTGTCATGTGACATTAGATTTCGTTATATACTTCATATCACTTTACACACACCTCAAACTTGATCTGAGGTAACGATTTTTGCATTCTATCGAAATGTGAATTTAAAACCAGAACAACTTTTTAGAACTTTGAGTCCAAGCTTCAAAAGTCTAAACTTGTTAACTTTCAGTAGCTTGCGAGATCAGCACAGAAAACTCAATATGTCAAGAGACTCGTGCAACAAAAAAATTCTATCAAATAGATTTCTTTAATTTCAAAGTCAAGTATACCAACTAATTATATGCATTTAGCGTTTTATCAATTTCTATAGATGTGTGTCACGCTCCAAAATTTAAAAAAATATTGAATAAAATTCCCATCCACTTTTAAAGGAGTCAAAAATCGGCGGAGTAAATAATAGCGGCTCGGATTGAGAAATCGGTGAGCCGAGTTCGAATTCCAGTCAAATCCATTACATTCACTTACGTGCTAATACTCTTCGGGAAAGGTATGAATCCTCTTCTTTCACCCCCACAGCTATGGGTAAATAGCATGACAAACCAGCTTCTGTAGCCTTGGATGGCAACTGGTCTACCGCAGAAATGGCAATCTACTGCGGGAAAAAATTTGCCTCGACAGTCATGTATCGAAAGATACATGATTGCATAAGCGTGTACCACGCCTGGCACATAACAACATCGTTGCCATCCATTTTCCCCCGCTTTTTCATTTTCGTCTATATTTCTGACTTATCCTATACTTTTCCGCTTTCACACATTCTTTCCCTTTCTCATCATTTCCCTTATTATTCCGAATTCTATTTTCGTGTGGAAATAAATAGATAAGCATCTTATGGTTATATTGTCACAGAACGCATTCTCATTACATTGATCTAGTCAGGGGCCATTGAACAACATTTTGTTCCTAAGGAGGTTCACAGATATTACACTGATTTTTGGCAGAAGTGCTGATCTATGCGTAAATATTCCCACAATTCTTACGACTGCTAATTAAATAGGAATAACCTAACTCGCGAGGTGTAGACGGATGACGGAACTTGGACTGGAAAAGAGCGTAAGGAGACAAACATTCCAAAGGGCAGGAAGTTGTGGGGAGCATGATCGCTTGCATCCTGTAGGGACACGTCATATAAAAGGAGGATAATGATCTCGAGCTGACGAGAATGCACATAAATTATATGTGCTTCCGAGCTGTTCTAAGTAAGCTTATTCATAAGCAAGATTTATTACTGTGAAATTTTCTATTTGTCCTAAGACACTATTCACAAGACTTCGTATTTTATTTTAATTTGTTAATTTGTTCAAATAATTTACCAAGAAAAGTCTTCTTTTAAAAAATCGACAATCATAATTTCACCCATAACGAGGGTACTAATTGACGCCGGTGTTGGATTTATTACGAGAAATTTACAATTGAACTGGCTGGATGTAACCATAAATTCTATGCTAACAGTTTTTTTCTCTCGCTTGTGGAACTCTCGTCCGGCTCCATACTTTTTCGGCAAACTTTGACCTTCAAAAATTTAAATTTATCTACTGTCTTCCTGGTGACTCTTCTATTGTTCTCGCTCCTTCATAATGCTTTCTATTTTCTAATTTTTTCGCACCCAGTAACCCCTTGTGTCATATAGGTTTTACAGCCTTGTCATATTAATTTCTATAATAAAGCTCTAAAAGATACTGGCTACAAAAGCCCAAAACTAACTTACATAAAAAATGAAAATGGACAGCATAGAAAAAAACAGAAGTAGAAAAATAATTTGGTATACACCCCCCTACAACCAAATGATAAAAACAAATTAGGACAAAAATTCCTTGCATTAATCATTAAACATTTTCCTAAAGATAGTAAACAAAGTACTATTTTCAATAAAAATACCCTAAAATTAAGTTACAGCTGTAATGATAACTTAGAAAAAACTTATTAAGAAACATAATGCTCATATCTTGAATAAACACTCAGACCAAGACCAAAGAAATTTAAACAGTATAATAATAAAAAGAGATGAAGATAAACAAAAATTATGTAACTGCAGAAATCCTTATAACTGTCCTCTTAATAATAAATGTCGCACAGAATCATTAGTGTACCAATGCAATATATCACCTATTGAGGATCCAGACAACGTAAAAGTCTACATTGGATGCACAAGACATGAGTTCAAAAAGCGGTTCAGCCAACATCAAAGTTCTTTTAGGATAAATAAATACCGAAATCAGACGTCCCTATCGAAATATTTCTGGCACTTAAAAGAAACCAATACAAAAGCTACTGTGAAATGGGAAAAGAAAAGCTAAAATTTGTATGTCATTAAATTTGCCCATGTCCTTTGTGCATACATGAGAAACTATATATTACTAGGTTTATAAAAAATAAAAATTTACTTAATCAAAGAAATGAAATAGCTATTCTTTGCCGACATTGTCAAAAGTTTTCTTTAAATAATGTTTAAAAAGAGTTGATAAATGAAATATACATATTTATATTTGATATTTAATAATAATTTTAAAATAATTTAAGTAATTTTATTACATTTATTTGTTTTAAATGAAGTATAGTCTATTAGTAATTAAAATTAAGAATAATATTTTAAAATGGTAGTTCAATACGACGTATTCATATACAAACAAACCTTTTAGAAAAAATTCTTAGAAAAAATCTTTATGTATACAAGTACAAATTTAACGGCGAAACAAAAGTGCTGAAAAACTTTTTGTCGTTGAAAAAAACCAGACGACATGCGTTGAACGGATGTCATCATTCGTTGGAAAAGGCACCCCTACCCTAATTTGATTTAACCTCTTTTCGAAAGTAACTCATATTTTGATACAATTAGTTGTCAGTAAAAATGAATACCCTATCGCCCCTTGTTAAAATGAAAGTATTTCCCCATAACCTTAGAAACAAATATTATGAAAGTATGTATTTATAAAACTCAGTAAATTTCAAAATAAGTTATTCCAAAATTCGCTTGAAAATGAAACAGGACTAGGGACTTCAGTTTAATTCTATAATTGAATTTGAAGTTTTTAGTTTCTGTTTTTGAAAGATGGTAATTCCTGTGTAGCGATGGAACCATATTTTAAATTAGTAAATTTATAATATATATATATATATATATATATATATATATATATATATATATATATATGATGAAAATCTACATATACCCACGCATACTTGCACGTATATATATATTTCTTTCTCCGGGTGTTATATATATAGTGCTCAATGTTGTATGACAGACATATTAATATATACACATAATATCTAACGTCGATAGCACGGCTCAGAGTTTCATGCAGACTTACAATCTTCTGGATACAGTCTAACCGTTACAGCGTTATGAATTTCGCGTTCTCGTGGTGATCATTTAAAATTGTTAAGACTTGTTTATTTTGTTGTTGTTGCCTAAAATATTATAATTATTTATAATTTATACCATTCTATTTCTTAAGTTCGAAAGACGAAGAATTTAAAAGAATAAAAATTAAAAAATAATTTTTAATGTAAAATTTGAAATTAATTAAATACGTTATGTATCAAGGGGGATAACTCTATTTTTGTATAAAATACCTTTCTTATGACATTTAAAGTACTGTCTAATGGAGTAAACTTAGTACTCACGATGTTAATCTAATAATAGGTCGAAACTATATATCTAAAGTGTTTGGGACCTAGCCTTATAATTACAAGGGTGAAATTACATATACACATGTTATACATTAATCGAGTACAGTAATATGGGATTATATATGCGTGTAGATACATAAAAATGTTATTAATGATGCGTTTTATGAATATTAATAGGTGTTACATATATTAATATTCGTAAAATCTATTTTGAAATCTATTTTAATAGTGGTCAGTGTGTTTGAGCAGATGTTTGGATTTATGGCCATCAATTTGCTTCTCGTGTTCACCAAGTTAGGGTTATTTAAGTGTTTAAATATAATAAGCTTCTCCAACAAACACAACTTACATCTGTCTCTCTTTCCATTGTATGGTTTAGCTTTCGCAATTATCTCCCAGTTAATGGATGTGTTCTTATAGTTGCTTTTTAATCGCTAAACATACTTTGAAAGTGTTGTGAAGTTTTTGTATTTGATATTGTTCAGTATCATTTTGTGATGGCAAAAACGCAATTTTCAGCTGCTCTTGGTGGATCCAAAGTAATATTTAACATCTTCGTCTGAATTGATCCTAGCTTTGTAGATTTTGCATTCAGTCATGAACTAGCCATTTAGTGGGCAGGTTACGTTTTTACGGCAGTTGCATTGACTTTTAGTAGGATTATTATTTAGTGTTTTGCTTGTGTGCATGCTTAATATATTATTTATGGTTTCTGCATTCTAGCGCTTGAGTATATGCAGTTTTATTATCGTCAAATATTTTCAAATATTTTACTGGAGTTGGTCGACAACCTAAATTGTACTGATTTGTGTAAATTGCCAAGGATAATTTTATGATGGTTGGATTTTCTGACGGCATACCTGTGATTGTATGAATCTTTAGTGCATAGTTTATACAAGCCCTTACTCAGGTCAAATGTAACGTCTAGAAAATTGATCACTTTAGGGCTAATATTGGTCGTAATGTTTAGTTTATGATTCTTAAAGAATGTAGTTAGATCTTTACTCATCCGGCCTGTTTGTTTGGTTTCAGTTTACGAAGGAGAATTATCCCGTCGTCTCGGCATATACCATTGTTTTATTTATATCAGAGATAAATCTGAGTTTCCATAGTTACAGTATCCCTACAAGTTCACATGCTCCGCAGAATCATGTGCTTTCATGTGTGTGTGCGTGTGTGTATTTTTATAATTGCTGAACTGTATATACATATATATATATATGTGTGTGTGTGTGAGAGTTTTACTATTGTTATTATTCAGTTAGAAGTAATGACCTTCAATACTTATAAAAGGCCAACTTAGAGCCGCGTATTTTTCAATCATCCATCGTAACTTCCGACAAGAATTATTGTATCGATTACAGAAAATCTATTTTATATACACACATTTATACACGGTAATGTTTAAACTTAAATTCTGCAGATACAACTGTCAATCTCAAGAGTTCCTACCAACAACTGAAAGGCCAAATAATGATGTTGTATTTGTTAATTTAAATTTAAAATTACACTTACAATGGGTAATCTTGCGAACTCTCTACGAAAAAAGAAACAAAGGAAATAATAATCATAATAATGTAGTTGTCTATAAATAAAAATAAGTAAGTGTATAGGATCATTTCATCTCATCTCATGAAAAAATAAAGAACTTACTTATTACTTTCAGCAAGCACACGCTAACTGTTGAAATAGCTAAGTGCAACCGCCACTTCTATTCTTTTCTCGCACTACCTGACTGTGGAAGTCCCTTCCGCTTATTTACTTCCCTAAAATCTTCAAAAATTTAAATGCAACGTCAATCACCATCTTCTGTTTTCTAGAATCTCGTTCATCTTTTGTCCATTTCTTAATCCTCCCTATACTTAGTCTTTTCTCTCACTTTCACCCACTATAATCCCCTGCGTACTAGTGGTATTACCGCCTTGCTTGGTGTAAAATGATAAAAAAAATTAAAAGATAACGAAATATAGCACTCCTGTACTTTCGGCATAACATATATTTAGGTTTGTCACACTGCCTTGTGCTCATGCGGGCTTATACTTGGTACTGTTGTGCGTGATCAAAGTTTGAGCTTGATAACGCTAGTTTCTTGCTACTGTTACAGTGTAGACACGGCCGCTCCGCTAGCAGTGTGAACCATATATATATATATATATATATATATATATATATATAATGCAAGAGAAAGAGAGATTAAAGCAGTGACAAAAATAAAACTTTTGAACATAAGTTCTGCTTTATTGATTAATAGATTATATTTTTAATCCTACATTATTTTTTATTACTACAAACGTTACTTTAGTGGATGCACGTATTTAAGTAGAGGTCCTGTTTATTTTAAACAGTGTAAATTACGTTTACCTGTTTGGGCATTCAGTATCTCCTGAACATGTAATCTTTGAGCTGATGTAACTTTAAACTTCTCGGCCACAGAGAACGTCACATCCCAAGATAGTTCAGTTACTTTTATAAAATCATTTTCACTTCATTTCTTTAATTTTTTGAAATAAAAAATATAATATAAAAATATGTCTTCGAGTGATAAGAACGAAAGACGTAAAATTTACCAGTTCGACCAGCGGTGAATATTTATTCGAGTTTGATTGCAGAAATCCGCGACCTGACAAAATTTAGACCTGGGATCTTCTCTCTGTAATATTCGTTCTAAGTTATTGATATTCACTTCTGAATTAAGTACATTGGCACTGAAATGAGATTACGTTGAAAAATAAATATTTGTTGTGTAAAATAGATGTTTTTTTTTTTATCATTTGGATATGGATTTATTGATCTGCTTATGTAAGCGTCTGTATGTGTGTTCTTTTCGTTCTTAACTTCCTTACTTCTGGTTTGTATCTTCAAACTATTTCACTGATCCCTATAAACAATTTACAATGAAGTAGTTCGTGTTTATCAGCCCATTGCAGTTGTAAGGTAAAACAAAACAGATTAGAAAAATACGAGATAGAAAACATAAATTGAATAAATAAATAGATAAAAAAACTCGGCTCTGTTTTACGTTTCCTTATCAGAATGCTAAAGATATCCACCCGGTTACAAAATTCAGCACAAAATGGAGAAAAAAGAAGAAAAAAAAGAGGAAGAAATATGTTGATATCGAAAGAGAAAAGTTATAAAATACTATAAGCCAAATAATAGAAAATGTCATAAGTCATTCAAGTACTTTACATGCGGACTATTGTCCTCATCTTTGTTGTAACTATCACAACATTTCGCTCGTTGTGCCCATCACCTGTTTTCATCAGGTTCTTGTCAATCTGGGAAACCTTCATGAAATGTCGAACTGAATCCTTTATTTAATCTACAGGGGTAGATTATTCTCGTAACTGGTGCATTAAAACGTTCGTTCATGACTTTAGTGACATTATAATTTTTGTGAGTTCAATCCCTGGGCCAGGCAGTGTGTACTTGGATACAGGGCGAGTAATAACTGAGTATTTCTAAATAAGAACTAGATGAGATATTCCTAAACATGGTCAGCAGAAAACAAACAATCTACCCCCGTAAATTAAATAAAGGGTTCCAGTTCGATGCGTAAGTCGATCCGGGTAACTTAGTGAATTTTGCATTAAACCCTTTATTTAATTTACATGAGGTGGGGTAATTGTTTTCGTTCCGCTAACCATGTCAAGAGATATCTCGTCTAATTCTTATTTTTACTACTGCTAATTTAATGCCCAACCCGTTTCATATATATGCCATGCATAGCGTGTAACTCATCCAGAAATAACTAGAACTCATATATACTGTCTATTACTAAAGATCTTGAAAAAATGGTTGGTTCATTCTACCACTCCAGTAGGTATCTGACTCCCCTTGCTATATACTATCTTTACAAGAGCCATATCAGACCAAAAATGGAGTATTGCTGTTATATTTCTGCTGGATCTTCCCAGTTTCCACTTGCCTGTTTTGATAGATTTCACAAGCGCCTACGTGATCTTGTGAGTCATTAATTATTTTAGTCCCTACAACCCCTTTCCTGCAGGCGAAATGTGGCGAGCCTCTCGCTGCTCTATCGCTACTTCCATTGCATGTGTTCTGATGAGCTACACTCCTTAGTCTCACCAGCCCTAACCGCCATGCTACGTACACAAAGGTGAATCATCCTCAGTTCCTTTGTATTCCTAAAGTAAGACCTAAGTTCCACTCGGACGACTTCTTCTCAGACATTGTGGAACAGACTCCCGGCAGTATGTTTTCCCAATCACTGCAATCTTGACCTCTTCAAGTCTAGGGTTAATCTTATCTCCATGAACTTCGCTTCTTGCCATTTCTTATGCTCATACAAATCCACACAGAAACAATCTACATTGAGTGGCTTCTGGCCCTTATATTGGTTGAACATTAGTATAATATATAGTCACTCTTTGATTTTTGCATTGCTTCATTTTTTTTAAAAAATCTGTCCACCCTGAGGAAATTATGTCATTCAGTGAAATTGAATGATTTTTGGAAGCTGACAGTTTGGGTCCCATATATTATTAGTTTTCTATATGCTGCGTTCCTTTAGGACGTAGACGATCATGGATCTCCACAATTTCCCCCGTTTTTTGTAGCTCTTAATAAATCTTGTCTATTCTCTCATAAACCTTACTTTTATTTTCTCAAGCTCAGTAAGTATGTTATGCGTTGTTTTTCTCTGTACTTCTTGCCTTCAATCTGTCCTCTTTCTTCATTATGTGCCCTAGATAATTTCAGCTATTTCTTTCTGGTGTTAAGTGTAAGAGTCCTTTGTGTTTCCATTTTCTATAAAACTTCATGTTTACATGCTCAGTCCATGTTTACTACAAATCTCTTCATCTATGAGTAGATTGTCCAGCATTCACTGCCACATAGGAGGACTCCTATTACATAACAGTTCAATACACTTTTCTTTGCTTCTAACGAAACTTGATTTTTAATACTTTGTTTAGCTTTTGGAAGGCATCTTTAGCTATCCCCGCACGCTTTTGTATTTCTTCTGTATAATAAATGCCAATGCCAGAGTGTCAGTAAGTCACACTTTTTCAGTTAAAGAGACACAATTCTCAATAGCTCATCTCCTTCTATATAATAAATGCCAATATCACTGTGTCACACTTTTTCAATTAAGGGGACACAACTCGCATTAGCTCATATCCTTTCCTGCAATAATTGCCAATATCAGTGTGTTATTGTGTCACACTTTTTCCACTTTACTCCTAGAGGCCGTAACTCAACATATCATACCATTTTGGCCGACTCCAGGAGCAAATTAAAAACATTCCGGACCCACAATCCTTAAATTTTGGATTCCCAAGTTTTCATTGCTGCGATTGCTTTTGGCGATTTTTAAGTGATTTTTAATACGATTTTTTTTTGTACGATAACAATTTTTATAACATGGAAATAAATTTGGGAATAATCGAAATTAATTGTGAAATCCAGTGAAAATCACCCATGGAATAAAAATAATTGTTTGTACGGAAAGGAAGGGCCTACGTACATCAAATTGTCTTTAAATTAAGTAGCGGCAGAAAATTATCGTTGAACTTTTAAAAGGTCAGCTTAAATATAAATGCAATACTTAAATGCAGCGATCAATTTTGAGTTCTGTAGTTTATTGTTACTTATTGCATCTACTCCTCCGTATCTATTGTGATAAAGACCCAATGAAGAGCTTTCCACAGGAGCTAGCTGAAATGCCGCCCGATAGGGTGGCTTTTAAGTTAGTTTAAAATACTTCCCAGATGAAGTAAATCACCCAAAATGTTGCGTTAAAAGCACCAAAAGTTAAGATAATAGCCCGAAGAATATATTTAAAATAATGAAAATATTTCCTCTCAGAAATTCTGAAAAAATATTCTTTCATCATTTCTCAGTAGTGTTTTCCAGTTTATGAGTCTCTCCTGTTAAATAATTTTCAGATTTTTTCGGTTTATCTGCAGATATACAAGCATACGTACTAATCTCTTTGAGTAGGTAAACCAATAGATGTCATTCCGAATCGTGTTTTCAACATATTACGTAATAACATTATCTTTTCTACGTACTTCATTTTATAATGATACCCAAGAATTAAAACTAAATAATGGAGGTGAAGTTCTATTCTGGGCTTCTACGATTTGCCTGAAATTCTGTTACTGACCGCTTAACATTTACTTTCTTTTTATTTTTATTTACATTCGTATTTTTTAAAATTCTTTTTCGTTCATTTTTTTCTTGACTGTGATTGGTGTTTCATTCATTTTTTATTTATGTTTTTTCTTGGTTCCTTCCTTCTTCCTTCTTCTCTTTATTTTTCACTGATTTTTATCGTTTTCTTTCATATTTTTTGCATCACTTTGTCTGACATTTTGAGTAAAGTTGTTTATATTCAATTTTCTTTTTTTTTTTTTTACTCGTTTTACTTGTCTTGGCTGCTTTTGACAATGTTTTGGCAGATTCGTTACACAAAATCCTCCATCTTAATGAATCTATTCGATGATGTTGATAGTTCTCATAATGTAAAACTTTTTGTCGGTTTATTCAGATCTGCTGAACACTCCATTAGCCACCATATCTATCGACTTCTTTTAGTTCACATTTTTCATTTACTTTCTTCTTTCATTATCTATTATTTTTATTTCTTTGAAAATTTATCATATTTACACAAATTTCACTGTATGTCCAGATGCGAAGAAATATCTACGAATATTTATAACTTACCAATATATATGTATATATATATATATATATATATAT
The DNA here is from genome assembly GCA_903632075.3 of Acanthosepion pharaonis. Taxonomy (NCBI): domain Eukaryota; kingdom Metazoa; phylum Mollusca; class Cephalopoda; order Sepiida; family Sepiidae; genus Acanthosepion; species Acanthosepion pharaonis. The sequence continues at coordinate 452,421 of CAHIKZ030004736.1, read as the reverse complement.
ATATATATATGTATGAAATAAAAATGACAATAGGAAAACTGGTAATTGCTGACGCGTTTCGTCAATGTGGACTTTATCAAAGCAAAATACGAAATTTTTTTTTTTTTTTTTTTTCGTATTTTTGCTTTGATAAAGTCCATTTGACGAAACGCGTCAGCAATTACCAGTTTTCCTATTGTCATTTTTATTCATAAATATTGTCTTCTCTACCGATTAAATCGGAGAAATTTTCATATATATATGTATATTGATCTTACTCTAAAAAGGTCTATATTAACAAATTGTCAAACTTAAATCCGCATTTTTAACTTAACAAAAATATCGCAAAATTTTAAAACAAAACAAACATCTTTAAGAAAATATCTCTGAAAATCTATAGTAACCTTAAAAATAGCAAAAATATACCTTCTTGAATTTTATTTATTTTAAATTATTTCGATTAAAAAACGACAGACAAGCCGAAGTTCGGAAATTGTTCAAAAAGTAATTCTCAAATAATTGTTTTTAGTCTCATTGAAAATATTCCCTTTGAGATTTCACGCACTTATTACAGCATCACCCACGCTTTTTAAAACAATCCGAAAAGTGATTTTCGAGTGACATCCATCAGCTAACTCGACCTGTTTTCCTTAATCTCGCCCACACACTAAAAGTGATTTCTTTTCAATGGTGATTTTAAATTAATAATAAAAGTCACAGACGGATAAATCGGAGATGTAGAAATAGGCGCTGACATATTTGTGTGATGAGTTATACTGAAAAAAAAATGCATGATATGAAGAATGCGAATTTTTATATTTAAAATGGCTGGATATTTTCCGGATAGTTCGTTGAATCTTTTTTCTAATTCACGCTTCACGCACTGTCAATCCTCAATTACCTTCGATTGTTCAGAATATTCGAGTGCTCTGTTTGTTGAAGGTCTTCCAACTGTGAATCGCCTATGATATTATTGATTTCTGGCGATTTGTGGAAATAAGTAAACTCAGATTTCAGATAAGAAAAATCAGCTGTTTCAGAACAATGTAAAGATCTTAACAAGCATTTCAGCTTTTAAATTGATTAAAAACAAAACGAGATCGCAACTGACAGATAAAAATGTTAAAATTCTATGCTACTACCAGGAAATAATTTTATTTCAAACATTAAAATTTAGGCAAAATCAAAAGTTTCGTGAAAGGAAATATAGCTCATCTTGTTTTTATATTAAATTAGTTGATTATAAATATTGCTAAATATACTGATATAAATATTTTACAAGAATTAATCAGTGTACCAGATTTTCATGCCACATTTGAACATCTTTGTAGAAAAATTAGATTAACGACCGTTTACCGGGCCCAAAGTTCTGGAAGTAGATAATGACTTGAATAAAACAATTAACTAAATGGAATAAGCCTAATTGACTAAAATAGTGATGCAATCTCGTCACAATATTCTAGGGCCTCATTGAACAATCGGATCTATTGAACTGCTTCGTCTACCGTTAATTGTAATTAATTTCGATATAATTAGTTATTAAAGGCGGATCTTGCACAATAATAGGGAAGATTATCTTATTTAAATTATTAGTTGTTAAATTATTAGGCTTTCTTTGAATTCATTCTTTGCTATCGTAATTAACAGCACTGTACATTTGTTTATCAGTTTTAGTCAGTTAACCTCTTTTAATGAAGTTACTGCCTCAATCCAATACCATGTGCCCGTCAAATGGTCAGTCAGTTAAGTGCAATACGTGAAATGGGGTTGGGCGATCATGTCTCTTTTGATTCATGACTGACTAGGCAGATTTTCCTTCAGTAGGCTCTCGTTAATTTCTGTGGTAGACTGGCTACCAACCAAGGCTATTTGGTCCAGTTTGTACTGCTATTAAATCCACAGCTGAGATTGTTTCATACTTTTCCCTACAGTATTTGCGCGCAAGTGAATGTAACGAAAGCGACTAGAATTCAAACTCGGCTCTTCGATTCCTCATTCCGAGCCGATATCCATTGCACCACCAATGGTAGTCAATCCCCCACCACCACCACCACCACCAAAATGATGCATGGGATGTCAGTGGTTAGATACCCCTAATCTAAGGGATCGTTTGGGACTTATGATGGTTCTTTTGTGGTATCTTTAGGGTAAGAGGTTTCCTTTCCAAGTATCATAAGACAGACATTACTTTCTAAGTAACATGAAAAAGACACTATTGTGTTACATCGTACCAGTTGCAAGAAAGAATTCCTGACAGGAAGGGACTGCCGAGATAACCTGCTAAGCCAGTATTGACATCATTTGAATAAATGGAATTATTGGCTCCTCTCTCCTCACCAATTAATTGAGATTTCCACAAGCGAGAAGTACGATAGTTCTGTTAGCATAGAACTTAAGGTTAGATCTAGCCATAGAAATCAATGATATAATCAAGATATTAACTTCCCAGACTACTAAAAAAGCGAAGATTGGAAGAAATTCTATCGGTGCTAGAAAGTGCTATAGCAGTTAGTGAACTTGAGAAGTGTAATTTCCTGAAAAAGATTTTATAAATTTTAACTGACAGTAATGCTACCTGTTCGCTCAATGAAGGCCGAATGTTTGCTGTATGGAAACGGTCATTAGAATGATCATTTTAAAAAGTAACCGAAAAGGATACAAGCAATGAAATTCAATAGTTAATTGTGCTAGGCTTTTTTAAAGTCGTTCATTCTGGTAGCTCTGAGCTTAAGTGAGTTGTGTTATCTAAACCACAAGCAGAATAACGTAAGAAATCTAATTTCGATAAAGTACCTTGAGATCATAAGTAGAGGCAGAGACAATATTTTTGTTGATATATAAACTATTTGTTTTCTTTAGGAACTGCCATAGATTTCGGGCCGTGTGGTTTGCAAAAGCAAAAAAAAACCTAAGATACTGATCGGTTGATCTGCCATTCAAAAGTTTACTGAAACATTTAATAAATAATAAAGGTTTATTTGGCTCAGCCATCTAGGACTTGGTTAGGCCATTCAAATTATAATTTTCACATATTTTGTCTTGTTTCATATTTATTTATTTTTAACTAATGAAAAGCTGTATGTCTAAACAATAGTCTATCGGATTTACTTGCCTCAGCCATCTAGCACTTCAGGTCATTCAAACAATCCTTTTCACATATTTTGTCTTCTTTTATATTTATTTATTTTTAACTAACAAAAAACGGTATAGAGTATCGGGATTTACTTGGCCATTTAGCATTTAATTAAGCCGTTCAAACTTGTTTTGATTATAAGTAGCGCAGTTGCATAAATGTGGATAGATAAAAAAATATGTAGTGGACTCTTCTGGTGATGTAGTAGACATCCAACAATATGTTTATACTAGAAATATCGTATTAAAGGAACTTTTAAATAGTCATTTAAAGATAAATAATTTTTTTTAAAGTAAGGTATGTTTAAATATACGGATATATTAAAATGTGTTTCATTTATTGTTTTCATTTAAAACTGGACGTCAAAGCAGCCGATTAATTTTGATCTTAATTTTACTTTTAATTTAATTTAATATTCGGGAAGTTTAAATAAGAAAATTTATAACAAGCTAGGTTTTTGATATTATGGACGTAAGCACAAAAAATATTTACGCATTCCGCTATTTCATGGCACAGGTAAACCATATCTATCTATCTATCTATCTATCTATCTATCTATCTATCTATCTATCTATGTCTGCCTGTCTCTCTCTTTCTCTCTCTCTCTCTCTCTCTCTCTCTCTCTATATATATATATATATATATATATATATATATATATATGCATGTTTCATTAAAAACTACAGACAAGGTAAGCTTTTTCTTGTGTTCGAACAAGAGTTCTCTTTTCTGGAGACTGTGTAAAAACTGTCCAAATGTTTTATAGTTCCGAGCGCTTTCGGCTATACCTTTAGCCATTATAAAGGATGATTCGATTTTTCAGCTTAATTGAGTGTGTGCATTATGTGTATGTTTTAGTGTGTTGTAGGGATGTTTTCATTTCCGAATAATTAGTTAAGCTGTTCTTATCTTGATTATTCTAGACGGTATTATAGACAAGATCTGCTATCACAGGGAGAAAGTAACACAGTATTCAATAGGTATTCCAGATCAGCCAAACAGCAGACACCTGAAGATGGCCAGAGGGCTACTTGAATGAAACGTCGTGTCTATAACATTTATAATAATCAAAATGAATAATAGACATTAGTTGAAATAAATTAACGAATATACTGACATTTTTTCTTCTCAAAGATTAAATACAAACTGATCACGTTTAGCAAGGACAGAACATCAAAATAAATTCTACCTTTCGGCTCTTTCTCTGTGGGATAGCAAGTCATAGCCAAATTGGTGGACAGGATGTGGGAGTCGAGGAGCAGGTGCATATAATCATCTGGCATCCAGGTGGCACCGTGCCTCAGAACAACATCTAGACATTTGATGTTCTACTTACCTTCGTCTTCCTTCACCCATCCACATACCTTGGTAGATAAATAGATATGTAGACTGGTGGGTAGCTGAGAGCTTCGGTCGACTGGTTGGTAAATAGTTCAACGTGTGAACTCTCCTGTGGGACAATAATATAACTACGGTTATTTCTCTTGTTTGTTCTTGCACTTGCGAATTTGATCCAAAATCTGTTTCGTTCATTAAATTGTTGCTATGTCAGAACTTCTGAACAACGACAGAACTAAATCCGACCTTAAGCGAGTAAAAATAGCAATAATAATCATAATATTAACTTCCCAAGTTGGAACAGAAAGAATCTAAGCGACGACATGATTGCATTCGTAAGAGAATCTTTGGGAAGTACGCCGTAAATTTGGTTTTAATGTGAAAGAGAAATTGTATGACTATCAGCCAGAGGCAGATGTAGAAAATGACAGCTATAAGATATTATGGGATTTCTCGGTCCAGACAGATCATAATAATCAGGCCATTAGAACGAATGCAATCAAGTCTAGGATAGACAGATCACAAAAAGAAAGAAAATGCAGGATATACGAACAAGCTGATGAGTCAGTTAACTTAGTGAATCTCCGATATTGGCACAGAAAGAGTTGTGGTCAATTTTGTTTACCAGATCAAACTCTATGGGTCATTTAATGCCGACATCTAAATATTTTGAATGCAATTTTAGGCCTTAACTACAGATATTTTGTACATCATTTTATACTTTCAGGATAAACGTATGTTTTTTAGATATATAGTTTGTAGATGATAAAACGTATTGCTGGTATTTTTTTATAAAAATGTATTGATGGTAATTTTACTATAAAAATTTATTGTTGGCAATTTTACTATAAAATGTATTTTTTATAGAAAAGGCATGGCACGTAGAACTAAAACACTCTACTCCGGTGGAATAAATAAAGGGTTCGTTTCGAAATTCCAACGTATATCACCTGAAGTAGACCAGAGAGTACAACGGCCGAAACTTCGTAAATATGACAATAAAGAATATGACAATAGTTCGAATAATGCAAATGTAAATAAAAATGTGTTGTTTGTATTTTTTTAATACAAAAATGTATTGCTGATATTTTTACTATAAAAATATATTTTGATACTTTCCTAGTGTTTTGATTCTGTTTGAAGGGATTTACTATATACCCATAGCTAGGACCCCCTAACAGGTACACCCTCCCGGATCATGGTGGACCTGGCAACAACACCAATTAAGAGGTGTTTCCAAGCGCCTTAAAACTTCCAATTTTCCGACCAGAGGCCTTGCTGCTGTATTTAGTTTATCGTCATAGAAAGCACAGAAAGAGTATAAGTGACAACATGATTGGATCGTTAAGAGAATCCATTGGGTCTTCTGTTCCATTTTGATCGCTAGGAAATACGGAAAAGATATATCAGAGACGCTGTTAATTTCAGCAAAAGAAAGAAAGAAAGACAAACAGGAAAGTTGTGGAATTTTAATGGGTACTACTAGTTTTATAATACTTCTCTCTGTTGTTCAATTATTTTTTTTATTAAGCGGCTCGTTAGTTTGAACCGGTACGGTTGAAAATTCTCCACTAGCATGACTATTCCAGACGGCACTTATGTTTAGGACAAAGTGTACTGATATAGTATTTAACATAATCATATTCAGGAAATACTGTAAATAAATAAGAAAATTTATTCATTCATTATTAACACAGAAGCTATTAGGCCAAAATGGAGCAAACAACCGGTAAGTAAAAATGTATATTACATAAAAAGAGCGCCTGCAATATGAAGAAAACGGGAATATTCGTTGAATTAGAAAAGAGTTTACGACAAGGTAAGAAGTACATCATTTGCAAGAACAATTACCATTTTCCCATATATTCAAAATGTATTCTGATCTCCTTTTTTGAACACAATTAAAATTTTGGCATTGATTGCCGAAAGAAAAAGAGCGTTCAATTCATTTACCACCTGCTGTGAAAATGAATATGTTCAAATAATAGGGCAACGGTTGAATTTTTAATGGATGTCCTCTGGCAGATTTATAATGGCTTTTAGTAAAATATTTCTCGACATCTATGTCATCAATTGAATTTACTATTCTAAATACCTTTCTCGGTTGATGTTCTTTTTTGCACTATTCACCGAGACTCCATGCTAACATACTTAACTCTCAGATATATAGGGGTCCCAAAATCTTTTAAGTGCTTAGGTCTCCTATGGGTCTTAATTCAGCCCTGGTTGTTAATATGAGATGTACAAAGAAACTGAGTTTAAAAAATTGAACTATCAATGAAATAAAAGTAGAGAGGAAATCATCTTCTATCTTATATGATCGGTGCTAGAATATTTATTTACCTACTGATAACTTTAATTATTTTCGTCGTTTGAATTATGAAGTATGAGCTTACCATGAAAAAATTAAACAATGAAATGATTTTGCAATTATATTATACTTATATTTATATTAAAAAAAACCACGTCGCTTTGCATTTACACTTGGAAGCTTTTCTCACCAGAAAAGAAACGTGTTAGACTTGATTTAATATAGGTATTTAGAATAGTAAATTCAGTTGATAACATAGATGTCGAGAAATATTTTACTAAAAACCAGTGTAAATATGCATGTGCTTCTTTAGGCAGTGGTGGTTAGCTGGAGAATAGATTCGCCAGTTAACCACCTCCATCTGAAGAAGCACCTATATTGCTGAAACGTGATTGCATTTATGTTTATAACATGTTTTTGTTATAATTGTTAATAAATATTACATATATGTGTAATATTTATTAACAATTATATATATATATATATACACACACACACACACACACACACATATATATATATATATATATATATATATATATATATATATATATATATATATAACAAAAAACAGTTAACTAAAACCAGATGTAAACATACACAAAACTTTAATCTTGAAAACGAATGAAAGAAACATTCGAAAGTACTCGAAAAAATAATATAAATTAAAAAATAAATATGAAGTTTTTCTTTTTCAAATTTACTGATAGCATAATACAATTAATCCGGAAATTTGACAAATTTAATAAAAAAAATTGATACACAACTTGTCGATATTATTTAACCCAACATGTTTGAAGTAATAATTGTTGCCGAAAGACACATTATTTAAATTATATGATTCTATAGAAGGACATTATCACCTTGCTAGTGGTGAAATGATTATTTTAAAATATATGGTAGGAGTAGAGGATTTTATCTAATTCGAATTCTAAAAAAAAGGATTGACTCGAACAGATACTGTTCCAGAATAGACCAAGTATAGACGGCAATTAAGAAAAAGTTGGAGAAACAGTAATGTCCATAGGTCTAAAATTAGACCGGGTGTTCTTTTTGTTTTGTTTTATTTTTCAGAAAATAAAAAAAATGTTAATGATTCTCTAAGATGTATTCGCGCATTTGTCATATTTATTATATACTAGAAATATAACCCGTCTTCGATCGGGTCTTTCATTACTGGAAATTTTTTACCGTTCAATTGGAGAAGTTTAAGTTAGGCCACTCTCCCACTCGAAAATCAATATTAGTAACAACATTTGGGTGCAACCGAGGCACATCCCCAAATGGGGAGTTAACAATTTGAAGTGGGGGTTCTGAAAAGGGCTGTTTTTGCGTTCTCAATCTTGTTTCTCCTCAGCCGTTAAGTCATTTGATCAGCAGTTTCAGCCTCACGCGCAACAGCAGTTGAAGAGGCGTTTCTCCTCAGCCGTTGAATTCTTTGATCATCATTTTCAGCCTCACGCGCAGAATCGGTCAGATATGCTCTTATGGAAAACTGATGGCTACGTTGATCTTTGAACTCAGTGGCTCTGATTGAAGCATTCCGAGATGCATTTTGAGACAGACAAACTGAATATTCTAAAGACGATTCGCTGCGACCTCTTTTCTTTGGTGGCATGTCTTAGGCAACTATGAATTGTCAAATGGAATGCGTGGGCAAATACCAGAAGAGAACGCTGTAAAGTTACAGGGATCACTAAGCTCGAATAACTTTAGGATAGGTTGTAAAAATAAACGTTGAGTAATAAAAAAACAAGTTTACTTATTACTTATGGTGAACGCAATGCAAAAACTGGCAGGATAATAAAAAAAAAATTAAATTGGGAACGGCTATAAACGACATTGAAAGCAACACCTTAAAAGTGTAGTAGTAGGCTTTATGCAACGGAAAAGGTGACCTCACTTGAGAAAGGTTGAATGCTTGGCCAAGAGAAGCGGAATGTGTAATTTGGACTCAAACCTGGTACTGAAGAATTATCTATCAAACAAAAAAATTTCATCGAAATTGGATGAAAACTGTGGAAACATATAAACAACATCCGATCACACACACACACACACACACACACACACACACACACGCGCGCGTGCGCGCGCACGCATGTTGAGAATTATAGATATAGATAATATTATTGTATTAATTTAAACTATTTATTTTTATTAAAGTCTTTATGAAAGATATATATCCAAGAACTGATAGTAAATAGTAAAACGTTGCTGAGAATTATAATGGACAGGAAGTAGTGGAGAGCCATTGTAGCAAACAATGAGAACTCAAAACTGACACTGAAGAATTATCTATCAAACAAAAAATTCATCGAAATCGGATGAAAACTGTAGAAACACATAAACAACATCCGATCACACACACACGCATTTTGAGAATTATAGATATAGATAACAAGTTTTTAGAATGCTTTTTCAAACAAAACTTAGCTGTTCTTATGAGTGTTTTATGTGTCTTTCAAAGTCGTAATTTTGATATTTTTAAAATTTGCCAGGTGTTAATAAATACTTTGTTGTTTTTGGCTGACAGCCTCTTCTACCTGAGAAAAAATCCAGTTTTAATCTTTTAAATACTTATTTTAATTCACCATATTTTTATTCAGCTCAACGATTCGTTCGACTCATCAATTTACTTCTAGGTCAATCTCTTCCCAATTATGGGTTAAACAGCAAGGCAGACTGTTCACTTCAGTCTAGGTTGACAACCAGTCTAAAATAAGAACAACTCTAGATTTAAAACAGTTATTTAGAATAAGAAAGAGACAATTAAAATTGCTATGACATAATGAGGAAAGAAGGCTTGGAGAATCTGACACTCACATGACAGGGCAATAGGGACAGAGAAAAGTAGCGAATAGCCTACTAAACGAGCTTGTTTATATAGATGACAGGCCAGGGATTGGGAGAGTTAACGCAAAGATAAATTTTACTAATAACTACAAGGGATAGGAGGTCGTGGAAAGCCATGATTGTCTATATTCTTAAAGGACACAGCATATAGACAAAATCATGCAGTTCACAATCTCTATAGTCTCGACTACAACTGCATCAGTGTATTATTATTATTATTCAAACATTATTTAATTTAATTTCTAGGACAGAACCAGAGACCTAAGGTCAGAAATGGCGTCATGATATTTTCCACTAATCATTTTTGTAAAAAAAGAAAACTCCCCCCAAAATTAAGATCACACAGATTTTATATAGATATTTTATATAGATTTTATATAGATCTATATTTTATATAGATTTTATATAGATCTATATTTGATATAGATTTTATATAGATCTATATTTTATATAGATTTTATATAGATCTATATTTTATATAGATTTTATATAGATCTATATTTTATATAGATAAGGCTCTTCATTACGTGTAAGCTGTACTTCTTTTTCTTACCTGCATTTGGTTTATAATGGCAGATGCCAGGTTATAATCAATGACAAGCGAAGGATGTGTGATAATTTTGTTGTTGCTGCTGTTTCCACTTAAACAAAAGATGGCTATTAACAGAAAAACTTAAACTTGTGCTAGTGAGAACTATTTTTTCTCTTGATATCTTGGAGATATTATGCACCAGGGATTTTGATGATTTGTCCTTCAGTTCCTTTCTTTATCAGAACCAAGCCAACATCATTATTATTATTATTGTATTTTTGGTAGTGTTGTTGTTGACCATTTTTTTTATTATCTATCAAATAACAAAATATATCACCGACTCAGTATCTTAAATGAAATACAGATTTTAATAACAGACGCCTCATCACTAAACAGTACTTGTTAGTTTGAAAAGACACTTATGGTACAAAGTAGGAATTATGTTTTGTTTGACACCGATTACTTAACATCTCACTTAGAAGCAAGATTCTAAAAATGAAATGCAACGCCTTTCTCCTTCAATTCTTTCTCTTTCCATTTTTGAAAATCACCCAAATGTTCGCAATTTAAACGCATTCTTTACTCATGAGAATGGAGAACACTGTTTAAATGTCCCTCCAGACACTGAAAAGCTACAGATATCTTATTTTTCTCCTCTACTTACCTAAATAAGACCTGTTCCTAGTACATGAAGCGTCGACAATGAACTCTGGCTCAAGCTATCGTGTTTCCCGTCTCTAAACTCTTAAGAAAACAAAATTATTAAAATCATTCAAGGGATGAGTTAAAGAAGACAGTGACTGGCCAAAATGAAGTCTCATTTTTTTTAATTTTTAACTTTTTTTTTAGCCCTGCGTAAGAATATTCTCGTTATCAATATAAATGCTGCCATTGTAGCGACAGAGATTGAGATTCCTTTATCCGAAATTCTTGGGACAGGAAGTGCTTCGGTTTTCAGATTTTTTTCAAATTTTGGAATTTGTATATATTATCTGAAAATGGGGCAGCTTGTGAATGAAACCCAAGCATAAACACGATATCCCTTTACATACAACTTATATATATAACCTGAAGGTAGATTTATATACATACCATATACCCTGAAAATAGTTTGATATCAAATTTAATCAAGACAACCAAGACTATACAATCCAGTCTTCTATTTAACCTATAACATGGTATGGTGAGAGATTGATACCTTTCCCAAAGGAGCATAAGTGAATGTAACGAACCCGACTACAATTCCAACTATATTCTGCGATTTCTCATTCCTAGCCGATATAACACAGCGCACATCCATTAAACTCCATCCGAAACATACTAGTAGAAAATACAAGCATAATAACTTCATCCACATGTAAAAAAAGATTAAAAATAATGGAAGCCTTAATAATAAAAAAGAAAAAAGCCAACACTCAATAATATAACTACGAATACGGTCACAATGTGTTGTGTTAGGAAAATAGAACATCCCTATAACTCTAGAAAAATACACACAATCCATACATTCAATTAAAAAGCAAAAATAAAATCATCTTTGATATTAGCTAAATGTATAGCCGAAAGCGCTCGGAATTACAGAACATTTGGACCAAGTTTTCATTACTGCGATTTTTACGTGATTTTTTGCGACGAATTTTTTGTACGATAACAATTTTTATGACTTCGAAATAGATCCGGGAATAATCAAAATTAATTGCGAAATTCAGCGAAGTCACCCATGAAATAAAGATAATTGTTTGTACGCAAAGTAAATCTCTTCCGGATTTTTGCTTTCCTGCCAACTTCAATCTTCATAAATTTGAATGCAACATCAACCGCCATTTTCTGATTTTCAGAAACATATTCTTTTATTTTCCTTTCTCCTCACTAAAATCTTCTCATTCTCTTTCATTCCCAGTGACCCCTCCCATCATAGTGGCATTATCGCCTTGCTTGGGGGAAATGATTAAAAGATAGAATTAATATTGGTGATCATAATTTTAACGTCATATACGCGGATAACACCGTTGAAAGTGAACTCAGAAGGAAAAATACAAAATCTTCTAGAGAATGTAGCCAAGGAAAGCGAGAAGAAAAGACTAACTATACTGGAATATTTTCTTAGAAAAAAAAATAAAAGTGTGCTGAACTGTTACATCATATCTATCTTTCTATATGGCTGTGTGTGCTGGACAATTTCCTTACAGATGAAGAAGTGACATGAAGCAACAGAGATGTGGCTCTACAGAAGGATGCTGAGAATACCATAGAATGATGATAACGCATACATACATACATACATACATTCGTACAGACATATATTTGTTTTTTCGGTGTGTTCGGAATAAACGCTACTGCTATTTAGGCAGCACACAGCTACATCTTATAAAGTCAACCATGAGAATAAATTAAAGCCAATTATCAACAAACCTATTGAAAAGGGCTAAAGAACTTGCCGAAAGCGCTTGGGACAATGGACACTGCGGGCAATTTTTATACTCCCTACAAGCGGAAAAAATTAAGAATACTAAAATAACTCAATAAAAATTTTCCTTGTCTGTCATATTCAACGAATATATATCGGAGCATCGGAATCGTTATCCCCTCTCCTTATTCCCTTTCTCTTCTCTGGTGGTGATGGCAGAAATGGCTGTGAAGACCTAGCCTACTCTTGAAGAGTTGTGAGCAGGAGTCACAGAGCTTGTGGGTTATTTCAGTTGCCAGCTTTGAACCGAAGAACCTGCAGGTCTAATATTTGCTGATGATTTCTTATCTTATCATTTAATGAAAAAAATAAAGACTCTGTTTTGTAGAAATTCTTAATTCCTTTTTCCTGGCAAACGCAAGCATTAAAAACAAACAAACATTTTTCACTTAAAACTGAAGATAACGAGAAAGTTTTCACAACGGCTGGCATTGTAATCTACATTTAGTCAGAATTAGATACGTCGCCCTTTTTTAAAAAAATGTATATTTTGGGGATGATTAATTTTCTCTTGCTTAAACAGCAGCCTTATGTAGGATTAATAAAAACATATTCTAGGTCATCTCATTGAATAAAAACCTCAGAACGTTGGCATCACTGGTTTTATTTATCTTATAATCTATAATTGGCATTTCCTTGAGATATATACAGAGTTTATTAAATTTCTTTCATAAGTTAGCGTTGATTTGTCCGGAGTCCAGACAGCACCTGGAGCTCCCACGCTCTAATGGTGAACAGGTTGCGAGAAAAGATTACGAATCACTGTTTCGTTGAATATGCAACTTAGTCGGTAACAAGGCCAACATAATGTGACACCCGGCATGAATTAAATTCATTATACTTTGTCTTTTCTCTTCTCCTCACTACACAAAAAACTTCCTGTCTTTTGTTGCTCTAAGTAACTTGACTTTTACCATCCATTTTTTGTTTTTGCAATCTATTCATAGAATTTCGTGGCACTTCGATGTGGTGTAATGGTTAGCAAGCTTTCCTCGCTAGATCCCTTACGAGTGAGTAGTGAATTTGATCCTCACTGTGTGCGCCATACTTTCGGCTGTCTGCCGCATCTCATATATATATATATATATATATATATATATATATATATATATATATATATATATATATCAGCATTTTGGCTCTCTCGTAAAACTGTTTACAGGAATCGACATACTAGAAAAAAGATGTCTTTAATCCATTTTATTTCTTTGGCATCGTTTAGAGATAAATTCTATCGTTTTCTACAAACCCAAGTAACTCTTGCCAATTTTCAGCTTCTATAAGAAACATACTAAAAAATAACCACCAAGTAATGAAGACGACCGAAGAATGAACCGGCCGAAACATTGTGAAAAACGTAAGAAATGTGTAGACGGTAAAAAAATAACTGAATATTAAATAAATTCATTTAAAATTTTTCGGAAGAAAGTAAAGTCGTTTAATAAATATCAATCATTTTCATGAAATATTATAAATAGCAGCACATTATGTTCTTGGAAACTCAGAAGGGGGGGGTGCTTAAAAAGTGACCCACCTAATAATTAGAGTTACCATAGGAATTGCTAATAACACAAGACCAAACTATAGCGAAAACCACGCACCTGATTATAATTATACTTACACAGGTCCAGTGCCGAAACGCGTGGCTGGAAAGGAACAAAAATATCATTTCAAAATCTAAAAAGAAAAAAAAAACATATCTCGTCAGAGGATCGAATGTTGAAAATGTTTGCCAGGAAATTGATACAAAATTTAAGATCTTAACTCGTCACGGTTTTAATCTCGGTCAACAACCAATGCCGCGAAAATTCAGAAATAAATTACTTGTCAATAACAAGTTATAGGTTATATTTGATTTTATATAATTCACCTACAGTGTGTTAGCAATGGTAAAAAGTTGTTCTATACTGGAGATTAAGTGACAATAAGCTTCTTCAATACTCCAGCACCCTCCTCAGTATAGCCGTTATATTTTTTTTAATAATGCTGTCATCTGAATGTTTCCTAGTCTTACGTTGATTTCCATTTACTTCAGACTTTCTTGCAAATACTCCAGGGCCGATCTCTTCACTTTGATAACAACTGGCACGACTCTCATGTTTCATGTTCCATCAAATCTCTGACACTCACTTTCTGATTAATTTCATGTCCCGGAGTAACAGTGAAAACCATATTATGGCAGGTTTTTTGTTCTTATTTCCCGCTACTAGATTCGGCCTACTAGCTTGAATTGGGCGAGACCTGTTTGAATATGAATTGGGCGAGACCTGTTTGAATATGAATTGGGCGAGACCTGTTTGAATATGAAAGTCCCACAGGATTTTATTTCTTTCTCTCAGATTCTGGACTTTGTATATACCACTGCTGTGTATCGTCAAAATGGTCCCAATGAATTCACTCCCCATTTCCTTATTATTATTATTAGTAGTAGTAGTAGTAGTAGTAGTATGTTGGTGTCGCACATTGACGTAATCAATGGAAATTCTGTTCTTGAAGCATGTTGTCAACAAAACTCCTTACAACTCAAGAATCCTTGCAGAGCAAATGATGACTGTTTTCTGGTGGTATGCAATCCCGCTATCAATTCCAATTTTCTCTAAATGATCGTTCAAGTTTTTCTTTTTGGTAATGTTCCAGGTGCTTCCATTACTACAGGAATTACTTCAACAACCGTGTTTCCTAGCTTCTTCAAAACGTTAGCCAGATTCTGGTATTTTTCAATATTTTCAGTTTCTTTTGACTCCATTCCTGGATTATATGGAACAGTAAAATCAATAATTTAACACATGCTACTTTACTTATCGATAACAAAAAGATAATGTCTTCGTGTTTCAATAAAATGATCAAGAATTATCTTGTGTCTGCCATTTTCTACCACTGCCACTGTCTGATATAACATTTCTTTCCTATTGAAGCCAAATTTACGGCGTACTTCCTAATAGATGTCATTCATCCAATGTCATGTCATCCCTTATACTCTTTCTATGCTGACTCGGGATTCTCCGATTATGGTATTAAATGTACCATGAGCTTGCCCACACATCCTGCATTTGTTTTCTTGTGATTTGTCTATCCTGTCCCGGATTGCATTCGTTGTCATGGCCAACTCCTGTGTTCCTAACGAAAATGATTCTGTTTCTCTCATTCACCCAAAACAAGCTCGTTATATAGGTTATTCGTTGTTTCTCTTCTGTCCGTTTTGCCTTCAATATGTCCTATGTGTATCAAATTCTCCAAATCCTCTTTCAAGTTTCTATGGGGTGCTTCAAGTGCTCGCATTACTACAGAAATTACTTCAACAGCCGTTTTTCCTATCTTCTTCACCACCCTAGCCAGCTCCTGTTATTTTTCAATCTTTTCAGTTTCCACTCTTGTATAGTATAGAACAGCAAAATCAATAATTTGACACTTGCTACTTTCCTTATCGATAACAAAAAGGTCAGGTTTTCGTGCTTCAATCACATGATCTGTCCGAAGAGAGGAAACTCATAATATCGAATGACTGCCATTTTCTACCGAAAGATTGATGGTTAATAATTGCTTTGAACGAATCACTCCTATGGATCTTGATGAAGATCTAACTTCTTCAAACCTTATGGACTGGCGCTACACAATCACAAATAAAGAACTGTGCTAAATAACAGAAATCACATCACTTTAGGACTTTCTGCAGCAGCAACAATTAAAATGACTATCACATGTAATAAAAGGCTGCTCGGTCAATGAATCCTTATAAGGAAACGGCTAATATTACCG
This sequence comes from Acanthosepion pharaonis, assembly GCA_903632075.3. NCBI lineage: Eukaryota > Metazoa > Mollusca > Cephalopoda > Sepiida > Sepiidae > Acanthosepion > Acanthosepion pharaonis. Next base: position 436,049 of record CAHIKZ030004736.1, on the reverse strand, counting down.
TTACAATTATGTCAGGTCGATTCTGGCTGATGTCTTGGAATGTGACAAGACAAGAGATGAAGTATATGGACGTAGATATTTATAAGGAAAAGAATTATCCAATAGATATTTACATATTCTACCTAAGATCTAAACAGTAAACTTTATGATAAAATTTGGTAACTGCTCACACAACTGTACGTTTGCTCAAGAACAGGCGCGTAGGCTTGTAAAAATGTGAAAAGGGCCACGCCATGGGGCAATGGTTAACAAGCACATCATCAACCTTCACTTTGAAATCCCCTAACATGGGTAACAAGCTATTATTGCAAGTGATTATTACTAAAAGGAGTTCGATTTTCACATAGTAACCCATACTTGATTGCCTAGTCGATTGATTTTACATATCAACACTTGTTGGGGTGTTCAATCTCGAAACTTTTTTTTGTGTGTTATTTGAGTCTATACACATTTACTTCGGGGATGGGTAAATATTGGTTGTTTGTATTTGGGTTTGCAAGCATTTACTTGTAGTTAGTCCCTTTGGGGAAGGGGTACGTATTTCAGGTGATGAAGTCGGGGTATTCTAGACCCTGATGACAGGAAATAATACTCCAAGGATCAAAAATGGCCGATTCAGCCTATTTTCATTCTTCTTCATTTGTCATATATTCTACCAATGCTTCTTTCGTCGTTATTACCACATCTCGTCCGCTTCAAGTTTCTTTTAATCATCCTTTGTCTGATATTCATTGCCATAGGAGGTTAGAGATTACTTTATTATTTTAACCATTTAACTCCAAGCAAGGCAATAAAGCCACTAAGACGCAAGAGGTTACTGGGTGTTAGAGAAAATGAGAAAAAGTACTATTAAGGAAAGAGAACAATAAAAGAACAAGAATTAAGAAGACAGAAGATAATGATTGACATTTCATTTAAATTTTTGAAGGTGTTGTGGAGTGATTTCACAGTGGAGGCTTGTATTTGTACTAAGTCGGTCCTAAAATAGGTTCGACGTACAAAACATTAGGAACTTGATATAATAAGCATTGCGCAGAGTAATCTAGTTGTGGTCGCTGATACTTTAGTATTCGACTAACTGTCGTCCGACATCGATTGACTCACCGACTCGTTACTCTTACTACTCCTACTTATTATAGGTGGGAGAGTCTATTAACTATAGAATAGGTGTGTTTCACTATAACAGAAGGTCAAAGTTGACCGGGAAGTAAGAAGACGGGAGACAGTACCACAATCGAGAAGTGGGAGAGAAGAAACGGTCAGCATAGAACTTATGCTTACATCTAGCCATTTCATCTGTAAGATGATGAGACCTTAATGTCAGTCTAGTACTGCGCTTAAATCCATAAAGTCTAGGTACCAAAGAGTAAAGCTCGTTAGACCGTGACTGAAGCCGAAATTTTATCAGGGATCTTTAAATATATAGCATAAGGACCACCAGGTGTGTTAGCAATATTCAGTGTACAGATGAATGATAGATTTCTATAGAAATGACAACAGATACATGCTTTTGGATTTCTCCGTGACGAATAAAAATGAACCAATACTGTGTCTGATGAGACCTAACCGCCAATCTAGTATTGCTTTTAAATTCATAAAGTCTAGGTACGAAAGTGGAAATCTCATCAGAACAATTACTCTGAAAATATCTATAGAAAAAACACAGAGTATCTATGTCACGGCAGTGAATCATTTCCGTACTGTTTTCAATGTTTCTAATGTTATCCATCAACGCATTGCTTCTTTCATCAACGATCTTTCGGATGTCATCAATTCCCGACTCAGTATCTATGCATACCACTATTTACTTCTGCCTTAATGGTAAGGTTTGATAAGGTTCAGTCTGTTGTTAATTGGGACAAAAAATTGTTTGTTAATTTTAACGCCTCCAAAACGAAACTACTCTCTTTTAATCGACTTTTTGATGCTAACCTTAAGGAGAGTGAATTGTGTCTTCTAAGGCAAATGTTTTCTACTGATAGAAAGTGGATCGATTATATTGAATCAATTACTAGGTCTACTAGCACAAAAGTTGATTTGCTGTGTCGTTCGAGACAATTTTTTTTCGTCCACTTTTGTAAGTACTTTTCTTTTACACGTTTGTAAGTCTACCATTCTTCCATACATTGAATATTTCTGTCATATCTGATCGGGGGCTTCTGCTATCTATTTAGAGATGCTTGACAAAATCCAAAGAAAAATCTGCAACGTTATTGGTCTTGAGCTGGTATATCTCGTCAGTCACTTTTGCATTGTTATAACGTAGCTTCCTTGTTCCTATTCTGTAAATATTTATATGATTATTGTTCTGATGAGCTTTCCTCTTTGGTACCGCGACTTTAAGAATTTAAGCGCAGTACTATATTGGCAATTAAGTCTCATCATTTTACAGTTAAAATTAATAAGTGTAACCGTAAGTTCTATGCTAACTCTCTTCAAGATTCATGATTTTCAGTTAACTTTGATATTCAAAAATTTAAATTCCACATCAATCGTCAACTTCTGTATCTTTTATTCCTGTTCTTTTTTATCATCGCTACTTGATAATGATTTTTCCCAGACTTCTTCACACTCAGCAACGTCTCGTGTTTCAGTGGCTTTATAGCCTTGATTGGGGTGAAATGAGTATTTAGATTTAATGTAATTTTCCTCAAAATGTATTTTATATATATATGTAAAGCGTCTCGTTCATTTATTCGATCAAGTTCCGTAGACTCCACAGAAGAGTATGGAGCCACAGCTCTGAAGATGATAGGCGTATTCATAGCAAGTAGTTTCTTACGGAATGGAATTGCTAGAACCTAATTTTGAATTAAGAGTTGCCTTTCTTCTAGATTGGTTGCTTACCAGGGCTAGAGAGTCCAGTATGATCTGCTATTTAACATACAGCCGGGGAAAGAATAGATGGATTCATATTTTTCCCAACGAAATCGATTGAAATTTTAACGCTTTCTCTATTTTAAATAAGTGTATCATTAATTTAATAATAAATAAAAGAATGTATTTACATAAAAAAAAACTATTTTACCTTCCTCTGATAACGAAGTTTTGAGATGAAACATGAAACATGCAATTTCGTTAATCGATGTATATATATATTATATTTATATATATATATATATATATATATATATATATATATATATATATGTGTGTGTTCTGTTCATCTAATGAATTCAATTATTTCTGTTTGTACCTTGACATGTAAGCATATGTTTATATTTGTCTTCTACCAGGCTCTCCAGTTATTAATGATCAGTTAATTGCTCTTTCGTCAGTAGAGAATTAAAAAATATGTAAATGTTTTGTGCAAATTATTATTTTTCTTCAAGAGGACCACAGACACCTGGTACTAAATGCAGAGAAAGTTCTACAAATGACATCATTGGATTGTAGCCAAAAATGGCCTCCATAAAATAAGCTTTGTGCACGAAGTACACTCAACACAAATATTGTTTACTACTAAGATGAGCGTTATATAAATCTGAAATAAAGCAGTGAAAAGTAATTTCATTCTGGCTTACTTTACTGGTTCCACACACATCACAAATAACTGTTGGAACAGCTAGGTAACCTTGACATATTTGGGAAGGAATATTAGAATAATCCAGAACTTATACTGGCAGCAAACCGCTTATATACAGATAGAAAATTAATTCAGTAAATATACAAAAATAGAAAGGGGTGTAAGACAAAGATGTAACAGAGAACTGACCCTGTTTAAATGTTTAATTGTACGAAAACGTAGGATGGTGCGTTGAAGGAATTACTAATTGGATAATAATACTGTTCAACAATGATTTTGCCGTAGGAAGACGAATGCAGTTTTCTAAAAAATTTTTAGTAGAAAACGAAAATGAATTCAATTCCAGTGTTTTTGTAATTTACAAGTTATTTTTTCCAAATTTCGAAAAATTTACATTTTTTAGATCTTTTTGTCGACAAAATGTTAAGTAATTAAGTGTAATTATTAAAATTCTTAGAAGATTAAGTTGAATGGTTGAGAATTAAAAATGATTGTTTCAAAACAATAAAATGAACTTAAGAACGGTTCCAATAAGAACAGAATCCAGAATTAACTAGCCAGAGGGCGAAAAGTGAGACATTCAAAAGAGAAGAGGCACTGAAATAGTGAGAGGTGCATTCGAAAAGCTTTGAAAAGTATTAAGAAACAGCAAAATTTTGTTAGAAACAAACAAAACAGTATTGAACTGTTACGTACTATCAGTCATCCTATATTCTGGAAAAGCTCACAGATGAAGAAGAAACTTGAAGCAATAGAAAATATGGTTCTAAAGATGGATGCTAAGAATACCATGAACATATGAATAACGATGAAGTCTTAAAGAAAATGGAAATAAAAAGGATACCTATACTTAAGATCAGAAAGAGACAGTTGAAATTTTGAAGGCATATAATGAGGAAAGAGGGCTTAGAAAATTTGATATACACAGGTAAAATGAAGGCAAGAGGGACAGAGTAAAGCAATGCATGACCTACATAGCGAGCTTGTGTAGATGGAGTACGATGAACGCCAACGTCCGGAAGTTAAACGGTACAAAGAAGAACCTAAAATATATATATCGTCGTGGCTTGAGCAAAGAGTGTCATTACCACCTGCCTCATGGATGGGTCATCATCCACTACTGGGCACCATAGCCATGTACCGTGTGTAACAGCAAAATTGTCCAAATCGTGTAACAGCATAATTCCCTCTCCCACAAAATGTTTAATGTCTAAAAAGACATTAAGTTAAATAAGTTTCTTTTTTCTCGGTTTAAACATAAGACGTTTACCATCTTGACACCATTCGTCGTAAGAATCACTGAAAAATCCTTTGCGTTATTCAGTTAGAAAGAAAACAGGTTAAAATAGTTTTGTATCAGCCCCACTGTCTTCTCGACTGAGCAATAGTGATAAGAAAAGGATCATTCAGGCCTTCAGTAAAGGTACCAACATTCATACTCTTCATCTTCAAAGTGCATTCAAGAACGATCAAGAGAACGGAGAATAAGTTTTAAAAAGAGCAAACAGCAGAAAGGAAAGTTAGATCAGCTGGTCACAGCAAGAAGAGGGATCATCATTTCAACCTAAAGCTAAAGCGGTCAATTACGAAAAGATCCAACTAAATTCATAAGACGTTTGGTGAGAGATAAGTTTCAGCTATGACAATCCAAAGAGCAGTAAAAAACAACAAAAAGAACTTAAAAATGAAATCGTACCTAAAACGTGTGAGGCACCTTGTTACACCACGACAGAAAATTAGAAGGTTACAGTGGGCGAATATCATCTTGAACAAGTTGGAAAATGATCCTGGAATAATATATATATTTGAACTTTATTTCAATACATTATGAGTTTCCGATCCTTTGCTATGATTAATTAATGATGAATTTGTTATTTTCATTTATGATCGATTTCTTCAAGATACTTGTGTTAAGCTTGGGAAATAATTATACATTCCTATTCCTTAGAGTAGAGTCCAATAGTGTTATAAAAATCTCAGAGAATTTCAGTAAGATATATTTAATCATTTCTAAGATACAACAGTTCAGAGGTTAATTTGCTGTTACACGATTTGGACAATTTTGCTGTTACACACGGTATGATACAGTATAGCTGAGTGGCGGACTCCCTACACTCAAGTCAACAGCCTACAAGCTTGAGGACATTAACTGTGGTTGACTTGCCCGGCTCTCAACCCAACTATGTGAAAGGATCTTTTCAGATGCTTAGCTACGCAGAGACCCTACGACCACTTCTGATCATGGGACTGATGATGATGATGATGATGATGATAGAAAGATACCTTTTAAAACGTGGATAAAATATTACGCCCCTTACAAATCATACTAACTACATGAGAGCATGAAGAAGACGTGAAAAAGCGTCCCAAATCTTGGTTCATGAAATAAAGAAATAATTATATGTTCATATTTTAATGTTACACACACACGCACGCACACATACAAACATACATACATAGATGGATATACTAAAGAATTAATAGATTTTCTAATCCGACACTTTTATTACTTCAAACATTATTATCGCGGATAACTGTATTTTAAATAGATACCCCATTTTTTGAATATTTTAAAAATTTTTTAGACGGTATATATTATATCTATTGGCCTACGCATTAGATAAGTCTCAGTAAAGACAATGTAGATTGACTGCCGGAGAGCACATTTTTTTTTATTGAGATTTCTCGAATGCGAAATCAGACATACGATACACCATTTAAAATTTTAAAACATAAGCAAAATATGGTGAGTCTATTTCAAATACAATTATCCACTAAAATAACGCTTGTAACAGGTGGGTTTGATTTGTGCGGGTCGTTTGTTGGTATGCATTAAAAACAAACGTAGGAAAATATTCATTAAACTCATACACAAACACTTCTACTCATTAATCGCTCTTCATAAGATATTCAACAAAATCACAGTAAAAAATCAGTTACAGCTGCACCGAGAACATGACACAAATATTAAAAATGCACATCGAGAAAACAACCAACAAATCAAACACACGTGTAACTGCAGAACAAAGAACGAATGCCTCTTAAAGGGCAATTGCTTGCAGAACAATGTAATATACCAAGCCACTGTAAAATCAGTCGATAATGAAGTAAAAAATTATGTGGGAGTAACTGAAGGACCCTGGAAAGAAACTACGCACACAAAAGATCCTTTACAAATAGTAACTACGCGAAGAACACAATGCTTTTAAAACATATCTAGGAGATTAAAAGCAAAAATTAAATCACACCAAAATATCATGTAAAATAAGGAAAACAGCATTAACATTAGCAAAGAAAATGATTTCTGTCCAGCTATTAATGAACACACGCTAAACAACGCATTAAACTTAGCAAAACAATACATGAATATTCTCAATGAGGACATAAATATAATTAAATACTGCAGAAAATCAATATTATACCACAAAAAAAAAACATGGCCAAAAAAATAACAATAATGATGGTGCCAATGAAGGCCAAGGGGCTTGCGTAGCCGACCGTTTCGGTCGCCGACCGCCTCCTAGAATCTAGCGAGAAATCACTGTCTTGTGATAAGGGAGACCAGCAAGAGGAATTGGCTAAGATAACCGAAAAGTCTCTATAATAAAATACTACGAGGTTAGCTAAAGAGAACTAAGGTCTAAAAATGACTAGTAGTATATTACAACTAGGTTTGTAATATAACCTAACTAAAAAGGGGATTTGCTAGTCCCTCCGACGTGTTAACAGTGTGTAAGGAGCATGAATGAGAGGTCAAGGTCGAAATGACCTGTTCCTCTGCCGGTTCAAGGATAGAAGGAGGAGGTAACTCCGACAATACCTCCCACCAGATTAAAAGTTGTAATGAAATGTCAACTTTTAATATATAAGAAAAAAGGTTCATGAAAGGTTTTGATTATTGTTCTTGTGAACTGAAAAGAAAATGTGTCAGAAGTGTGGTTGAGATGCGTGAATCACGAAATGTGCTTGTATTGTCGTCAGGGTGCAATTGTCGAAAATGTTTTTCGAAACAGTGAGTCGTCCGAAAAAATAGTTTGAAGCATGGGAAGCAAGCGGTGGCGTGAAGATGTTGCCACGTGGTGTAGGAAAATGTATGCGCGCGCCTTATGAGTTTCAGGAATGAAGAAGATGCGAAATGCTATGACCAGTAGCATGTGTTGGAAGAAGGCGGAATTTGCAATATTAATAGCGACGAATTACGTGCATGCAAATCCTCAGTGATGTCGCATCGTAATGGAACAGTGAGTCGTCCAGAGAAAGTTGTAGATTCATTCCTGTGAAACTTGTGTGTCGCTTCCAAAAGTTGTTTTGAAAAAAAAGGACAGTGGGTCGCCTTTAGTGGTTCGGAATCACCAATCGTATATAATGGAACAGTGAGTCGTCCAGTGGTTTGGATTCACACTTTGTCTGTTTCAGTCCAGAAGAGGTGTTAGTTCGTAGAAAATGGTGTCGCAGGTCTGCTGGTTGCTAAGCGTTGAATATGCCTCGTTTGTGTTGTGTCGCCATATTGTCCAGCCAAGTCAGATCACGTCAGGGTCACCACTTGTAGCGGGCTCCCGGACGGCCCCCCTCGTGAACAAAACGAGGCATGTTTAGGATATAAAGTTAATTTTAGTCTGGAAAGAAAAAGGAAGAGAGATGGTCGGAGCGGTGGAGGTGCAGAAGTTTTAGTGCAGGCATTGATGGTCGAGGTTGGTGTTGGTAGTTGCTAGGATCATCGTTGTTAGGGGTTGAAGCTGATGTGGGTTGTTGCCAGGATGATCGCTTGGTGGTTGTTGAAGTTGATGTTGGTTGATGCCAGGATGATCGTTGTTGGTTGTTGAAGCTGAGTCGTTGCCGGGGTGCCAACTTGACGTGTTTGTCGTTGCCGGGGTGCCAACTTGTTGCAGTTCCTCTGCCGGTTCAAGGATAGAAGGAGGAGGTAACTCCGACAATATATTATATATATGTGTGTGTGTGTGTAAAAATGATATTTTTAAAATGAAATAACTTCACACTGCACTAGTCTGTTATTAATAAAGCACAGACTTAAATGTACTCGCGTAAACGCATTTGTATGTACATATGTACGCATACGTATAATTACAGATATATGCAAATAAATTCTTACAATAATAAATACACTTAATTATAAATCTAGCCTCCTACAATTAATACTTATGATGTCACCAAACCCAATTAAATAACGAAATAATAACGTATGTGTGTATATGTGTATGTGTATGTGTATATGTATGCAGGTGTGAGCTTGTTTATGTATAAGTAGTTACCATTTAAGCATTAACATCATTGGTATCATTTATGATATTGCCTAATCATTAATACCAATTATTTATATAAAAACGTAAATAAGCGAAATGCAACATCCCTAGCAAAAATAAATAAATAAATAAATAAAAAAATAAAATGCCTATGGTAAATAAATAAATAAATAAAAATAGCTTACAAGTCTAGAGCTGGATCAATACCAGACTAAGTCTGCTGTAGTTATGGAAAACGAAGAAAAAAAGCAATATGATCACGACGCACATCCGTTCAGACGGGCGCACGCAGACAAGCGCACACACAGACACAGAGAATACAGAAGAAAATTTAAACCAGTATATTTAAAATGTGTATAAAATGAAAAAGTTGAAAAAATATAAGCAGTAAATTGTTGTTAACCCCTGAAGAGTGGACGGACAGGTCAGTATACGAAACCTCTGGAGTCAGGATGCTGTAGGTAATATCAGTCAGCAATGTGACAAATTTTACTCACATTAATCCTATATATGTATATATATATATATATATATATATATATATATATATATCACTGAAGATTTGATCCCTGGATAAATTTCTGATTCATGGATTTTGCTATTACTGCAGTTTTGCCGCTTGCCTGGAAATCGGAAAAGAAGAAGAAAGAATCCTTTGAAAGTCTTTCTCATCCATGTTTACTTAACTGCAGAGAAATTTAATCTCGCGAAAAAAGAAAAAATGACTGAGAACGGAGGATTAAACGGATGTGTTTCATTTTCAGTTTTGCATATCAATTACATATCAGCATTACTTTTGAAATTTCAGTGTAGATGTACGGATATTGAATGATGTGAGCTGAGTATGACACAAGGACAAAGGAAAAGTAGAATTTAGTAGTTTTGAAAAGTAGTATTTTATCTGAAAGTCGAACCTCAACAAGGAACATTTCAATTTATTCCATAAACGAACCTCTATGTGACGGAGATAAATGGGTAGGTTGTTAGATATTTTCACAATATATATATATATATATATATATATGATAAAATATAATTTTACAGTAGGCTATATTTATGGGTTAAAGTGCTCAATATCAGGGATAGAGCGTATGTAAATATAAAAGTGTACATGAAAGCCTTCAGAGGTGAGAGTCTGTTTCATGCTAATCGCAATCGTTTGGTCTGACGATTGTGTTTAGCATGAAACAGTCTGTCGCTTTTTGACTCCAATGCCAACTTTATACATACACACACACACGCATATATATATATATATATATATATATATATATATATATATATATATAAGTATAAGTGCGCAGGTATGCAGAAAATAGAAAAGAACACGTTACGTTGGGTGCATAATCCGGAATTCCTTAGTATTTTTGTTTTTATTTTTAAGACAGTGCTCCATACAGAAGTAGAGCTTATATTATGATATTTTTTTGTTTATATTTTTGAACAAAAAATATTATAATATATATATATATATATATAATTGGTGATATCTCCTGCTGACTAGTAAGAGTGATTATTGGATGATTCGTTTACGAAACTCTAACTTTATATTTGTATCAATTATATTAATGCTCTGTCTCTGATTTGGACCACTTTATTGCAAGGCCTGCTTGCCTTAAATGTATAAAAGTATATCACTGACTGACAGCATTTTTGCCTTCAAAAATATATATATATATATATATATATTTCTGCTTCTACATTATTTTTATAGATACAATTTATTAAAGTAAATGCTCTGTTTTAATTGAACAGTATTAATTAGTTTTACCGTCCTGAATGTTCGCGAAATTTCGTAGAAAATATGAGTTCTCCGATAGCATTCGAACCTGTATTCTTAAACGGAAACCTTCATTTGATCTGACATGCTATACTTCGTGAGCAGATATGATCGATCGAGAAAAATCGAAGATTGTGTATTGATAAACAGTAATTGGTCTTTGCTAACCAGATACTTCTCTGTAGCGAAATAGTATAGCACGTGGGATCGTCTGAAGTATAGAGTTGAAGTAGGCTTTAGAAGGAACCGGAAACCAAATCCTAAGCAGGAGACAAAGGATAAACCTCGACTTCTGTTCAAATGAACAGGGAAGCGTGTGATAGGGGTGATAGGGGAACCTATCTATTCCTACACTAGTCTTGCTCGTTACTATTAAAAAAAGTTTTTATGTCCTTTATTGTCGAGATCAGGATTCTCTTTATCATGTTTCATTAAAGGCGATGAATTGGTATTGGTTACTTTGAATTTTGTTAATATTCTGCATCTTTTCTCTCACTTTACATTCACAATAGGAGATTATTCAATTTTATCTTGATGTTTAATCAACTTTTCTTGATTATTATTCTTTTAAAGTTTCTCACCTATATTTTGTGACATTCATAAAGCCATTTCTATGAGAAGGTTTCTACCTTGTCTTCAACTTCTTTTGTGATTATTCTATCATCTCTGATATTCACAATTTCTTACGATGTGTTGCCATCACTCAGTAAGTTTACAATAACATGTTTCTCTTTTAAGGTTATATCTTTCTTATATATATATATATATATATATATATATATATATATATATATATATATATATATATATATATCAGACATTTGAGGAATAAAAATATGGAATCATATTAAACATAAGATACAACAATATCCACGTTTAAAACATAAAATGTAAGGTACCTTTCGACCGACACATTTTCAAACACAATCGTCGATAATCTAAAACGGAGTACTAACAAGAAAATTTTTTATTAATACCGTAATAAAACAGGATGGTAAGCGGGGGATTGTTTTTTTACCTCAAATCATGTAACCGTTCCCCAAATAAGGCCAACTTAAACTTCATCTCCCGTTGTACGCAGAGGGCCGGCCTACGTATGTTGATAATAACAGACTCCAAAATGTCGAGGTGGAGTCTGTTCCTAGCCCTGTGCAATACCGAAAAGAAATGGGGAGAATACTCAGTCCTACAAACACCAGAATGTAATAGATGTTCACCGATAGCAGAGGCATGAGTCTGCGAATTCCCGGATGTCACAAACTCATGCCTGCGCACGCAGTCCGGGACATGTTGGGCGATTCTAACCTCTATCGCAGTTACAACTTGAAAGGATTTATCTTAGCATAACATAAAATTTGTTACAATTATTTCTAAAATAAAAAAATAAAAAATAATAAGCTAAAACTTGAGGGAAGAATTTTCTCTGTTACCTGTAATAATTATCACAAGGAATATATAGGAGAAACTTCAATGAATCTAAATGAAAGATTATATGAACACAAAAGGAATCTTTTACAAAACAACACAATAAACACATTAGTTGCTCACCGAAATGAATTTGAACACAATTTTGGTTTTAAAAAAATCCTACCTTAATTATAAAAGAAAACAATTTACTAAGAGGAAAATGTTTAGAAATTGCTTTAGTCGCGAGATCATTCTCAGTAACACAGTAACATTTCATTTTTCCTAACACGTCTTCCATTATTACAATGTAGGATATTTAACAAAAAAACATAGACAAAAAAGAAAAAATAATAATGAAGACGATATGCCCAAAAGATAAATATAAAATTCTCAGCGACCTCCCTTTCCTTCGAGTGTATGTATAGTCGCATCAACAGATTTTTTTTTACACTTTGTTATAAATTTATTCCACTTTTGTTATATTTTTTCCCTAAAATTGTTCTGGATATATAAAAAGCATATATCTTTTACAATATATATATATATATATATATATATATATATATATATATATATATATATATATAGTTTGTGTGTGTGCTATAGAATCCAATGATGATAAAACAAGAAGAAAATAAAATACAAACCAAGCATCATTTATACGGTTTTACTTTGTATCACTCGCCAAATCTGAGTGCTATTCGCGTAGCAACAAAACCCCAATGTTTCAGGTTTTATGCAAGTAAATTCGACCAACAGTTTTTCTTCCTTTTTGGTGTGAGTGTGGGAATATAATTCTAATTTTAATTCAAAGCAAAATTTTATCAGAAATCTACAGTTTTTTGTGTAACAAACAGAATTGGCTTACATGGGATTTTTCTTTTTGCTGCTGGTGTGGGTTTTCTTTCCTAGGAATTTACGCTGAAAAAATAGCTATTAATACACACGCACGCACGCACACGCACACACACACACATCCACACACTTGTGTGTCTGGGCAGCAATCCTTCTTTTATACATGTTTTGTTAAAGAGGACTGACAAGGCATAGCTTTTTATTTAATTTTTCTTGTAGTCAAACATGTGTTTTCTTTTCTGGACATAAAGTGTTTAGGAAATTCTCGAAAAAGGTCTGCATATCTGAGCGTTTCGACTACTCCTTTAACTATTATCAACTCTGATTTTCATTTTTTATTTTTAACTGAATGTGTGAGTTTTTTTTTATGTATGTGACTTAATTTATAAGAATGTATAATTTTCCAAACACGGTCAGCCTATTTTTGTCGTGTTCGTAGTTAACGTTACTAAGTGTTGTCTTCTCCTTTTTTTTAGTATTAGGGCTTCCATTATCTTTAATCTTTTTGTACGTGTGGACGAGGTTATTATACTTGTTTTTCTACCAGTATGTTTAGGATGGAGTTTCATATGTTTACGTGTGTGTTTAAATGAGTCCTAATTGAAATATGTTCGGGTAGGTGTAACGTGAGTCGTCTAGATAGGCATGTAGTAGTATTACCTATATATATATATATATATATATATATATATATATATATATATATATATATATATATGTTTCAATTTTCTCTCAGCCAAATAGTGGATTTCTCTACACATTTACCTTATAAATGTGATTAACATTCTTTTACTTGATTTGTTTTTTTACCTCCTCTGTTAGCTTATGTCGACCCTCACAACTGTGCCTTTTGACAATTAGGATCATGCAGTAATATCTGTTGATATTTCTTTTGAATCGTCTATTAGAATGGAACCTTCTATTCACAAGACTCTTTTCTGCTACCAGGATACTAATTGAGATTCTTTTCGTGACTTTATTTGAGGTTTCTTCTTGGTTCAAAAACGGATTGATGCTGTTGTACCTCATAAATGCCAGGTGAAGCCACAATCTTCTTCTTTGTTCACATCGGCATGTTCAGCTGATATAGCCTACAGGAATCACTTTTTTTCCGAGTGTACCAACGTGAAGTTTCCGATCACAAGAGACGTCTATCTGTGCCTGCTCGCAATAACTATAAACGTGTCGTCAAAGAGGCTAAATCTTTGTTTGATAGAATGATGCACCGATTAACAAGAAACAAATTTTGTTCACGTGATTACTGGCGGCACTGTAATAGTGTGTTAAATAAGAGTAAGTCTTCTATTCCTCCCCTCTTCACTCAATCTGATAAAGCAGGATGTTTTACTCGTAAATTCTCTTCAAATTCTGCTCTTGACTCACCTGGTGTACCTTTGCCTGACTTTCCACTTAGAACTGAGTCTCTATTGAGTGATATGCATATACCTCCTTTCATTTCCTTTCTAAACTGGATTCACAAAATGGTATCTCTGAAATAGTCCTTAAGAAGTGTGTTGATGAACTGGTTCCTGTTCCCTCTAAACTCTACAATGAATGACTTACTGCTTCTTACTTTCCTGTTTGTTGGAAATTTACTTCTCTAGTTCCAGTCTTTAAGAACTCAGGTGAACCGTCTGAACCTTCTATCGGCTTATTAGCCTACTACCTCTTTTTAGCAAAGTACTAGATGTACTAATTAACTCTGAATTGATTAAATGTCTCACCTCGTAAAAGAACAAGAATTAAGAAAATAGAAGATAACAATTGACATTACATTTAAATTTTTGAAGATCAAAGTTGACTGGGAAGCAAGAAGCAGGAAGCGAATTCCACAAGCGAAAAGTGCGATAGAAGAAACTGTTAGCATAGAACTTACGGTTATATCTAGCGATTTCAACTGTAAAATGATGAGACCTTGCCGCCAATCTAGTACTGCTCTTAAATTCATAAAGTTTAGATACGATAGAGGAAAGTTCATCAGAACAATAACCATGAAAGAGGCGTTACATTAGGGAGGTGGATACATTATGGCGGTGATTTTATTAGAAATATTTCTTGTTCTTATTTCAGTTGTCGTGTCACTTCGTAGACTGTGTTCTACCCCCCCCCCATTTACAAAAGCTCCTGGTTACTTAATTTTTATCTCTACCCGTATCGCTTCAATATGTTCTGTGAATGTTAAATATATGTAAGATAGATTCTGGCGGGGAAAAAATACACTCGCCCGATACCGTGAACCAACTTTCTTAGCAACAGACCTAGCAATTAATTCAATATAATCTTTCTACTTGATGGTAGCGGGAAACGTTATTCCGAGAAGGCGCAATGAGATTAGCTGGAGATTAGCATCAGCTATACTGATGGAAGTAATTTTGTTTTGGAGGCGTTAAAATTAACAATCCATTTCTTGCTCCAGTTAACAGATTGTTCGTCATTTTTTAGATCAGCTGCCAATTTGATCTTATCGACCCGATCAGGTTTATGAGTCAATTGTTGTGCCATTACCATAGATACCGAGTTAAGAACTGATGACATTAAGACGATCGTTGATGAAAATTAGGAACAACGGAGATACAAGTATAGCGCCCGAGGAGACACCAGCTTTAATGCAAAAAGTTATCTAGAAGAGTGGCCATTCAAACAAATTTTGCAATTTGATAGGAAAAACTGAATAAGTTAAGAAATCGTCCTGAAATACCAACAGTACGAAAAAAAAAACAAAAAAAAACAAACAAAACAAAACAAGATCAGTATGCCAAACCCTGTTAAATGTCTTCGAGATATCCAAACAACTGTCTGAGCTTTACAATGCTTATCTAAATCTTGACTCTTTCAGCAATAATCGTTAACATATCTTCAGTTGGCTTAGGGAAGCGAAAGCCATATTGCTTATCTGAAAGTTCCACTCAGACAGCTTCTTATCCTGGAATGTTACTTTGTGAAACAAACTCCCGAGAGGATATATTCCTGACAACAACAATCTTGGTCTCCTCAAATCCAGGGTCAAACAATACCTGTCACACACGTTCCCATAATATGTATTTCTTACTTTCTCTTTTTCCCTACCTTACAATGATCTCACTCTGTAACGCTCTACCTTGAGTGATCCTTGTACTGGATAAACTAACAGATAAATACAGCCCGAAATTTGAATATGCTTTCTTTTCTTATCAGCAAATAAATAAAAAAAACTGTTCCTCTCTTCTACTATGTTAGAATAATGACCTTTAACCAAACTGTTATTTTGAATTATGGCCTCAACAGTATGTTCGCATCAGCGTGGTCTGCGTGTAGATAACGAAAGCACATGGTCCTTGTGATAAGTGGAAGTGTACTTATCCATCAAGTCAGGGAACGGAGAGATGGAGGCGATGAGACTTGACCTTCGTACCTTATGCTGTTAAATCCTGGGTTAAGACTTTACATTCGAATCTCCATCTTGCCTTTGTCAATTCTTTTTGGTATGGGTTCCTATAATGTAACAATATTTTAGTGAACTATACCAAAGATTAGAGACAAGAGAAATTTCTTTATGTAAACAAAGAGAAGAAATTTTGAAAAAACAATAAGTGAAATGATTCGTTTTCTACCCACAGAATTAGGAGGGGGGATGAACTTGAGAGAAGAGTGAGAAAAAATGCAAAAAGACCTTGAAGTCATTGAAAAAAGAATGGAATCAATTATCAAACTTATACTTTAAGAAACATTTGCAACGAAAGCCAAAAGTTTGTGTTGAAGTAATCAAAACTAAAGGAGGATATTTTGGTGAGAGCAAAATTTAATCATAAAATGCTTTTATTGTTTTTGTCATAAAAATTCTAATAAAAAAATCGACTCACATTTTTTAACCATCTATAATAACTTTATCTTATTTAAAATACAAAACAACTACATTTTGACCCAATTTAAAAAATTACCAGGAGTTTCCTCAAATTTTATACTATATATATATATATATATATATATATATATTAAAACTATATATATATTTTAAACTATATATATATATATATATATATATATATATATATATATATATGATCTCTTTAAACGTTATTTTAGTGGGTACTCATATTATATATATGTATTGATTGAAATTAAAATAAATAGACATAATACGTCTAAATTATTTAACCAAACATGCTGGAATGAATATATATATATATATATATATATATATATATATATATATATATGATAAAAAATATATATAGTTTTTAAGGTTTAATATATTTATGGGCGCTCGATATCAAGAATAGGGACTAGAGCGTGGGTAAACGTACAAATGAATCCAGACATTTAGAAAATTGCGTTCAAGCATGAAACAGACTTCGGTACACGGTGTTGAAAGCAGTGTTCAATCTTACATAAAAAGAATTAATGATTTTATTTTTAAGTCGTATTTTGTATTACTTCAAATTTTATTAGAGTCGATACTAGTATCTGGAACATGTAATACTCACTGTTTCATATGGGGCTTCCACTTCAAATACGAGTATCCAATATATATATATATATATATATATATATATATATGTACGCACCCATATATAATACATATATATATGTGTGTGTGTGTGTGTTTGTGTGTGTGAATGAATTAAATATATTTTCTGTTTATACGCTATTTTTATAGATACAATTCATTTAAGCAAATGATCTGTTTTTAATTGAACAGTATTAATTAAATTTCCCTGCCTGAATTTTCTTCGGCAGGAATTGAACCTGTATTCCTATACGGAAACAGTCATTTGATCTGACGTGCTGTACCATTCAGCTACATAGAAGCGTCTGGTTCGCAAAGTCCGAATTACTGTTTATGAACACACAATATTCGACGATTTTTCTCGATTGATCATTTCTGCTTACGAAAATGTAAGGCTGGTAAATGCAATTAATACTGTTTAATTAAAAACAGAACCTTTACTTAAATAAATTATATCTATAAAAATAACGTATAATATATTAATTGTCGGACTTAATCCATTTTATTATATATATATATATATATATATATATATATATATAGAAAAAAGTTTCAAATTAAAAATTATAATGTTTTATTTTATGAAAGTATTTATTTATTTATATATATATTTGATATTTCAAATTGTCCTCAATTTTTCATCAGAAATAACTGTTTGTTACAAATAAATTAAAATTACTGTTTGTTGGCAAGTAGCGTCCTTCGAGAGACGCGGACGTCACGTGATATGGAACGTCACTGTTCAGATATTCCTAACTTAAATCTAACTGTCATAAATATTTTAAAAAATATTTTTTACTATATCTAAAGAAATTGCTTAGCTATTGAAATATTTATAAAGATTTAAAACACCTAAGTCCCTATTCAACCCTAATTTATGTGTATTTAATTTTAAAATCCAATATGTTTCTTTTTTTCTGCGTGTGAATGTGGAAGTAAAATCGGAATCTATTAATAAACATTTGCAGTTTTCTAATGTGTGTCCTGTTTGATTGTAGTGTTTAGCTATGGGGGAATAAGGGTTGTTTTGACGTATTGTTTGTTTATGGTTATTAAAACGAAATCTAAAATTGTTTCCAGACTCACCAATATATCCACTATTAGGACATAAGTTGCAGAATAAATAATAGATTACGTTATGGGTATCGCAGGTGAGGTTAGGTGGCTGTATCCTGATATTGGTGTTGGGTACGTAAAATGTATTAGCTATTACTAAATGTTTGCAAACTAAGCAACGAGGTTTGTTACATTTGTAATTTCCTGTTTGGTTTCTATTGTTTAGATATTTGGTAGAGGTGAGGATAGCTGATAGGTTAGGTGATTGTTTCATTGCATTTATGGGTGGTTTATCGAAAATGTCTTTGATCTTGTTGTCTAATTGGAGGTTCTTGTAATCATTTTTTAAATTGTGAATAAGTGTGAGGGGAATATTGATTGTGGTTAAAAACCATGGGAATCCGATTGTTGTTTTTATTTTTCTTGTATGTGAGAAGTGTGTTACGATTTATCAGGATAGTTTTATTTAGTGCTTCTTTTATTATTTTTATTGGGTATTTGCATTTTAGGAATTGTTTTGTTAAGTTATTAATATTGTAAAGAAAATCTAAATGGTCTGAGCATATGCGTTTGGTTCTAAGAAATGAGCTGTATACAATAGATTTTTTTTTAATTTAAAGGGATGACAGCTGTTAAAGTGCAGGAATTTATGTTGGTTTGTGGGTTTGTTGTATAGACTGGTAGAAAGTGTATGTTTGTTTAATTTTATCATAACGTCTAAGAAAGGGATGGATGTGTATGAGTGCTCCATGTAAATTTAATTGTATCGTGGAAATTGTTGCAGAAAGTGAAAAAGGTTTTTAATTTTTCTGATCCATGAGTCCATAATAAGAAAATGTCATCAATATATCTAAAGTAATGTGATGGTTTATATTCTGAATTGTCTAGTATCTTCTTTTCTAGAATGTGCATAAAGATATTAGCATAACTAGGTGCCATTTTTGTGCCCATTGCTGTGCCACTAATCTGTAAATAGTGTTTGTTGTTGTATTTAAAATTATTATGTGTTAAGATGAACTTTATTAATTGGCATATATCTGTAATTTGGTAGTTAGGTAATTTTTGTTACTAAGGAACTCATAGCAAGCTGATACTCCTTCAACATGTGGAATGTTCGTGTAAAGGGACGAAACATCCATCGTTACTAGGATTGTATCATGGTGGACTAAGTTAATGTTTTGTAATTTGCTGAGAAAGTCAGTAGTGTCTCTAATATAACTAGGTATGTCAGGCAATAAAGGTTTTAGGATATTGTCTATGTACCCAGATATAAGTTCTGTGAGGGTGCCAATGCCTGATATTATGGGTCTACCAGGTGGCATGATTTTAAGGGTTTTGAAATTTCATAGATGTTCTCTTTCATTATTTGATTGTGTAATTTGATGTGGGTCGGATGAAAAAGTGTTAGGGTGCTTTTCTGAAATGATTTTGGGGAGTTTATGTAGTTTTGGGATAGTGTAGAATGTTGCTGTTTTAGGGTTCTCAGGAATAAGAGATTTTATGGTATTTTTTATGTTGTAGTTCAGGTTCTGAGTGAGAAGTGATAATTCTGTTTTGAATGTGCTAGTTGGGTCTAGAGGTAAGGGTACATAGAATCTGTTATTTTGAAGTTGTGATTCTGCTTCTTTAATGTAGTGGTTAGTGTCTAAGATGGTTATAGCTCCGCCCTTGTCGGCTGGTACGATAATTATGTCTCGGTTGTTTTTAAGAGTATAGATGGCTTGGTGTTCTATTTTGGATAAGTTGTATTTTTTTATCTAGGATAGGTTAGCGATGTGGTTGTCAGCAGAGGTAGTATTGGTGTAGTGAACATAATGAGATCTTCGTGGGATCTGTTGTATTAAATAATCTTTCAGGTAAGTTATGTGTTGTAAAATGGGGTCCCCAGCAATTAGTTTATTGAGTTTTGGTTTTTCAAAAATATACACTGTGTCAGTTTTTTTTGGTACAGGAAATTGAGTCCTTTTTTTACTTGAGAGTATTGAAACGGAGAAAGTGTTAGGTAGAGAGAATAACTGATTTTTTTAGATAAGTTCATGTAAAAAGATTTTTTAATGTAAGCAGTGTTGTGCGCAAGATTTCTTAATTGCGTGGAGGTTCTGTTGTATATATGTTGGGCTTTTTGTTTTTGCAATGTAATAAAACTATGTTGGAAATTGTATTTAAATCGGAATCCTTTTGGTATTAAGTCCATTTTCTTGCAAAGTCCGAGAAATATAATATCCGAGTGTGTCTGTGCCAGTTTGTAGAAAATCTTTTCTAGTTTTCTTCTATCGTGGAGATTTTTGCCGTTTAAGTAGGGTCCAAATAGCATAATGAGAAGCCACGTATACTTTCTTAATATGTATATATTCTCTCTACCTCTGCTGACAACCACATCGCTAACCTATCTAAATACACTCTCACCCAAGGAGAAACCTCTTTATTAAATAAAGGATTATCATTCTGCCCCTCACAACCACTAAAACCTCTAAACCTTTGCTACGATATGGAAAAATACCTTCGTAGACTGAGACTAAAAGAATATTTCTCAGACAACAAACCTACTTCTAATACAGACAACAGCGCTAACCAATCATGCTCCAAACTTCCTCCGACGAAGAACAATATATGGATCCCACCAAGGACGTAACCAACACTTGGATCAATATGCCCACAAAGCCAGACAACACATGGATTACTTCTTAAAAAACAAAGGACACCAGATAAAAAATACAACTTATCCAAAATAGAACACCAAGCCATCTATACTTTTAAAAACAACTGAGACATAATTATCGTACCAGCCGACAAGGGCGGAGCTATAACCATCTTAGACACTAACCACTACATTAAAGAAGCAGAATCACAACTTCAAAATAACAGATTCTATGTACCCTTACCTCTAGACCCAACTAGCACATTCAAAAACAGAATTATCACTTCTCACCAGAACCTGAACTACAACATAAAAAATACCATAAAATCTCTTATTCCTGAGAACCCTAAAACAGCAACATTCTACACTATCCCAAAACTACATAAACTCCCAAAATCATTTCAGAAAACACCCTAACACTTTTTCATCCGACCCACATCAAATTACACAATCAAATAATGAAGAGAACATCTATGAAATTTCAAAAACCCTTAAAATCATGCCACCTGGTAGACCCATAATATCAGGCATTGGCACCCTCACAGAACTTATATCTGGGTACATAGACAATATCCTAAAACCTTTATTGCCTGACATACCTAGTTATATTAGAGACACTACTGACTTTCTCAGCAAATTACAAAACATTAACTTAGTCCACCATGATACAATCCTAGTAACGATGGATGTTTCGTCCCTTTACACGAACATTCCACATGTTGAAGGAGTATCAGCTTGCTATGAGTTCCTTAGTAACAAAAATTACCTAACTACCAAATTACAGATATATGCCAATTAATAAAGTTCATCTTAACACATAATAATTTTAAATACAACAACAAACACTATTTACAGATTAGTGGCACAGCAATGGGCACAAAAATGGCACCTAGTTATGCTAATATCTTTATGCACATTCTAGAAAAGAAGATACTAGACAATTCGAATATAAACCATCACATTACTTTAGATATATTGATGACATTTTCTTATTATGGACTCATGGATCAGAAAAATTAAAAAACCTTTTTCACTTTCTGCAACAATTTCCACGATACAATTAAATTTACCATGGAGCACTCATACACATCCATCCCTTTCTTAGACGTTATGATAAAATTAAACAAACATACACTTTCTACCAGTCTATACAACAAACCCACAAACCAACATAAATTCCTGCACTTTAACAGCTGTCATCCCTTTAAATTAAAAAAATCTATTGTATACAGCTCATTTCTTAGAACCAAACGCATATGCTCAGACCATTTAGATTTTCTATACAATATTAATAACTTAACAAAACAATTCCTAAAATGCAAATACCCAATAAAAATAATAAAAGAAGCACTAAATAAAACTATCCTGATAAATCGTAACACACTTCTCACATACAAGAAAAATAAAAAACAACAATCGGATTCCCATGGTTTTTAACCACAATCAATATTCCCACACACTTATTCACAATTTAAAAATGATTACAAGAACCTCCAATTAGACAACAAGATCAAAGACATTTTCGATAAACCACCCATAAATGCAATGAAACAATCACCTAACTTATCAGCTATCCTCACCTCTACCAAATATCTAAACAATAGAAACCAAACAGGAAATTACAAATGTAACAAACCTCGTTGCTTAGTTTGCAAACATTTAGTAATAGCTAATACATTTTACGTACCCAACACCAATATCAGGATACAGCCACCTAACCTCACCTGCGATACCCATAACGTAATCTATTATTTATTCTGCAACTTATGTCCTAATAGTGGATATATTGGTGAGTCTGGAAACAATTTTAGATTTCGTTTTAATAACCATAAACAAACAATACGTCAAAACAACCCTTATTCCCCCATAGCTAAACACTACAATCAAACAGGACACACATTAGAAAACTGCAAATGTTTATTAATAGATTCCGATTTTACTTCCACATTCACACGCAGAAAAAAGAAACATATTGGATTTTAAAATTAAATACACATAAATTAGGGTTGAATAGGGACTTAGGTGTTTTAAATCTTTATAAATATTTCAATAGCTAAGCAATTTCTTTAGATATAGTAAAAAATATTTTTAAAATATTTATGACAGTTAGATTTAAGTTAGGAATATCTGAACAGTGACGTTCCATATCACGTGACGTCCGCGTCTCTCGAAGGACGCTACTTGCCAACAAACAGTAATTTTAATTTATTTGTAACAAACAGTTATTTCTGATGAAAAATTGAGGACAATTTGAAATATCAAATATATATATAAATAAATAAATACTTTCATAAAATAAAACATTATAATTTTTAATTTGAAACTTTTTCTATATATACATATTAAGAAAGTATACGTGGCTTCTCATTATGCTATATATATATATATATATATATATAATGAAATCATGAGCAGATATGAATGTACGTGAGAGAATGATGATGGAAGTTTGTAGTTTAAAGACTGTAAAATCGACCTTTCTAACCGAACGCTCCTCTGTGACCGAATTGGTTAAGGCACGTCAGGCTATATGACGGTCCCGTATAGGATACATGTTTGATTCCTGTCGGTGGACGAATATTTTCTGTGAAAATTTCTCGGACATTCAGGCCGCTAAATATTGTTTAATACTGTTTATTATAAACAGAGCATTTACTTAAATATTTGTATCTATAAAAAAGAATGTATAAACATAAAAATGTCTTAATATATATATATATATATATATATATATATATATATATATATATGCATGTTTCATTAAAACAGCTTACCTTAACAATACACCAGGAAAGTCAAAATTACAACGAACGAACATTATCTATGAGTCCAAATTTACAACGAACGAACATCATCTATGAGCTCAAATGCCTCTTAAGAAACTATGTTCCTGATCAAGCCGAATTTATAAATAATTACATTAGTCACACGACTACATGCCTATCCAGACGCCTTATGTTACATGTCTTCGACCAGAGCTCTAATAGAACCCATTTAGACACACACACAAACTTACCAGACTCCATTTAGTATAAAATGAAAACATAATAACCTCATCCCCCTGTAAAATATGATTAAAAATAATGGAAACCTTAATAATAAAAAGAAAAAGCCAACACTTAATAATATTAACTACGAACACGGCCACAATCTGCTAACTGTGTTCGGAAAATGAAACATTTCTATAACACTAAAAACATATACAAAACGAACACACTCAATTAAACTGAAAAAATAAAATCATCCTTGATAATGGCTAAATGTATAGCCGAAAGCGCTTGAAATTTAGACAGTTTCTACACGCTCTGTGTCCAAAAAAAGAAAACACTTGTTCGAACACAAGAAAAATTAAATAAAAAGCCTAATCGTAGCACCATATCTGTCGTTTTTAATTAAATATGCATAAATGAAGGATTGCTGCTTAAATACACCATATGCACACACACACACACACACACACACACACACACACACACACATATATATATATATATATATATATATATATATATATGAAAAAATTTCTCCGATTTAATCGGTAGAGAAGACAATATTTATGAATAAAAATGACAATAGGAAAACTGGTAATTGCTGACGCGTTTCGTCCAATGTGAACTTTATCAAAGCAAAATACGAAAATTGATAAAGTCCACATTGGACGAAACGCGTCAGCAATTACCAGTTTTCCTATTGTCATTTTTATTCATAAACATATATATATATATATATATATATATATTGAGTTGGTCAGTTAGACCGTACCCTGACACAGTTCTTACTTGAAATTTGATATGAAATGTGTTTGACCATTCTATCCACCATCCTCCCAAGAAAAACCTGGTAGAGGAAATCACGCTAGTTATTAATGGATTACGTAAGTACGAGGTGCACTCGTGCGTGGAATGACCTATTATAAATCACGTGTTCCCATTTATCAGCTGATTGAAGGGAAACGCGTTTTCTCTTTTTGTCTTGACTAACTTTATTACATTTTATAATCCTTTTTAATCCTACATTGCTTCCTTGTCACCTACAATCTTCAAAAAATTAAACTCAAGATCAATCGCCATCTTCTGTTGTCTTGATTCCTGACCTTTTATTGTTCTTTCTTAAGTTTTCTCATTCTCTTCCACTCTCAGTAACCCCTTGCGTCTTAGTGGTATTAACGCCTTGGTTAGGGTGACATGAAAAATAGATAAATAGAAAGAGAGAAAGAAAGAGGGAATGAATAAAATAGTGTTAAAAACAGGATAGATAGATAGATAGATAGATAGATAGATAGATAGATATCTGCATTTATTTTCTGTCAATTTTAATAGATCCTTACTTGCGTAAATTCTCACGGCCCTAAAATCTCTGAACCAAGGGAATAGGCACCTACCCATTTTATGCGAGAGCTGCACACCCAGGAATACCTGACCTTGAAGCTGGGCCAAACACTTTACCGACATATTTGCCAAGAGAAGAAACCAGTTTTTCTTTCCCCACTGTCGAACAACGCGAAACAAGCAGATCGGATTCCGTTCTCTCGCTCCCCATTTAACAACTCGACCGACCATCGGCATTTTATCCGTGCGAATTAAACAACGACCGGTGAAACACCTTGAAAGGTGCGCTTCTATCAAACACTGTTCATTGGTTGGGGTGATGGGTGGGGAGCGGATAAGCTCTTTTGCACGAAGAAGCGTTTCATCCTCAGGATCTGGTGAAATTCATCTTTAAAACTTTGCAGCCGATTCACCGATAACCAATATTGATTTAAAGGCGAATTAATCAAACAGCTTAGTATAAATCTCGTTATTCTGTTTAATCTCACGAGGCGGGACATAGGTAACTATCGTCATATGTGTTCATGGTCGAAAGGTCGGTAGATTCTGAATATTTTTTACAATGTGCACTTTAAGATGATTGTCGAAATTACAGTCGTTTGTAATAAAATGTTCTGCAAGCTCCGTTGATTCCACATTATTGTGCCTGACATCCTACCTGTGGCCATTGAATCTGTTATTTAATTTTTCCGTTGTGCAACCCGCATAAATCAAGTTATTTTTGGTACATTGGGTGGCGTATATTAAATGGGAATCTGTGCCACCCTCTGTAGAAATCGCGATGTTTCTCTTTGAATTTTTGACAGAATTGACTTGACTCATGTTGTTTCACAGCGAAAAGGGTTTTCCCTTTCTATGAGTGTTTTCTGGAGTGCAACGATCCGAAATTCCAATAGAGTTTTATGTGTGAATGCTTTCACTTGTTAAAATTTTCCTGATGTTTTTATTTTGTTTGAAAGAAACGATAAGCGGGCTGGGAACAAATATTATTATTATCATTATTATTATTATCATTATTATTATTATTATTATTAATAGTAGCAGTAGTATTAGTAGTAGTTCCTTTGATTTCTGTTGTATACTAATTTCATTCCGGGTCCCAAACAGAGACCTAATGTCAGAAATGGCTTCATGACATTTTCCAATAGTCATTTTTATAAAAAAAAATAAAAAAATAAAAACACCTAAGATCACACACATTTTACATAGATAAAGCTCTTGGTAATGTGTGAACTGTACTTGTGAGTAGATTTTTTTGTATTTCTTTAAGCATAGCCTACCAGGAATCCTTTCAATGAGACTGTCGGAAGCTTTTCTAGAGCAGATATTGGCCATTTTTATCATGCTGAGTTATTATTATTATTATTATTATTATTATTATTATTATTATTATTATTATTATTATTTGTGAATATTATGTTTCCTGAGTTGTATAATGTAGAGCCGGGTCCAAACTAAGGTCCTTCGGCCCTATAGGAAAATTGTTATTTAATTGATAGCACATTTCTTAGTATATGGGATGTTCCTACTTGTATGTTGATGTTTTCTGGGATACAAAAAATTGTCTATTCATTTTTCTCACAAGGCTCCGATTACTATTGGTACAGTCTCAGCCTTCATTCTCGCTTCTCTCAGATGATATTGCTATGCCAATAAGCATACATTTGCTGAATTTCTTGTTTTTTATTATAATATCAGGTCCATTGTTTTATTATTATTATTATTATTACTATTATTATTATTATTATTATTATTATTATTATTATTATTCATTCATTCATTCATTCATTCATTCCTTCATTCAGTCATTCATTCATAATTAAGTATTCTAAACGATGCTTGAATCAGCGTTCGAGCCTAATTAAAAACAGGAATTCGAATGGTGAATTTCAAGGCCGGATCTCCCCAAACTTTTGAAAGATTAGTACTGCACAATCTTACTAGGCATTCTTTTTCCCATTTACACTTGTACTATACTATTGTAATATTAATAAATAGTAATATTAATGTTACTTGCTTCGTTGCTGAAGTAGTTGGATATTCACACTCACGCTGCTGATAAGTGTGATCTTGCCGCAACACAATCTTTGTAATCCTACCATTTGCTCTAATCCTACCATTTGCTCTAATCCTACCATTTGCTCTAATCCTACCATTTGCCCTAATGTGACTTTATCGCATATTGATCTACGGTTAGCAAATGTTCAGTGTTCCTTTTTTTTAACAAATACACAGCTACATTCCACGAGGATTGGTCTGAAGACAGAGTTAACGAATTTTTAGATAATGCATGATATACATTCTACAGATCAATAAAAAAACAAATTTATTACTGCAAGGAATTGATGGGAAAGTGTAAACAATCGGGAAAACCATTTTGAGCTTGTCTCAGTCTTCGTTATGACTTAATATCTTTGATATTGAATTTTACTTGAATTTTACCATTGTCAAACATTATTCATTTTTACTAGTATTTCTTTTAATTTCACTGAATTTATTTCCACCAGTAATAATAGTAGTAATATTATCTAGCATTTTATTAGAGGAAGCATTGTCAACCATTATTTATTTTTAACTAGCATTTCTTTCATCTTACTTTCATTTGTTTTATTTCCACAGGAAGTATTTGTTGTTAAATGAATAATTGTTGACAATGCTTCATCTAATATAAACTCCAAGTAATATTACTACTACTAATATTACCAGTGGAAATGAATAAAATAAAATTGAAAGAAATACTAGTCAATAGTTAGGATTTTTATTAGATAAGTTATTGTCAAGCATTATTCATTTTTGACAAAGATTGCTTTCATCTTCATTTCGTTTACTTTTTCAACTAATAATATTAGCAGTACTATTATCTGAAATTTATATTAGTATTGTCAAATATCATTTATTTTTTACTAACATTTCTTTCAGTTTTAATTGAAATCGCTTTTCCTCTGAATTACTAAAACCATCTTTCTACCATCTGTAAAAGCTCATCCACTTCAGTTTGAAAATTTCTCACAATAAAAGCGACTTCCTTTAACAAAACAGAAGAGAGTTCGATTATTCGTTATTTCTAATCTATGAGATTTACTAACAATTCTGACGTGTTTTCAATTCTTTTAACCGCTTTAAAGCATTCTTCAGCATTGCTTTCAAGTCCGTGACATGTCATTCTTTCTTTTTTTCTTTTTAATCATTTATAAGACAATACACAGTTTTGTGTCTCTCTTTTCAGCTTTTATTGTTCGCTATTTAACGCGAAGATTCATAGGCGAATATGATCCGAACCTTGGTAAGTAAAATAGTATCTTTTCTTTCTCAATGTAAAATTGTAAACAACGTTTGCTTTAAATCCTTCTCCCTCTTCCACCTAAATATATAAGACGATAAAAACCAAAATTAGCCTGAAGAAATCCATTCGAAGGACGAAACGCGTCACATGGGAGTTTTTATTTCCATTTTACGGTTCAAAGTTTGATTCTCGATTACATATCAGTTTCTATACAAAGGGAAACAAATCTAGATTTTGTATACAAATCAATATCGAGTTATTTCCCTTAGATTTATAATGTTTTCTTCATAATATATATGTAATCACTACTTTAATAAATGCATTGCAATTTAATGCTCATTCTGATGTGCTTTGATAACAATAAAAAAATTGTGTAATTTTCCTTTCATATGCAATTTTCAATTAAAATATTTTGATTGGGATTCATTTTTTATCAAATGAATTATTTAACTTTTTTATTTTCGAAATGTCACTTGAATGTTCATTTTGATATACCTCTATTAATCCTTTCTATCTATCTATCTATCTATCTATCTATCTATCTATCTATCTATCTATCTATCTATAAGTGTAGATATAAACCAAATACTTAGATATTTGCAAATGTGTATGCGGGCATTAGAGTGCATACACAGATAAATGAATAAATATTTACTAAATTTAATATAATGTGTAAACAAAACAGTGCTCAATGTAGGTAGACAGAGCTAAGAAGTATATATTAATAAATATACATATACCTACGTTTGTAGTGCAACTTAAAGTTTCATGGTTTTTCCAAGTCGTGAGGCACGAACTGGTGAATGAAATACTTATTACAGTCGTTTTTTAAAAATACTGGTTCTCATAGGAGGAACGCTAAATTAAACGCCGATTCAAAGCTCAAAGTTAATATAAACGAGGAACGTCGTGTGGCTCATTACGTATTAATAGACACTTAAATGGTTAAAGCGGGATAATCAATATATAACCTAAAATATGTAATGGGCATGTGGTATTTGAATAACTGATCTATCAAGAATTAAAATACTTTAGGAGACTTTTCTTCCTGTGATTACAAACTATCATAAGTCTATCATAGGTTTCGGTCATTAATATTTTTCAGGATGAATCTTTTTTCCAGCAAACACAGGTTACATCGATCGCCGCGACCGGAAAAGTGTGTAAATTTGGCGATGAAATTCCAATTTACTACTGGTGTATAGTCTTTTTAATATCCCAGTAAAAGTTCGTGAGTGCATATTGCTTATTGGTAAGAGTCATTTTATGGTGATAATATCAAATTTTCTGGTGGTTGGTTGTGGAACCGAAATAAAATTTTGTCTCGCCATTATATTTCATGTCAAGCTTGTAGATGACGCCTTTATACATAAATTTATGATTTAATAGACAGGTAATGTTTTTTCAGTTATTACACTTTTTTCTCTTTTTTTTTATTGAGGCTATTTAAATATTTTTTAATGTTACATTATTTTTCTGTGCTAGATGTTGTTGCTCAAGGTTTTTGGTGCAGCTGTAGCTAATTTTAATGTTGTTCTTATTGAAGATTTTGTTGAGCAATGGAATATGATTGAAATATTTGTGGATTAAATTTAGGAAAATTATATATATATATATATATATATATATATATATATATATATATATAGAGAGAGAGAGAGAGAGAGAGAGAGAGAGAGAGATGGGGGAATAAATATTTTCTCACTTATAACCCTTGTATATTACTTGCCTGGACGACTATAAAATTTAAGATGGGATAAATTTACGATATAAATAATAAAAATGATATTCGATCGGAGGATTGTCACCATCACAGCTGAAAAAGAACTCCTTGAAATGGAATCATAAAAATAATGAAGTTGCTAAATGTAATCGTCAGTTTTATTCTAATAGTTTCTTCCCTGGCACTTTTCAATAGCGGAACTCTCTTCCAGTTTCTCGCTTTCCTGTAATCTACATTATTTACATCACTCGGACTATTGTCCTCATCTTTGTAGCCATATTTATCACAACGTTTCGGCCGTTGTACGCTCCGGTCTTCTTCAGCTGGTTGGAATGTCGAACTGAACACTTTATTTCGCTCGCTGGGGTAGACTGTTCTAGTTTCATGTGCCATGTTTAATGGATGTCAGTTATCTGTTATCTCCTGTTAATTCACCTCTCCAAGTTCTCCACTGCCTTAACCGGGTATTGAACTCACACACTTTGGGTCCTCTCACTGGATCTAACAAACGACTTTGTGTCCTTAAAATCTACATAAATTTAAATTCAGCGTCAATCGTCATCTTCTGTCCCCTTTTTTTATGAACTCTGTCCTTTGATTGTCCTTTCTCGTCAGTAACATTTTCACAGATTCGTTCACTCTCAGCAACTCTTTGCAAGTTACTGGCACCATCGCCTTGCTTGGTGTGAAATGATTTAAAAATATGATTAAAAAAGTATTTTAAAAATTTACTCTGTCCTGCACTAGACATTTCTGCACACAAGAACCACATTTTGTGAAGCGTAAGGTAACAGCACTTAAAACGGGAGGGAATGTTTAAAAATAAAACTCAGTGTCGGCCTCTAGGAATGGTGAATCGTTAACTTAAAAAATGTGGGTTGCGATTTATCCGCTGTGTCTCTTGCCATCAAATTGATGCTTCTTCGAACTAAAATTTATGAAATTAACACTCCCTCCGCTCTTTCTAAAACATGGCAGGTGCAGATAACGTGAGGTTTCTGCTGGAGCACCCAGGACTGTGTTAACGGTATGTACTTCAAAGTTGCAAACCAAGTCTCATGAGTCGTAGCTTCCGGTGGTAGGTTTTAGAGAACACTAAATAAACACATCTAAATAATGAAATAAAAATAGACATGTTTTTTGTTAATGTGTGATTGTGCTTGTGTGTGTGTGTGCATGTGCGTGCGTGCGTGCGTGTGTGATGTTGTAGTATCTGTGCATAGATTTTTTAATCAATTCACCGCAAGCAAAGCGATAATGCCACTAAGACTCAAGGAGCTATTGGAAGTGAAAGAGAAGGAAAATACTTTAGAAGGATCCGGAAACTCAATCCTAAACAGGAAACAAGGGACAAAACTCTACTCCTGTTTAAAAGACCGGGGAGGATGTGAACCGGGCGACAGGCGAATCGATTTACTCCTATTATTTAGTATTCTATACCACTTTTGAGTTCTCCAGAGTTTTACCAGTTGACCTACCCACCATACAAACAAAGAACTGTACCTAATAACAGAAAACTCATCACTTGAGGACTACCAACAATAGTAACAACTAAAATGGACGGCACATGTAATACGAAAAAAAAATAATGACATAATTAAGATATTTACCTTCCCCGCTACTTTAAATAAAAGGTTAGGAAAGATATCCCCATCGGTACTTGAAATAGCAATAACAGCTACAGGACTTGAGATGTTTTCGTGAAAAGTTGTTTTAAGAGAAAGATTTGAGTCTATACGTACGTTTGTTTGCATATACGTGTATTTATGTGTATCAACCGAAACATATACATTCATACCTCTATTTGTACGCACGGTTACTGCATGTTCGTACATAAATAATATCATTAGTCAATTTGATGTTTAGTCCATTCTTCTGGCTTTCTTTTTCAACCTTCTCTAGGAGTTTCTGTAATATATATTTTTATAGTCGCCACATTTTTTTTATTAAACAATGTATAATACGTCGAGCGGCTTGAGCATTCAAAAAATCTCAGTAAAGCAAATGTGTCTTCCGGCTGGGATCGGACCTGTGTTCGTCTATGTATGAGAAACCACCATTTGATCCGCTATACTTTAGCAGTCGGCCACGAACAACGTCAGTAAGCAAAGCAATATTTTGTCATCTTGAGGGAAGCACATCCTCTTCACCAAAATTATTTTTCACTAAAGCCAATAACGGCTCAATTGCGTCGCGGAAACCGAAACAAAGCAATTTCTAAAGAACTAATGGATTTATTATTAATCCGATATTTTGTTTATTCAAACGGCTATTTCATATGCGAAGTATCCACTATAATAAAATACTGGACTAGAATTAAATACATTATTTATATATATATATATATATATATATATATATATATATATATATATATATATATATATATATATATATATATATATACTAGTGATTGCTATCAGTGAGGAAATAAAAGTGTTTATTTAACATATATCTATTCGAACTCGGCTCTCCGATTCCTCAATCGAAGACTCTATCCATTACTCCACTGTGTCTCCTTAAATTCCATTACGTGCTAATACCCATTGGGAAAGGTATGAATCCTCTTCTTCTCTCAGGATAGACTGGGTTCTATAGCCTTAGATGGTAACTGGTCTAGGAGAAGGACAACTCTGAATTCAAAACTCGCGGCGGGTCGTTTGGGGACCTTGTGGCACACGGTGAATCAGGTATTCGGCTTTTCAAAAAGTGTGGTTGATTCTGCACAAAACCTTCATCACTATAAGCAAATCATATGTGCAGGTTGTCTGGCTGTCGGTTACTAGGAACTGAGGTTACAGGATGTCGAAGAATTAGGAACAAAAACATTATGAGTAAGAAGAGAAAGGAATAATCAGGAGGACAGTAGATAGCGATTGGCATTGCATTTAAATTTTTCCAGATTAAAGTTGACTGGAGTGCATGCATCCGGCAGAGATTTCCCACGGCGAGAAGTGCAAGAAAAGAAACTCTTAGCATAGAATTAACGGCTGTATCTCGTCAGCTCAACTGTAAATTGATGAGATCTTGACGCCAATCTTGTACTGCGCTTAAATTCAAAAACTCTAGATACCATAGGGAAGAGCTCATCCGAAAAATTACCATGAACTTATTTATAGAAAAGACACAGAGAGACAACATTACAGCAGTGGGAAAGTGACTGAAGCCGATCTGCCAGTTTAGGACCAATAATATAGCTGATTCTTTGGATTTTATCAAGGAGCCCCAGGAAAATAGCAGGGGCACCGGACCATAAGTGGCAGCAATATTCTAAGCATGGACGAATGGTAGATATGCATGATAAATTCTGGAGATAAAAATTGGTTTGATATTCGTACAGTTTTCTTCCTTTCATTTTATATTTTTCCTCTTTGTTTACAAGGGTCAAATTTGATCGATATTGATGCGATAATTAATCCCTTTCTTCTTTCATTCGAAATTTCAAATTTATTTTATATTCCTTTATTTTTTTTTCTTCTTCGTCTTTTCTCATCCCGATCTTACACGCTGAAACACCGGTTCCCGTTAGACCACCGAAGTAAGTTAAGCAGTTTTGAGCCCATTTAGTATTTAGATGGGGGAGACGGGTGCTTGGGTACACAGAATACTGTAAGCAACCTTCTAAAATCCGAAATATGTTTCGGTCTTAAATAACTCACAAAGGGTTGATAAGTCGTGAAAAAACCATAAATCAGTCAACCTGATCTTGATCTTGATACTTTCACCTTACGTTTCCGATTTCGCAACTATCACCAGCTTCTACCTTTCATCGTTTTATAGCCTGATACCCTTCGTCGTTTTTTTCATCCTCTGAGTTTTAATACTCATTCCGCCGCCTACTCGATTTTGAGCGTCATTTCGCCCCTCTCAGTTTTCATTTTCATTTCACCCCCTCATTTCGTCCCAACTAAATTTTTATTCACATTTATCCTTATTTCGCCCCTGACTTCAGTTTTTATACCCATTCCTTCGACTCACACTTTTATCCATATTCCGACCCACTCATTTTTTATCTTCACTTCCTTTACTCTCACTTTTTAACCGTAATTTTCCTCTTTGAGTAATTAATCAAGGTTTCGACACTCTCTATTTTTGTTATCTTTATTTTGCCCCCTCCTATTGTTATCCTCATTTCACACCCTTCTCAAGTTTTATCCCCATTACCTGCAACCCCCCGTGAATTTTTATCCTCATTTCCCCCACCTCTCAGTTTTTATCCTAATTCCGATTCCCTCTAAATTTTTCATTTTCATTTCGTCCCCCTCTAAATTTTTACAGTTTCTCCCCCTCACCATCCACTCGGTTTTTACTCTGATTCCAATCCCTTCTTCTTAAGTATTCTTCTCTGATTCTCCAACTTTCAAACATTTACCTTACTTCTCCCCATTTTCATTTTGTCTTAGTATTTTAGATTATTGAAACTGCAAAAACTCTTTACTTAAAAGTAGAAATGTTTTTCTTTTCATAACTGCAAACTCCTAATGTTTTTTCTGTGATTTACTTCCTCAATGAGAATGCGATAATAAAATCAAACTTATAAAATGATTTACATTCAAAAGAAGTAGGTATCACTCGGCAGAATGAAAAACTGTCTTTTATGATAAGAATTTTGTTTTTCTTTCATTCGCAGAAAAAGTCTACACAAACAGCAGGAATATTGATGGGGATCTGATTATGATGGAAATTCTGGATACTGCACGTCAGGTGGGTGGACTAAATTACAAATAGTTATTTGATTATCTACGACGACTTGAAATGTGTTGGGTATGAATTGGAGCCCTTTTTGCAGTGATTTCGAGAAATGTTTTCTTTCATTGCCTTCTTATAATATAATTACTTATAAAGGAGATTGCTTGCACAATATTGCATCATTTTATTGTTCTCCATATTTTCTTGTGATTTACAGAAGCTATTTAAAAAATGGAAAAAAATTGTTGATCGCCATATCGACATCGATGGAAATGGAAAATCTCTAACATGGCAGCAAAGAATTCCGAAAAATGAACATTTCAAATCTGAACATCCCCTTGTACAGACTTCTAAGAAACTATAAACTCATACATTCTCAACAAGTGACAAGGTTTATGGAACTACCATCCAAACAACCAACTTTACAATATGGCATCACTGCCTCAGACTTTCTTGGAGAGAAAAATTCGTCATAACAAGAATTAGAATAAAGCACATCTATATCACTCACTCATTTCTCCTAAAAAAATGAACATCCTTCTGAGTGCACAGCATGTCAAGAGACATATTTATAAAACATACTCAAAGCAGTTGTAGTAACCCTGCCCCTATGTGTCAACAATTTTATGACATGAAAATCTAGTGTACCTCTTCAACGATGAAAGTAAATATAATCTTAACCTACCTGAAGGAGGCTGATCTATACCACAAATCTTAGCACCAAATAACGCTGCTCTAAAGGCAATATTGAAGAACGATGGAACCAATAACCTAAAGAATTATTTACAAATCATAGATATTTTTCTTAATCTTTTCGGTATTAAATTACCGACAGAGTGGAAATGCCATTAAAACAGAACAATCAATCAGACAATTGCTGATGATCGATAAAACACAGAAAATGAAGTTTTGCATTGTTAATGAAATTTTACCTCTGGAATATATTATGGCGAAGGAACGTAATGCAAAAGGGGCCACAATCAAAAGTTGGACGCCGAGTGTCGTCGGGGAAGGAGATTCTTTGAAGGCGAACCGCATTTAAGACGGACTTAGAAATCAATTTTTCTTGAAAAATAAATATATATTTTCTTATGTATACTTTCTTACACGATTGTTCACCAATACAAGGCTCAAGAGTTTTGAAAATTCATTTATAAATAAGTCCTGAAAATTTCATTAAAATCCGATAATTATTTGATTTTTTCAAAAATTTCCAAATTATTGTCTGTCACCGCAAAAAAAGAGGCTAAAATCTGTTTTGCTAAAAGTTAGTACAACAGTTACCGCAAGAAAAACAAGTTTTTTAATCAAAATTATGAATGTTCTAAAAAGGAGTAAACAAATTCATTAAATATTAAAAAAAAACAAAAAAACTTTCATCCTTCTTCTTAATAACAGAAAGATTTTGACGCAAAAACTATGTTTCCATTCCATTTGGAGCATGTTTTAATCAAGGTATGATTATTTTTTAGCGATTTCATGGCGGTACCTACTTAAAATTATCAAAACAGGTGATGAAAAGTGGTTCACATACGACAATGTTCAACGTAAAAGACAGTAAACTGACAAGGATAAATTTCCACAACCAATCCAAAAGCTCCATGGAAGAATGCTAATATGCATGTGGTGGAAACTTCGATGTATTTATTAAATGCAATGAAACACTAAATGCACATTCATACGCCAAGTAGCTGCATCGGGCCTATAAAACTTTGTTTCAAATTGTATAAAATTTAGCATTGAAAGGCGGCAGAAAATGCCATCCGACAAATGTTCAAATTTCTGTCACCAATGACAGTGATAGCAATCATGTTTTATAGGAGAGATCACTCCCCGCCCATTACAAATTAGCGGAAGGTTATTATTATTATTATTATTATTATTATCTTTGATTTCTGTTGTATACACATTTCCTTCCGGGGCCCAACCAGGGACCTAAAGTCAGGAATGGCATCATTGATGTCCTCGTGTGCCACATTTTTGAGGTTTCCACTTCAAGATACTTGTATTCTGATAATTTTTGCAGGAACTGCCAAGAAAGCATATTCTGTTTTTGTGGTCTTTGATCACTATGTTTGGGCAATTAATGTATTTTATGTATTGTAAAGTCCCATGAAATTGTTAAAGTTTCTATGTCTGTAACTGGGTCAGGGTGATATTCATATCAATTTCTTGCAGTTTCCTTCCCGTAAAAATTGCAGATTTTCCATTGCAGATAATGGCTCACTATTTCACGCCGTGTTTTATATTCAGTGGCTATTAATACCATGCAACTTGATACAAGGTGATCGATTGTTTCTGGGTATTCATTTCGGAATCTGTATTTCGGGTTAACACAATCCTTCATTAAGTGTTCTTGGTAATTTCTAGTTAACAAGCATTAATCTTGTGCAACAAGAATAAAACATTCGGCTTCAGCATTTAACCTTGCACTATGTAACCACTAATGGGTACGAGGTTTGTCTACATAATCTTGTTTGGTACAGAGCAGAGTATTGACCATGAAGAGGCTTATCGTGCTATTATATTTTCAAATAATTTTTTCTTTTCTTTTCAGGAGGAGTGTCTCATGTTGGAACAGAATCTAAAATGGGCTGAAGCATACGTCTTAATGTACGCAGTCACAGATAGATGCAGCTTTAACGAATGCAGTCGACTCAAGTTTCTCATAAGCAACTACACAAAGAAGCAACGGCGGAGCAGTGTGTCAGTGCCCGAGGGGAACTGCCTACCTGTGGCCCTTGTTGGGAATCAGACAGATCGGATCTATGACAGAATGGTCAGCGAAGAAGAGGGACGCTTGAAGGCAGCCGAACTCAGTTGCATGGGATTTTACGAGATGTCCGTTCGAGAGTCGATCGATGACGTCGTGGCTGTTTTTGAAAATCTTTATTTGTATTGTAGAAAACCGAAAAAATTTCGTTCCCGTCAGAAACAGTCGGGCAGTGACCTACCCCCTATTGTTTCACTGTCCACTGGAGCGCCACCTCCGGGTATGTCGTTACCCGATGTCCTTCCACAAACGGAAGTGTTTAAAAGACGTAAACGAGCATTGCAAACTATAAGTTAAACAATATATATATATATATATATATATATATATATATATACATATATATAGATAGATATCGGGAGGACATAGAAATAGTGACAGTCTTTATGCAAAGTTCATTCCTATGTCCACGCTATCTTTCTTCTACGTTCTCCCGATATATATATATATATATATATATATATGTGTGTGTGTGTGTGTGTGTGTGTGTGTGTGTGTGTGTGTGTGTGTGTCTGTGTGCGTGTGTGTGTGGAGAGGTAACGTCTAATTTATTTAATATATTTAACAAAACGGATTGACCGGTTTTGCATTCACATGGAGGGGAACTCCGAAAGTAATGCCAACTACTTTATTATGTTTAAATGTTTATGGGTATAGTAGGCAGTCGAGTATGAAGCTTCGAACTAGTAACGCAGAATTTTTTCTTGTTACAGATACTATTTAAAATAGGGTCTGTCATGAAAATACATACGAAGTCGGAGTATGTTATTTAATTTCTCCATACAGAAAGATCACACCCATTGACATGTATCGATACTTATTAAAGGTTTATGGAGACCAAACAAAGGATGTGATCATCATTAAGCGTAGGTATATACGTTTCAGAAATGGTTGAATGCCAAGACACGATTCGGTTCAGTTGTGAAAACTCTTATTGATTATTAATCAAAAATTCATAGACAGTGATAGAAAAAATAAATTTTTCTAGCTGAAACAGTAACTCTACTTAATGGTGTTTTTCGCAGCTTAAATATGCAGCATTTCCCGTGGAACTAATTAGGAAGCACTACTTTCAGAGTGTCATTCGTCTGTGTGTATGTCTGTGTGTTTGTGTCTGTGTATGTATGTGTATGTGTGCGCGTCAAAAGGGAAGTGGCGCCATCGAACCTTGTCATCGTCCATAACTCTATCAATTGTTCTCTGTCTTCTGGTTAGTTAGTGTGAATACTGGTTAAACAGCTGTTTTTTTTTTAACTATTTCATCCCCAAGCAAGGCAATAAAGCATGATACTGGATGCCAGTTGTATCGGATATTCCATTCTTGAAAATTGTGGGGATGTTTCTGCTCGCCATTGTCAGGCGGCATTGACTCAAATCCCATCCACATTCAATGAAAGAAGTACCGGCTGCACCTATCTAAGAGATCAGTTCTTACCTCCTATTAAGAAGGAACCTCTTTGAGAGTACAACTATTCATCGTGGCCAATGAGAATTTAGGGCTAGTTTGGTTTAGAGTTAGTGAAAAATACATGCTCTTATTTCACCTTCTTTAGGCTGTTAGGGTGAAGCCAGGCGAGAGTTCAGCTGCCAGGCTCTGGTCATCTAGATTTTAGATGTACACAAATTGTGATATCAACTGCATAGATATTTACTAACGATCTGAGAATATTCTTAGACAGATCGTTAATATAAACAGAAAGAAGGTAGAACCGATGCGTCACCCTAGTTGGGCGCCTGAATTGATCTCATATGCTTCAGAAACCTAACCATCCACAATGATCTTCAAGGACCTAGCTTCAAGGACTTTATCATTTCAAGAACGCTTATAGTGATTCCATAGCTGGGGGATTTGCGTCGCAAAACCCTAAATTACACATTGTCAAAGGCATTGTGATATCTCAGCTAAGATACCAGCAGGACACTGATGGGCTGAGGGGACGATACTGATATGGGGTTGAGCGCTTCCCCGAATTCTTGAAGACTGTACAGTGTGCGGTCTAGAGTGGACTTAAAAAGACCTAACCCATATCTGTGTACACACACACACACACACACATACATACATACATATATATATAAGACATAAAAATTTATAGCCCAAACCTTTCAAGATTAAAGACTGGAAATTAAAATTAAATTAAAGACTGAATACAAATTTGGAAACATAATTTTTAATAAAATAAAAAAATGAAAATGTTTCGAATATGCATATAGACACACACGCACATATACACCCATATGCATTTAAATTTCTATATGGATATATGTATATGCATATTATTTTTCACAGTGAAGTTAACACTGTACAAGAACCGTGAGTTACACAGATTACAGATTAGGAGGCAAAATTTATTCGGATATGTGGGAAAGATTGGGTTAACCCTAGACATGAACAGGTTAAAATTATAGTGATCAAAAAATATCCGCATGGGATTCGGTTCCACAGAACAGTGGTTCGTGGCAAGAAGCTGCTCACCAATGGAATTCGAAAGGAATGAGGTTGGTTCGCTACAATGTGCGTAGCATGGAGCGTCTTAGCCGTGAAGGTTAGAACTGGTGTAGCTAAGGAATGTAGTTCGCACTTCCCTGGATATAACGATAGATTAGCGAGAGGCTTGCGACGATTCGTCTATGAAAAAGGGGTTTTAGGGTGGAAAATAATTTGTCACCGACAAAGACACGAAGACGCTTTTGGACTCTGTCGAGACTAGAAAGTAATGGCAGTGCAGACCCCTGCCCATATATAGCAGTAGTACTCCATTTTAGGCCTGATCTGGCCCCTGTAAAGGTAGATGATAGCAGGATCCAATATCTTTAGCGAAAGATCATATGTACGCGATCCACTTGAGGTTTTGTGTTGAGCTTAAGGCCCGATAGGCGCTCACTGCATAAAGGAACATCCATTTATCGTGATTGGTAATAGTTTTCGCGATGATATATATATATA
This sequence comes from Acanthosepion pharaonis, assembly GCA_903632075.3. Taxonomy (NCBI): domain Eukaryota; kingdom Metazoa; phylum Mollusca; class Cephalopoda; order Sepiida; family Sepiidae; genus Acanthosepion; species Acanthosepion pharaonis. The sequence goes on along the minus strand of CAHIKZ030004736.1, from coordinate 395,297 downwards.
TATATATATATATATATATATATATATATATATATATATATATGAAGAAATATAGTCTTAAGATGTGCAATATTTATGGGATAAAGTTCTCAATATCAGAGATAGAGCGTGTGTAAATATAAAAGTGAACATAGAAGTCAATACTTAGAGGCGACAGTGCTGTTATTTTTCTCGGCTATTTATATATACGGGTCAGTGGTGCATTGTGGGTAGTCTATTTTGGCGGTTATTTTACCGGAAAACGTTTACAGACTGTCGCCTCTAAGTGTTGACTTCTATGTTCATTTATATATATATATATATATATATATATATATATGCAATTTTATGTATTATCTATATTCATAAATTACATATATACTTGTGTCCGCGTGTTTGCTTGATTAAGACGAGCATGGAATATTCACTTTTTCTAGTCTTTTACCAATTTATCATTTATGAGGACTAAATGAATATAGAAACTCTCCATAGTCATCATAGTGCCGAGTGCTTTCGGCAAATACAAAGCACAGTTTCAAAACACACATATTCATCATAAAATATTGTAAGAATGCTATAAAATCTGGATAATAAAATATTTCTCCTTCATCTTGTCCATCGTATTCAGTGAAACACACACACACACACATATTGGCGCATATAAACATGTATGTATGTATGTCCATCAATATACATGTGATGAATATGGCAGACTATGTCTCTCCAATGTAAGCCGCGTTAGGCACAAGAATAAGCATATTGGTAGACCTTTCGACAATTACGATTAGTACTACCCAGGAAATAACTTATCATGCAGTGTGTTTAAGAAAATCTACATAAACTGCTCCGGTCTCACCCGTTACATGAAGACCCACGATCAAGCTGAACAGCCTCTACAAAACATTTGTCAGGTCCTGTACAAAACACCTTAGGTTGTCACGTCTGTGATAGGCATTGCAGTTAATTTGCTGGCTTCAAGAGCCGTTACACTTCTCACGAAAAACGATAACATCAATCAAACTTGATAGCGATGATCATACTCGCTCAATGGGTTGATAGCTATTATGTATGTATGTATGTATGTATGTATGTATGTATGTATGTACGTATTTGTTCATGCATGTTTATGCTGACATGTGTATGGTTTGAAAAAATGTTAATTTTGTAAATAAATAATTGAATTTATTTTCTCCCATATTTATGTTTTCTTTTGGCTTTACGTTTTATCCAGGAACTGTCGTCGATGCAAACCTGTTAATACAGAAAATTGCCACCTATTAATACAGAAATTAGTCTGTAGTCTCTCATGTACTTACTACCGTGAATTTTTAACTTAAATAGATCTTATAGAGAACTATATTATAACCAACGCTGCGTTGGGTGCATTGATAAAAAGTGATTATATTCAAAAGTAAATATTTACTGCAGAAAATAAAGGCTTCCGACGTTTCTACGTACATGTATTTCGGTGCTTTTTCCTGATTTTCTGTCAATCCCTACCAATAAAGGAACAATCATTACCAATAACACAAAATACTATACACATAAACTGTAAAAAGCGACTATAAATACGAGAAGCCTTATGCGTAAAAAAACAAATAATCGAACATCAATAAAAAAAATATTCTCAAATCTAGGAACAAACATACTGAATATATTTCAGGATAAAAATAAAAAAAAACAACTGCCAGACAACACGACTGAACATGTGATGACGCGATATTTTAAAAATGATGAAACCAACATGACACAAGAAAAACTCTTTTCTTTCACAAGGGCTTATGAAAGCCGAACGCACTGAAACATTGGACAATTTATATGGAAAATTTTTACGAAACCAGGAAAATAGTCGGAAATGTAGAAAAAAAATAACACAAAAAATACACACTTTCATTGGCCTTTAACCAAACTCGTAAACAAGCAAAATTGTTGCACAAATACAGCCAATACTGGTATATATATATATATATATATATATATATATATATATATATATATATATATATATATATATCGCTAAAGGAATCTACATACTAACATGAAGCGCCTCTATTCGCCTGAATAATAGTGGCTATGGTTAAGTAGCACAGAGTGTACGACGCGCTTGCGTCGTTGTATATCTATCCCGATTATCATACTGGGTTTTTCATCATTGATTTGTGTTTCTTAGTTGTGGCTGCGGGTACTTTTTTGAGGTTAACCATTTTCTTTAAAAGTACGGGTCACTCTGTTCAAGGCCCGGGGCCACTCGATGTAGAGGCTTAACAGAATAAGAGGCACACTTTATGCGGATAGGTGGGGAAGATAACGGTTATCCTTAGCCTTGAACAGGTTATGATTGTAGTGATCGGAGAAACATCCTCTTGGGAGTTTGTTCCACAGAGCAATGGTTCGGAGGAAGAAGCAGTGGTTCGTGAGTGGCATGGTGGGTCCTAGCCGGGAAGGTCCATATTTACCATACGTGTACAATGGGCTTTAAATCTGGCGAACGCAGAAAGCAATGAAATGTCCGGAATTCAGCTGAATAATCCTGGATGCAATTTCTTGTCACCTGATCAGATGTCTTTGCAAAATTGATGTATATCCTGGTATCCTACCGCTCTTTTTACCTAAAAAAAATACAAACAAAAAAACTTGTGTACCATCTTTCTGACCACATCAATCCTCCTATAGTCAAACGGTGTAAAACCCGATTCCTGTCTTATGTCTGTTCAGGCTATATTGGCACGGCTGCGCTTTTTACATATACATCATCTGAGTCCATTTCTATAAGGGAGGGTAAAGCCATCTCATCTACTTCTGCCTTATTGTTTGGCACTTAATTTATATACAGTGTGTATGTCAGGTATTTGAGAACAGGCCGTGTATGGTCGCTGGGCGTGGTCTTAGGGTCACTGCGCAGGTGAGCACCTTATCAGTTCCTTCCACATATCTGGGCTGAAAATCAAAGAGTTATTCATTCATGCGTAGCGTGTCTTGGGACAAGTAAAGCTGGTGGAGCCCATCCTTCCCCAGGTCAAACAGTAGCCGATGTCCTCCAACTTGGACACACATTTTGTGAGGCATAAATGAAAAAAAAAAAAAAAAAACTAACGTAATATAACGCGCTATTTCTTCATTTCTCTTTCAGACGTATCGGGAGCATTAACACGGTGGTTACCAATCTGACACGAAATGAAATCCCAAGCCATTTTGGTGTTACTTCTGCCAAATGTTTATGAGCACAACTCACAGATTTACGTGTTTTTTCACAGTAATCTATGAAAGGTCTGTTGGGACCCCACTGAGTCTATGATACGGAGCCCGCCGAATATGATATGAGGCCCCACATTCTAATACATGTCAATTTTCATGAGATAGTATTCACATAAAATACAATTTTTTTTGTAATCTTATTATGTACAATAATGAATCATATGCAATATAGGTGAACAATTCAACTAGAAAAATTGAAAATAATAAAATATATCTGCCTATATAAAAATTAGAGACATGTCATGATAGATTATTCCATCTTAAATAAATGAGCAATGCTTTACAACAATTTTTAAAATCAACTTTAAAAAGATTTTTTTGTTGAATAATAGTAAAATAATGAATTTTATATAGTGTTTTACCGAGACTTAGCAGGGGAAAAACAAATTCACGGATTTGGACAAAAAAGGGTACAAAATGACATCAAAATCCGCGAAAAACCTTTACCCTTTAATAGTCAGTAGTGCTTAGTTTAATTTGTAACGTATATAAATGTCAGTAGAAAAAAGCAAATGTTGATAAGATAGCGAGGGTCACAAAACACTTCCTTGGGTTCCCAATCAGGCTTGACCTCCCCACCGCCACGGTCGTAAGAGTTAGGAGTTGTATGTACCGGCCCTGTTTTTGTTGTTCCTGGAAGTCGTGAACAAAGACGGAATAAACCATACCGGCCGATTTCTTTACGCAATGACAGGATCAATGCAATGATCAACATCCGGATGCGCCGAGGAGTGGCCGTACGTGTTCCACCAGGACTGTTTTTCCTCTCACAAAGCCTTGAAATTTCAAGACTATGTCAGCTACAACATATGCCCTTGTTTTGAATTCCCTCGACTACAGCCACACAAGGGCTAGCTGAAGGCCGCCATCTTGAATGTGATAACGAACATCCGGTGTTGCACATTAAGTTCACATTGCTTGTGATAGTCCTGGATGTTTCTAACACGATCATATCATGCCGCTTCACTTTTTACCGACGATCCTGGGGGTAAATGCAATGCCTACATGAAAGGTGCTCGACGAGGTTAAAGCTTTGGATTATAGGGGTGATAACATGTGCCGAGTAAGATTATTCTTCCCTTCACACGACCCACGGGACACAGGGTTAAGTTTAGGGTTAGGGAATGGTTGCACGAAAATTTTCAGTTCTACGTCACCACCCAGCATGAAGATTCCTACCTGTCCTGTTTTGCATCGATTTGGCGATTATATCAGGAGTCTTTTCAGAAGGAAGATTAGCGGCTTAACATGAATTTGATGGCCAGCATGAACGGGAATCGCCCGATTTAGACATACTGTCACTTTCGGAACATTCCTCGAACATGATGATGGTTTATTCATTAAACTTTTTTTCTAGGTTGAATATGAGTACTAAGTTTGAAAATATATTTATTTTTCAATAGAATATATTTAATTTTCTGTGTATTATAATTTGTTATCAATTAATTGGAGCACTCCTACTATTAACCTCACCTTATTTCTTTCAATGGAAACACCAAAAATAAAACACCCTTGAAAATGGCTAAGGAAGTGTCCGAAAGAACATGGGACAATGAAAATTTCTGGAAAATTTCTGTACTCTCTGACTCCTACAAAGCAGAAAAACGTAAAGATGCTGGAAAAATTAAGTAAAAAAAATTAATTAAATTTTCCTTGTCTACATTATCTAGATGCTTAAAAGAAAGATTGCTGTTCAAATATACATTAGCATACACACACACATATATATATATATATATATATATATATATATATATATATATATATATATATATATACATACAAATAATGAGAGAAATAACAGATGGAGTAAAATTCCATTTTTCGTAGCACTTACTTTTAAAAAATTGCTCAATACAAAGAAAAAATTAAGATTAAATAATACATAATTAAATATAATACATAAATACATTAATTATAATATATATAATTATTTTTTATATATTGTTATCTTATAAAATTTATTCTAAAGGCATGTCTTCTTTCATTTTATTCTAAAGGCATTTTTTCTAATTTTAGTGTAGATTTTTCTTTTATTTAATCTTCCTTTTATTGGTTCCTTTTATTATACATAAGATGATAAATATTAATTTTTTTCAACGTACATGTGAATTATTTAATATAGCTTAAACTTTAAACATGTTGACATAAATGTAGATGTTAAATTAGAAACTTCCTTAGATAATTATAATCATTTCAATATATTAAGTTCAATTTTGATATTTTTCTTATTATTTTTCGCAGAAAATAAGCGTTATCCGACAGGAGTCGAACATGTTTCCCATGCGGAAACCATTATTTAGCCTAATGTATTGTTAACCGATTCACTCACAGACGATTTTCGGCTTAGCAAAGCTCAAATTTCCTCATATTTTCTGCGAAATTTCTCGAACATTCAGGCCGGTAAATGTAAATAATACTGTTTTATTAAAAACAGAGCAATTACTCAAATTAGTTGCATCCATAAAAATAACGTATAAACATTATATATATATATATATATATATATATATATATATATATATAATAAAGCAATTACCGTTTAAGGGACATTTGTTCTTGCTTACAGAAAAATGTAATATACCAATCCACTGTAAAATCAGCAGATAACGAAGAAAATATATTTAAGAGTAACTGAAGGAATCTGGAAACAAAGAAACTACGCAAACAAAAGATCCTTTACAAATAGTATTATACGTGAAGATCACAATATTTTCTAAACATATCTAGGAGATTAAAAACAAAAAAAAAGTTACACAAAAAATTCATGGAAAATAAGGAAAACAACATCAGCTAACAACAATAAATACAAAAACTGTAAACTCTGCCTGAAGGAAAAAATACTCATAATTACCTTCTAAGAACTAAACAAACTGCCAAATAAACGATCAGAACTCATCTCATAATGCAAACACGGAAACAAATTACTACAGTACTTAAAATTCAAAAACTGAAAACAAACAAAAATAAATGAAAATAAATAAAATAAAATAAACAAAAACAAGTAAAATAAATTAATTCAAACAAATAACCACGCCCACCTTTAGAATAATAGACTACCCACAAGGCAATAGACTACCCACCATGCATCATTGACCTGTATATATAAAAAGTCGAACAAAAACGCAACGCACAACGTCTGACGATTGCGTTTATCATGACACATACTGTCGCCTATGTCTGTTCATATATATAGGTACCTCCACTTTTTCGCAGGAAAACAGCATAGCATAATGAAAAAGGCCGAAAACTTAATAAGAAAAACAGTTTAATCGTCAAAATGTTTGCTATTATTAAGATAAAACACCAAAGTATTTTTCGATTATTTTTTTAAATTGTTTAATCTTTTCTAGCACGTTCAAAATTTGGATTCAAAATCTTGTTTACATCATCGTACCCGTGTAATAATTACAAAATACTTTTTGCTGCTTTTTTTCCGGTAAAAATACATTAATTTAGAAATTCTTGTAAAGATCAAATAATTGTTGTATTTTAATGAAACTTTCAGGACTTATTCACAAATGAATGAAATTATTTTTGTAATTTTTGGTTTTACAAAATTTTACTAAAAATATTGTTTTTAAAAATGTTACATCCCCCACTTACTTAATTTCATTAATTTTCGTGAAATATCTTTCTATTTCCTGAATTTTTATTAGTTAAAAGTGGGACCTCTTGGAAAATGTAAATCACCTGATTTTTTTTCAAACTTTTACCATTCTAACAGAAAATCTGCTCCGAATAGTAAACTAAAAAAATGTAACCAAACTATGACATTATTTTATTAAAAAAGCTTTTAATTGCTTTTGTAAATAAGTTATATTAAGGACACTATTGTCTGAAGAAATATATTTTTTTCGATGAATAATGAATTTTTACAAGAATTTTTTCACTTTTTAAAAATTTTAATTATAATAATTTAGAATAGTTTAAAAATCATTTAAAATTCTGTATTGGGCTATTTCCTGGATATGATATTGTAATTAAGTAGAAACGAAATTTACGAATCCAAAATTGAAAAAAATAATAAACGTTATTTACTATTCTATTTTTAAAATAAATTTTTATTTTTTCACTTTAATTGTTCCTTTTTTCATATATGATAGCCTAAACATGTCATTATTATGAAAAGGTCACGTGCTTGGATTGAACAAAGTAGAAAATTTTTTTTAGCTAATGTTAATTAAAATATTAACTATTAATGAGTAAACAATATTTTAATTATTATAAAAAAATTCCAGATTAGTTTGTTAATTTTGTTACTTACATATCTTTATTTTAATTTCATCTTTTATTAAATTTAAAAATTAATTTAAGAAAGATTTATAGTACTTTAAATTTTTAAAATTTTTCATTAAGCATCTTCAATGGTAACTAAAAGTCAATAAAATATTAGATAATTGTTAATTTGTAAAAAACGAAAAAAATGCGTTCATTTAGATTTCGTTAATTTATACTAATTCTGGTCATCCATACTAGCTGTTATCACCTCAAAACTTATCTATACGTCAATAAAGATCAAATAAAATCAAGATCTGTTATTAACAAATGCTTACATATTACTTTTTTATGCTATAAGTAATATTTATTTCAAATCAAATTAATTTAACTTTAAATTTGCTAATTTTACTCAAATAACGTGTCATAAATATATATTTTATTTTTGGAAGATTTTTAAAAGTGATAAATTTGTTTTGTTTACGAATTTCTTAAAATTGAGAAAATGCCCGCTTTTAAGATAATTTTCTTAAATCGACCAAACAATTGAGATTCCCATCTACATAATTTTATTTGAAATACAACAGAATGTTTTACTTACTGGAAATAGTAAATTTAATCATTTAGCTTTCCATTAAAGCTAAAATAAAATCTTCAAGAATGCTTTTTCATTTATTAAAATTCATTTTAAATGTTAGGTATCGAAAATTTATGACGAATTAGGAAATTACCTATATATATATATATATATATATATATATATATATATATAGATAACTATACTCGTTTCGAAAAACCCTCGAATTTTTGATTTGCCAATAATCAAATCAATCTCGAGGGAAAAAAGGTTTTAAAAAAAGAAAGAGCTACAAACATGAAAAAAATCGCACAGATGCAGGTTTGAAGCCCAAAGAAAAAATCCCGATACGAGTAAACAACTAACTAACAAAAGAGCTCAATACAACCGTAGAGCAGACCTAGATAAACCTATTGAGCCAGACAAACCTACTTAGGTTTCACCTAAACGGATCGTCAGGGAAAATTGGCATATATATATATATATATATATATATATTGGCATATATATATATATATATATATATATGTCAATTAAGACGTCTAGTCGGTAAGTATTTACCATAAAGTGAACATTAAAGACTCACAACTTTTGTATTACACAACCGGTGCATTAAAACTGCCTGCGTGGGTAACAGTTTAAGGCTGGAACTATAACACGACTGCGAGGAACCAGAAGCGCAAAAATTTCACATTACTCGAGATTCCTTTGTTTGATGGCACGAGTTAGCAGCTTTTAAAAAAAAGAACACAAGACTTCAAATTGGATAATATAATTTTCTCGCCTTGCAAGTTAAAGTTTACGTTCATCGTTCAGACATTGTCATGTAATCAGTTTGTTAAATTTTCACGTCATTGAATTAACGTATGATTTCTGGTAGAATGAACACTGATTGGAAATTAGTGAAGATATGATGATATGATGAAGAAGCGGTAACTGTCATCAAAAAGTCGATGTAAATCCTCTTAAGTGACCAGATTTTCGATCAATTCTCATCGAAGAAAATCATTGATAAATTTAATTTATTGATTTAACAACTGGCCAATATCCTATTGATAATCCAGTTTATAGCAACGACTGTTTCGAAATTCTAATGGTAGTAAGTGGGCTGAATTTAAGCCTTTAGAGTCTCCGGGGCAAATAGAATTATTTGTGGGTAGAGTACGGTCTTCGTTGCGTATATCCCCCCCCTTTCAAGGGGGCTCATTGAATTAAAAAGAAATTAATTAGAGAAGCAAAATAGTCTAAATTATTTCAAATTAGTTCAAAGGCGTCTGAAAATAAACAAATCCTCTCTGTTCTTATATCTTTATTTTTTTAGTTCTATCAGGGCCCCTAGACTAAAGGGCAGTTAGGAGCACCTCTAGTCTTGGAGCCCCTGGGCTTCAGCCCAGATGTAAATCCGAAGTGGTTGTAAGGTTGTCTTTCCACTAAAGGTTTTTCTTTAAATTTATTTTTAATTTTAAACGACAAATGTCTCTTTGTAAGTATTGTGAGACCGGAAACTACCTACACAATAGACTCTTCCAGGCCTATATTAAGTAGGCGACATAGCACTCTAGAGAGTGATATAGTAAGCTCCGCTTACACTATCTCTCTAACCTGTTGTTAATATATCTTTCTTACATCTAATCCGTGTTTCGTGTTTTACTTCTGTGGTCCCAACTTTGGCACCCACATCAGTGGCGACGAGGATTCTAGAAACGCACTCACGGCGAAACCTAAATACCTTACCAATCCCACATCTGCATTCACGCCGAAAAACCACAATACCTTGCCAGTCCCACAACAGTGGCGACAGAAAAGCCTCGAGAATTTCGTTCTCACCATATCAATAGCGACAGAGTACTCGAAAAATACACAAACTCCACGCGTTCCCACAGCAGTGTTGAACGTGAAATTAATCTGGTATTAATACATTAGCGATTTAAACGAAACACCCAGCGTCTACATATATTCCAATACCAAACACCATTGACGAACTAGCGATTCGACATCTACGGAATATTAAAGTCTGTCCAATACGAGAACGATTTCTACACACCCACACACACAGAAAAAAAAACAGTTGTTCGTAAAACAAACTGACAACACAAGAGGAAGTACTACCATTGTACTCAAGTTTTCGAAAAAAACTATCTAAATTTTTTTTTTATGTAACTGAGTTGAACATAAAATTATTCTCCCCTCAAATTCACTGAGGTGAGTTTTCTCTTTTTTTCTCTTTTTTACCTCTATAAAAAACAAAAAAATACATGTGTGGTGAAAATTTATTCAATTACGTTAAAATTAACGGAACCACGGGGAAAAAAAAGCTAAACATATATAATTGGTTTAGTTTAACTAATTGTCTGTCCATATTTTTTTTCTGTAAAAGAAAAAAAGTAACAAAAATCTATCAAGATTTTTTTGTGTACCTCCTCTTAGTACACGTGTTTCAAAAGCAAAAAAAAAGCTGTCATTTTAAATATGGAAGATTTTCAAAAAAGCAGTTGACCAAATGTTAAAACTAAATTTGGATCAGCGACAAAAAGCAGAAGAAAGACAACAACTATTTTTGGAATCACATAAACAACAAATGGAATTCCAAAAAATTACGCTTCAGAATGCTGAACTACAGCAGAAACAACTTAAAGAATTACTCGTAAATGCATTAAAAGGCTCAAACTCTGAAAAAGATATAATATTCTCCCAGAGTACAATCTACAATTCAATGGAAACCTTTGAATACGTGCCAGAAAACGACAAAATGTTCGACGCTTTTTACAGGCGCTACGAAGATATTTTCAACGTAGACTGTGAACAATGGTCCAGTAAAAAGAAGGTACGTTTTCTATTGAGGAAACTGGGAACTACAGAACATAGTAGGTTCGTAGACTTTATACTACCCAAGAAAACGACTGACTTGGATTTTTCAGAGACTATTAAGCTCCTATCGGAACTATTCGGGCCTAACACAACCTTGTTCCACAAACGTTGGAAATGTCTGAACACAGTCAAAGACAACCAGCAAGATTTCTAACGTTTGCAGCATCGGTAAACAAGCTCTGTAATGATTTTAAACTAACCGAACTGACTGCCGATGATTTCAAGTGCTTAGTTTTCGCACAAGGTCTAGTATCAGCAGAAGACGCCGAAGTTAGACGACGGGTACTAACCAAGCTTGAGAACGAACAAGGATTGACTCTGCAAAAACTGGCAGAGGACTGTCAAAGAGTAATATCTGTAAAGTGTGACTCAAACACTATCGAGGAATCAGGTGTGGCTCAGATTAATAAAATCAGAAGTAAGTCTACCTCCTATTCCCCTCAAAAAGACAAAAGGCAAATCTCATGTCCTAGATTACGCAGTAACCAAATCTCAAATAGGTTAAAGAAACCGCCCGGACCATGTGTGACGTCGTCCCCCCTGGTCGCAGCGTCGACTGTGTCGTTCGATCCCGTTCGCGACGCCAACTGTGACGTGACGTGGTCCAGGGTTCTGATCCTATGGTCAGACACCAGCTGTGACGTCTTTGCCGCGGCGTCAGCTGTTCGCTCCTCGCTGCTGCAAGTGTGACGTTCTAACCCTTTGGTTAGATGAATACCAGCCTCGTCGTTCCCAACTCGCTTCCAACGCCTGGTTACTAGGGTAACTGTACTAATCTCCGGTCTGCCTACCCACGTTGTGATTAGATCTTAGACAGACGGGATCAAACAGGGATTGGGGCCGTATGCAAGCTGAGTCCAACGGGGGTGATAACACACAAGAAAAAGAAAAACTCACAAGGTCAAAAATTATTGAAGAAAAAGGTAACAACTTTTTATATCTAAATGTTCGTTACACAAGATTATTCCTACCTCCCGACCCGTTTTGTGGACCAAGCTTCTACCATACAACTTTAAGGCTTCGAGTTGCCTGCTCTCTAGAAATTTGCATTTCGGGGTGTGGTTTGGTTTCAACACTGGGCGCTGATCTCTACCTGTCGTTCACGGCTGATTTCCCTCGCCGTCAGTGCGCGAATTAACTTCTTCTCTTCGGCTTCGGTTGGACGAGCTTATTCACTTCGGCTTGGGTTGGATGAATTTCTCTTCTTAGGCTTGGTTTGGACGAATTTCTCTTCTTAGGCTTGGTTTGGACGAATTTCTCTTCTTAGGCTTGGTTTGATTCCAACTTCTCCACTTAGGCCAAACGGGCTGCTTCACTTCGGCTTCTCTTGCCGCAAAGGGGACTAATGAACAGGGCCCGCCGTCCGCGCTGCAACTCCTGCCTGTCCGCGCTACAACTCCAACTTCATCCGCGGCGCAACTGCAACTTCTCCACTTAGGCCAAACGGACCGGCCTTTCTTGCCCGCAAAGGGGGCGAATGAACCGGGCCCGCAGCCCGCGCTCAAACTCCCTCGCCGTCCGAGGCGCAGCTCCAACTGATTTCAGTCGGTTAGGGTCCTGCTTTTATTGAGGCAGTCAAAAACTGGGGTGAGTCTGTCGGCGCCAGGGTTTTCTTGATAATTCTAAAGACGTATTATTTCTGATTAGGGATTTTCCATTGTCGGTAACTTACTTTCACTCCTACTTCCTTACTGTGCCTCTGGGGGGGGGGAGGCGTATACCCGCTTCCCCTGGTCCTTCGTATGTCAGGTGATCGCTCTCGACCAATGGGGTCCTGGTCGGGTGTCTCTCCTCCTCCCTCATGTATCATGTGACCGCCTTCGACATCTGATATGTGCCAGTCGAGCGTGTGTGTTTTCGCTTACGACCTGGTTTCGTATTATTTATTTTTCTCCTTTCTTTCCTTCCTTTTCTTTTCTTTCTTTCTTTCTCTCAGATAGCCTGAATGTAAAGAAAGAATTATTCCTAACCCCGAAATATTTTTCAGCTCTAAATAATTATCAAATGGTTAACAAACCGAAAAAACAAATCATATATTTATGAATATCTCTTTTCAGTTTTCTAATTATGCATGGTGCCACAATGTTACCATTGTGGTAAATGGCATTGGATGAAATTCTGTCCAGTTAAGAACAAAAAATATTGCAAAAATTGCAATAAAAGTGGGAATACTTTAACTTCGTGCTGGTACGCCAACAGAACGAGAAAACCCAAAAATAAAATTAGGCAAGCTGAATCTGACGATATTGCCGATAGGAATTTAATGAAATATGTAACAGTGGATATTTTCAAGTCCATTAAATTCCAGCTTGACTCGGGTTCTGATATTTCAGCTATTAACTGGCGTACTTGGCGAAAATTAAACAAGCCGACCTTATTAAAAACGGATAAAACAGCAAAATACGTAACTGGCGAAAAGATTAACATTTTAGGTGTGGTAATACTTACAGTAACACTAAATGGATTTAAAAAAAAAAGCTCAAAGTCTACGTATTAAAAACTTAGATAACTTATTTGGAACTGATTGGATAGAAAAATTCAATCTTTGGGATTGCCCAATGAGTACATTTTGTCGCAAGATACAAAGTACAACGTCCAATTTGGTAAATCTAAAAAAGGAACTCAAACAAGAATTTCCCCAGGTTTTTTTCTGGCGGCCTTGGGAAATGTACTAAAATGAAAGCTAAGTTCAAGGTGAAGGACGGTGCACAACCGGTATTCAAAAAGAAACGGAATATGCCTTTCGCTGCTCTAGAGCAAATCAACAAAGAGTTAGATAGACTCGAACAAGCAGGTATTCTGTCAAAAACATATTTCAGCGAGTGGGCAGCACCTACGGTCTACGTAAAAAAGAAGTCCAATCAAATACGAGTATGCGCAGATTTTTCCACAGGGTTAAACGATGCCTTGCAAGATCACCACTATCTTCTCCCAAGCCCTGAAGAAATTTTCAATAAACTCAATGGTGGAAAATTTTTTTCTAAAATTGACCTCTCGGACGCATACCTTCAGATAGAGGTGGAAGAAGAAAGTTCCAATTTGCTCTGCATAAACACCCATAGAGGGTTGTACAAATACAACAGGCTGGCTTTTGGAGTAAAGGTTGCGCCTGCAATTTTCCAGCAGGTCATGGACGCCATGCTGGGCGATCTTGACTACGCAACAGCCTATTTGGATGATATACTGGTTACCAGTAAAACTATGGCAGAGCACCGGAACCATATAATAAACGTATTCTAAAAGATACAAGAATACGGTTTTAAAGTTAAGGAGGAAAAGTGTGACTTTTTCTTACCAGAGATTAAATACCTAGGGCACGTTATAAATAAAGACGGTCGTCGGCCGGATCCAGAAAGAGCCAACCCGATAAGAAACATGCCGGCCCCAGATAACGTTCAAGCGTTACAAAGCTTCCTCGGACTAGTTAATTTTTACCAAGGGTTCATTAAGAACATGCAAAATTTGAGAGGGCCTCTCAACCAACTTTTTAAAAAGGATAAACCATGGTTATGGACCCCGGAATGCCAAGACGCATTCGAGAAGATCAAGAAAACTCTTACTTCAGACCTCTCCCTCACACATTTCGACCCTAGTCTCGACATCATAGTCGCAAGTGATGCAAGCTCGTACGGCATAGTCGCTTGCATATTATATAAACTGCCAGACGGTTCGCGAAAAGCTGTGGCTCACGCATTAAGATCTCTACTTCCAGCTGAGAAACAATATTCCCAAATAGAGAAAAAGGCTCTAGGGTTAATATTCGCTGTGACAAAGTTTCACAGATATCTACATGGTAGACGGTTCATACTGCAGACGGACCATAAACCTCTAATCACAATTTTTGGGTCTAAAAAAGGTCTTCCAGTCTATACTGCAAATAGACTACTTCGTTGGGGTACAATTCTTTTAAACTATAATTTCAAGATAGAGTTCCTAACAACCAAAAATATTTGCCATGCAGACGGTTTCTCGCAACTCATTCCAAAAAATACAGAAGTCTTTGAAGATTCCATCATTGCTACTCTAAGGACAAATTGTGAAATCAAAAACATGATCGCGAGTACCATAAGAGAGCTCCCAGTTACTTTGGCCGACATAAAAAGGGAGTCTCGAGAGGATGAATTCATTCAATCAATAAAAAGCAAAATTCGAAACAAGGACCCCAATGTGCCTGAAGTTTTCTCCCTCTGCGATGATGTTCTACTATACAATGACCGCGTAGTGATTTCAAACAGCCTACAAAGAAAAATCCTCAGGGATTTTCACATGGGACATCCGGGGAAGAACCGTACGAAAAGCCTCATGCGCTGCTACGTTTATTGGTCAAACATGGACAAGGGCATAGCAGACATGATAGAATCATGCAAAGGATGCGCGCTTGCAGCAAAAGCTCCAAAACAGATCATCCTTGGCAAAGAATCCATGTGGATTTTGCAGGGCCTATGGATATCTTTCTTACATCTAATCCGTGTTCCGTGTTTTACTTCTGTGGTCTCAACTTTGGCACCCACATCAGTAAGCAAAAGGATTTTATTTATTTTATTTTATTCCTTAAAATTTCTTGATATAACTGAAGTTAGCCTACTATTATCCTTTTATTTTCGTGAGATCACAGTTAAATATTTATTTTTGAACTTCTTTCCCCATAGACCCAATGTTGCAAGCCTGTCACCACACTATTACTATTTTCATGGCAAATGTTAAAATCAACACCATTCTTTAGTTTCACCATTTCTAAGTGATCGCGATTCTCTATACTATCCTCTATAGTATTTCTCTATAATAATCACTCTACAGATTACTATTCGGCGGTTACTATTCGAACAAGTATTACTAGTGCGAGTATTATTTGAAGGAGTTACTAATAGTATCTGCGATTCCAAAGTCTCAACTACAATGAGAATTACGAACGTGATAACGAGCATTCGTTAACATCACAAAAGTGACAAAGTGTAAGCGTCTGACATCACAAAACATTGCAATGGAAAACTAGAAAGGTTGGTGGTATTGTGAGGTACTATGCTCTGGTCATGAAGTTTTGGTGTCGAAACTTCGTAACTCAAAGTAATTATCTGATGAAGGCCCTGTAAAAATATTATTTTCATAGTCCCAGTATAAAATTATATAATGATCATATAACTACTAAACTAACGTCACAGAATGCAGGCTGACATATTACCTGTTCGAAACTCCTGAAATCAAATTTATTGTGTTCTACCGAGCGTTCCCTCTTGTTTTGTATTCGCTGGCAATTTCCTGTCTATTGTCTATCATATTTTAAGATTAAGATCTTTGTAAAGGCATCCCTGTTTTATGATTCATGTGACAAGGACTGACTTTAAATCAGTCCCAAAGACTTGAATCAAAACTTTGATAAATGTGTTTGCGCTTAAAACTGCTTGCTTGTGCGTGCGTGCGTGAATAATTCAATGTTCATTTGTAATTTCGTTGTGAACTCGAAGATAACATTTCCTCTTAGAAAGAAAAGCTAACACAAAGCATCACAAAAATACATACCCACCTCTCTTTTTTGTGATGCGTTAGATTCTCACTAAATGCGTCACAATTGACCTTTGTTTTCTATTTAAGTTAAGAATTTTTTTTTATTGTTGTTCACTCAATACAAGGCCGAAGAGATACTCAAGGTAGTGGGTTACGGAATGAGATTATTTAAAGTCGATAACGGTTGACCCGAAACTTGAAAATGTTAAGTAATCGGAAAAGTGTCTTTGGAGTCAAAAAGGTAGCGCTTCTTGGGAAGAAGCTGTCCGAATGGACTTCTTTTAATCATTTCACCCCAAGCAAGGCAATAAAGCCGCTAGGATGCAAGAGCTTATTAAGTGTTAGAGAATATGAGAAAATTACTAAATAAAAGAATAATAATTAGGAACACAGAAAATAACGATTGAAATTGCATTTTTGAAGATCAAAGTTGACTGGGAAGAGATTTCTCAATAGTTGAAATGCGATAGAAGAAACAATTAGCATAGAACTTACAGTGACAGCTAGTCATTTTAACTGTAAAATCCTGCCGCCTATCCATTACGGTGTTTAAATTCATAAAAGTCCAGGAAAATTCATTAGAACAATTACCTTCAAAGTACTTATAGAAAGGAGACAAAGAAGCAACATCACGACAGTGAGAATAGGACTGAAGCTTCTTCCTTACTAATGGAATACGAAGGGCATGGGGATGATTGGAACCTGTACACGTGATACGGTGGGTCCTAGCAGTGGAGTTTTAAAAAGGTGGAAATAAAGAATGAAGCACAGAACATTTTCTATGGAAGTAACGATAGATTAGCGATAGACTTTGCGTCTGTGGGAAAGAAGTTGCAGGATGAAAAATAATTAATCACCCATAAGGCCACACTGACGCGTACACTAAAGAAATAACTATCGTCTTGATAAACATTTATTCCTTGTGACTCGTTCTCTCTTTCGCCTTCTCTCAATCTCTCTTTCTCTCTCTCTCTCTCTCTCTCTCTCTCTCTCTCTCTCCCTAGCTATCTATCTACCTACCTATCTCAAAGCCTTGTATATTAGCTGGGTACGATGCATGTTCTTCATGGTGTTTCGCCGATTTCACTGAATAACGCGCTGTCACTTCTTGGCGGTGCCTATCTAACAGGTTTCGTTTTGAAGGCGTTAAAATTAACAAGTCATTCTTTGATCTAGTTAACAACAGATTGTAGGTAATTTTTTTAGAAATTTGACATTATCAAAATGATCACACTTACCATTAAAACAGGAGTAAATAGTTGTATCATCAATATATATAAATAAATTCAGCCCCGAATGAGTTCAATTGAAGCACCTCTCCAGTCAGTATCAATGTGAAGAGCTGTCCGTTACATTTATCGGGAACTGACCTAATCATCCTAGTGGAATAAATGTAGATATGCCGGGGGTGAAGATTTTGCTTGAATACGTTTTTCTTTAAATGCTCGTTCAATTTAATTTGCTCAACAAAATCAACATTATCATTTTGAAACTCATGATAATACTCACAAAATTTATTATGTGTCTAAAACTATTGATCCATCCGGTCGACACACTTTTATTATAGACAAACAATTGTATTTTATATTGAATATTAGTATATGTTTTGGTATTTCTATTCCCTTCATGAGCCAAATTTTTACACTGATTTAAGTTTTAACTTCAAATGCCACAGACCTGTAACGGGCAATAATTGAAAATCCTTAGAAAGAGTTAATTCAGTAATTAAAAATTCTCGCAGAGAGAAGAGAACAATTATTTCCCCTTACACGTCTGTATTGTACAGTGCCATATGAACTTAAAAATCATACCAATGTAAATCTTTGACTGATGAAAGGAATAAAAGACTCGAAACATGTTAAATTCAATAAAAATATAATATAGGTTTTTGACTACAATTCAAATGTCTCCACTCACGACCAGTATTATTATTTGGCAGATAGCAGACACTGAATATATGTAATTAATTGTCTGTCTGTAAACATTTTGATAGGTATGAGAGAGAGAGATGGGGGTAGAAGAGAGAAAGAGAGAGATAAAAAGAAGAGAAGGGGAAAGAAAGAGAAAGAAATGAAACGAGAAAGAAAATGAAGGCGTTCCAGAGAAAAAACAGGAAATAACAACCGATAAAATGTCAACAACATGTTTATTGTATTTGTCGAGAACTTGTTTATACGTGTTACATTTATATGGAAGAGTACTGGAATTTCTCCTAAGCTTTCAATTCCGTCTTGAATCATGTTCAGGGGTAGGAACTAGTTGCCAAAATCTGCTTCCCAATTCGCCACTGTTAGGCGCCTTTTCATCGGACTTTTAATCCGTTTATTTTCCACATTTGATGCGTTCCGATTGGTTTCATGTAAATTTTACTCAAGTAATTCTCGCAACTTCTAAAGATTCAGCGCGCTTAAAATGCGCCTTGTCTGTCACATGATCAAATTATTGTTGTAGTTGTTGTCGAACAAATTGATACGTAGAATTCTATTTTGTGTGACGATTGACAGATCCTTCTTTACAATCATCATCGGAGACGTGAATTCCAAAGTAGGCATGGAGAGAGATGGTGAAATAATTGGTAAATGAACGCGGATAAAAATGAGTTTAATGGAACACAGCGAATAATGAACTAGTCACCAACAGCTAGTTTCATGAACAGCAAAAACATATGAACAGGGAGATGTGCATAGCCAGGTGCAAACGAATGTGAAGTCCATTGGACAATCGACCTAATGAGCCATATAACAAATTTATCCAAATTCTGATGAACAGAGCGCGCAGTAGTATCAGACCAGAAATAAAACAAGAACAGTGCGGGTTCGTTAAAGACAGTGGAACAAACAATGCCATATTTATTATTGGAATGTTATCAGAAAGAGTAATACAAATGCAAAAGGACGTATACGTATGTTTTATAGATTATGTAAAGCATTTGATAAAGTACATCAGAAAAAACTTTTGGAACTGCCATGTAACCTTGACATATTTTGGAAGGATATTAGAATAATCCAGAACCTATACCGGCAACAAACCACCTGCATACGGATAGAAAATTGATTCAGTAAATATACAAAAATTGGAAGGCGTGTAAGACAAGGATGTGTCTACTTACCGAACTTATTCAACCTATACAGTGAGACGATTTTGAGAGAATTAGAAGTTCTACTAGGATTCATTATCAGTGGCTAGAAACTTAGTGACATAAGATATGCAAATGACATAATGTTGATAGCAGACACAAAAAGGAAACTACAAACACTCCTACAGAAGGTACTAAAGGAAAGCAAGAAGAAAGGACTAAACATCAATTGCAAGAAGATAGAATGTATGGTTGTTAGCAAAAGCAACAGCCCAACATGTAAATTACAAATTAGATATACCAAAATCAAACAAGTACAATAATTAAAATACCTAGGAAGTGTTTTAACAGAGGAAGGGAAGTGCGACACTGAAATCCAAAGCCACATTTGGATAGCGGAAGATGCCTTCCAAAAGTATTAAAACACAGGAAAATTCCATTAGAAAGAAAAAGTACTGAACTGTTATGGAATATATTTCGTCAAGTATGGCAGTGAATCCCGGAAAATCACATCACAGATGAAGAAGATACTTGAAGCAACAGAAATGTGCTTTTACAGAAGGAGATTCTGAATACCATGGACTGAATATATGAGCAGCGTCAAAGTTTTAGAGAAAATGGAAACAAAAAGGACACGTATACTTAACACCAGAAAAAGAGTTGAAATTTTTAGGGCATTTAATGAGGAAGGAGAAAGAGAGACAGAGGAAAACAACATATTACCTACCTGGCGTGTTTGTGTAAATAAATAACAGAACAGGTTTTAGGCGAGATAACAAAACGACAACATTTATTAACAGCTACAAAGGACAAGAAATTGTAAAATTTCGATTCCGATCTGTGTCTTTCTAATCGGCTGTTGAATGAAGACGCCAAAAGCACGCATCTGATGCCATTAATGCTATGGAACGGTTGGTTGAAGTGTGCAAATGCAGAGAAATTGTTCTTACTGTGTTTGTCGGGTTTTTTATGGTTATTGAATCTAAGAATATATACCTATATTTGTAAGGGAGGCTAGTCTCATGGTTGTGTTTTTCCCACTTCTCAGTGCGGAATTCACACGCTCGCATTAAAATTTTGAGTTTTAAACTGGCAGGATAACTGGCGTATTACCGTCTTCCTACTTTCTATTTATCCATATTTGGCTTTGTTTAACACTAAGTTGATCTTAGTAAATAACTATTTAGAAAAATATTAGCTGGTCAAAATCAAATTTGGCGGCAATCCATATTCGCGGATTGCCCTGTAAAGATCGAATACACAAGTAATGAATGGCTATTAAGGATTAAGGTTTAAATATTGCTGTACACTGGATGCCTGCGTTTCACTCTTTAAGGAATCGTATTAGCACGTAGATGACTCTTGCTATAAAAAAAATCACAAGGGTTATGATATTATTATAAATAGCTGCATTGTACGAAAATGATTGATACTCATTCTCAAAATTGTTTTTTACTTGTTAACGGATACTTCTACCTTCCCTTACTGATTGACCTATTTCGTTTGTTTTTGTTTTTTTTGTTTGATGAAAGTAAATCTTGTGTCGTCCTACAGCAAACAAAAACAGACGACTAGTGCATGGCTCGATCTAAAAAAAAAAGTTTCTTTAGTCAGAAACGAAGAGACAAAGGTGGGCAAACATGAAACATCAGTTTTTTAATTGTCGTTAATCTTTTTTTTTAATGTTATACTTCTATCTTGTTTTTGATAAAACGTCATTATTCGGACTATATATATATATATATATATATATATATATATATATATATATATATATATATAAACCAACTAAAAGGTGAAACAATAGAACAAAACCAAACTCGACCTATATATATTTTTTGTTTTTTCGGCTTATCAAACTTTTGTTGGGCGAGTGAATATTACATTTATAATTTTTTATAAATAATCATTTTCCAGATACAAGTCCTACTATTTAACAAATAATTGCGGGGAAGTGGATTCATAATATTCAACAGTATTAGCCTGTCGATCTATACAAAGCTTACTAGAAAAAAACAGAAACAGTAACTTACCTTAAGGGGGAAAATGTGCTCAATGTATGTAGTATAAAGAAACACGAAATGTCAAACGAAACCAAAACAGAACAATTTTAAAAACAACCAGAAATATGGGCCGAGTGGTAAGAACGTTTTTTTTCTGGCCATGAGAATCGGGTTATAATCTCACCATGGTCGATTTGTTGTGAAGAAAATTGGGTAGACAAAACCCTTGGAGGCCGTTGATGGCTGTGCCAGAACAAATTCACAAGTCATCGTGACCGAGGGTTTCACCGTGTTGGCTTTGTTCAGATTGTTGATCGCGCTAGATAACACGCTTTCTCCCAGATCTGCTCAACATAGTTGCAGTATAAACAACAGGTGGGCTATGTGGATGTTGAACAAACACAAATGCGCCTGAGCGGGTGTCTACAATTGGGATTGTCTTGCCGCCCTAGTAGACAGGTATCCTCGAATACGAGTGGCCAGCTATTATTATTATATATATTTAATAAATATGTATTTTTCCTCCTTCGTAGCATGACTCGGAGTTTCATGCACAACGTAATCTTCAGGCGCTGACCGTTACATAATTTAAATTTTATTATATATATTGGTTTATCGCAATGATGGAGCACACTATATTTTATACGGGGATTATTGTTTTTTGTTTATATATATATATATATATATATATGAAATACAGAGCGCATAAACGAGCCAAGAAGCTAAGGGGATGTACAAACATAAAGTCTTCCGATACTAAGCTTGCCAGAAAAAAAAGAAACAGTCACCTACATCAAGCAGAAAGAAAAAAAGTGCTCAGTGTCTATAGCAAAAACAAACGCTCAATGCCAAACTAAACCAAGACAGAGCTATTCTAAAAACAATCATAAATTCGTCTAGAGACAACGGCCTGTAACTGTTTCATGCCAAAACAACGATCATCAGATTAATGATTAATGATCGTGGTTGGCTTCCCTTTTCAAGTTATTCTTGTCTTTTAGGTGAATTTTTTCCCCGTTTTCTAGAACAATAACGAAAAATTTTAATATGAGTTCTGTGAAGAAAATGTTCTGAGAAATTTATAAGTTCCACAAATTCAATCATTGTTGCCTATATGACCCAGTGTATAAAAGCGTTAGTTGAAGGAAAAAAGTGATAAAGAGTTCTGAGTTCAATACCTGGCCAAAACAAAGGCAACAAAATCTTGGAGAGTTTAGTTACTGAAGGGAATTAACTGAAACTAATACCCCCGCACCCCGAAATAAGGTATGGCATGTGGAATTAAAACAATCTATCCCAGTGGACAAAATAAAGGACAACAGTCCGAATGATGTAAATAGTTACAACAACTCATCTATATATATATATATATATATATATATATATATATATATATATATATATATATATATATATATATATATATATATTCAAATGTAACGAGAACTAAAAGAATATAAATTCAAATTCAAATGTTCATAGCATTAATTTAAAAGAGATCTCAATATCAAGAGTTGAGCAATAGTTATTTATTATAAAGTATGTAACATCTTAATAATATATATATATATATATATATATATATATATATATATATATATATATATATATATATATTTTATAGAGATATATATGTTCATTATGCACAACGAAGCTTCTCATAAATTTGATATTCATATCCTTTAAACCTAGGCTAAAGTTTGAACATAAAAATTTTTGCTCCTTATAATTATAGTGAAATTGACTATGATTACTTCTTTTCTATTACGTAAAATATATTTCATCTTTACGATTACTGTTTGCAACGATTCAATGTAAAAACTATAATTTCTCGTTCATTAATTATGTTCGAATATGAAAACTGCTCCCATGCAGTTTTGATGCTTTGTAGCTCTTGGTAATATTTATCTTTTTATTATTCCCCTTCACTATTCTCTCAACCATTTGCACAGTTTCCTTCTGTCCTTCTTGCCTTCGATATGTTTTGTGAATGTCAAATTTTTCTTTCCTCATTATGTATCCCCAAAATTTCAACTGTCACTTTTTGATTTAAACATAAGTGTTCTATTTGTTTCCATTTTCCTTAAAACTTTCTTACTGTTTATATGCTCATTGCATAGTATTCTGTAGAACCACGTTTCAGTTGCCTCAAATTTCTTTTTCATCTGTCAGTAAATTATCCAGTATTCACTGCTATATAGAACCAATTGGAGAAGAGCAGTCCATAAAAAAACATGCTTCGAAAACACCAAAAGACAAAAAGAAGAGACAAAGAGAGCCCAATGAAAAACCAGAGCATTCCATCCTGTGATCACTCCTCCCTTACCACGCGGTGGCTGTGGTAATCTCTTCAGATCCAACATAGGACTCATTTCACACAAAAGAAAATGTCGATGTGCCCTTCCAATACTTGGCAACGTGTTCCGCCAACGACAAAAGGTGGATTAATATTACATAACAATTGAGCATTCCATTCTTTGTTTTTAAACATTTTTCTTCTGTTTTTATTTCTTATTGGTTTGCTGTCAATATAATCATCGGTAATCAAGGTCACTTGAACTAGTCTTTCTAAAATCTTAATTAGTTTTGAATCAGATCAAGTTGGAACCAAGTTAACACCTTCGAGACGACAAAATGTCTGGACTTCAAGGAGTCTTTTTAGGTTTAATATAATTCTCTTTTTTATCTCCTTTTTCTTTCTCGTTACCTGGGACGCTAAGATAGGAAAATCCGTTGCCACTTTCTGTAGTTTACTCAGGTGTCAGTATCAAGTCGAGCTCCGGGGAAGAGAACACTTTCATGTCGACAATGGACTTATAGCATTGTTCGTCAGGGAAAATTAGTTTTGTAAGCGGGACACGTCCAGACCGCTTATCGTAGTAGATTAAGTCAAACACACATTACAGAAAAAGGACTAGCATCGGTTTCAGTCTCTTATTTCTTATTGTCTCTTTCGTTTTTTTTAAATTTTTTTTCATACTTTTTCACATTATTTACAGATTTTATATTAGTATGATACAAGGCCAAACTGAAAAAAAAAAAAAAACAGAAGAGGATTTTTTTTGTGTGTTGTTGATCAGACTGACACCCAAACATTTCAAAATTTTTAGCGGAGTGAATTGTGTCATGGTGCTCTTTATCTCACAGACGGTGCCCAACTGACCCTGCTATACTGTACAGTCGATAAAATCAAAACAAACAACGCGCATGAACGAAATTAAAAATATAAAATGACGACAATTTACCCATCGATCCCTGTATAACTTTTAGTTTGTCAATTTCTTCCTTCCTATCTTCCTTTGATTCATTCTTCCCTTCCAACCGTTCTTCTTTCATTTCAACCATCCTTCCAGATTTATCTTTATTTTTTACAAGCACCTTCCTTCTTTCTTTCTTTCTTTCTTTCGTTCCTTCCTTCAAGACTGTTCGCCTCTCGTGATGTACGGGTATCCTCTCAGGGTGGCTGGCTCCGTGCCTTGAGATGGTCAGTTCCTTGTACCGCTGTAGTAAGTAACCGACTCTTCTAGTTAGCCTCTATCTTTACAAGAACTACACCAGACTTAAAATGGGGTACTGTTGTCATATATGCACAGAATCTGACCAGTCTTCACTTTATAGGCTCGACAGAGTGCAAAAGCGTCTGCTTGTGTGTAATAAATTATCTTCCACCTTACAACCACTTTCCCACAGACAAAACGTTGCAAGCCTCTCGCTATTCTATTGCTATTTTCATGTAAAGTGTTCAGACGCACTACATAGTTCTAACCTTCACGCATTGTAGCGAACCACCTTCATTCCCTTCGTATTCCACGGGTGAGATGCAAGATCCACTCGAGCAGCTTCTTCTCGTGATCCGCTGCTTTGTGGAACTAATTCCCATGAGGATGTTTCCCCGATCACTACAATCTTAACCTGTTCAAGTCTTGGGTTATATGTTATTTTCTTCACATATCCCCATAAACTGTGACTTTTTCTCTGTAACCCTCTACCTCGAGTGGCTCTTGTATAGGATGAAAATTATTGCAAAACATTTGTTTAAAAAAACTATTCTCACAGGTGTTCCACTATTACAATCTTGTCCCAAATTAAGTTTAGTAAATATCTATGCATGTCAGTGAGTAATTGTACAAATTCCAGGCTAACTTGTTCCCTTTACTTATGCAACGAATGAAAGGAAAGATGGAAGAAAGTTTAGAAGAAAGGAAGGAGTAAAAATGCAGACAGAAAGGAGGAAGGAAGGAAGGAAGGAAGGAAGGAAGGAAGGAAGGAAGGAAGGAAAAAAATTAGAAATTTGGAATGAAGACAGGGAAGGTTAACGTACGAAGACGTTTGGAAGGAAGGAAGGAACAAGAAGGAAAGATTTAAGGAAGACTTTTGGAAGAAAGGGAGAAAGACAGAAAGTGTAGACAAAGAAAGTACGGAGGGAGGAAATAATTATAAGAAATGAAGGAAAATAGGAAGGAAAACGTTTAGAAGGAATGAAGGGTGAATGAATTAAGGTAGGAAGGCTGAAAGGATTAAGGTAGGAAGGCTGTAATGATTAATGAAGGAAAAGGTTTGGAAAGAAAGAAGGAAAAAAGGAAGGAAATGAGCTGGGGGAAAAAGGAAGGAATTAAAAGGGAGGAAGGAAAGAGTTTGAAAGGAAAGGCTTTGGGTATAAGAAGCTGGCGCAAATAAGGAAGCTTGGAAAGAAAGAAAGGTTGGAAGGAAGGAAGGAAGAAAGGAAAGAAAGAAGGAAGTAAGGCAAGAAGGAAGGAAGGATGGAAGGCAAAAAGGAAGGAATGCAAGAAGGACGATATATAGATTATAGATTAAACAGTAAAGTAGACTAGGAACTCTTGGCTTGGGTAGCAACAATATTTAAGACAGTGTGTAATTGAGCTTTCTGTATCTATTGTATCTCTAATATTATTACTCGGAAAAAAAAAACCTTTAAATTCTTGCATTCTTAACGCACATGCACCATAATCTCTTGTAGATTGACTTGTCGAAACTTATTGCAATTCATGCATATATTAAAAACTACATTACAAACAAATAAAATACAACTATTGATAGTCGAATGTACTTGAACAAAACACGAAAGGAATATGAACTTTGGACTATTCGTAATTTAAATCCTGATAAACAACATTTCATTCGGAATATAAAATGATTATAAAGATGACATTGCATAGATTTGAACCCAAAATTTAGTAAATTCAGTACGACTGAATTTTCCCACTCCGCTTCACAACCCCAAGGAAGTTTTGACAAAATTAATGTTTACCAAAATTCTGCCGAGTCAAAGAAATGTTTACACAACGAACTATCGTTTCAATTTACATTGATTCTTATTAAAATATCTGGGCTTAGAATCTAGACAAAGTTAATCGTAAGTACTTTTAGACGATCCAGCTAGTTTCCTAACAAAAAGTCTTTGTAGGAAAATAACAGACATCAATGTCGCTCCTGCTGACAAGAGCCTATATAAGTCAGAGTTCACAGTCAATCACAGATATGTTTTTTTTTGCTGTCTTTCTCTCTTTCCCTCTACAAGCTGAAACGTCTAACTCTGCTGTTAACTTTCTCATTGACTCAAAATCTTAGTAGACATCAACCAGAGTGATTGTAACTTTTGACAGCAAATTGTTGGTAGTTTTTACATCAACTTTTATTATTTTTACCTATAGCCTTTTTGTCTTTCGAATACCGGGTGGAGGGGATTTTTGATAATCACTTCTTATCGGTTATGCATCATTAAACCAATAGCCGACCGTATCCGGAGATCAGTGACATGTGAAAATAGCGAACTGTCGAAAACAACCACACCCGCAACACGTTATACCTCACTTGGTAGCACCTTTCTCTGCAATTTTTGCACCGCACAGATGTAAGGAGCTCAATGCTTTAGGTAAGCTAAATCTATCTCATATTGAATTAATTGATAACTGCGGTGTGTTCAGAGCCGATACTTTTTATTTTTACTCGATTTCGCCCAATCGATAGCCACTCAATGTAAATGGTCACGGTGGATATGGCGATGATGAATGAGGTGTATGATAGAAATGTAAGAGCTGGTACGAAGTTAAGATTATAAGGATAAGGAGGATAGATAAAGATTGTCCCTTGAAGAGCTGAAGACTTGAAGAGGTTAAGATTCTAGTGTAGATGATTACTGTTAAAATGGTTATGATGAATGAGGTGTGTGATATAAGTAAAAGAGGAGTTGGTAGGAAGTGATCATCACCAGGATAAGGAGGACAGATAAAGATTGACCCTTGACTTGAATAGATAGAGCTTGAAGTGTTCAGTTAAGTACTCACGCGGAAGTATGTTTCACAAACTGGCAGTTCTTGGTTAGAAAAGCTGTTTGAATGGTATATTTGGAATAAGGATGAAAAGTAGTTGATTCGATTCGGTGTAAGTAGCATGAAGTGTCCTAGGTATAACAGTCTGAACTGGTGTAACCAAAAGTCTGAACTGATGTAACCAAAGAATGAGTTCATCTGAACATTTACCTTGGAAACAGCATCTGAGTAGTGACAGCATAACAACGTTGTATCTGTAGGGAAAGATTGTGCAGCGTGGAAATAAGTAATATTTAATTAGACTGTGTAAACAATTCTTAACTCTCTCATTGCTATAAATATTGATTGGTTGATTCGTTTTCTATGGCTTATCAACCCTTTGAAAATTATTTAAAACCAGAAAATATTTTTAGATTGTAAGAATTTTTAGAGAGAATAATGATTTAGTGATACAAGTCTTACTAACTGACCCACATCGGGAGGAGAAAAGTGAATCCATACCTTTCCCAAGGGTATTTGCGTGTCAGTGAAAATAACGAACCCAACTCGACTCTCCGATTAACAATTCCGAGTCAATATCCATTACACCATCCTCACGTCTAAACTAGATATTTCCAAGCTGTCACCCATCTAGGTACTGACCTGGATCAACGTTGCTTAACTACAGTGATCGTACAGAAACCGGTGTTTCAACGTGATATGGCCGTAAGCTCATGGTTCTAAAGTGAGGATTGATTAGCTCCAAGTCCAGGGATGTCAACTTCCAAGATCAGAGGTTTTATGGAAATGCTGACATTCCAGAAAGTATTTACAGATTATCTTGGTGCCAGATTGATGGTTATTCGTTATCACGGGCCAGCATACATCCTGTTCCGTGGTTTGCATCTACAGACACTTGCGCTGCCATATGAACTGCGGCAATATTTGTAAACCAGATTTGGTTGTTATTTATTTGAAACCGCTGCGTACGCTAACTTAATAGACGAATTTATCTCGAGAACAAGTTGCCGCGTTTATTAATTTTGGTTCGATCAAATGATGGCTGTGATTCGTTTTTAAGCACTGCCATCACTTGATTCATCCTCAAATTCTAGCCACCCAAATGTGGCTTTTGAGTCCTGTCAGTGTCTTACATTGTCTTGTTCAGATGTGGCAATGTAAGGCGTCTTTTGCAATAGTTATAATATAAATGCCGCATAACGTATAATGAATGACTCCTGTGTGTGTGTAGCGTCTTTGATGTTTTTTTAAATATTTGTCCTACTTAGAAGTGACGATATTCATTACACGTTAGATAAAATTCAGTAGCAATATCTTTATGCAAATTAATATCAAGATCATCTATATAATAAATGCCAATATCAGTGTGCCACTGTGACACACTCTTTCAATCAAAGGGACACAACTCTCAATAGCACATCTTCTTCTTCTATATAATAAATACCAATATCAGTGTGCCACTGTGTCACACATTTTCGATCAATGGGACACAACTCTATATACCTCATCTCCTTCTTCTGTATAATAAATACCAAGGTCAGTGTGTCACTGTCATACTTTTTAAACTTTACTCCTAGAGGCCGTAGCTCAACATTTCATACCATTTGGGAACCAGGCCGACTGATTCCAAAAATTAAAAATATTTCGAGCTGGATTCGAACTCGCAATCATGAAATTTGGGATTCCCAAATTTTCATTACTGCGATTGTTTTCGGAGAT
This sequence comes from Acanthosepion pharaonis, assembly GCA_903632075.3. Taxonomy (NCBI): domain Eukaryota; kingdom Metazoa; phylum Mollusca; class Cephalopoda; order Sepiida; family Sepiidae; genus Acanthosepion; species Acanthosepion pharaonis. The sequence goes on along the minus strand of CAHIKZ030004736.1, from coordinate 365,810 downwards.
TTTTTTACGTGATTTTGTACGTTAACAGTTTTTATAACTTGGAAATACATTTGAGAATAATCGAAATTAATTAAGTTAGCCTTGAAATAAAAATAATTGTTTTTACAGAAATTAAGGACCTACGTACATCAAATTGTCTTTAAATTAACTGACGGCAGAAGTATTATCGTTCAACTTTTACAAGAAAAGCTTAAATATTAAAGCAATACTTAAATGCAGCGATCCGTTTTGAGTTCTTCTGTACTTTATTGTTACCTATCACATCTACTCCTCCCTACTTCCCCAGTAGCTGAGTTAGATGAGTTTTCGCCTAAATGAGGGAAATCTTATAACACTTTCTTTGTACTTGAAATAATTGCGCTTCGATATTAGATGATTGGAAACAGGCTGATTTCACACAATAATACTATTAAGTAGTGAGTTAGATTCTCATTGGGTGGATTAAACTTGTAGTTTGTGTATAAGGTAATCTTAGTAAATATTGCTTCAGCTTTCCGTTACTCATCACCCATACCCACACAAATACACTTATCTCTCTTTCTCATCTCTCTAATAATATAATATGTGAACTATCTCCCTCACTCTTTTCGTATGTAATAGCAGTCGCCGAACAAAAAGACAATTAAGTCAGACTGACGGCCACGACAACAGGTGGAAGCCAAAGCTAAAAATAGATTCTCATACATGAATCACGTGACCAGATACGAAAGATCAACAGAACTCGAATGAAGAATCTCGAAGGAAATGGATTGTATATTAAATTCTCATGTAAATTGACTTTCGGAATTGAAGTGAATGAATGACGACCCCAACTCGCATGAAACTCCAACACAGAATTAAACGGAGATGATAATTGTTCGGACAATTCCTCTTTCACTTGTTACAGACAGGCAAGAAAGATCACACGATCATGCAGCTTATATTAAGACTATAGGTGAATGGCGAAACGTGACTGTCACCTAAAAAACATATACGTGATATATTTAATAGGATTAAGGATCCGAAATAGGAATTCTGCAAATGTACCAAATGTACGATTACTGCAGTGCCGAGACTAAATGACAGGAGAATGAACGCAATGTTGAAGTAAGAAGAACAGATCAAAAGACACTGCTACTTGAGCAAACGAACTCGTTTGAAATTAAACGGACAAAGAGAATCACAAGAAATAGAGAGAGAGAGAGAGAGAGAGGAAAAGATAAAACCTTATTTTATTTCAGAAGAAAAACTGAAGCTAAGTTTCAACTTTTGCCCTCATGAAATAACGCATTCATCTTTCCACACAGAAATGTATAACACCCATCTTTTAACGCATTCTTATATCTATATGATTTTATATATTGTCTAGTTATAATTAAATCTGGTTAATTTACATGTTGGTGTTTGTCATTGGTCACTGTTGGTTATCGTTCCGAAATCATGTATTTGACGCTGCACTGAATCCTTTCATTGTGAAGTGGTAAACCCGGGTGTCTTTTAAACGACAAATTGTTCTTTTTTTAACTTTGTGCTGCGGTAATTGGCCCTAACAATATCGATAAAAAAACATGACAGTTTTTAAGTGGTGAGTGTACTGTTGGTCAAGAGAAGTATATTTCAGCGTCGCATATTTTTATATGAGAGAATATCATACGCAAAGCCTAAATATCAATCTAATGATGGACAATTGAATGACGAAATGCAAAAGAATTCTGTTTGATTTCTCCCTAGTAAGGATATTTAAAAGCAACAATAAAAACAGAATCAAAACCGGGTAAAAACCTGAATGAGTTCAGCTGGGGTGTGCATCTAGAAATATCGGTTGCTATAAAATTTAAATTTAAAGTTAAGCGTCCCTGGACCTTCATCGTTTCACTCGATGTATAATTATAACCAACGTTTATTTCATTTCGTTCCCCTTTCCCGGCATATATGTGATTTCATCAATAAAACGTTAGTCGGAAGAGTCATTTCGAAGGACGAAACGCGTTACATAGATAGATAGATAGATAGATAGATAGATAGATAGACAGAGAGAGTAGGGAGGTATCCCTAGGGATACTGCAAAAAATGCAGCCAGACCAAGGAGCCCTTCCAAAAAGAATTCTTATATGTGATCATTTGATCAAATTTAGGGAAATAAGTTGAGTGGAAACCTTTCAGTACTCCAGTGGAGTGGTTCCCAAACGATGAGGCACACCTCACCGATGAGGCGAAAGAGGATAGCAGGTGAGACGGAATGATTGAAAGACAATCAAAGTTTTAGAAACATTTTCAAAAATTCATATGCCAAAAATAAATATGATTTCAAAATTTGCAATATTATTATGGATTACTTTTAATTGCCTGCAGAGCCCCAGTATAAATAGTTATGAATAATTTTTGACTGATCTTAACATTGTATAATCCTGCTTTTATATCAAGTATTAAGTAGGGTCCGCAAATTGGAGAGAGAGGTATCAATGATAATGTTCTGACTTCGAATCTGCGCTTATCTCCTTTTAAGCCACTTTCTGTTTTTCTTTTATTTTTTATTTTGTACTTTTTATCATATAAAATTTGATGAGGTGCGAATAAATTTTCATTCCGAAAATGCGGCCCGGAGAAAAAAGTTTGGAGCCACTTCCCTAGTGTATCATCCAGTTCTGCTCTCCAGAACCCGATAATTAAACATTGCAAGATAATAAAAGAATAAGAAAGATTTTAAAAAACAAAACAAAAAAGAATTGCATGACATAACAGAAGAACTCTTAAAAACATTGCATGATAAAAAAGAGGAAAGACTTTGTACTGCATAAAATAGTAGAAGCGAAACGATGCGTGATAAACAGCTTTGTTAGATTTGGGGATTTATGTGTCATTTACAAGTAAATGACAGGAAGAGTAAGGGGGAGGTATGGCACTATAAGACACTATAAGGGTTAAGAAATAGCTCGATAAACATACCAAGAGGCGACGCAAGATTTTATTAAATTCAGAGAGATTGTTCTTTTTCTTCCTTGGATAAAGGTAGGGGAGGAACAGAAACATATGATTTGTCTTATAAAAACCATATGGCTGAAGTTGACAACTGACTATGAAGTGGACCTGGTAAATGCTGGATTGTCAACACATCGACCGAAGAATAAAGATATGAGGACCTCCGATGAAGTCAGTAGTGGAGGCGGTCTGGCAGTAAAATGACTTTATTATTATTTCGGGGAATAGGGAATTTACTAAAACCCCAGGCCCCTTCAGGCTAGACACCGGTTTTGGATGGAGGTCCATATAAGCAGAAAGTTGAAGCGACGAACACGGCAGTTGTTCGAAACGCCAGACGAGAGACGACCGCCTCGTCCGATCTCACGTGACTTCCTGCCTGAAGAAGACCTCCGACTTTGAGCTGTATTCCAGAAACTTTGTCAAGACTTAGTCACAACGAACAAATTGCCACGAAATATTCAAAGAGGGAAAGGTCGATAAATTTAACTGACAAATATATTCCCACATGAAAAATATATATTCCTGCCTGAAGAATTGATAATTGTACTACCAGCTTTGTACAAGAAACGTTATATAAAAATTATCGTCTGTAGGTATGCTACAGGATATATATATATATATATATATATATATATATATATATATATATATTGCAAGGAATAGATACAAATTATTTCCTAAAGGCATAATGAAAAAATGTGAGGGGAAATTATGATAGACACTAGAGTGTAATAACGTGAATCCCAAGGAGACAGTCTCTTTGCTTGCACAGAGACGGCTCCCTGGACCGAATATACAGAGACTCAAGTGCCCTCAAATGAAATGGAGAGTGCGAACTGGACAGTACAGTAAACCAATTCGGACTGAAGTTCTTCGCACAATCCCTGCAATTTATTAAATGCTCAGTGATCGCTGACCCGGAAGTATTAACCAAGTGGCTCTTACGAGCAGCCGGATTAAGAACTCGCAATGGGACATGCTGCCTGATCCTACAATCTAAACGTTGGGAAGTCCTTCCTATGTAGTTGCTACCGCAACCACATTTAAAAGAATATATCACGGAAGAAGCATGATGGGGAGGAAGAGGACCCTTACGCATAGCGGAAAACGCAGAATGAGTCGCAAAATGAATCCTTAGTTGAGCAGAAAAATAGCAGTGATTGACGGCAGACAAGACCCGCCTAGCCACAAGCTCGCCCCGGGAACCAATAAAAGGAAGCTGCAAGTAAATAGGACATTTCTGAACTAAGTATTGTTTTTCCTTTCGAAAATTAATAATTTTATCACGCATGACACTGTCAAGAATATCACTAGGATATCCATTTTTTAATAGAGTGCAGCGGATAAAATCCAATTCTTCATCCAAATATTGTTCGCTGCAGATCATCAAGGCTCTATGAGTTAAGGTCTTGATGAAAGTCGCGAAAAGGTTTCACGCTCCAGTTGTTAGTACTCGAATTTGAATTTGACCCTATACGATCTATGTCGGGGTCAAGGATGGCATTCCAATCCCCCGCTAAAACTACCCGACGTGATGTCGTCATAAACGGCCCCATCTGCCGAAACAAAGCAGGCCACTCAGCCTGGACATTGGGCCCATAAACCCCAATGAGACGCAGAGCCTTATTCTTTATGGTAACATCCAGCACGCAAAGTCTGCCCGCCGGATCTGCGAAGACAAGAGCACACGCAGCCTTCAAAGACTTGCTCACCAGCCAAGAGACACCCCTCGAGCGTCCATCAAAAGATGCTGAATAAAGAGTAAACCCCTTAGATAGAATGCCTTCATAATCGCGAGAAGAAAAACGGGTCTCTTTCACACAACATATATTCACCCCTAAGGTCTGAAGGTCGTGAGAAAGCCTCACCCATCGAGACTCCGACCTCAGGCCTCGGGCATTCACACTAGCCAACCAGAGTGCCATTATCAAATCAATTAGGGTTGTCCTCCAGGATAGAACATGGCCGGGGTGAGGACACCGACAGCCCGTCCCACTGAACTTGACGCCATCTCAATTTCGACGGTATCATCAAGAGACAAGCCGCCGATGTCCGCAGGACATGTTAGTTTCAGAGCTCTATAAAGGGATGGGTGAACAAAAACAGGGATCCTACCTTTACACTGTTCATTTATTTCATGTAGCTCCGGCTCCAGTAAATAGGCCGCTGGGGGCACCAATTTCAGGGACGCGTTTGCCTCCTCTATCATGCCCCAAATCTCCCGTGTACCCGGGCCAGATCGAACGACGGTCAGGACTCTTTTTGCATCTTTAAAGTTTTCGGGCACTTCAACGTCGACCCCATTGATATGCCTGAAATTCCATAGCACTCTCAACGGCTTCGGATTCCGGGTCTGCCCGAAAACTCTTTCTGCATGTTCCCGGGATACGCGGCAGACATCTTCCTCTGAGAGATATGGTAGTTTGCTTTTTTTCTTCCTGCTCTCCGCAACAACTTGTCCTCATCTGGTCCTCTTTTTTTGAAGGGATTGTGAAGGTGTTGGAGTAGGAGTGCATATAGGTGTGTAGGAGGGAGTCATGCCAGAAGGGGGTCTTGAAAGGGGGAGGCTTATTTGAAGGGCTGTCTGTTTGTGTTAACTGTTTTGCCGCAGAACTTGTAAGTGATTTGGGTGGAAGTGGTTTCGAAAATGATTTTTTTTATGAAGGGGAAAACGGGGCAGAGGATGAGGGGCAAGGCGCCCCCAGCGACTTTGCGTCAATTTTTTCTTTTAACTTCTTCAAGTCCAAGATTTTCTGCCAACTTGGCTCATTCATCTTTTTGATGGTTGTTGCAGATTTTTCATAAGACGCCGGGGCGTCGACCTCAGAGCTGGTGGTGGGAATGAGACTGTAGGTGTTTATATCCCTGGAGTCATGCTGGGACAGAGGCCCCGCTGTTCGGATCTTGTCTGACACTACCTCTGACACGCCATTCCCCCTCTTCCTTCTCCTTTACCACACTTGTGGGAGGTGTTGGTTTTGGGGGTAATATGGGCGAAGACTCAACCGAGGGATTTTCCTCACCGGTTCGTTTCGCAGGTAGGCCTGTTACAGGCGCCGCGGATTTAACAGTCTAGGCCAGAGGTGGGTTTTGGTCGCCAGCGGCCGGAACTCCAGGGGGCCTTCTTCCCTGGGCAGGAGGAGGAGAGGTGTAGGATTTCTACCGGTCACTATGACTGGCATTTTCCGGCCGCAAAAATTCAAACAGTTGTGGATGGACAAGAAGGCCGACTGATCAAGCATAATATCAAAAGTCCATCCCCGTTCAGGTTGTCAGAAAGAGCCCCTAAAATTTGGCCGTGCTGCATTAAAAATGCAGCCAGGTGCTCTCCCGTTACCTTGAGGAGGGACCTCAAATACGACCACACTGGTCCTTCGCCGACCCTCATATTCTGTTCTTAGAATGAGGTCCTTTGTGATCAGTTCTTTTTTTAGCCATTTCTAGGCAATTTTCGCCTGTGGGCAGCAGTACGTCCCACATGAAAAACCTAGAACCTTTTATTACTCTTTGGGGTTTTATCCCCAGGGACAAAAGTGATTTGATTACTGTGTCTTTCGTGGAGCAACAAATTTTTCGCGTACGCTTGTCTACCACGAAGACCGACACCATTCTCTTTTCGAATACCTTAAGCTCTTGGACGTCTTCAAAGAGCCCATCTTCTTTTACAAGATGAGCGTAGCCCTTAGCCTTTTCCAAGAACTCCGCGATATTCACAATACAACTTGGCGGGGTCTTCCAGCAACAGGGCGATTCCCCGGCTGTCGAATTTGATTGTGCCTTCTTCGGCACATGGTCTTTACAATTATTAGCTGAGACCGGTATGGTCTCCTCTTCTTCGCTTGTAGCATTCTTTTCCTTGTTCTTTTCTACAGGTATATTAGGTGTAGCTTTTCCCGGTTTTTTAGATTTTAATTTATCCGGGGGATCAGCCTTAGCAGCCGCCCCCCAAAAGTCCTTTTTAACACCCGACCAACTCACATCGTCGGCCATTTTTAAAAAGGAAAAAACTCCACCCAGCGGGTCTACTGATATATTGTTCAAAAGGGAAAGGAGTTGGGATTGGGAAAAATAATAGAAAATAAAACTCAAAAGCACAAAAATTTGATTCTTCTAAAAGTAGAATTTAAACAAATAAAAAGAGAAAAAAACAAAAAGCCTGGATACACCAGTAAATAAAACAATAAACTATTTATAAATACTAATACAAAAAGGAATAAACTTTAAAATAAAGGCTGGTAAATAAAAAACTGGGAAAACTAAAAGTTTAACCCAAATTAGAAATAAATAAAAAGAAACTAGCTCAAAATAAGTAAATAAAAGAAAGAATATAAAATAAATAGTCTGGTAAGACTTTACAAATTCAAAATGGCGCCCAAAAGCTGCCGAAGAGAAAAAATTAAAGAAAAAACAATAAAAAAAACTCCTGCTTTTTTGTCAACAATTAACTTAAAATGTAAAATACAGAAGAAAAAGTAAAGAAATACAAAAGACTGGTTTGAAACTAGTCAAACCAAACTAAAAAAAAAAAAATAATGGCTTGCGGCCGAAGTCGCTAAATAAATTAAATGGTAAAGAAATGCAAAAGTCTTGTTTGTAACTAGTCAAACCAAACAAAAGAAAAAAAAATGAGGCCGAAGCCGCTAAAGAAAAAAAAAAAAAATTAATTCGAAAATAAAAAACGAGGGAGGGTATAAACTGAAAAAGGTGGAAAAATCAAAAAAAAAAAAAAAAAAAAAAACTTAAAAAGACGTACTTTTCATAACGAGAACTGAAAAGAAATAAGCAGAAATAAAAGGCAGTCGTCCGGTAAGACTTTGTCAAACTGGACTAAAATAATAAAAATGTTGGCCAAAGCCAAGAAACAATTCGAACTCCACACTAATATGATATACGTTGAGTCTACGGAGAATGAATTTAAAACCAGGTGGAGAGAGCATAAAAGCTCTTTCAACAATATTAATAAGAGAAATCAGACATCTCTATCTAAATATTTTCGGCATTTGAAGGAAATGAGTAAAAAACCAAAAGTAAAATGGAAAATTATAAACAAAACTGGAACTTATGAAACTTGGGATGACCCATGCCCTTTATGCCGACATGAAAAACTACACATTATCAAGTTGCTAAATAATTAAAATTTATTTAACGTTTCTTTGCCGACATCATCAAATTTTCGCATTGAATAATTAGCATAAAAAACAAACAACCAATTAAATAATAAATACAAATTTTAAACTCCATAGTCTAAATAAAAAGTTTAAAAGCCCCACCCAATAATAATAATAATAATAAAAACCCTTTATGAAGTCGTCAAAAAAACCCAAATGTTAGCTAATTATGACAGTTTTATATACAAAAAACCCTTTCCGGAAAGAAAATAAAATAAAAAAATAAATAAATAAATGTTCATAAACACTTAACCAGACTAGATGATGTCATCTTCTGCTTTAAATTTAGACACCCCAACCTTACTCTGACTTGACCTCTTTGAATGTAACTGAGATATTGATACAAATTATTAACCCTTACGCAACTTTTTTTAAATAATTGCTCTAGCATAGTAATCTTAATTTTAATAATAAATATATTTATAAAAACGCGTAAATTTCAAGAATTAGTTATTCCAAAAATTTCGCTTGAAGATGGAACAGAGCTTGGTACTTTAATTCAATTTAATTCAAATAATTATATTGAAGTTTTCGGCTCTTGTTTTGAAACATGAGAACTCTTATGTAGCGGTGGAATATTATTTTTAAATAAATAATTATATTTAGGCTCTATTTTTGTATCGAGCACTGTTTTTTAAAAATGATAACAAAAATACTAAAGAACTTTGGATTATTTACCTCACGAGTTCTTTCCTATTTTCTATATATTTTCACACACACACATGCACACACACACACACACACACACACACACACACATATATATATATATATATATATATATATACACACACACACACACACACACACACATATATATATATATATATATATATATATATAAGCTGGATAAAAAGGTCTGTGTGTTAACTATTTATTGTACTTTTCCGATTTTCGAATAAGCTGATGAATATTGGTATCAAAATTGTAGATAATTTCTCCGAACTTCATGTTTGCGTTGTTTGTTCAAGTACTTTCGACAATTTCAATCATTTTTAGTCAGCAATGTGGTGTCTATGTGACAGGCAGAATTTCTTTATCTACATCCTAGAAAGTTGAAAGTATGAAATAGTTTACGGTGATGTCATGTGAACGGTTATTGGGAGCGAGGCTGCACAAATATGTATGCGTTATTTTTTGTATACACATTTAAATAACATACACACTTTATGATACCGTATCCTGTGTATATTTTATTTAATGTCGGCTATTTTGTATAATAATAGCTTCTATTTTTTTTAATCCATCTTGTCTGAATGAATACTTGCTGCCTAACTATACCTCATTCATATATATTGAATTCCTACGGCAGGTCTTGTCACCACTGTCTTGTCAAGGCTGATGGACAGTTCAAAAGCCTTAAATGACCCTGATAGTTGATCCATGAACTCTTGTGCGTGCTGAATTGTGCGTACGAACAGGTTACTGTCATCGTCATAGAGAAGATTGCGCACTAAACTAAAAAAGATTTTTATCTTTGTTGCAAACCTACGTATGATAAAAAGCTTGTCAGTTGACCTGTACCTTATCATAATACTATCATGACAGTCCCCGAATGCATCAAGTAGTACCATTGCATAGAAAACAGCGTAGGAGCCAGAAAATCCCCCTGCTTAACTCCATTTTCAACCTTGATGGGCTCCGTAAGCATAAAACAAAGCTGACACAGACTTCCATACCGTCATGGAAGTACCTCAGAATCTTGAAAAAGTGGGGTGACAGCCCAATTTTGAGAGCAAGGGTTAGGATTAGGGTTAGGTTAGGGTTAGGGTTTCCAAAGAGCAGCGCGATTAACAGTGCCAAAAGCCTTCCTCAAATCTACAAATATTTGATAAAGGTCCAATTGTTGTTCACAGCTCCTTTCTTGTATTTGTCGTGCTGTGAAAATCATATCTGCGGTCCCTCTCCGTTGGCGGAAACCACACTGTGACAAGCAGTATATTGTCAACTATTTTCTGGTTTAATCTTAAGAGGAGAACAGAGGCTAAGATCTTACCTGCCGAAGAAATGGGATATATAAAGCCCCCGTTATGACATCTCTGCTATATTCATGTGAGCCATGGGTAGTCTATCGCAGACATCTGAAGATACAGGAACGTTTTCATCAACGATGCCTTCGGTCTGTGCATGAAATCCATTGGATGTCTCACAGCCCTGATACGATTATACAAAGAGCCAATTCACTCTCCGTGAAAGAAATTATACACAAATACAGATTGCGATGGACGGGACATGTTATTCGTATGGCGGATGACAGAATGCCAAAACTTGGAAATGGGAAAAAAACCACAGGACAAGCCAAAACTTCGTTACAAAGATTGCCTTAAAGAGTCACTATACAAGTGCAATATTGGTCTGGATAACTAGGAGACTCTATCTGAAGACCGGGTTTCTTGGAGAGCTGGTATTGCTGATGGCGTCAAGATCCTCCATGAGGCATCACAAAAATATGCAGAACTGAAGAGAGGGTTTCGGACGGGATCACTGAATTGCCATGAGTGCCAACCTGGCCATGTGATCAATACTGTAGGATATGTCTGTCCAGGGTAGGTCTGATCGGTCATCAGAAATCACCAACACCAACAGTCTATTGCATATGACAATTTGATTTCGTAAAGGTATTTGAATGCCCAACCTGCACTAGAGTGTGCAAGTCCAGGTCGGGCCTGACAAGTCATATAAAAAGAAACATTGGAAGTGATGATGACTGTCGTTCACACAAGAAATGAATGCAGTTTTGTTGCGGGTGGAGTTTAATTGATGGACTGACATGTCAGTGATAGTCATACTCGCTTTGTGAGTCAACATCCACTATCCACTATATATATATATATATATATATATATATATATATATATATATATATATATATATATATATATATATTGACTAATACAAATATAATATTTATCACTTAGTTGATTTATATTATAATAATAATCAACACTCCGACTCCAGACGAAGCAATTTGTAATCTTTCGGTCCACTCGCCAGGAGGTGTGTGTGTCTGTGTGTGTGTGATTGAGAGAGAAATATAGAAACTGATAGCTAGTGACACAGGCAGAATGATTACATTTATATGCATCCATTAAGTTCTATGCGTCAATTACTGAGTTAACTGTTCCTTATTCCCCCAATAAATGAGAATTAATACCCAGCTTTTTAGATAGTCAGCAGTCAAATATCTAACAGTAAGTTTCCTGAAGTGAACATTTCTTTCGTGACAGAAACACTTGTTTAAATGTCCAGGCCGCCGTGAACTACTTCCGTAGAATGTAACCGGAAAATTGATAAACGATAGAAAATAGAAATTACAGTAGTAATGACTTTTACTGAACAACGAATAATCCTCCCGGTTCGTCTATTTGAAAATGAATTAGAAAACCCAAAACGATATATCGGACTTGCGAATAGTAGTCTGGTTCGCCACTACTTTCGTAGGCTTACAAAAAAGTTTTCTACACATACATACGAATATTGTCAGTTACATGGAATTTGTATTTAAACGTTTAATATATATATATATATATATATATATATATATATATATATATATATATATAGTTTATTCAAATTTAGGTAATCCGTATGGGTAGACCTGAGGAGGATGATATCCAGAGAGCTCAATGTAAAATTCAGAGCAGATATGTTTGAATAAAAGACAGACCACGTTAAGATTCCATGTATAAGCTATTTTACCATAACCCCTTTAACAGGGTTCTGGATCATCAGACTTTACTTCCAAAAGCTGAAATGAAGAATGAAAAGAAATTCACACGTTTTTTACGGACCTCATCAAGTATACGCAAAGTTAACGAAGTGAGGAAGTGAGGTGGGAGAGAGGATATGAGTGTGTCATATGTATCATTTTAGTTTCCTATTTTAACCCCAGTGTGTCGGCTGGATGTTGCTCAAATCTAACGCGTCTCGTCTCTAGATAAAGGTGGTTAAGGGGTGGGCGATAAGGGCTACATTAAGGAAGACGCGTTACAACAGCCCCAATAAATTACACAACAGGTTTCATTCAAATTCTAGACGCTGTCAGTTCGCGTTACTTTAACGTGCATATTTGGGAGGTTAAGGTTTGATAAATATCTAAAATTTTAAAAACAATCTACGAAGAAATTAATTTGAAATTCGGTGGAGTTTTGGGTATTTCCTATGAAGCAGTCGATTGGAAAGATCTATAGACAGAACATTGAAAGAGTAATCCAATTTATATTTAGTACTTTTTCCACTAAAGCTTTTATCTTATAGCTTGTTAGGTTGACATTTATTCGTTTGATTTTTGTTCATTAAGTAAACCTGTGATTGTTTTTGATTTTTGTTCATTAAGTAAACTCGTGGTTGTTTTTAGGCCCTTCTTTTATATTTTCTTATCTACACATGTCTTAAACCCCTATTTGTAACCACATACCTATATCGTCTTATATGCCTATGAGTTCCTATATACACACACATTCCCACGAAACGATATATGTATATTTCCATCTTTACACATATACACCTGCAGAGAGAACGCACATCGACATGTCTCCATACTTGTCTCCATGTATACTTATACTTACATATATATATATATATATACACACAAGGACATCTGCATACCCATATATACTCATACGCACATATATATATATATATATACACATCCATACGTATACACATATACACATACATACACACACCCATATATGCATACGTACATACATATATATACACACACACACATATGCATACGCAATCTGCAGAATATCTATATACCCACATACGTTAATTTGCACTTACATATATCTCTACCTACGTATTTGTCCCTATTCTCATGTCCATCTGTGCATCCACTTATGCCTGCGTTCGAAGACTATCTCAGTATTTAATTACATTATCTATGTCTTTACACATATAATATTACCCGATCTTTCATATTTATGGCAAAACATATAAGTACCTAACTAATTGTACATCTCCACACTCACAACCCCCCCCAAAAAAAAACCGGTATGTTTCTTTTTCCGTATAAAAACATATACATGTACATATCAACAGGTGTCTCAGTGTGCAAATACATTATCATAGTTGTATATATACAGTCATGTGTTAGTGTCCACTTGTGCATAGTAATATTTCTAAAAACAAAGGGAATATAAAACATTCAAAATTGCTGTTCCTATATGATTATTTCTTAGTGTACTTACTTAGGTTTAGGTTGTTTTTGTGTCGGCATTTAAACACTAGTTCATTATGTTTATTTAGCAGTATGTCTGGATCTTTATGTTTGATTATGAAGATTTTCTCCTTCAAACATAAGTTGCATCTGTCTCTGAAGTTTTGGGGAGTTCTGGCTCTTGATATTATTCTCCACTTTATTTGTGGTGTTAGGCCACTCTCCAATAAAAAAACCAATAATGATTTGATAGTGCTGTTTTTTTTTTTTTACATTTATTTTTGAAGGATTGGCGATGGTTGTATAGTCGGTGTTCCAATTTATCAGATCTGCAAATACAAAATAAATCAGAAAAAATAATTACGGGAATTTTTTATTCCCGGAGTTATTTTTTCTGATTTCTTCTTTATTTTATTTTATATATATATATATATATATATATATATATATATATATATATATATATATATTTCTTTTTGGCGAATGTATGATTATTGCCCTTGACTTATAATTACAGTCGGCGCGATTTTTGAAAACCTCGCTCTCGTTTTCGTGAGCGATATTACTTTTTCCTTCCTCTCTCAACACGAACAGCATATAAATAGTTTATGACTTAAGAAAGTGAAGTTCCTTTCTTGCATGCCAACAAAGCATTAATAATACAATAAATATGTTTTATAAATATGTTTTATGTTTATTTGTTTTCAATCCATGATTTGTTTTTCTTTAATTTGCTTACTATAATTTTGAATTCTTTTATCAAACTGCTTTCAATGTTTTCTATTTCATTACTCTCTAAAGAGATTGTAAACATTGTTTGCGGAGAAATAATTCAGAAGATTTTAAAATGTTTATTCATCCCGTAACGAAATATCGGAACTGCAAAAATGTGAGAAATTTGGCGAGTACCCAACTTGAGTCGTGGCAAATGAGCAAAGACGATATAACTGAACTGTTTAAAATGTTTACATTATATATGAAATACATTATGTAACAAGAATAAGAATAGAAAATTGCTAAAACGTATTATTTTTTCATGGCATCAGAGACGAAATCCAAATACATGTATCTGTTTAAATTGATTGAAACATATGATGCTGCTCATATACTCCATTCGATGACTGCTTTTCTATGCATCATTCAGGTTTGCTCGTGGTCAGGTTCGCCTGTTTCTGAAGCAGGCCAAAAACACTTCCGTTCAGTTGACTCGTCTTGAAGCACAAACTCGAAACCACTGAGAGATGGTATGAGCACCATCCAGTAAAATAACTATCCTTTGGGACATGCTAATTTAAAGTGACAAGGAAATAAAAGCCAACAGACCTGATATTATCATAAAAGGCAATAAATTCAAGAAGTTTATGCTTATTCACATAGCAATACCATTGAGAGAAACATCTCCATGAAAATCATCGAGAAATTGTCCAAATACAAGGACCTGGAGATCGAGATTAACAGGATGTAGAGAATGAAGACTGAGATGGTATCAAAAGTAATCAGAGCTCTGGGCCTCGTGAGAAAATGAATGGACAATTTTAATAATAGTGTCTCAGGTAACATCAACGTACAAGTTTCCAAGAAGATCACCCTACTAGGAACATCCCATGTACTAAGTGCTACCAATTAAATGACTATTCTTCCATAGTTTGGACCCGGCTCTACAGGATACAAACCAGGAAACATAACATACACAAATAATAATAATAATAATAATAATAATAATAACAATAATAACGAAATTAATCCATTACTGCATAGAATTTCCTTGAATTGTTAGTTCTTTATACTAATCCACTTGCTGGTTAATGGTAATCTGATGACTTGCAGGTTTTAAATTTTAAGTACCCCTCTCTCTAAAAAAATTAGATGCTATGCACTAATTGGTTAAGTAGTTTCATCATCCTAGCTTCATTCATTTAATAATTTATTCAGCTCATTTTGCGCCGCCGCTGTGGTCATCACTCCTCTCCATCTCACAATTGTGGTTCATGGTGACATTCAAAGCAGAGTAGTGCAATGGAATGCTGGTCCTTCTTGCACTGGAAATGTTGAGGTCACCCGGACGCTCCACTCAGAAGTTAAAGAGGTAAGACCTACAAGGTGGTTTGAATTCAGTTTTCCTTCTCCTAGACGAGCGATGACACATGGCAGCTGTGCGCTGCCCAGACTATACAACCCCCACCATTTCGGCCATACCGACAAGATCCAAAGGAAGACAGGCATTACATTTGGGGAGGGATTGGCTGCAGGAATTGCAGGAAATTTGTAGGGTTTTCTGTCTGGATTTACATTCATAGTATTTTTAGTGTTTTGGATATGATTGAAAGTCAGCGGAGGTTTAAAATCAGAGTTTTCCTTCTCCAAGATGTACTGTCTTCTTGAGCTATCGAGCTTAGTAAGGGTGAATTAAGCCAAAGAATGTATGATACTTTCATAAAAATTAAATATAGAGGGATGTCCAAACTTTTGACCTTAATATATATATATATATATATATATATATATATATATATATATATATAAAGGGAAGAGGTTATAGTTGTTTCAACGAGAGAAAAGTGTATATATTAAAAGAAGAGAGAAAACCGCAAACGTTTTTTTGGTTGTAATGTGGAGTTTTTTAAATATATATTATGCTTTATTTTCCATAATTTTGCAACAGGTTTCGGATTTCGGAACCTTTTTTCAGTTAGAGAGTGGATATTTCCACATATTAAAATGAATTAATTTTCCTTATGAAGTTACTGATAAACATAAATTTATTGACAAAAAATGTTATAATTATTATTGTTGTATTTAAAATGAAAATTGGGATAATATTTTTCTTATTTTAGAACAAGTACGTATTTATTATTATAATCAATAACGAAAAAATATTTTTGTTTAAACATATTTATAATACGCACCCCTACTATCACTTGTAATTTTCAGTAAAAAAAAAATACGTATTATTTTCGAGAAATTACTGTATTATTAAAAGGCACGAACTCTTAGAATTTCATGAGGTTATATTGATTTCATTAGGGTTGTAAAAAAGGTCCCAATTCGTCATACCTTCAAATCCAAAAGGAAACAGAAAATATTTCTCCAGGTTTAAATAACAAAATTTATGTAAAAGTGTATATGTGAAAATATGAGAAAGAAAGACGCGTAAGTAAGATAGAGAGAGAGATGAGAGTGAAGGAAGGACATAGAAAGAAAGACAAGAAAAAATGTTTTGATCTTGTGGAATGGAAGATAATGAAATCATTCAGAGGGAGGAGGTAATAGAGAAAAAATTATAAAATTTAGATTGAGACAAATAGAAGTTATTTTCAGTTGAAAAAACTGACTTTCGATTTACGTACTTAAATTAAAATACAGACTAATATATATATATATATATATATATATATATATATATATATATATATATATATATATATATATATATATATATATATATATATATATGCGTGTGTTTCAAAAATTGCGTCACCTGCAATTCTAAGTTAGGGATAGTAATCCTACAATATAAATACTTTACTCGAATAGACGTTATATACCCCTGAAGATGACCTTGGAAGAGAAGTATTTGGGAAGGAAAAAACTTCGGCGCCTTAACATCAAATAACTAAATAGAGAACTGGAAAGGGTCAGTATAAAAAGAAATAGACATAATATGTCTATATTACTCAATGAAACATTGCAGATCGGAATGAGAAATCGAAGAGCCGAGTTCGAATTCCAGTCGAGTTTTATATATTCACTTACACGCAATTACCTTTAGGAAAGGTCGGAAACCGTCTGATCAAAAGCAGCATAAAGGGTTAAATAGCAGGACTTGTACCTGGAAAAATCAGTGTTATTCTCTAAGAATTGTTAATGCAATACACTCTAGGAAAAAGAAATTATTCTTAGCATCCAAAATGTTTCGACTTTAAATAACCCAGAAATGGTTGATAAGTCGTGAAAAACAAAAAAAAAAAATCAATTAATCTTCCTCCTGCAATACATGCGGTATGCAAACACTTTATCACTTCACAAACTTCCAGCAGTAGATTGTGTATGAACATTCGACAATTTGTTTACGGTGCAGATAATTTAGATACCTTAAGCATGATTATTCATTCCATCGCGCAACAAGTATTCATCCACAATAGATTATCAAAGATGATTTTCAAATTCTGAGAAATATATCGCAAATTCCGCCAAACGTCCTAAAACACTTGATTTCAGTCTGAAAAAGAATCATACAGACATCCACGTTATTTTTTAATTTTTCTTTTTTTTTTTGCGTATATCTTCTCCATGAGTCAATAAGGACATGTTGAAACGTTTTTAACAACACGGAAGAAAGAAACAGCAAAAATTTATAAATAATGACCGTAATTATGATATCTCTGTTTCTGGATCAGTCCTTATTTTTTTCAAGAAACGTACATCGCGTGGTTAAACAGAAAATACAGCGTGCATAATTTATAAGGACGAGTGCGAAATCCATTTGTATTTCGTAAATCTGAATTTGTTAAGCGCTGTTCATTTGCAGGTAGAAAATATGTTAATCATATGTTATCGAAATACACGTACACCTGAAATCCTCCATTCATTGTTTCAAGGTGTTTGTGTGTATGTTCGTGTGTGTGTGACAGTTTAAGGGTGTCTCCAGGGAAATTATTATGTATATATATAATCAAATTTGTGGGAATGTGGGGGTTATTATCTGAGAGGAGTTAATATCAACAGACTGTGATAGATAGATAGACAGAGATGAGCAGATTTGATTTTTAATATATTATATATTTCCACGCTAATTTTACCTTCAGGATCATACAGTATATCTCATTTTTTAACACAACGCTGTTACAACGTGGGATCATTTAAAAACAATACGGATTAAAAAATAAAAAAAAAGTTATGCGAAACTGAATTATGGCGGCGAGGTTATCCACCGAGATACATGGTACGTGCCAGTATTTTCGTCAATGCAAAATTGTAATCAGCGTTTGTTGTATTTCATCTGCCACAACCTTCATATATGACTTCATCGATAAAACCATTATTAGTCTGAAGATGTCTTTCAAACGTTGTTACTATATAATACTCTAATCGTATTTTCATATTTTTTATATAAGGATTGTAACTACTTATGCGTAAGGGAGATAAACCGTATATTTCTTTCGCATTGGCAACGCCAGGAGGCACTGCCTTAGAGAGTGTTGATATTTAAGTGTAAAGTGAAATCGCCGATTCAGTGAAAGATTAAAATCCGAAAGTAATATCTGGAAAAAAATGTTAAAAACTAATATGCGAAAAGCAGTAAACAAAATATATCTTAATATCATATTTGTCCGAGTTTGGCTTCTTTTACGGTGTATCAACTTTTTCCAGGTTAATGCCGAATTCTGTCGTTTTGGTAAATAGGTAGACATTAGTATGGTATTCACAAGACTTAAAATGGTAGACACAGGTTCAGTTTGCACGAATGTCATAGAAGAGGGACACATCTCTTTGCACCAGGATCATGGTAGACACAGGTCATTTTTCTACGACAGTCATAAAGTTAGCCACATATGTATAAAGGAAAAAAGAGAACGGGAAAACTGTTGTTTTAGCCAATGCGTTTCGTCCAATGTGGACTTTTTCAAATAAAAAAACCAAAAAAAAATAAAAGAATAACGAAATGAATTTATTGAAACAAAGTATCTATAAACAACATAGATACTTGTTTCAATAAATTGATTTCGTTTTTTGCCTTGAAAAAGTCCACATTGGACGAAACGCATCGGCTAAAACTATAGTTTTCCTATTCTCTTTTTTCCTTTATACATATTGTTTTTTCTACAGGTTAATTCTGAGAAATTTTCACACACACACATGTATGTATATATATATATATATATATATATATATATATATATATATATATATATATATTCACCGATTAGTTTGGCAGAAGTTTGCAAGAGTTAAGGAGTCAGTGACGAGTAAATATTCTAGTAATGGTCAATATGACTTGCCCGTTAAACATCACCTTATGACAAACATCTAAAAAGAATGAGATCGATAAATAGCAGCCTGGAAAAGATCTATCAATAATGCGATCTGTCTGAAATTGATAAATTGTTTGTTGAGAGATCGCATCAAAAATAGAAAAATAAAAATCTGAAATTTGTTTCCTAGCACTTAACAAAACAAATATTTCTTATTCTTTATCTATGTCCTTGGGAAGCCTTTCTTTTTTTTTTTTTTTTTTTTTCGTTTTTTATTTAACCTTGGCTTTTGTTTAAGCTTTCCTGGTATTGAAAGCCGCAGGTCTCAGGTAGTAAGAAAAATGTAAAATTTGACGCCTACTAAGAGGCTTGAAAGTATTAATCATCGACACATACATACTTGTTGGACTTGTCTCGTGGCTCGGGTAAATGCGTCCTTCCCAGAAGCACTATTGGCCGTTGTTTAAGACTCAGTAATAACAGGATTAAGCAATGACTTAAGCTAAAAACGAAAACCTCTTCTCAACTGGAATATACGCGCAACAGAATTACCGTGCCTTTAAAATTCTAGCTGATAGCTTCTTGTCGAGTAAAATCCTCACCAGATCTCATTGTATGACTTGGTTGTGCTTTAAACTAATATGACCCTTTAAATCAGATAAATCTTTAAAAGACCTTTAAAACCATCTTCTGCACTTTTCTACAAATGTGGCATAAATTGTTAACATGAAGTAAAACCGACAAGCATCACAGATGATGTGTCTGTTAACTATATGATCAAGAAATCCAACATCAAAGCTTTTTTTGGTCATTTTTTTCAGCGTTTCTTTTGCAATTCGAGAACTCATAACGTACGATCATTGAAAACCAACGTCGTGCCTGGTAAATACCTAGATGGATGATCGCTTGTGAAAGGTGATGATTGCATTTGTGAGTGATGTCATTTGAAATCAGAGTTCCAATTCCTGTTCGTTATATTCATTTACACGTAAATATCACGGGGAAAGCTATGAGTCCACCTGTTTTCCCTCCAGCTATGAGTTAATTAGTAGGTCTTGTATAAGCAACCCAGTATTATCGCCAACCGAATTCTTAAAATCTAAAATATTTTCTTGTGTTATATAACCTGTAAAATTTGATAAACCTTAAAAAAGAAACCGCTCAATTGAAAATTCTTGAAAGTAACCTTTCCATCACGTGTCTTCTTCCGCCAGGTAACACGCTCATTTGCATGGAACTCCCAGTTCTGTGTAATGATATTTCCAAGATTCAGTGATTCGTTCAATTCATCCATATAACGCTTTTTTGGCTTATGAGTCGCTCACTTAGCGTTAGCAAGCTCTTCTTACAAAAGCTACTTAAGAATCTTGCTGTCGCTCATGGGAGCAACCTGACCATTTCACTGCAATTTATGGTTGGGAATTGTTGTTCACTGTTGTCACAGTTTTCGCTAAGGCGTTTCTACATCGCTAACATACATTCTCCGATTGATTCCAAGTATTCGATGCAAGTTCAAGTTGTTTCAAGTAATCGAGAAGCTATGTTTTGCATGCATACAGAAACAACGTTAAGGCACAAGCATGATAAACATTTATTTTTCAAAATTCACTTCGAAATTCCATAATGTCTACATAGTCGTCGTTCTAACTTCTCGAATACATTACTTGTCTCTTGAACTCTCCTAGCAACTTCACGAAAGGTTGTCACCGAAATAAGCAATGACTATACGTATATCGTATGCAAATATATTTTACTCTATGCAAGGCTTCCCTGGTACAAGCTGATATGACACTACAGTTTTCTTGAGGCTTATAGTAAGTTCAAGATCAGTACAAGTTCTGGTGAAAGTGTCCATCAGACGCTATATATCATCCTCAGTATAATTCACAAGATCACAGCGATCTGCATACGCGACTGATCTTTTGAATTTTCCTCACAGCTTCGTTATTCAGTGAGCATGTTCTCGATAGAGTCCTACCAAGATAAAAAAAAATTCTATAAACCATTCCTATAGTGATTTACTAAGCATAGCTTATCACAAGATCGAAAGTATGGAGGTCCTAGTGAGGATCCAAATCTCTATTCAGTCGTAACTGATCTAGTGAGACAAGATTACTAACCATTACACACCGTCAAAGTGACCAAGTATATTCTAAGCGTAGAACGACCGTGGGTAAGATTAAGAGAAGTAGCTGATGTCGATTCCGATTGAGGACTTTGCAAAACTCTTTCAAAAGCTAAAAAGGGACGCTGGGATAAGGGTGTAAGATCTAAGAGGACTACGTGGAAGGCAACTAAGGCATTATGGCTCTACATATGATATTTTCATAGATTATAAATAATTGCATCATTCCCCCATATATATATATATATATATATATATATATATATATATATATATATATATATATATATCCAAATGTAAAGAACGAAGAGTAAAATTTCCGCGTTCAAAACATTAATTTAAATACAAAAGTAGAGCAATAAATATTAATTTATTATGCACTGTTACGTTAGAACATGTACATAGCCAGTACAAAACAGTACATCTTGTTTCAAAGTTAAAAATTAACGTTTCTTCATGTGGGGAATCACGATGCTATTAAAATATTCTATTCCCAAATACAGTTAACGAAGCACATCTTCATCTTCCGTCTTTGGAAAATTTCCCATAAAAGGTAAAAAGGATTTACATATGGAGAAAGAAAGAAAGTTAAGTGATAAATAACAACGAAAGAGGGAAGAGAAATAAGAGGAAATGGGCTAAGAAAAGTTAAAAAAGGTTGAAGCAAGTATTCAACATTCTTCTATTTGTAAGGAGAAAAAGAAAGTTGAGGACGAAAGAGATAAGAAAATATCTATAGTTTATATATCACAGCATTTCATTTTAAGACAAAAAAAGAGGGAGGTGATATAACCAAAGAAGCAACAAATTCAACCAAAGAAATTCCGTCGAATCAGAGAATTTAAATTTAAACGGTAACGTAGCGCGAGTTAGGTTAATGTTTCTATGGCAAAAACATCCTTTGTTCGGAGAAAATTATTCATGTAATGTAAAAGAGAAATACAGTATTTAATGAATCGAAATTTACAATATAAATTAGAATACTAAACCAATTTTAAATCTTTATATTGTTATATTAATTATACTTAACAAAAATAACGTTACTGTATGAATTAGAATACTACATACATTTTAAACTTTCGTATCATTTTTTTTAATCATGAAGCGTTATTAAAAAGAAAAATAATTCAAATAATATAACAAATATGTTTTTAAAAAAATAGGTAGGGAGTGAAATCAAGATAGAAATAGAGGTGAAATAAAATTAAAATTAATATTAACCTCGAAATTACAATAAATTAAGTTGGAAATGAGAAATGTTATTGCCCATAGAAAGGTAAAAATGAAGATCGGGAGATATACATAAGCTTGGATCGAAACCCAACCGATTCGGCATCTGTTAGAGTTCCTAAGCCATCAACACTCCGCTTTTATGCTTCCGTTATAATTATAATCTTCAAAAATTTAAATATAATATCAATTGATATCTTTTGCCTTAATCCCCGTTCTATTTTTAACCCCTCCATTCCTTTTTTTATCCTTACCTCAACCCCCACCTATACTTAGTCTTTTCACTTACACACTCTTTTGTACTTACATTCCCACCTTGTAGCAAATTTGGCCTTGGCATTCCATATATATATTTGGGTATAAATATATTATAAATATATATATATATATATATATATATATTGGTTTGAATAACGCATTAAACCGTGAAACTGAAATTAACAATGCAGTTTTGATTCCTATGTTTGCACTGTCTGTATCCGTAAACGCTTTATTTCCGATATAGAGCACAATTATCCTATAATATGACAAACTATGACAAACAATTATATATATATATATATATATATATATGTGTGTGTGTGTGTGTGTGTGTGTGTGTGTGTGTGTGTGTGTGTGTGTGTGTGTTAGTAAAGTTGGATTAGAATCCGACGAAGAGAAAATATATAAGACAATTTTTATTCACGTTAAGCATGAATACTTGATTATTATTTTAACGCCATCGTTTTAGAAATTAGATTTGAAATCATTTCAACTCAGTTTTATTTATTTGTTTTCAGGTAAAAAGCTAATCTAAATTGGCCCTGTTTTTCATTTGTCGCGTCAATGAAATATTTGAGCAAATTACAATGTTTCAGATAAACATGAAGCACAATGAAATCCTTGAATAATTTTCTTCCTCTCACCGATTATGTAAGTTCGTTACTTGTGACTTGGTTCTCAAAGTATAACGTTTGCTGTTAGTGTGAAAGAAATCTCAAGAGGCTTATAAAATACAGATCCGTTTTTATTCTCAACGTCTACATGATTGGGGAGAGAAACCTTGCACTCATAAAACATATCTCTCACCCGTAATAAATGCCAACGCCTTTGGTTAAACACGCAGGCTCTATGGCAAAAATGTCAAACTGGAACCAAGTGATGAATCTTTAACGTCTTCTGTGCGCATGTCAATCTCTCTTGACAATCTGATCAGGAAAGGGCAAATGTGCAGTGACACTGAAAACGCAACTGGGTGGAAACTAATATAAATCAGGGCAAATGCACGATATTTGCGTGGCAGAGTGGGTATTTTTAGACATATGCGTGGGTGGGGGCATGTTGTGCATTCTACATCGCCTTTGTTTCATCACCTCGTTTACTCGACATGTGACGTCGCATACATTCTGTTGTGTGTTTTTATAGAACTATGTCAAAAGCATTGCCTTTGTTAGGTTAAATTAGCCTGAAATGAAATCTAGAGATGAGATGAGAAAGAAAGAAATTTGATTAGAAAAATGAATGAAAGAAGCGTAGAGAAAGAGAAGAGATGCGCAGCAAAATAAAGAAAAAAGAAAGATTGAATAAGAAAAGAGAGAAGTGAATAGATAAAGAATGAAAAAAGAAATATAACAGAATAGGCATGAACGAAAAGTAAAGGAAATAAGTCAATGTTAGCCAAACCTCGACTAACAAAACGACTTTTTCTATATCAGTTTTAATATTTAAGACACAAACAATTCTCCTCGAATTAGGGTCACCCACTTCATTGCCTTTGTGTTTAATTTCAGAACCATAAACTCATTGTTCTTCGATTCAAAATGAACTGATTCAAAACTATTTTGCGCTAACATAAAAACAACGCTTTTTTGCAGCAATCAAGCAGGTCATCGTCAGTGCCACAAACCGAATTGCTTGTGTATCGTAAGTTTTGTGGCCATTTTACAACTGTGAAAATATTTTAATTGTTAGAAAGTTTTGCTTTTGTTGGCTGGAATTCGTTTTTCAAATGAAGGTATTTTCTTTTTTTTAATGCGATTATCTTGTCGGCATTTTCCCACGTGCCGTGTCATTAGCCTTGACTCAATTGTTTGGTAACGTTCCAGACAGCGTTTCTATAACAAAGCCAGCAGGCCAATCTAGTAATAGATTGGCTGGATTCCCAAATTCATTTTTGGAAACAATTCTTAATTTAACAACCTTTAAAAATAATTTTCACGTTTTAACAAGTCAAATGCAAAGGTATTTGTGGCACAACGCATTGATTGTGAAAATGGAAGTAAATACCAACAATGGCTTGCGAGCATTGAATTATCTATAGCATTCACTTACACTTTTTAACTATGAAATGGTTGGCCTTATAAATTGGAAGTCGTTGTGATGCTATGCTGTACTTTTTCCCCGCAAATGTTAAAATGACATTAGGATGCATGGTACTGACCGCAATAGTCTCTCTCCTCTGTAAATGATTGTGACGAGCTTTTTTTATTATTGTTTATTCAATACAGAGCCCAAGAGCCCCTCAAAGTAGAGCGTTAATAAATGAAGTTAAGGGTGTACAGGGAGGGAGCAAGATATGCATATGATAAGGATATGTAGAATAGATAACGGTTGACCCTCGTATTGAAGAACTTAGTGATCGAGGAAGTATCCTCTCGGGAGAATATTCCATAATGCAACAATCCTGGAAAGAAGCTACCTGAAAGAAACTTCCTCCTTACCAATGGGATATAACGAGAGTGAGGAGGAGTTAACTCGATGTACATGGTGGATTCTAGATTTGAATGTCTGGACTGTTGGAACCAAGGAATGCCCTTCACTCGAACATCTGCCCTGAAAATAGCGATAGATTAGCGAGGGACTAGGAACGTTTCGTCTGTTGGAAAGGGGTTGTAGGATAGAAAATAATTCATCACCCACAAGGCTGCACAAACGCTTTTGAACTCTATCGAGACTGAAAAGTGAAGTCTGGGTAGCTCCAGCCTAGATGTGGCAGCAATACACTATTTTGGTTCTAATCTGGCTCTTATAAAGATTAGGGCATGGCAGGATGAATCAAGTATTTTGTGAAGTAATACAGAGCACCGACTATTTTTTAACGTTTTTAGTGATGGACCGTATATATGAGACCCACTTAAGATCTGGTGTGCTTGAGTCTCAATAGACATTACTGGCAAGAAAGTTACTGAATATTCTAAGTATATATGAAGACTTACTCTAGAAAACCGGAAATTCAAGGAATCAGAAAAGTTTATAACTTTACTGTAAAACTATACTGAAGATTAAAAGTGAAAAAGAGATTTTAAATGGTTTTGTATTAATACAAATGTTATTTAAGAGATAGATTGAACCATAATTGCGTAACCCTAGATCTAAATTATTCACTGTATAATATTTGATCTATAAAGTCTATGGGGGAATGTTGAATTAAGTAAATTGACAAGGAACGAGACTATGTTGAAAAATAAACATTTCTAAAATAAATGGTTTTTCATCATTTTGCTACGGTCTTATCAATATACTATATTCGATCTTTGAAATATACGGAGAAGCGTTGAATTAAGTGCTTTAACAAGTGAGGAGATTACTTTTTAAAATAACCATGTTTATAAAATTAATATTTTACAATTGAGGTCATGCATTTTCCATTGGGGCAAGAGTAGAGCAAGTTACTTCAAATGGAATTCGAAGTTAGGGTTAGAGAAAAGGGTACCATTTTGTTGTGTTGCCTGAGATTCATCGTGAGGATTATTAGCAGATTCAGACCACATTTTTAACTTTTAAAAAATTCAATTCACTTCATTTTATTTTTTTCTTTGAAGGCCAATTATATATATATCAATAGATTTTTCTGGGGAAATGTAAAATGACATAATCAATTTTCTCATTCAGAAAACAAGATTAGTCATTTTGCTGTTAAATATAGAAAGGACGAATTCGGTCCTACTTGGAATTACCCCACCCCTCTGGTGTGTCCACTGCGGCCAGTTATTCCGCCTATGCCAACGACGTGAACGCGTACGTGAAAAGCAAAGTCGAGATTGACGACGTTGTTTAGGAAATCAGCACATCTGAGTCGGTAACAGGAGCCAAGATAAACCGCTACAAGTTTGTAGGCTTGCAGTTGGGTGCGTGGAAAGGAGTCTCTCCAGGGCCCTTTACTTGGACGGACAAACCTATTCGTTCTTCCCGGGTTTCTGCCTGGACCAGCCAGTCGTGGTGCAGCTTACAAACCCACTGGCGCCGTTTTCTTATGGAAATATATCTTAGCCAGACATAGAAACTATCTCTGTTTCTTTTTGAAAAAAAAGCCATGACACACCATTTCTTATTCTGAGATAGATATATCTTCGCTAAAGTCATACCAGATACATTCGGCCTGCTCGAATCTGGAATCTTAAATATTGCTTCTCTAGAAACACAAAATAATCTCCGGCAGCTCCAATTCTTGTTGTGATTTATTACAAGTAAAACCGTACCTTATCCTCCCCTTTTCACACTGCTTAAAGGAATATTATGCAGTGTCTTTGTGGTTTCAAACTTTTCTATCAGACGAGTAATTGTTGATAGAGCAAAAGGATCCTATTTTAAATTGTTCCTTATTTTATAAGCTCCCATATTTGCTAATGCACTTTCATGAGAAGCTGAGCGCACACCTCAAGTTATGGATAGTCTGTCAATAATTTGATTGAACGTGCAACATTGGTTATACAACAAAATGGAGGAACAATTGAAAATTTGTTGTAATTTTCATAAATCCTATTTCATAAAAAAAAACTATTAAGTAAATTTTTGTAACTTTGTATAATATTTATGCATTACACCCTAATCTTTATTCGGTAAAAATTTCATTGCTAATCATGCATTACTTTTTAAGTAATACACATATTTATGTCTTTGTTATTTCCGTTCCTTATATTATGGCCGCTACTGTATATATATATATATATATATATATATATATATATATATATATATATATATAATTTCACCTGTTGAGCTATACAATTAATCCTTGGTTTAATGGATGACATCGGCGGTTGGCCTCATGCCATACCTTGGTTTCCACAGTAGCAATTCGAAGAGAAGTGTTAATAGTTTGACAACAATAACGTATGAACGCTACTGTTGTCAATCGTTCTCCTGTAGCGAGTGTGCAATAATTTGCTTTTTTCTCCTGGATACCGCCACTCGTCCCGCCCGGATACCCCTCATAAATCTTTCTTCGCAAATATAAGCTACAGCCGCCAAACATATGTGTGTGTGTTTGCAAGATTTGCTAAGATCACTGAAAGTTCATCGTTTAAATACATTTTTCTTTTTTATTTCTATGCTTTACGAAGAGAATTTGAGCGTAATTCTACAAGTGATGCAATATTTGAAAATACTTCACATAACAACAACGGAAGCGTGAAGACGCGATGATCGAAAACCAACAGGAAACGTGTGTATATCTATGAATATAATACTATCAACACAAAAAATATTCTCTGATGGCGACTTGTGAAGGCTGAAAACACTCAGAAAAGACTGAGCAGTTTAACTTCGATTCCTTCCCGGAAACAAGAGAAATGGTTCGAGCCGTAGAAAAAAAAATGTTTGTCAGCTAAAGTTGTATAAATGATAGAATAAAAACAGCCATATATATATCACGTCATTTCATAAGTTCTGTCCGAATTTCAACTTTTTTAACTTTTTGTTAAAATGAACGAAATTTAAAGAGTATTTTATAATGTCTAATGGAGCTGAACATTATTTTTATGTTTAAATGCATTTAAACTGATCAAATTTTATTTCAGAGAACAATAAAATTAAATTTTGTTTGACTAAAACCCTGCTAACATGGAAGTACCCAAGAATCATTTGAGGCACATAATGCTTTATGAGTTCAAGAAAGGAAACTCAGCAGCCGAAGCGGCTAAAAACATTCACTCAGTTTATGGAGAAGAATGTGTGAATGAAAGAACTTGCAGAAGATGATTTGCAAAATTCAGAGGTGGAGATTTCACCCTTGACGATGAAGGTCGAACCGGACGCCCAGTTGAGTGAAATGAAAAGCTTCTTGAAGCAGCCCTTGAAGAAAATCCTGCCTTATCAGTTGAGGAATTGGCAGTGGTTCTCAGTTCAAACCATACAACTGTTCATCGTCATCTTCAACAACTTGGAAAAGTTCCTAAACTTGGAAAATTGGTGCCTCATGAATTGTCTGAAAACAACCTCAAATCCCGAGTTGACATCTGCTCTTCTCTCCATTCTCGCCAACTTGTTTCACCTTTTTTGGATAGACTTGTGACTGGCGACGAAAAATTGATCTTTTATCGAAATGTTAAGCGTCGTAGACAGTGGCTTGGTAAAGGGGAAGGACCCCAGCCACAGCCAAGAAGGGAACTTTATGTGCAAAAGGTTCTTCTTTCAATCTGGTGGGATCGCCAAGGAACAATCCACTTTGAATTCTTACCACCTAATGCAACAATTAATGCTCAAATATACTGTCAGCAATTAGAGCGTTTGAACCAAGCTTTGGGGAAAAAAAACCTGCTCTAGTGAATCGAAAAGAGGTGATGTTTCATCAGGACAATGCGCGACCCCATACGGCAAGAATCACGTCACAAAAGATCGAAGAACTTGGTTGGGAGAAAATTCCTCATCCACCTTATTCTCCCGATCTTGCTCCTTCAGACTACCATTTCTTTCGTAGCTTACAGAATCATTTGGAAGAAACAGCTTTTGTAACACAGGAAGAGGTTACAACTGATATTTGTGAGTTCTTCGAATCAAAGCCAAAAGAATTTTACAGTAATGGAATTAGTAAGCTTGTTAACAGAACGAAGGAAGTCATAGATAATCAGAGAAAATAAATTGTTGATTGAATCTGTAATTAAATGTAACATTTGGTCACTTGTTTTCTTTATTCAAAACAGAACTTATGGGATGACCTGATATATATATATATATATATATATATATATATATATATATATATAGAGAGAGAGAGAGAGAGAGAGAGAGGAGAGAGAGAACAAAGATCAGGTAAAGCCAGAAATGCTGTCAGTCAGTCTAAGTCTAAAAGAAAGAATTTTTAAGGAAAGCAGTCTTTGCAATAAAGTGCTCAAAATAAAGTGGCAGATGTTCTGTTATCACAATGTGAGATATTTAATAACAAAACGATGGAAACAAAAAGAAAAAAAGAATCTAAAGACACCATTCAACTTTGCTTATTCATCGACGCACTCTGTAGCCGAGAGTTAGGGTTATCAGATATAATGAAGGTTTCCACAAGGGAAACGCAGTTTCCAATCCTGTCGGAGAACGCATATTTTTCTAATAAGATTTCTCGAAGATTCAGATCGGTAGGTGTAATGAATATATTGTTTAATAAATAAAAACAGAGCCTCTACTCAAATATGGGTATCCACTAAAATTAACACTTAACAATGATAGGTTAAGGAAACAATAGGAAACGTTTATGCATTTAACATATTTTGCTTTTCACATACACACACACACATATATATATATATATATATATATATATATATATATGTGTGTGTGTGTGTGTGTCAGTGTGTACATATATATATATGTACGCGAGGTGGGGAGTTCGTGCGTGTGTTAATATTTTAGGGTGATAACTTCAATGTTATAGAATATAATGTATTCTTGTAAATTTTAATCAATGAAATTGATAGATTCTTATGGTGAATGAAATAATTCTTTATATATCGGTTGAAACTGGATGAGACCAGATCGAATAGCTATTGCAAAATGAGGTCATTTCTCCAATCCGGTCGAAACTGGAAGAGAACAGATTAAATAGCTATTGCAAGATGAGGCCATTTCCCCAGTCCGGTTGAAACCGGAAGAGACCAGATGAAATAGCTAATGCAAGATGAGGCCATTCTCCCAATCCGGTTGAAACTGGATGAAACCAGATGGAATAGCTGTTGCAAAATGAGGCCATTTCGCCAATCCTTATAACGGAACATGTGTTGCATCAACACAAGTGTGTTTCGCGTCTTATATGAAGGGATACGAGAAAATGGTTAGATTACTAAAAAATCTGAAGATCCCTGAAAATCTTCGCAATTCTCTAATCCTCTATTCAGTCTTCTATTGATTTTAGTGATGCTTGGTCAGATTCCCAATTCTTCTTAACCCTTCAGGACCTTTCCGAGTGCTCTTCTAGTAATTATTTTTCTTTTTTTACTTCTATTGCAATATTTTACATTCTTATTTTATTCTTTTTACTCTAGGTTTTATTGGACTGTTAGCAGATTTTCTTGATGTTGACAAAGAATAATTCCTGTCTTCTAGCCTGGATTAGGTGATCCGTTTGAATTTTAAACTTACACAAGGAATTTGATGTTTCTTTATTCACAAGGACTGATTTTCATTTGTGCATGTTCCATTGGTTAATATAATCAAGTCCTAGTCATATTCTCAGTTCTCAATAGATCTCATTTCCTACTCAATCATGTCTGCTTTCGAAGTTCACCTATTATTCTTATCTCTACGCTTATTAAATGATTAACAGTCTCATTATTATTATTATTGCTTTTATGTTTTCAGTTGGACATTTATCTTTCATTATCTCGCAATAAGGAAGCATTGAGTCATTAATAATTGTTTAAATTGAACGGACGAATATTTCTTTTAATGACTGGACAAACCCTTGGTTTATATTCGTCAACAATCGTACAATGCTGATGCAATGTTTCTGAATTGAAACAATGACGTGAAACCCATTATCATCCTTATTTATACTTTTGTGATGTAACCTTTTCAGTGAGAGGGATTAATGAAATTTATTATCAATCTGTCTGTCTTTCTGTCTATCTGTCTTTTCACTCTCTCTCTCTCACTCACTCTCTTTCTTTCTCTCTCTCTTTCTCACTCACTCTCTTTCTTTCTCTCTCTCTCTCTATATATATATATATATATGTATGTATATATATATATATATATATATATATATATATATATATATATATATATATATTATGGATAATATTAATCCTAATAATAAAAATGATGTTATCAAATCCTCTTGTCATAAGTAGTGGTGATATGACCGACTAATAATTTTATCGATTCTTGTGCGAATCAAAGAATGAACAGTTCTTTTTAAGACAACAGAGCGCAATAATACACAATCTGAATTGTAATTTGACTGTTTTTAAACATATTTTAACCCGAATGTGTAAATACGTAAGCACGTTTTGTAACAGTATCGAACAATCATCTCTATTATAAACGTAAAATATACTGAATATAATTCATCTTCTTTTTCATATTTTCAATTCCCAGTATATTTACGCTGTCCAGCTCTATGGTTGCCGTATTGCAGAACTTCAATGGTCTCGGAGTAAAATAATTTTCCTTTTGGATTAGATGGCTATTTTTCTCTCATTTCCAACATGTTCGGCGTGTGTTACATTTTCCAAGCCATCTTTCCTCCTTATGCGCCTCTTTCTCATTGTTAGCAGTATCTTCCTTGTAGTTCCCATTCTCCTTGAAACTTCCTCATTGCTCACATGTCGTGGCCATATTATTCTTTACATTCCTTGGAAGAACTGCAGACCTGTCACTTCAACTTTCGTCTCCATCTATAAGGAGATTGTCCAACATTCATTGCCATATAGGAGATTATATCTTGATACAGCTGTTAAGCATTCTTTTCTTTATTTCTAATGATATTTTCTTATCTCTTAATACGAAAGTACATCATAAAATAAAAGGCAATTTTGAAATTACGAAGAAAACACAACATGAAGGGGCTGACGCACAACTCCACATGCAGCCTTCTATCGTTCAGTCGAGCGAATTGCAATATCGGAGAATAACGCACCGTAGTGCGCTTTCTGTGAGCAGAATGCGTTGGACCGGAGAAAATCAATCACTGGATTTAAAACATGAAGAACAATTGTAATGGACAAAATCCGATCTGGTCGACCATCAACAGCGCGCACGGATGAAAAAATTCAAAGGGTGGATACCTCAATCAGGGAAGGCCGACGAATCACGTGGCGACAATCGTGGGAATCAGCTGTGGGTATGCAGAAGCCTGAGTGCATAAGTTGGGGTATCGTAAAGTTTAGATGCTGAATCAAGCAAGCGGTTCAGAAGTGGCTTCATGAGCAACTAAAAAGCTTCTTTTGAGATGGAACTCGTTGAACAATACCAGAAGTGAATCACCGCGCAGAGGAGCTATGTCAAAAAATGACATACGCATTTGTCCTTCATCAATAGAAATAAAAGAGTTGTATGGAAATTGCTTTCATTTTTTATACGCCCCCGCATTTTGCCTAGTTTCCGTAAGACTTCTGTTGACCCAAAAAGGAGACCAATCCTCTTCTGGTATAATATTCTACAGTCATAGTTGAGAAACGGTATTTTGCGCAGTTCATGGACAGCGTGTCTTCTCTGTTATTTTTCTTCCACTCAAATTACACCACAATGGTGTCACTGAGAGTAACCCTTCCCACCCACACAAAACAGATCATATCTTCTAAATTTCTGTACTATATATATATATATATATATATATATATATATATATATATATATATATATATATATAATACTAGGGAATACACCATTTTGAATAAAAAGGAAATTAATATTTTATCTTTTGAATCTTTCGTAAAATGGACCGAAATATCCATACGATAGAGTCTCGCTTGAAACGAACAACAGACCCACCAACCACCAGTCGAGAAATTCTGTTGTATAAATTCAAACAATGCGCCACACATTGTCTGGACGTTGAGATGCTTTCAACCGTAACCACTTTAGTTCTTAGCAACGTGTTCGCTTTACGCTTTATATGATGTCGGGTTGCCATAGCTCCAGAAACTCAAGTGTCACACTGACATATTTAAACTTAAGTAATATTATGACTATATCTGTCAGGTATTAGTATATATTATTATAGTGTTGTATCTTCATTTTTAATGTTTGGAAGTAATTTACGGTAAATTTAAAGCTAACAAGTTGTTGAGATTCATATTATGATCCTGTTTGTTTCTTAGATAATGCCTAAGCTATGCTCTGACAATACCTCATAAATAAAGGACTATTCATTGCGGGGGAAAACAGAAAAGACATATCAAACACGTTGTTAGACTTCAGGGAGAAAAAGAAAGAAAGAGAAGATAGAGGAGGCGATAACACTGTCATATATTTAACGCCTGCTTCAGTGAAATGAAAAACCTTCTCAGTTTTTAATTTTTTCATTTATACCCTCTTATTTCTTTAAATAAGGACCAACCTTCATAATTATGATTGTTATGGTAATATTTTGTCAAAGATGTTAAGATCGAATATTAAACGATGCAATAAGGGAATTTCCACGGATGTTTTATAGACGTAGAACTAGCAAGGAGATTAATATTGATTCATCGGAAAATTCAAGTAGGAAAACCACAAATTTCTAGTATGTATTTAATGAGCATAATTTTGTATGGCACAAGACCAAAATAATAAAGAAAATATTGACTTCTCAAACAACAACCTTCAAGATTAGCTCGAGGTAGATGTTTACTGAACTTGACTTAGTCTGGCACAGGGTTATGGCGCACTCAGTGAGATTGGCACGATAGTATTTGAGAAGATCTTGCTGAATACTGCATTTTTTTTGTTAATTCCATATCCCTTCAGGACGTAGGCAATCATAGCTTTCCACATGAGGATACTGTTATGACTTCGTGGGATTCATTTTTACGGCTTATCAACTTTTGTGGGTTATTTAAAGTCGAGGCATATTTTGATTGTGAGAATATTTTCTTTTTTTGCGAGTGAATGTTACATTAACTAGTTTTTGAAGATAAAAATGATTTTTCAATCTACAACTCTTACTATTTAACCCATAGCTGGGGCGAAGAGATGGATTCATTTCTTTGCTAAAGACATTTTGTAAAAATAAATAAAATTACTTCAAGTAAAATTTGAACTTTATTTGTTTTTTTTAATTTTTATTTAATTTTTATTTTATGTTTATTTTTTATTTTTTATGAGTTGAGCTATTTTGAATTCTAAGGCAAAGTATTTTTTTTCTAAAAATGTTTTGCTAAATACTATTGAATATTTTTTTACTAATTGTTGTTTCAACTTTTCTTACCTCTTTAATGTAAAATTTTTGCTTTATGAAATCAATATATAAGTGAGGGGAAAATGGATTCATGCCTTTCTCAAGAGAATTTGTGTATAATTCAACGTAATATACTGAACAAAATTTGAACTCGTCTCGCTAGTTTCACTTTTGTTACCAGTTCACACTTCTCCCTGTTTTTTTTTTTTTTTTTTCAGATGAATAGAGGTTTATTCCTTGTTTGCTGTTTAGGACTCGGGTTCCGGTACCTTCTAAAGTCTTTTACATTCTACACTCCTAGTATCCCCTTGCATTTTAATGGCATTAGCACCTTACTAGGTGTGAATTAATTTTTAAAAAAATAATAATAATTTGAGTTTAACTACTCGATCATTCTACTTTAGATGTTCAATATTTTTAGTCTGCTTAGCTTGGTACATGACCAAGAGAGATAAACAACCAATAAAAATCAAACTTACTAACAATGATATTCAAGACTGACTTATTAACCATCACACTACGATAACTGCCAAAGAAAATTTTAAAAAGTTAACATGAAAAAACAATGAGAAAATATAAAAAATATTGGATCTTTTTTAATGAATAATTGGCAGTAGATGTAAATTCTTTTTACTAATCTCTTTTCTCTCTATAATTTTCCATGTATCTTCAGAATGTAAACAACGGTGTCTCTCCACAGCTTCCTTTACTTTAGTATTTGTAAAGTATGTAATATTCTTATTGTTCTTGGGAAACACAGTGGAATAATTTCCCGCTCATTTCTTTGCAGTTTTGAATTCATGGTTGTCTTTATGTTGAAATGATTGCCAACCAAGTCTAGATAACCTGCTATTCTCCTCACAGTATTAGTAGGTGGTAAAATATATATTCATGTTTTACTTAAGGGAATTAAATCGAAGTGAATAGAATCTGTTTTAGCCAGGATTTGAATTCGGCTTGCTGATTCTATTTTCGTTAGTATTAACCATTAGGACACTCGCACCTTTAACATTTCTTTTTACTAACTCTTTGAAAATAGCAAAAATAATGAAATATGAAAACATATTGTAGCCAGTGTTCGAGCCTAGGTGAAGACCAGGATTTATTAAGGCTGGCAATATAAGATCGATCATTTGCACTTCGCTAATCTTATATTTGGCCTTGTTCCAGGCTAAGGAAATGTTTGTTTCTGGGATTTCTGAAATGAAGAACTATCCTTTCGACTGTTGTTTTCCTCTTGATCGTTTTGATATTGAAAAAAGTTCCCTGAAGAGCGTACTAGTATAGAAAATGCAGTGAATCTGAAAACAGTCAAGATAAGGACAACAAGCCAAATTAGTGCAATCATTCAGTTACCCATTAGACTACAAATTAATGATTGTATTATTAACTAATTTCTTCTTGTCAGATGCTTTATTGCCGTTAAGAGTGTTGTCTTGATAGCAGTAATATTCTTTAATAAACAAAACTATCTTCCTTTCTAATATATTGAAATTAGTCTCTCTCAAAACGATTAATAATATTCTTGCTTCTTTAAACTATTCCTTCCGTCTTTTTTTCGACTACAATCAAGATCATAGAATCTAAAATCTTTGTGAAGTCCATAATCATTTCATTGACTGTATAGTTTGCGTCGCGCTGTGACAACATGACGACATATGTTCTTGAATTCGGGGTCGTCTTTCTAGAGTCTGTGGGATGTATTCCCGTTTCATCGGCTGGGTCTACCAATCCGACTAAACATGTCATTTACTGATGATGGTTACGTTACGCTTTTCCATGGGCTCAAATATGAGGGGTAATGTCAACAGTCTGATGCACCATGTCATCAGGTTCAAATTCCCTAGAATTTGTTTGAGGAGCATTGTGGTTACTTCCGATGAATTCTATAGCTACTACGTTCGCCTGAAGCGAGCTGAATCGCGTATCTATGAGATGTGACAGGAAGGTCAATTCACTGCACTTGCAAATATCAGGAAGCTGCGGAGAACTATCACAACTGCATGACCTCAATATGACGAAGAAATTAAATAGACTCAATATAGCGTAGCTACTCACTAAATTCTGGTGGGGATATTCATTTATGTATACATAACCTATCGTGGAGGGGTGGGGGCAAGAGCAACGTCTTCTTTAACCAAGCTGCTATTTCCAGAACATTAGGAGCTGGATTAAGCAGTGTTTTCTGCATTCTGTTGAGATGAATTATTATGAATGATTATCCAAATCCCCAAAAATTTCTATCGCTATATTTTTATTATTATGTATATATATTTCAATCACTATATATTACAGAAAAAATATAGTATAGTATATTTCAAGCCATTTTTCACCCGGTTATACTCAGCCTCTAAGTTCTTGACTCGGAGCATTATTCTAAATTTATTTTCAAAGTCAGTCCTCCTCTAGTAGGCCCCTTGTTAATGAGAGTGGGTTTGTCTTAGCGATTGGTGGGGGCGTAAGGTATCTTATCCTGGGGGAAGCGGTCTGGGTTTGGAGTTTATTTATGCCCAGGATTTTTGTTTGTAGTTTAATATCAGTTCCTAATATGTGATGTTTCTTATAAAAGCCCGGAGTGTGTTTTTAGGGATTCATAGTAAATAGATTTTGGTCAATTGATTTCCTAACGCTTTATTTTTTAAATTAATAAACGCTTATTATGTAAAAAGAAATAAACAAACGCACGATGTGAAGTGTTATATAAGGAGGAGAAGAAAAGCAAGGTTATTGTAAATGTATCGGTTGAGGGGGGTTTAAATGAAATGTGCGCACTTTCTTTTCGTCCCAGTTCATATGGACTCAATAGGAACTTTTTAGTGTGTATGCAACGAGTTATAATTTCTGATTTCTCATTCAAAAGTTTGGGACCAAGATAGCGGAATCGGCTGTATATATAATTTATATATATATATATATATATATATATATATATATATATATATATGGGTTTGTGTGTGCGTGCGAGCGTGTGT
Organism: Acanthosepion pharaonis; assembly: GCA_903632075.3. Lineage (NCBI taxonomy): Eukaryota > Metazoa > Mollusca > Cephalopoda > Sepiida > Sepiidae > Acanthosepion > Acanthosepion pharaonis. The sequence goes on along the minus strand of CAHIKZ030004736.1, from coordinate 328,151 downwards.
GTAGAGATTTTCAGATATAACTATAATATATCTGTAAAAGGACAATGTGAATAAACACAGTAGGAAATCTTATCTTAGCCGATGTATTACGTCCTCTGACGGAAAGTATTTAGGAATACAAAATGTCTCTTATACACAACAATTTATCAAATTCATTAGTTATACATAGAAATAAATTCAAGCACAACTTTCCTTAAAAGAAAGTAGTTTAGACGTAACTTACTTAAAGAGAGCCGCTATCGAATCTTATCAAAATATAACCACGGAATTTTTTCAAGTATCCCCATTCCTGAAAGAATTACTTCTTTCCCAAGCCAACATACATGACTATAAAAATGTTAATGAATTAAAACAAAACGGTGAAATCCATAACCTCATGTTATTTAAAATATATAACTCATAATTTAATCTCAAACTAAAATAATTTAAATATTAATTGCATAATTTTTTTTGTCTTTCATTTTGTCGACTGTACAGTATGGTAGAGTCAGTTGGGCACCGTCTCTGAGAAAAAGAGCACCATGACGCAATTCGCTCCAGCAGAAATTTGGAAACGGCATGCTGTACTGCATGTCATTCACGCCGGAAGCTCCAATACGAACATTTGTTTGCGTGTTAATCTGAGGACAGTACAGAGAATTCGGAAAGAGTTGGATGATATATCCAGTCAACATTATGGTGTTTGGAGTGAATTTATGCCACCATTTATCTTCCCGCAAGGCCTTAGTCTCAACACAGAGGCCTATATTAAGTGCTGTCCTAGGTCAAGAAGGTGGCTGCTGGAAGCCCTTATATCTGGCAACAAGACTCTGCACCATGCTACACAAACAGAGGAACCCAGTTATGGCTGTCAGACAATTTCTGCAGCCATTACATCCGGTCACCTAACTCCCAAGACTGCAACACACTTGCTTATTATCTGTGGGGTGAAGTTCAGAGAGAGACCAACACAACTCCTTGTAACACCAAAGAAGACAAGGATTATGGCAGCATTCACCAACTTTAACAAGGAGACCGTCTAGAAGAGATGCACGGTATCCGGAAGTCGTCTGGAAGCCGTGATTGAAGCCAATGGCGATTTTATTGAATAATTTTACGCTATAGTATTTCAAGTTATTTTTTTATAAGTTTGGTAAATATAGATGTCAGTGTTATTTTAATTTTTCCATAATTTAAACGACAATGTATCCATCGCACCCTATATAAGCGCTTAAAATTGATGTGATCGCGTTTCTTCGCGAAAAGTTTTCAAAATGCTCTCAACTACGCCAATTTGCCATGTTTAGCCGAGGAGAGGTGTGTTCTGTTTTGTTAGTTGTGTTTTAATTTTGTATCAACTGACATTAAAATAATTGTATGATTGATGGGATTTGCTTATAGGAGAGAACGTATACATTATATTTGCGAAAGAAAAAAGTGTTTAAGCGTCATTTAGAGACCAACATCGCTAATTCTTTTGCAGTCTAGACTATGAATGAGAAAAGACAGGACTGAAAACGTCTAGAGACAAACACAAAGTCAATTGTCACATGATATATTTGTCAAGTGATGACAAGGTAGAGATTTTATTTGAACATAAACTGAACTTTTAAACCTTCTCTTTAAAATCTGTGACTCATAAAGCGAGCAATAGTAGACACGTTGTTGTCAGCCACTGCCTGAACCAAAGAACACACACGCATACTCCAACCCAGCCATGCATGCCTACACACGCATCAACGCACATGTATGCATACAACTCTTTCCAATCTTGTGTTGCAATATCTGCAAAAACATCCCCCTTTCCAAATTTATAGACATAACACACAGATGCATGCTGGGATTTTGTCCTAGCCAATAAGATAGGCCACTTCTCGGTCTCATCTGACTTAGCTTTCTTTCTTTTCATGAAGCCAAAACGCGGTGATCGCTTGCCTATATCCCCTTTTGTGTTTAAACACCATTCTTAGTTCGTTAACTTTTTGCCTTATTACTGTTATTTTACCTTTCATATTTTGTTTGCACAATATTATTTTCCCTGTTCTTTTCTTTTATTTGTCTTGTTATTGTTTATCGCAAACTTTGTCAATTCTGTTTGTTGGGCATTTCTGCCAATTACATTTAGCCATGAATAACTAATAATTCTACACAAACATATACAGTAGCGAGCAAAATAAATAATCCACTTAGGTAAAAAAAAAAAATAATAATAATTTGTTTGATTTTTTTACTAAGAAGCTGTAATTATTAGACAATATATTTTCAGATCGAATATCTGTGGTCGTTCCGGACCGCAATACAAGCCAAAGATTCAAGTGTTCATAGTATGAGGAGAGATACAGACCCGGGCGCATTTTTATGTTGAAAATACGGCATGGAAAATTTACGAGCTACTCGACACTCCTCAAGATTTGCGTTAACCCAGATTAAGATACGAATGCAAATTTGTCATGGTAAATGATCAAAACAAGACTCACCCTTTCTTTTCAGTTTAGTTGACTTAAGTTTCAAAATAGGAAGAGTATGTTTGGAGAAGAGGAGGAAAATTACTGAAATGTCATAAATGAATCGGGATCTCAAGGCCAAGTCACTCAGAAGAAGCAGTAACTCAGATGAAAAAGACACATAGACATTGGGAATTAGAAAATCAGTTAAGGATATTAGTGTCCAATGCCAAATTAACTGCTAGTCATGTCATCGATGAAAGCATCGTGCGAGGAAAGGTAGGCATGTTGTTTTCAGGTACTGGCTGAGCTAAAAGATGAACAACGGAAGTGTCAATTCATTCAGTAAGAAAAATACTACATAAAAGTCATCCAAGCGGATGCATTACAGCAAAAATGGCTATCATTAACAAACTTACATCGAATAGGAGGAAAACACTCGACAAAAGAACATTCGCTATGGGATCATTAACAGACAAAAATAATACGAAGTGACAATAACAAACAGAACATAATTTTTACATCTAAAGCAAAATTGGTACAAAAACAATCCAAAATATACAACAAATACACGAAAATTCTCTGGTGAGGTTTTAATGTTTTCAGCGTATCTCAAAGCAAATGGTACATGAAAGTTGATAAAATTGATGTAACGCTGAAGAGCTACTAATGTAACAGAAGGTGTACTATTCCAGATGTAACAGAAGGTGTACTATTTCAGATGTAACAGAAGGTGAACTATTCCAACATGATTTATTGATTTATTCATTTTCTACGGCTTATTAATGTAACACCTTCATCGTGGTCAGCCCGGGGTGAATCCTGGTTTGATTAATCTCTTCGGTCCTGACCAGCCTTGTGATTGATTAATTATAAGGAGACCAATATCGATTCGTCGCCGGTGTTTTCGTGTTGGGTTGGTCCAAGTCGAGCGAAGTCGTACAGTAAAATGGGAGATAAAAAACAGCTTCCGAAATATATGAAAAAAAATATTTACTATTAGCATATTTTGGAATTACATCTAGAAATTTAAATAGTAAAATGCCACCAATCTAGTACCATGCTAAAATTCATGAAGTAGAACTACCAAAGAGAAAAGCTAATCAGAACAGTTACCATGAAAATGTGTGCAGAAAAGGAACAGGAATGTTACACAACGACACTTGAATTCATTTGGCATGTTTGCATATAAATAGGAACGGATAAACTAATAATATTTTGCATATTCCAATTAATTTCTATATTTTAATATAATCGGAGATTTTGTGACACCAGATCATAGTTTAAAATGAGATCTCGACACCCGTTCAGTAATATTCCATATAAACGTATTACAAATATTTGACAGTGATTTAGTTTCATAATTATTATCATTTTATTTTATTTGCATATCATTTGAAACGCATGATAGATAGATAGATAGATAGATAGATAGATAGATAGATAGATAGATAGATAGGAAGGAAGGAAGGAAGGAAAGGGCCAGACTGAGATAGACAGATAGAAAGAAAGAAAGCAACAGACCTTGATAGATATCATTAAAAGTATAAGAAAAGGACAGTTTGTTTTACTATGTGTGTTTTATTTATTTATTTATTTTTCTTTCTTTTGCCTTATTTTGTCTTGACTACAGTGTAAAGATTTAATTAATTTTTCAGGTTTCTGAAATCGAACACCTCCCTGGGAGGTTAACTACCATCCAAATCCCCAACCACAACCGCGTCATCACTGGTTTTTTGAAATATGTCATCCCCCAGGGACAAAGATGCATGGATCGCGTCTGGTGAAAAGAGTTTGTTTTTATTTAATTTACCAACGTCGTCAGTGCTTACATCATCAACGTGAACGGTGTTTCACCTTGTCCACCACACTCGACACAGAATCATAGAGGCAGAAAGGGTTGACGTTATGTGATTTTAGTTGGGTTTCTTCAATGCCTAATTTTGTGTCTTGTTCGGTTTGGGTTACTTCCTGGGTATATGCCTCTCAGACAAGCAGTTCCATTTGAAGTAGCTTGTGAAATACTTCTCAGACCATCTATATGGACTAGATATTAATACAAAAATAAAGTTTTTTTTTTATCATTTGCGCTTTTGAATCAAGAGGCGATGACCTGAAAATGAAACGGGCGAAGCGAGATCAAATTCTACCGGAATTCGAAGACGCCATTTTGTACTTTTATTTACACTAGTCAAGCAATAACGTCACTATAACAAACAATCATACGAATGCAAAAAACTCTATATGCAATTAATGTCAGGCCGGAGAAACGAAAGCCATTACAAGTCACTCGAAAAGACAATTTTATCCGTATTTAAGGCGATAATGTCACTAAGACACAAAGGGTTAGTGGGAGTGGAAGAGAATGAGAAAGCTTTAGTGAAGAGAAAGGACAACAAAAACAAAATTCAAGAAGAAAGAAGATGTCGATTGGCGTTGCATTCAAATCTTTGAAGATTGTAGGTGGCAGAGAAGCAATAAATCGGAAGAGAGTTCCACAGGCTTAAATTCATGCGATCGAAGTACCAATGAAGAGAGTTCATTAGAACATATACGAAAATATTTATAGAAAAGACAGAGAGAAGTCACATCAGAGAGAAAGTGACTAATGTCGAGATACCTGCTCAGGATCAATTATATAACAGATCCTTCTTTAGATTTTGTCAAGAATCTCTAGATGTATAGCAGAAGCACCAAGCCAGATATGGCAACAGTATTCAATACAAGGACGAATGGTAGTTGTAAAAATTTGCAAGATGGATTCTGAAGAGAGAAATTTTCTGGCACGACACAGTGAACCAACCTTCTTAGCAAGCAGGCCTATCAACCCAATAAAGTCAGGTGTTCTTTTAAACGGCCACCACTGACAGTTTCTTACGCACGACTGCACGTAGATATAAGCGGCGCTTGCGAGGATAAAATATAATACACTGCAACTTTGGTACTGAATAATTTGTTTGATTGTTTGATTTAATATACTATTTCAGCGGTTATTTTTCAGTGTTATATATATATTCAGAAGGTCTTCGGGTTACTTCCATCGTTTCATGGTTACAACGCCATGTTCCATAATATAATATATTGTCACACGGCGCTATATGAGGAAGATGGCGTTGTTTCTTCACCGGCTGTACGCCATATTGCATTGTGTTACATTCGCTATCTTTCGTTTGTGTTGTTTTTCCCCTTCATTATGGCTCCCAAGTCGTAGGTGAGTTCCGACCAAAGTCGAAAATCTGGTTACTTCGTGCCGGAGCAACGTATCTTTGACGCAAGTCGAAGATCTCCTGCATATATAATAAAAATATAGTTTTACGTTATGCTATATTTATGGATAAAAGTGTTCAATATCAGGGATAAAGGTGAACAACAACGAGCGACAACACTCTGTTTCATGCTTGAACGCAACCTTCAGGCCAATTACGTTGTGTGCTAGCTAGAATATTTATATACGCCGGTAAATGGTGCATTATGGGTAGCAGGGTCTAGCGATTACTGTAACGGATATATTTCAAATTATTCTAGAATTTCTTTAGTAGAAATAATTGTGAGTCCGAATGTGATTATTTATATTGTTGTTTGTTAACTGTTTACTTATTTATTATTGATTTCTTAATTATTTATTGTAGATTATTATTATTATTTCATTTTCTTGTGTTTATGTGTGGATTCATGGTGTTTTTTAATTTATTATTTACTTTGATTTTTTTCTTTGTCATTTTTAGTAAATTTTTCGTGTTTACATTTTGAGATAAGTTCTGATCGTTTATTTAGTAATTTCTCTTGGTCTGGGAAGGGGATAGTTATTTTCTCTTCCAGGAAAAGTTTACAGTTTTTGAATTTATTGTTGTAGGCTGATGCTGTTTTATTTATTTTCCATGATATTTTGTGTGTAATTATGTAAATGTAATTATGTAAGTGTAATTATGTAAATGCAATTGACAGAAATGCCCCCAAACAGAAATGCCCCCAAACAGAAATGCCCCCAAACAGAAATGCCCCCAAACAGAAATGACAAAGCTTCCAATAGAATAACTATTAGAAATTTCCACTGTTCCACATTGTTTTGTTCTCGTTGTTATCTAGCGTTCGTAAATGTAAAGTAATTGGTACCATGAAATTCGTGTCGTTCAAAGAATGTCTCAGTCAAAAAGTGTAAAGGATAAAATTTTGTGCTTTTATACACTGCAATAAATGAACTAATGATAGTAAATGGAATATTTAGGTTGTCTGAGATTTTACTGTAACTTTTACCTTCTTTTCAGTGCTTGACAATCAGTTCTTTTTGAGAATTTGTCAATTCTTTATCTCTTGTCATGATGATAACTTTCTTGCACAAATATCAATTTCAGAACATTTTAGGTTAAAAATAACTACTGGTAACGTTATTGGAACATTCAAGAATATTCCACTTGAATAATCTAGAGTATTATAGAAATTTAAAGGTTTTAAAATCTGAAATTTGCATTGATCGAATACTTTTTTCATCCATAAAAATGGATAGACCGGATTTGTTTCCATTAAATCATTTTTTTTGGTTTTCTATGCATATTTAGTTATGCATCTGTGTAGAGTTAATCATATGAAAAGTATGTTTATTCATTAGTTGGAAATATAATAAATTAAAAATTTGTTTGTGTACGAATATTTGTTTTCTCCCACTGTGTGTGTGTATATATATATATATATATATATATATATATATATATATATATAGATAGATAGATAGATAGATAGATAGACAGAGTGAGTGAGTGAGTGAGTGAGTGAGAGAGAGAGAGTTACCTCCAAATTTTCGCTAAAAAGATTAGTATACATGATGAAAAAATGCTCCAAATTTAATGAAAACAAACTTTTGTAACCAAGATTCTTTAGTTATTATTAAGTGGAAAGACCAAAGGATTTTTTATGTAAATTTTTCTTAAAATGTTGTTTTTCTGACGTTAATGTGGGGCCATAAATTTGTATGGGAAATTTGAGCGTCTTTTTGGGATGAAAAACATTGATTTGGAAATACATGCAAAAATCAGGTAATTGTTTGATTTTAATTAAACTTTCAGAACTTATTCACAAATTAATTAAATTATTTTTTAAACCCTTCTTTTTTAGAATATCTTGGTGAATTATTTTTTACATTTGTTACCCCACGCTTTAAAAAAATTGATGAATAATGAATTTTTACAAGAATTGTTTTCATTTTTTTCAAATTTTTAATTAGAATAATTTGTAAACATTTAAATATGTTGAATTAATTTGTAGCGGTCAAGTGATATTATTATTAAATAAGAACTATATTTACTAATCATAGGTGTAAAAGCTTACTACAATTCTACGAACTCCAGTATTTTAAAATGAATTTGATTTTTTTCCGTGCATTTATAAACGTACCGATTTTTTGTAAATACGGGCGTCCATAAACGACATTGTCAGAAAATAAGAGTGACAACCTTTTTTTAAGCATTCCACCCCAAGCAAGGCGGAAAGCCACTAGCAAGCAAAGGGTTACAGAGAGCTGGAGCGAGAGCAAAGAGGAAAGGATGAAGAGAAGGTTAGAGGATAGATCAGGGCATTTGGAGATGTCGATTGACATTACATTTGAATAGTTGGAGATTATAGCTATCAGGAAAACAAGAAATGGGGAGGGAGTTCCACAGGTGAGAAGTGCGAAACATGAAGCTATTGGAGTAGAAGAGACGGCTACATTTAACAGTCTCGACAGTGAAAGGGTGAGACCGAGATGCCAGCCTAGTTGAACGCTTAAAATCATGAAGTCTAGGAACCAGCGAAAGCAGCTCATCGGAGTAGTTACCATGAAAGTATTAGTAGAAAAGACAGAGGGAGGCAACGGCACGTCTGTGAGAGAGCAGCTGAAGGCGAGATGCCAGATCATGGCCAATTACATTGCATATCAGTCTTTGGATTTTATCAAGGACGTTGAGACAAACAGAAGGGACTCCAGACCATATATGGCAGCAATACTCCATGCAAGGTCGAATGGTTGATTTGTAGATTTGAAGGATTGACTCCGACGAGAAAAATTTCCTGGCGCGGCACAGGGAGCCGACTTTCCTTGCGGTGAACGAAGCTATTGACTCAATGTTTTTGTTCCATCTCAGGTCAGCAGGCAATGTGAGACCGAGCAGTCGCAAAGAGGTACTCTCGTGGAGTTGAGCGTCAGACATTCTAATGGGAGGCAGAGATGGTTCTTTCTGGTGAGTAATAGAGAGCAGCTTTGTTTTTGAGGCATTAAAGTTAACCAGCCAATTCCTGCCCCGAGACAAACAGCCAGGTTAGTTTTGTCAGCGACACTAGATTTGTTTTTGAGGCAGGAGTAAATAGTAGTATCGTCCGCATAGATGGCTACTTGGGAACCTATGACATCAGGAAGATCGTTAATGAAGATAAGGAACAGAGTGGGGCCTAGGATAGAGCCTTGGGGAACACCTGCGTTCGTGGGATTGTAGCTGGAGGAGAATCCTTTGTGAATGACCTTCAATGCACGGTTTGACATAAATGATTGTATTAAGTCGAACAATCGACCTGAAATTCCATAAGCCTGAAGCTTGCGAAGGTCAGCATGCCAAACTCTATCAAATGCTTTGGAGATATCTAGCGCCACGGCACGAGTTCCTCCATTATTATGAAGTGCTTGGTAAACAATTTCAGTTATGGTCGTAACCACGTCAAAGCGGAAACCATATTGCTTGTCGGAGAGCAGATAATGGGATGTAAGGTGCTTAACCAATTCGGTGTTGATTAAAGCTTCGAAGACTTTGACAAAGTGGGGTAGGAGACTAATAGGACGGTAATTAGAAGGGTCAGAAGGATCTCCAGAGTTCTTAAAGACAGGAAAAATGGATGAGGACTTCCAATAGTCTGGAAAACAAGATTCATTGGGGCAGTATTTATATAATTTGGAGAGGGCAGGGGCCAGTTCATACGCACATTTCTTCAGGACAATAGCTGGTATCCCGTCTCCACCACTAGCCTTGTGAGGGTCTAATTTAGAGATGATGCCCAGAACTGATTACGGGGTTATGTGCAACTCGCTCAATTGAGCCTCAGTTTTAAGGAGGAAATCGGGTGTGGGTACACCGGAAGAGTCGAGCGTTGAATTGTATGAGAATTTCCGAGCAAAGCGTTCAGTCTTGTCGGTAGAAGAGGTCAGAACCTCAAACTGGGTGAACAAGGGAGGTATAGAGGGTTTGCTATTGTAAAGTATGCTCTTGCAGAGACGTCAATAATCCTTGGATCCGAATTTGCGTTCTTTCATTCGAGCAGCAAATAGCGACTTTGCTTCATTGAGGAGACGCTTACACTCGTTACGGGCAGAGACAAAGAGACGTCTATTGGAATGAGACATGTCGCTACGATATAGGTGGAAGAAGTGATTCTTATGGGCAAAACTATAACAAATTTAAAATTTATTGGTAATTTTCTAACATTTCCTCAAAAACATCTTCGTAAGTAAGACTATAAAGCCAAAGTACATAAAATTCAATGAAACATTAAAATGTTTAAAATATTTAAGTTTACGTTGTATTTGCCATGTAGTTTTAATACAATTATTTCCTCCTTACATAAAATTAGTAAACATCAGGTTATCGATAGTTGTTTCAACACCTCATAAAAGTACAAACCTCCGTGTTAAAAAAAATGCTTTAGTGTGATATTTTAAACTAAAAGTCAGTAATATCTGTTTTATTTCAGATTAACTAAACTTTAGTTAATCTTGCTCAAATAAAGTTTCAGAAAAAATAGATTTTCCTTATAATCAAAAAAGTCATTCCACTCAATTTAAATTCTGTTTGAAATACGTATTTTGTTTATTAGAAATATTAAAATTAATCTATTATCTTGGGATTAAACCTAAAATAAAAGCTTCGAGAAAGATTTTTCATTTTTAAAATGCATTTGATCATTTGTTTTTGGAGGTGCCTATATATATATATATATATATATATATATATATATATATATATATATGTGTGTGTGTGTGTGTGTGTGTGTGTGTGTGTGTGTGTACCAATAATATACAGCAGCAAATTAACAAAGATCTGAAAGATATAAAAATAACAAAAAAGTTTTTGTTAAAGCAGATAAATCTAATTTTTTATATAAGATAAGCTCCAAGAAATATAGCAATATGCTTAATGAAGAAGTAATTAAATATTATAAAAGAAGCCCTCGCTAATCTAGAAACTGAGCTTAATAAGGAGGCTAGCACACTGGCCAATAAGTTTAATTTAGAAAATAGAATTGAAAAAATTACCGTAAAAAATTGTTTTATAACAATTAAAGATCACAAAGACAACTTCCTAAATAATCCCGAATGCAGACTTATAAACCCTACTAAAACACAATTGGGTAAGAACAATATTGGAGAAAAATGTATGACAAAGTGTAAAAAGTTTTCTTGTGACGAGTCAGAAGAAGTCCTAAAGAACGAAACGCGTGTCAATAAAACTTTTTCCACTTTTTCATACATTTCCCCAATAATTTTCTTGATATATAAAAATATATATCGTCATCTCATGTTCTAAAGAATTAATGGGTTGTATTTTTTAACCCGATATATTTTTATTACTTCAAATTGTATTTTTAGTGGATGTCCGTATTTGAGTAGACCCTCCGTTTCTTAAACATTGACAAAACTTCGATGCGCAGACCGATAGGCGAAGTAACCACTTTTTAAAAAAAACGAAGCGTCTATTTAAATACGAGTATCCATTAAAAATACAATTTGAAGTAATATGAAGACAATTCTATAAGCATTATTCAAACTTGCCTTAGCACACACACATGAATACATACATGCATCTACATCTAATGTATGTATGTAAAAACTAGGTTACTGTGTGTGTACAACTACCGGATGACTCACTACCCTGTTAACAAAGGTAAATTTATTCTGCATATATATAGACAGATAGGTGTGTGTGTGTCTGTCTGTCTGTCTATCTGCGTGTGTGTGTGTAAAAAGAGAAGGAAATAAAACCGAAAGAGGGGGCAACAGATGAACATATAGACTTTTAAAGAGAGGGTTATGGGAGTGTGCGTGTGAGGACAGACGAAGACTTCTTACGAGCTGTCTTAAATACCGACAAGGGAACAACGATAATTTACTGGGAAGTGGAAGTGTCATTTTGCTGACCAGGCAAGACACGTCATCTGTCTGGCACTTAAAGCGCTCACACCGCTGCTCCTTGTTGCCTTGTTGCCTATATTCTGCCATCAACGTTTCCCTAATATTAGTCATTGTGTTCACGCTTCAAGCAAAATCGGTCAGATATAGCAACATTTTACGTGGTTTTCTCACAGGAACGAACAAGTGAACGTTGCCGTAAAGACATTCTGTACTAGAGATGCACACAAGGCCGTTTGAAATGCGTTTTGTATTTAAAGTGAACATCTGTCTTCATTTGGTAAGCCTAGTCAGGGCCAAGATTTCCAGATTTGAATTACTGAATATAGCGAGCTGAAGGGCTAAAAATCGCGAACCTGTAATGGAAGTGTTGTTATTAACCTGTATGTGAAATCCGAAGGCGCATTGGGATTTGTCTTTCAGAAGTAAAGCAAAGTATTATGAAACAGGAAAATTTTGTTATAAACAAAAAAAAGCGCACTGAACTGTTACGTAATGTCAGTCTTCCTATATAACAGTGAATAACAATCTCCTCATAGATGAAGAAGAGTCCTGAAAAAACAGATGTTGAGAATACCATTGACCGAATATGTTAGCACCAACAAAGTTTTATAGAAAATGGAAACCAAAGGAACACTTACAATTAAAATCAGGAAAAGCGAGTTGAAATTTCTAGGGCCCATAATGAAGAAAGAAATCTTGGAAATTTTTATACCCACAGGACAGATTGAAGGTAGGAGGGACAGAAGAAAATAACGCATAACCTACCTAGTGAATTTGAGCAAATGGATGGTGGAGTAGGGTTTGGAAAAGACAAAAAGACAAAATTTATTAAGAGTTAAAAAAGACAGGAAATTATGGAAAGCCATGATCGCTTACGTCCTCACCACATCAGACGTTGCTGGTGTTGTTTCCGTTACAAGTAGATTTTTATAAGATGGGGTTCCTAACACTACATCCAACCGCTTTTGAATTCAGAGTTGATGTTCTCCTAGACTGGTTGCCAACCAAGGTTAAACAGCCAGGTCATTAGCACATAGCTGTGATTAGAGTGAAATGAGATGGGTTTATGTTTTTACGAAGAATATTAGTGTGAAGTAAACTGTCTCAGTCAAAATTAAATACATCTTGCTAATATTTTGTTAGCAGCTAACTGTTTGCCCACCTGCATCTCTTAATGTTACTTTTTGGTATTCGTTAAAAACATATTTTCCTTTTTATTATCCAGTAGTACTACACAGTAATGATTTTATCAACATGCAACTTAGCCACAAACACCACTACCAGGTCTTTTCAAAATGCGCTAGAAGCAGAAGAGACAGTTTTTCTTTTATGAACCCCTTTATGACTTGTTAAGCCTGAAAACATTACCATACAGTATAGGACCACAGCTTCACCACGCTACGGCCACAGACTCACTTCACTAAATGTTGCTTCTGTGGTTTCTGTAGCAAGTAGGTTTTTACGGGGTGGAAATGCTAGCCCCATGCGCAACTAGTTTTTGTAAATTGAGAAACTTGAAGGTTTTAAGTTGCGTCCATCATGCTTGAAGATCTTGGAATTGTGTTAAAAACTCTAGAATCTAAAGTAGATATTCAAGAAAAAGACATTTGTGCCCAGGTAACGACATTTATTTTAATCATTTCACCGCAAGAAGACAAAAAGCAACTAAGACGGAAGGGGTTACTGAGTGTGGGAGAATATGAGAAAAAGAAAACGTTAAGGAGAGAGAACAATAAAAGAACAAGAATTAGAAAGACAGTAGATAACGATTGATATTGCATTTAAATTAAAGATCAAAGTTGGCTGGAAAGCAAAAAGCCGAAAGAGAGTTCCACAAGCGCGAAGTGCTATAGAAGAAACTGTTAGCATAGAACTTACGGTTATATCTAGCCATTTCAACTGTAAAATGATGAGACGTTGCCGCCAATTTAGTACAATGCAGTACGGTGATCTGCCGAGATATTGAGAAAAGTGCTCGAGGCTTGAGAAGATTTGCTGAAAATAATAATAATAATAATAATAATAATTATTATTATTATTATTATTATTATTATAGTATATGATTGTCCAATCTTGAAACTGAAGAAATAAATAGAAAGATCGACATGATAAGATTGGACAGTATATTCGTTGGAAGTTATGTCCATATTACAGTACCCCACATGTCGAAAATGGTATGAACATCATCCTGAACCAATCATAGAAGGTGGTGAAGTCATTATCCATTGGCATTTACCATTTATATGAGACACATGAGGAATCTAATAGACCAGACACAATGATTAATGACTGCAAACAAAAAAAAATAGCTTTTTCACAGACTAGAATTATTCGCTGACGAATGTTGAAGTTCTCATTATATTTTCGATTGTTGAATTTGTCGCTAGCATTTTTTGTTGAGATTTACAAACACTACCTTTCGTTCTATTTCGCAAACCAATCGAGGACATTTGAAGAAGCTGGTTTGTTTGGTTTTTATGCATCCTAGTAAAAGCAACTGTATTTGCACCCACTTAACTATTTTCACTTCTCCCTAAACTGTGCATTCGATCGGTCAATGTATAGCTATTTTAGAGGAAGTGACATACGGACTAACGGAAAGTGTCATCAGATAAAATTTTTTCTGTTAATGAATATGTCAAAAGAAGTAAAAATAAGCTTCTTCAAATTGAAATTCTGTGCTGGGTATGACGATAAACTACATCCGGCAGCAAGTCCACCCTGACACGGGGTGGTAGAACTTGTTAAGGTCCCAGCTATGGACAAATAGTTAACTCCCAAACTGGGGTCAAAACACTACGAAAATCTAAAAATGTTTATAGTAAAAGAACCAGCAATATATATTCATAGTAAAACAAATTATCAGCAATACATTGTTGTAAAAAATGAAAAAGAAACAAAGATGACCAGCAATACATTTTTTTTAAAATTACCAGCAATATATTTCTGTGAAAGAAATTACTAATGTTCCCACGTAAATTAAATTTCGCCATTGAATGACCCATAAGGATTTGATATGTCGCTAAACAAACAAGCAGTGAAATGGAAATTGAAAAAACGTGGCATATTAAAACTAATGATAATAATAGGAGTCCTGCTTTTTTTTTAAGGTACATAAACGAAAATTAATTAAATCTCTTGCAGTTGCTGTTTACCTGAGATTAGAAACGAATACACGATATGAAAAGGCATCTAGCCAGGAGAGTGTTGTTAATGTAAACATGATATAAATGCTGTACATTTCAAGTATCATATAACATCAGAATTTGAGGAAACAGAATGTGAATATAGTTACTACCTTTCCTTACTTTGGATCATGACCCAGTAAGGGATTTTACTCAGCAGAAAGCAAATAATAATAATAATAATCTCATACATGGTATGGTTCACACACGAGGATCGTTCAGAAAGTTCTAAGCCTCACCCAGAAAGAAGAGCCATACCTGAACATTTTTGTTGTGACAACACACTACCACTTATAAGAAAACTATAAAAACTAACTCATATCTATGTCTCAATTTCTGTGCAAGTGAAGACCATACAAATGTGAGAGGTTTGCGGCAAATCTAAAAATAGACAAAATAAATTATCTGCAAAAGAAAGGTATCACATCCAAGGAAATCCATGAGGATATGGTACAAACACTTGCTAAGGACTCCTCTTTCTATGCAACTGTGAAGTGAGCTGCGGAATTCAAGCGTGGCACGGACAGCACAGAAGGTGACTCTCGGTTAGGTCATCCAAAAAACTCAACCACTGATGAACAAGTTGATACCATTCACCATATGGTCTTGGATGACAAATGTCTTACTGTCCATAGGCATTAGTTCTGGTTCGGTCAAAAATTTTTTAACTGAGATCTTGGAGATGAGCAAACTGTCTGTAAGATGGGTCCCAAGAATGCTAACACCAAAGCAGAAGCTGAAAAGGTTTGACATTTCCAAGACATTTCTGACTCGGTTTTAGGCCGACTCTGAGAATTTCCACCGCAGATTAGTAACTCAAGATGAAAACTGGATTCTCCACTTCGAGCCTGAATCAAAGATTCAAAGCAAATAGTGGAAACACTCTGATTATCCGTACCCCCGAAGAAGTTCAAACAGGCAGCGTCTGTTGGCAAGGTGATGGCTTCTGTTCTAGGGGATTCTGAAGGTGCAATCATGATAGACTATCTAGATAAAGGGGAAAAACTATTAATAGACAGTACTAAGCATCAGAATTAAGACAACTGAAGGATGCAATCAAGTTGAAACGCAGAGGGAAGCTGAGAACAGGTGTGTTCTTGCTCCAGGAAAATGCGACCGTTCACACTGCCCAAGTTACAGTAGCTGAATCAGCCAACTGTGGATTTGAATTGCTATCCCATCCCCACCCTTATTCAGCAGACTTTGTTTCATCAGACATCTTCTTGTTTCCTAAACTCAATTCCATTTGGAAACAATGATGAGACCATATGTGCTGTGAAGAATTTTTTGGAAGACCACCTTCTTCCGTGATGGGATTGCAATGCCTAAGCTGTGCTGAACCAAGTACATTGATGACAAGGGGGACTAAATTGAAAGATAATAAAAACTGTCCTGTTTCCCCAACTCCCTTTGGGTAAGGCTTAGAATCATTTGAACGACCCTCGTAGCATCTGTTCTTAATTGATTGGAAGTGTTATGTATATATTTCGTCTTGATGACTTTAGATAGGCTACAGTAAATATCACGTTCAGTACGAAAAATTTACAAAGAATTTACATGACTTTAAATATACCCTAGGTGATGCTGCTCTGTGCATCTCTGTTCATGAGCAGGAGTAGTGGAGCAACATCATGGCCAGGTGTCGAGTGTGTTTTCTTTATTTTATTTTGAAGGGTGAGGCCGGCGAGGCGACTTGAGAGTCACACCTAGATACTTGGGGGCACCCTTAATCGGAGACCGTCTGAGCAAAGTGGGTTCCATGCAATGAAGGTATTTCTGACTGGGTTCCATCTGCAAGGTTATGCATTGCTTTTATCAAACCCTTTCCGCCATATCACGCGCATATTTGGCTATGACACATCAGACTGGTTGACATGATAGCTGTACCGGGCTTCGTATATTTGTACCTCAACTTCACTTTATTGGAGTACTGCTCTCTCGCTCAATAATAATAATAATAATAATAATAATAATAACAATACTTAGACCTGTAACAATTTTATGGTACGTTACAATATACACAGACAGAACAATTAAAGTTAATCGCCTAGACATCGTGATCAAAGACCACAAAAACAAAACCTACTTTCTTATTGACATGACAGTTGCTACATACTGTAATGTATGTTTGAAGATCTTCAAAAACTATCAAAAATACAAGCAACTACCTCTGGTAAATACCTACTTGCTACAGGGACTAGAGCAGCAACGCCTAGTGAGGGGAGGCTGTAGTCCCGGCGTGGTGAGGCCGTGGTCCTAACGTGGTAAAGCAGTGGCCTTATACTCCACTGGCTGTCTACGGGGTTAACAACAAGTCATAAGGTGTTCATAAAACAAAAGATTTCTCTTCTTATACAACTTGAAGTGGAAATCTGAAAAATGTGGCATATGAAGACATCAGTAATTCAAATTGTAATTGGGGTTCTGGATTTTATTGGAAAAGATTCCGATAGACTCATTGAAAGGATCCCTGGTAGCACATGCCTTAAAGAAATGCAAAAAATTGTTCTCACAAGTATAGCTCACACCTTACGAAGGGCTTTTTCTGTGTAAAATGTCCTATAATAGTAATAAGACTAGATAGGTTTGCCTATCGTCCGGTTCACACCCCTCCCCGATCTTGTGAACAAGAGTATATATGCAGTGTAATTATTTTTTTTTCTTCTAAAACTTATTGAAAATCTACCATGAACGTATGGGCTCTATTTAAAGAATATTGACCACTGTACTGAAAAAATCAACAGTAGCCTGCGTTTGACTGAGTTTTATTTCAGAACCTTGTGTAACTTTATATATATATATATGATAAAAATATAGTTTGAAGTTATGCTATATTTATGGGTACAAGTGCTCAATATCAGGGATAGAGTCTATGTAAATATAAAAGTGGGCACTGATGTCAACATCGAACGGCGATAGTCTGTTGTATGTTTAAACGCAATCTTCATGTCATTATTTATCTGCCGCAAGTTACATTGGCTGACAGTTTCAGCAAGAAATAACATACACAGATAGATAGATAGATAGATAGATAATGAAAAGACTGAGATAGATAAATTATATATATTTAATCCTTTTCATATCAATCGTTTTACTGTTTTTATTTATCTATCTCAGTCTGTTTCTATCTATCTATATATTTATATCTTTCTCATTATATTCATATCTATATATCTATCTTAGCCTATTGATATCAATGTGTCTTTTATCTCTCTCTCTATATATATATAGCTATCTATCTATCTATATATATATATATATATATATATATATATATATATATATATATATATATATATATATACATAGATCGGTCTGTTTATAGCTTTCCCAGTCTGTTCATATCTATAATGTCTCTCTGTCTGTCTATCTCAGGCACCATGTGTAAGCATGTGTGTGTCTTGATTTGTTCTGGCGATAGCAGTAAGACAGAGTTTTCATATAAAAACAAGGCAGACGTAAATGTATCAACAACATTATACATCTTAAAGCAAAACACATGACCAGTTTAGGTAAAAAGAAGGAAAAGCTTCAAACTGAGAGCAAAAGGAAAACCCTTGTCACCATGTGCTGAAGAGGACACGTGACACATAACAAAATAAAAACATGACAAGCAAATGGCGGGTTGACAGCAGCAGCAGGTGATTGCTGATCGAGAGGGTAGAAAGAAGCAAGTCATTTCTTTCTTCGCTCACGGCTGAAACGACTAACTTCACCAAACTGCGTTGGTTTGGGCACACAGTGTCCAGTATAAATATACGTTCCTAATTCATTGGTAGCTTATATATTAAAAAAAAAACTGTAGAAGTATTCGAAAAGAAGAACCTTATAGATAAAAACGAACACTCGGACAAAGTGGAAGGAAATAATAAGATAAATGTGAGCAAACTGAGATAGAGATAGATAGATAGATAGATAGATAGATAGATAGATAGATAGATAGATAGATAGATAGATAGATAATGGACTGGTGGTTGATCGCTTGTATCCGAGTAGGCCTGTCTACTAGGACGGCTAAGCAATGCCTGTTGCAGACGCCTGCTCAGACGCATTCATTTTTTTTTCAACACCCACAGAGAACTGTGCTAACAAAATTAACGGTAATCTGCGTTTGGCTCTATTGTATTTCAGATTAATGTTTAACCGTTTGTGTGTGTAAAATATAAAAACAATAAATAAATAAAAGGTATGCTATATATATATATATATATGGGTACAAGTGCTCAATATCAGATAAAGAGTGTGAGTAAATAAAAAAGTGGACACTGGAGTTAACTATGCTGAGTTATAGTTTCTGGGAAAGAGCACATTGTCTGGCGTGATCAACTGTCTGAACAAAACCAGTATACTCAAGCTCTCTGTCACAATGACTTGCGACTTCGTGATAGTACAGCCATCGACAGCTCCCAAGGCTTGGGTCGGCCCGTGGTATGGTTTTCAGGCACCTTCCTGATGAATCGACTACGATGAGATTCTAATCCGGTTTTCATGGTCGGAAAGCGAACATCCTAAACACTTGGCCACGCGCCCATATGGAGGAAGGTAGTATATAGATGAAATACAAATCTACTGTTTCCTTGATCATTTTATTTCTTTTCTCTTTCCCAAATCCTCCTTGCCCTCTTCTTCTTCTACTCCTCCTCCTCCTTCTTCTTCTTCTTCTTCGTCCTCGTTTGCAAGTTACCGCCCTCACCCTGTTATCCCCTCTCTTATCTGTTGGTACAGAGATCTTTATATGCTACCACACTGTAATAATCATTCGACACAGTAAGCGCACAGTACCTGACGGTAGGCTGGCTGGAAAGAGAGAGAAAGTAAGAAGGAATGAAAAAGGAAAGGAAAGACGAGAATTTTTTTGCACTTTCCTCGACAAATGAAACAGTGTTGAAATCATCATCACGCCGTACTGAAGGGGTCAGTCGTGGGCTGAAAAACAAAAACAAAAACTGCAAAGAAATTGACAGATTTTTTCGTTTTTTTTTTTTTTGTTTTGTTTTTTTTCTTCCTGTTGATAAGTCAACTCCTTTAAGTATCTGATCAACGTTGGATGTTTACCTGCGTTTTCTTTAAAAAAACAAAATCGGGTACAAATCAGCTATCGTGACGCACTCCACCTCCACAATTGTGATATTATTTTAAACATTCCAGTATTCAACAAAGTGAACGCTGGCAAATTGTTAGATATTTCTTCATGGAAAAACAAACTCCTGCTATTTACTGATTTGTAACGATACTTTGCGTTTATGAATTTATTTATATTCCCAACGGACTTTTCTCTTCATATCTGGATTGCTTAGTGACCAGTGACCAAATGAAGTTGACAATGCCTTCCGTACGAATGCTGGTGCTTGGATCACCAAACGTAGGAAAATCAGGTATATCTTCTTCTTTCTATTCTTGTTGTCGTGTTGGACTTAAATTACTTTTTTTTTTTTTTTTTTTTTTTTTTTTTGAAGAATAAAAATGTTTTTAATGATCGTAAATTTAAAAAAAAATCGTAGATTTTTTTCTTTAATAATTAGTAATTACAATCCGTAACAGTTAGTGTTGGTAGGTTTTCACACACGCACGAGGCGTAATTAAAAACAACCCCCATATATATATATATATATATATATATATTATTTAAGCTGTTAATGTTTACTTTTTAATCCGACATTAATTATCATTAAGAGAAACGTTATATTTAATAGGAACACGTGTTTGAGTTACATAGTTTCTTTCTTTTAAACTGTGAAATCAATGCCTACCGACCTAGAGACTGAAAGTCCAACTAAAGAAAATGTCTCTCGATATTTCTTTATTAGCATATATATATATATACATATATATATCAGTGTATTACTTAATTTTAACGGATACTTCAAAATAAACGCCCCATTCTTCTTTTTGCAAGCGGGAAACAGATTCGGTCCTTGCCAGAGAACACGTTCTCTTTATTAAAATTTCTGGAATGCGCATGCCGATAGAAGTAATACAAACTGTTTAATTAATAAATAAATAAAATGGGGGGGGGGACTCAAATACAAAGTATCCACCATAATAACGTTTGAAGTAATAAACATGTGTACATGTTAGTCTGAAAAAAGTGATGCTTTTCCAGAACTTTTTCAGTTTAATGTTTTTTGTTGTTGTTTTTTTTTTATCGATGGAGTCATATATATATATATATATATATATATATATATATACGGGGCAGGGCATGTCTTGGGAGAGAAAGGCAACTGTCACCAATTGCAATTTTACATTTAAAACATTAAAGATGCAAAACTGTAACCAGCTTTTGCTGTACTTCCTTACACTGTCACTACCATACATAAAAACCATCGATAAAACCTTTGATAGATTGATTTTTTTTTTTTTACGGCTTATCAACCCTTTGTTTTATTTTAAGCTGAAACATAATTTGGATTGTAAAAATTCATTTTTTTATAGGGTATGTTGAATTTGATTTTTTTAGTATAACAATCATTTCCGAGATACAAGTCCTATTATTTATCCCATAGCGGAGAGGGAGGGGAGATGAATTCATGGCTTTCCCAATAGTATTTGCGTATAAGTGAATGTAACGAACCCGACTAGAATTTGAATTTCTCATTCTGAGCCACTACCATTACGCCACTCGCGCATCCTCAATAAAACAAAGTTGTTTTTTGTAGATACATCGCTTCAAAGTAACCAGTATCACCTTCTCTTCCATTCATATACCTCATTCACTCTATTACCATTTCAACTGTAACTCTCTATCTTGAATAGCTCTTGAGCCTTGTATTTATTTTTTATTAGATTCATTAGAAAATAAATTATTATATGGGATTTTCGGACAAATGGACATGTGTTATGCAGGGTAAATATCATTTCTCTCCGTTTACAGGAGAAAACCTAAGTTCAAATTGAGAGATGCTGACATGTAGTTTCAGACAAAGGAAAACTTGTCTTACGCGTTTCGTCCTCTGAGGGGGACTTTATCAAGAATTTATGTAATGTATCATATTTTTATGTAAGAACTTTATTTTGTGCCAAGTATTTATAATATATCCAAGGGCAAAAATGTTATTGGTTTTTCAAAAGATTTTTTTGATAAACTGAAGAATTTTGAGAACCCTATACGAAAAAATATACAAAAACAATAAGTTTTGCTCTTGTATATAAATTCTTGTCATAAAATAATAACCTTACATTTTCCATGATAAAGTCCCTCAGAGAACGAAGTTTTCTTTTGTCTTTTTTAATATTGTCCTTTTACAGATATACTCTATCTGAATTTTTGATACCCCCCCCCCATATATATATATATATATATATTGGGCCACTAATCTTTAATATTTCGTTGAGCAAGACTGACAAGATACTTTTGTTAAGTGTTTTATTTTTATCTGCATGCGTGCAAGTGTTCTTTGTTTTTGGGGGGTGCGCGTGTGTCTAGGGGGTGGTTAATGAATGTAAAAATTGTCCTAAAGTTTGATTCCGATTACTTTCGGCTAAAATGTTAAATATTTTCAAGGATTATTTTTATTATACTACTATAATGAATAGTTTGTGCGTGCCTATTGTAGACCGGGTAAAAGTTGCTAAAAATAGACATATTCTTAATTTCCGAATACAGTCGCTACATCGTGGCCGTATTCATAATTGGTGTTACTGAAGGTTGGTTTCTTACTTTCTTATAATGCAAGAAACGTATAGTAAAACGCTAAACGAAAGTACTTTGTCAGTCTTGTTCAATGAAATATATATTTAAGTATATATATATATTGGCCACAAAGTTGTGACTGTGCTTGGAAAATGAAAACAATCCTTATATATATATATATATATATATATATATATATATATATATATATATATATAAATTTCCAAGAGGATAGAATCCAGGTAGAACTCAATGTCCAGGACAGAATAAGAATAAAAAGGCTTAAACACTAATATTTCATGGTTATAATTTATTACATTGGAATCGTAATTACGATCCAATTCCTCAGACCTACAAATTCAAAAAGAAATCTGAAAAAATAACTCCGGGGATAAAAAATAAAATTTAGTGAGAGTGTATGTATGAGAGTTGGGGACGAATATATATGTATTTATGTAAATATTCTTAGATGGAGTATATCTGTAGAAGTGACAGAAAAAATAAAGAGACAAGAGGAAAAATTATACTTAGCCGACACGTCTGGTCCCCCTGAGGGATCTTGTCTTGATAAAATCCCTCGGAGGACAAAACGCGACGGCTAACTATAGTTTTTCCTCTCGTCTTTATTTATGTATGTATGAATAAATGTGTATGTGTGAAGATAACAATATTAAAATTACGCACGCAGACACACACATACATATATGATCATAAATCTTACATGTCTGTGTATTGATTTATGTATGTACATGATATTTAATGTTGGTCTATCAAATAGGTACCACACCGTGGAGCAATGGTTAATAATTTATCTAAAGACCATTGCACGAAGTGCTTTATGCTCAGTCTTGTGCCTAAACTTTGTAAACCAAAAAATACAAATATCTAATATATATATATATATATATATATATATATATATATATATATATATATATATATATATATAAAACCTAACAATTAATATATAAAATTGCTTGTTTGTCCGTGTCTTCATGAGTGTTTATGCGTTTGTGTATGTAGTGTTTTCAAATATTACGTAAAGCTGTGACATAAAAAAAATCTTCCATAGCATATGTCCTATATCTTGCCCATCTTAGTTGAACAATATTTTCTGCTTAAACAATCGTTAATTTACCGGTTTTTATGGATAAACCGGACCCAACAAAAAATATGATCACAAACCACCAGAGTTCAAAATGATTTTATGAAGTGCTCTGATTTCAACCAGAAGCGCTGAAGGTAAAAAAAAACAAAAAAACAAATGTTTACTATTTCATTGTACAAAACTTTACAATAAAATACAGGAACAGGAAAATATTGCACCTTTATTATCAAAATGGTTAGAAACTTCGTATAAGTTAGCCAATGAACACCCAGAGCATGGATTTCAAATCTAAGAGGAAGACTTTCAACAAAAAAGACAAATATTTTCTGAAAAATTGTAATGTGCACATTTTTAAGGGAATTTTTAAAATTATACAAAAACAAAGTTCATATATGTGTGTGTGTGTGAGAGAGACAGAGAGTTTTGATGAATTTTCTTTCTCTTGTATGAAGAAAAGATTTAAGATACTTTATATGTATGTCTTTCTTTGGGGAAATCTTGCATCCGAGGAAGGAATTTCACATCTAAGAGGGAGAATTTTAGCCAAGGGAAAAATTGGTCATTAACTCAGACGAAACTTTTATGAGAAATTATTTTTTCCCGTTTGATTGTATTAAATCGATTTTATAAACCACTGAAATAAGGATTTCTTTTTTCCATTTGCAATTAAGTCATTTTTTTCTATTAATTGTTTCAATCATTACCACCATAAAATTTTAATGGCGAAAAAATTACAAGATGACGATTCAAAACGGCGGTGGGGAAAACATGTGATCGCAAGTGGGGAATGTTGCGTGAAACTTTAAATAATCACTGAAATAGAGAATTGTCCGACTTCAACAGGTTTCTTTTCCAACCGTTGAATATTTTTTAAGGTAGGGCCTCCTCCTAAGCCTTCTCATTGTACACAGATTTTTCTTGAAACGCGATTTATACACGACTATATGCGCTATCCACTATTCAACATATAACAACCCCTAAAGATGTCGTGTCATAAAATCAACCAGCCAACATTGTATTCACGGAAGACAGAAAACAGGAAATTAGACAAGTGTATAAAGAAAGCTCTATTTTTTTTTTTTTTTTTTTTATAGGTTCCCTACTATCACCATCAAAATAATATCTGCGTACAACGGGTTCAGTCCTAGGACCAACATTTAGTAACAAGTATATGATAACCTTGAAAATAAGATATTTAATACCACTAAAAATCACTCCATCTACCTTAGATATGTAGATAATATTCTCATCTTAGTTAAAAACATAAATGAAATACATGAACTACAAAAAACGCCCACAAAAACTCCGTTCATAAATTCATATATGAAATTAGCAATAATAATAAAATACCTTTTTTATATAATATATATATATATATATATAGACACCAATAATACATTTACTACCTCCCCATATAAAAAAACTAACTAGCATAAACACGTGTACTCTCAACTATAAAAATGAATGTCCTATTACAAAACAGCTATTATACAAAATTTAATAAAACGTGCAAAAGTTAACTCTTCCACGAAAAAATTTCTACACTGAATTAAAAACACACACACATATATATATATTACTTCAAATATTATTATAGTAGATAATTCGTGAATGTTTTGCGCCCCTTTTTTCACTTACGACACGTTGACTCTAAGAGTGTCATTTGCATACCTAAACGGCATAGCCTATTGCGGGATTTAAAATTCAAGAGAAAAATATTCGTTAAACTAAAAAAAAAAATTATCTAAATAAAGGAGATAGAACTTTTTTTTTTTTTTTTTTTTAATAAAAAAAAAAAACATTGTGTATTCCAAAGACCAAAAATATTACATTGTTAGTATTTCCTTTATCTTGAATAATAGCTTTAATCCCCCCGATGTATACAAATCCTTTATTAATTTCGTCGGTATACATTTCCATTCTTTCTGTCTTATAATTCTTCGACATGACATGGATTCTTTAAGAGAACTCTTCTCTTTGTGTCCACATTTGCTCGATAATATTTATTTATATCTGGGCTTTGTGCTGGCCAATCTTTTAATGCGTTTATATTTTCGCCAGTCAGATATTGTTGTGTTGGACAAGCTTTTTGGCATGGAGTTTTGTCATGCTGAAAAATTTCGTCGCCATTCAAATTAGGAATCAAGTTTTCCTTGATTGATTCGTTTTTTACGGTCTATTAACACTTTGCTGGTTATTTAAAGCCAGAAAATAGTTTTAGATTATCAGAATTTTTTCAGATAATAATGGTTTAGTGATGCAAGTCTTATGGTTGGTGGGGGTGGGGGCTTAGAAGAGGTTGATTCATACATTTCTCAAGGGTATTTATGCGCAAGTAAATATAACGAACACAACGACAATCGGAAATCCGAGCATTTATCCATTGCACTATTCGCACATCCATGCTTACCGCACCTGGTATTCCCAAACGGACACCCTTCTAGTTACTAACCAGGCTCACCTTTGCTTAACTTCGGTGATCGTACCAGTGTTTCAACGGAATGCGGCCATTTATAATTCCATGTAGTTAATACTATTTAAGTTCAGTCGAGCTTTTAGCGAGCTTTTTAAAACCATCAGTTTCTTTGTTTCCAAAGTATTATACACTGGCTTCCAAATTTTTTTTTCAATATAACAAGACTCATTTATGTTTTCTTCAGTCTTCAAGTTCTCTCTGCTTAGAATGGAATTCAATTTTTGTTTCATCTCTAAATATGATTTTACTCCCATTAAAAGCGTCTCACATTTCATGCATCATTGACTCCACTCTCACCCGAACTTCACATTTTTGTTTAACGGTGTTTCTTGTTTTGTTTTTGTTTTTGTTTTTTTTGTTTTTTAGCAGCTATACACCTCATGGATATTTTTCCTTGAAGAAAGCGTATAACTCTTCTTGTTTTATGTTCCGTATCCCTTCAGGACGTAGGCGATCATGGCCATCCATATCTTCGTTTGCCTTTTAGCTCAAAGACTAAAATTTTTAAATTTTTTTTTTTTTTATTTCTCCCAAACCCTGTTCTACCATCCATTTGCTGAAGCTCATCAAGTAGGTTACGCGCTGTTTTCCTCTGTTCCTCCTCCCACAATCTGTCCTATGAGTATCAGATTTTCCAAAGCCTCCTTCCCAGAAATGTTAACTGCCTCTTTCTACTGTAAGTTTCCTTTTTGTTTAATTTTCTTTAAAACCACGTCGTTGCTGATTTGTTCGGTCCATGGTATCCTCGGCATCTTTCTATGATGACCTATTGGATAGGTTACATTCCTCCATCAATTATTTTGCAGTCATTTTGCTGTTTTTTGTTTTATCTAATCAGTTTACGGACTGCCTTCGTTGTATCTTTCGAGAACGACCAGATTTTGATAGGCTCGATACATCTACAGTCTCTCAAAACATCGAAAGAACTACACCTCTTGATGTTCGAAAATTTGTAGCTATTTTTATCTGGCTCATATTTGCGGACATTTCCACGATCTTCATTCAAGTTTCTTTTGTTATTACATCCATGACTTCATTTGATTAAAGAACTGCAATGATTTGTTAACGCAAATTATGCCGATATAAATAACAATAATAACGCTAAAATGCAAGATTTTGAAAATTCCGACAAATTTCCCTTTGCTTCCAACTTATGTAAAGACGTGTACACGGCCATTTTTTGTATTTTGTTATCATTTCACCAAATACAAGACAATAAAGTCACTAAGGCGCAAAGGGTTACTGAGTGTGAAAGAATGAGAAAAAGAATACCATTATTAAGGAGAGAGAACAATAAAGGAACAGGAATTAAGACAAAAGATAACGATTGACATTGTATTTAAATTTTTGAACATCAATGTTAACTGAAAAGCAAGAAGTCGAAAAAGAGTTCCACAAGTCCGAGTGAAGAAACTATTAGCATAGAATTTAAGAATGCATCTAGCCATTTCAACCTAAAAAACAATCTAGTACTGCGATTAAATTCGTAAAGTGGAGGTACAAAAGAGGAAAGCTCAGCAGAACAATTACCATGAAAATATTTATAGAAAAGGCACATGGAATCTACGTTAAGGCGATGGGGAAATAACTGAAGCCGAGATGCCAGGTCAGGACTGATAACATTACAAATTCTTCTTTGTACTTTATCAAGAACGTCTAAATATATAGCGCAAGCACCAAATCAGATGTGACAGCAATATTCGATGCATGAACGAAAAGGTTTAAGGTAGATTCTGATGAGAAAAACTGTCTAACAGGACACAGTGAACCAACATTCCTAGCAACAGAGCTAGGAATTCATTCAATATAATCTTTCCACTTCGTGTCAGCGGAAAGCGTTAGCCCGAGAAGGCTTAATAAGTCACTCTCCTGGAGGTTAGCATCAGCCATGTTGAAAAAAAGGCAAAAACGGTTGCCCAAGACGATTAAAAGAGAGCTCCTTCTTGCTCCAGTTAACATCAGATTGTATGTCATTATTGAGGTTACCTGTCAAGTTGACCTTATGAAACCTATTACCATTAAGACAGGAGTAAGTAGTTGCCATCAGCATAGAGACCGAGTTGAGAACCGATGGCATTGAGAAATCATTGATGAAAATTGGGAACAACGTAGGTCCAAGAATAGAGCATTAACGAAAAAGTTCTAGAAGTGTGGCCGATCAAGACAACTTTCATTTCGAGATTTGATCGGAAAGATTGAATCCGATCCAGAAATACCATAACCATAACCTTTCATCGTGTGAAGAAGACCATGCCAAACCCTGCCAAATGCCTTCAAGATATCCAAACCAACTGCCCAAGTTTCATCATTCTTATTTAAAGCTGAACAGCCACACAACAATAATCGTTAACACCTAAAACGTTGACCGAGAGAAGCGAAAGTTATATTACTTGTCTGAAAGAAGACCCTGCGAGGTGTGATGCTTAACGAATTCGGAGTTGATTAGAGCATCTAGGACTTTGCCAAAAAGAGGCAGAAGGCTGATAGAAGGATCAGACGGTTCATCTGAGTTCTTAAAAACTGGAACTACAGAAGAGAATTTTCAACAAACAGGAAAACAAGAAGTTGCAAGGTAGTTATTATAGAGTTTAACGAGAATAAGAGTTAGATCAAGAGCACATTTCTTTACGACTATTGCAGGGATATCAAGTTCACATGCTTTGTTGGGATCAAGTTTAGAGATAACAGAAACCATGGAGGGAATTATAGGCATATCACACAGTAGAGACTCAGTTCTAAGCGGAAATTGAGGCAAAGATATTCTAGATGTCCATGGTTAGCGAATATTTTGCCGTCAAATTTGAAACCTCCGCTACAGACTATGAAGTTTAACTATGTAAATAACGCTCGTATAGTCAATATATCATCTGTGAAAATAGGAATAGAAACATTCATTAAGAGTAGATAATTTATTACAAATTTCTTATAGTTTAAGATGGCCTTTGATATTTGCACGGGACTGTCTATATACAGGATGTATCAAAAATACTTTTAAAAAATTGGGCGGTTTCCTCACACCAAAACAAGGATAAGTCCCTATAAACATATGCCCGCAAATCCTGCATTTTTGCGTTATTAAGTTTAAAGAAAGTTTGCGGTAGATGGCGCTGTGTTGCATGTAGACTAGGTTAAATTCGTGATTCGTGTACATTGTGGCTAGTCTTTATTCAACGCTTATCGTGTGTACTAGTGAGTTAACTAAAGTGTTCCGTTTAACAATGG
Source organism: Acanthosepion pharaonis (assembly GCA_903632075.3). Classification (NCBI taxonomy): domain Eukaryota; kingdom Metazoa; phylum Mollusca; class Cephalopoda; order Sepiida; family Sepiidae; genus Acanthosepion; species Acanthosepion pharaonis. Next base: position 298,956 of record CAHIKZ030004736.1, on the reverse strand, counting down.
TAGAATATTCATAACATGAACAGGAAGATATGAGAATAATTTACGTCCCAAAAAGAAGAAAATTATAAGAACACAAAGATTAATTGCAAACTTAACCGCTATACACTCTCAAACTTTTTTAATGAAACGTATATATACAGAGCTTTCTTTATACATATACTTAATTTCCTGTTTTCTATCTTCCGCGATTACAATGTTGGCTGATTAATTTTATGACATCACACATCTTTTGGGGTTGTTATATATTGAATTGTGGATGGCATATATAGTCGTGTAGAAGTCTCGTTTCAAGATAAGATTTTTGCTGGTTGATGATTGAAATCTGTGTAAACTGAGTAGGGGGAGGTCTTAGATTGAAAAAATATTCAGCGGTTGAAAAAAAACCTGTTGAAGTCGAACAATTCTCTAACTCGGTGATTTTTTTTTTTTTTTTTTTTTTTTTTTTTTCACGCCACATTACCCACTTGCGATTACATGCTCCCCCCACTACCCTTTTGAATAGGCATCTTATAATTTGTTAATTTTTAAATATAATCATCCTTTTTGTTTCCATTTCCTATTGAGTCCATTGTATTCTCAGTATCATAAACAAAGGAAAACATGCTGACAACGAACCCCTGGAAAATAGCTAATGAATTTGCCGAAAGCTCTTGGTCAATAATCCCTACGGGCAGTTTCTACACTCTCTTCGTCACCCTGTAAAACTGTAAGAATAGAAAAACTGAAAAACTTTTCATTGTCCATCGCATTCAGGGAAACGTGTATAGAAGAAAAATTGCAACCCAAATATACAATATTCACCCATATACATGTTCACTTAAATATGTGTGCGTGCGTACGATTAACAGTTAATATTTACTCACTATATTGACTTCACCTATTATTGGTTAATGCACGTTCACCTGTAGACAAAGCAAGACCGATAACAAGAAGTCAGTCATGCAAAGAGATTCGCAAATTGCATCAGAGCCAAAAAGAAAAGCCAGACAGGAAGTGTGATTTACCTAATTCTGCAGCTGTTGAATAATTACTGGGTTGGCAAGTTGGACTAGTATAGAAATGTGGGGAGAAAAGGTGACTGTGATATATACGTTTGGATTCTTATATGTGTATGCGGTGTTTTGCTTTGTGCGCATGTGCTTGTGTGTACATGCATAAACGCTAGGAAAGGAAAGCACAGGTGTAGACAGTTGGCTTGAAAAAGACGAAAACAGAAAGGAACAATATGATAACTGGTGGCATTTATCCCCGAAAATATGAAGGGCTTCAAACTAGCACTTTCAAATGGATGTCACTTCTACCGACTTCCTTTTCAACGAGAAGATTACTAGCAGGATTCTTTTACACTAAAGTTACCCCAATACAAAGCTCGAGAAGCACTCAAGGGAGAAATTTACAATCGAAATGATTCAAGACGAATGAGGTAACATGAATGAAAGTGGGGTAGGAAGTGAAAATTGTGCGGATAAATAGGATAGATAATGATTGAAAATTCTTAAATATTCTAATATTGTAGGAAGCATCCAAGCGGGAGAGTTTCACAGTGGTAGTTCTCGGGAGAAAATCTGAGTGGAACATCCTCTTTACAATTGAAATACGGAGGAAATGTGGGTGACTCGACTCTCTGGAAGTGGCATGACGGTGGAACTAAAGAATGGAGTGAGCTTGAACATTTAGCATGAATGCAGCCAAAGAATAGCATAGACTTATAACGTGGTCTCTTTTTTATTAATCATTTCACCTCATGCAAGGCAATAAAGGCACTAAGACGCAATGGCTTTACTGAGAATATGAGAAAAAGAAAAACATTAAGGAGAGAGAACAATAAAAGGACAGGAATTAAGAAGACAGGAGAAAACGATTGATATTGCATTTCAATTTTTGAAAATCAAAGTTAACCTGAAAGCAAGAGGCCGGAAGAGAATTCCACAAGAAAGAAATTGTTAGCATAGAACTTACGGTTACATTTAGCCATTTCATATGTAAAATAATGAGACCTAACTGCCAATCTAGTGTCTGTGGGAAAAGAGGCTGTAGGTGTTACATAGGAATGAACAATGGAATGGTGAAGAAATGGTGTGGAAAAAAAAAATGAATTCTTGTTTATGATGTTGGAGGATGAATTGTTCTATGCTCGATACCGCGTCGATTTTTGGTGGACGTCGATTTGCGAAGACGATGATCTTTGATGAATTGATTGTTTCTTTCGTTTGTTTATCGGTATATAAACTCCTTATGGGTCATCTAATGCCGAAATTTTTATTTTCCTGAGAGCTTTGAAGTAATAAAAATATGATAGATGTCATTTTGCTTTCACAATTGAAATACATGATAAATGATACTTGACTTTTGTAAATATACATGTCTGTGTGGACATAATTACTAGAGGCTATATTTTGGAATAAAGTTTGAATTCTTTCAGAAATTGTAGGATGTCACGTATGGGTTACTTCATGCTGATATTTGCTTTGTTCGTTGATTTTGTTTGGTGGCATATCAACTTCTATGGGTTATTTAATGCTAAAATCCAAGTATTTTGAACACAATTTTATGGCTCAAAGTAAATATATTTTGATAGCAATTGTATGCCTTCCATTACAGATAAAATGTATTATTGGTCATTTTACTATAAATATGTATTTTTGATCATTTTTTTTTTTTTAAATGTATTGCTGGTATTTTTACCATAAAATGTATGTTTATACTTCATAATGCTTTGTTTTTGTTTGGGGTTTTACCATTTGTCCATAACTGGAACCCTAACAGGTGCTACCACCCCGAGTCAAAGTGAATCTGGGAACAAAAGCAATTAAGAGGTGCTTCCACGCTCTTCAAAACCTTTAAGCTCTCGATCCGAGGCCTTGTTGCTGGATGAAGTTTAACGTCATATCCAGGATTATCGATGAACTGATCGTTCTTTTGAGTGTCCATTGAAGATAGATCAATGTTGATTCTTGATCCTATATCGTTCTCTGACAATTGTAAATTCTTTCTGGCGCCCTGGTCGTCAGTGTGTTTATTCATAAAACGGGGCATCATCATCAGAACAGGAAAATACATTCAAATTGAATGGTCCCACATTGTTTTGTGCTGCTTACTTTTACCGAAAAATATAGATATGTAATTATGTATAAAACAAAGTATCCACAGTAACGCTGCATTTATCGATGGGAGTGGATTGAACACAAACTTTTAATTTTAACGGTGATATCAACTATTTTAACTTCAAAACTCTATATATACCAAACATGCACATGATAGTGTATGCTAAAAATTTTCTTTCAGATGAATAGGAGACTTGAGGTAACAGCAATGTGTTGTAGAAGAATGCTGAGAATAATATGGACAGAGAATGAGAACAACGAGGAAGTCTTAAGAAAAATCAAATTAGAAGGAACACTTTTATTCAGAATCAGAAAAAGACACAGAAAAGAAACTGCAGGTGCTTCTAGACACTGTAGCAAGGAGTAAGGGAGTAGAAAGTACTTTTTAAAAATCATTTCATTCCAAACAAGTTGATAATGTCACTAAGAAGCAAGTGGTTACTGAGAATAAAAGAGAATGGGAAAAATTTTAAAAGAAACCGGAAATCGAAATCCTAAGCAGAACATCAATTGTAAGAAAATAGAATGCATGTTCGTTAGTTACGAATTGGAGACGTCAGAATAAAGCAATCTTCTATGTGCCGTATCCCTTCAGCATGTGAGCGATCATGACTCTCCACAACGTCCTTTGTGGCCCTTAGTAAAGTTTATCTTTTTGCTATATCTCCTAATCCATCTTCTGTGAACCATTCACATAAGCCCCTTAGGCAGGTTAGTCGCTGATCCTCTCTCTATTACCTTCAGTATGTTCTGTGAGTGTCAAATTTTCCAAGCCACCTTTCCTTATTATGTGACGTAGATATTTGAGCTATCGCTTTCTGATGCCATGTACATAAATTTAACTGGAATGTGTTAAAACAGAAGGAAAATGTGACATAGCAAACCGAATGCGCATTGAAATAGCAAAAGACGTCTTCCGAAAGCAACGGATTAAGAAACAATAAGATACGTTAGAATCAAAGAAGACTGCTGAACGGCTATGTATTATAAATCTTCTTAGATGTCTGTGAATACTAGACAACGCACGGAGTAAGTAAACAGGAAATTTTAAGGAAAGCGGAAAGAAAAGGACACTAATACTCAGAATCAGAAAGGAATTTCTAGGATATATAATGAGGAAAATGGGCTTGGAGAAGTCGATACTCGCAAGACTTATTGAAGGAAAAACGGACAGTGGGAAATAGCAAATACTTAACGTACTTGTGTAAACGGAGAGCCGATCAGAGTGGGAGGGATACCGATGCAATGAACAGAAAGATGTGGAAAGTCATGATCACCCTCGTCTGAAAGAAAATGGCACATAAAATAAGGAAGGTGTATATATCTAAAATATATATATATATATATATATATATATATATATATATATATATATTACCACATTAATTGTCTCGGTCTCATTATAGGATTATAGAAGAGCGGATTGAGGGAAAGAGACAGAAATTGAATGGTACAACAAGGTTTGAGAGAAATAACAAAAAAAAAATCGAGAGACAGGAATATGTGGAGGGCCATGATCGCTTACGTCCTGAAGGGGCACATCCCATAAAGAAGACTGACAGAGTATTGTTTACTGCAATATTTTTAATAGAATTAAAATAGCAAGCCCTTGAGATGTATTGAGATGAAGGCTTGTACTGCAGGCATAGACCAGGTGGGATTTATGACAGAACAAAGCCATTAGACAACACCGGTAAGTAAATTAATTACCTGCTAATCTTACTGGATTAGACTATCAGCATTTCTTTAATCGGCAAATTAATTTTAAGAAGATTGAAATGTTTACAAACTTCGTACTATTGTTTTGATAAAGATTAGATTAAATATTAATCACAGCCAATTTAAGATTTTGAAAGATATTTTCGAAATCAACCGCACAATTTGTTTGGATTAGCGCCAGATGAATCAAAGACATATTTAAACTTTAGTCGATTCAGACTATCGCAAAATATTATATTCTTCTTCGGAGCGTAGGCGATCATGGCCCTTCACATCTTCCTGTCTCTCTTAATAAATTTTATCTTTGTGCTATTTCGCTCTAACTCTGTTCTACTATCCAAACCCATCAAGTATGTTACGCACTGCTTTCCTCTATCCCTCAATCTGTCCAGTGAGTATCAAATTTTGGAAGACCTCCTTCCTCATTACGCGCCTCAGAAATTTAAACTGCCTCTTCTGTTTCCTTTTTGTTTCCATTTTTTTTTCTAAAACCTAAAAATATTCGGTCCATGGTATCCTCGGTATCCTTAGCTTTTTACCTCGCTTGCAAAGTGGTATATTCACTATATTGTTTAATGTCATTTAGAAACGATGTTTACTGTAGCAGGTATTAAAACCTTTCGTTAGACATGCATGTATTAACCCTATCAGCAGTAGTAACCCCTTTTCAGTTTTTGAACATGTTTAAAAAGAAAAAAAAATGGAAGCATGCGTTCTCTGAATCCCAAGATGTTAGCCCTCTTTCACTTCGGCCCAAAATCGAGATAGGACACTAAAATTAGTGCTCCTTTTAGTTTGTGTTCGTCAACACACGACGTCTTCTCAGCTTGACGACGCGTAACCTAATAACATTACCTATCCAGAACAGGCTAGATATATGAAGTTTGGTAATATAGATAAAGCGGTTTATTCAGCTCTCCTAAATGTTCCTGCCTCATCACGGTGTTGTTGTGCTGTTATGCAGATATCAAAAGTGAAAATCATTTCAGTGATTATGTCAAAGAAACGAAAGATTCACCTACCTACAGTAACAATAATTTGAGATTGATTAGTGATGTTTGTCGATCTGACAAACTATTTGGAACAATCCGCTTATGTCCCTGGCGCCCAACTTTAAATATAAAAAAATTACTGTTACTTGATTTTAACTTATAGTCAAAATAAACTCTGCAGGTAGTGTAAAGGTTATGGGTATGGAAAAAAGAACCAGCGATCCGAATTCCGACTTAACCTGTTGCCGTCAATTTCGCACAAATACTATTGAGAAAAGAATGAATCTCTCTATTACCAACTATGGGTAAATAGCAGGATAACCGGACCCTCTAGCCACGTGTGGCAACTAGTTTAAGTGAAGAACAATTCTGGATTTCAAGCCGTAGTGAAAGCAACTGAAAACAACAACACTCTTTCCCCAAGAAATGATGGTAAATAATAGATAATAAAAACGGAAACTGTGGAAGGCCATAATCATTTATACTGTATATAATGGATATAGTACTAAAAATTGTCTAAAATGTTATTGTTATTGATACTTGCTAAATTTAACTTAGTCCGGACACAAGGCCACTTGAGTAGAAAGGCGATATCAAACTGATACCAGCCTTTGCTAAACGCAATTCCTTAGCAAGGGGTTTATTTTGCTCTGATAAAGCGAGACTAGCTGACATTTAACAGTTAGGTGATTGGATCAAAAGTTGAGAGATTTGAAGTTCCCTCTTGATACAAAGTCAACTGGAAAATTTACACCATCATTTGCATTCTAATAGAAAAGAGGAAATTCACAAACCACGAGAAAAACATGTTTCTTACAAAATGATTAGTGTCATAGTTGTAAAATCTGCAGTGACTACTGTTTCTCATTATCAGATTAACAAACACAGCCTTCCCCGACTCATCTCTTAACGTAATATTAAGGTCGGTGTTGGGACCCGAAAGAAATGCAATTTATGACTTTATACATGAATCAGGAACCATAAAACAACACAGACGTTTTAAGAGACAGAGAAAATGAGACGCCACTCCTTTTTAACGAAACATAAAACACAGACAATTAAGATCATGTTGAACAGGTTGGAAGAATTGATATCTTGGGTTGATTGAGATCTTATGATTCGGCGCTGGTTCTTGATGATTATGTTGGGCAGATATTGTAAAAGTTATTGGCACGGAAATCGAAGAGATGTGTTCAAATTCAGATCTAGTCGGTTGCGTTCACCTTCGGACAAATACCCATCTTCTCTCCGCCACAGTCATGGGTTAAACAGTAAAGTTAACTGCACTTTCTAACCTTGCGTGGCAACCATTTTGAGAGAAGGAAAACTATGAATTTCAAGCTGTGGAGAAAGCAGCTGAAACTACATCACTATCTTTCCCAAGAAGGTACGGAAACTCACTGATAATAAAGAAAAGGAAACTGGAGAACTATGCTCGCCTACATCCTGATGGAACTTTTTTTCAGTTGTTAGAATTGATGGTGATAATAATAGCATTATGCAGATACTGCAAGGGCAGTTAATGTAATAACGGGAGAGTGGCTTGTCGAAATGTCGACCCTCTCATTGTCTAGACTGTCCTTTTGAATTAAGTTGAATATTAATGTAAGAGTCTGTTCCTGCAAGTGATTGAGTGGGTAGTCATGGGAGAGTGACTTGACAAAACCCTGATTCTCTCTCTTGATTGGTCACTGTAAATACTGACGAGCGATAACTGGCTCTTGTTATGGGAGTGGATTGTTCATGTGCCCTCTCACTTTACCAGTAACCATCTTTGTGTGTCAACGACGGGGTATATTTTACAAGAGAACAACGCTACAGAGAACAGCATGTCCTACTATTTAACCCATAAATAGGGGAAAAATCTAGATTCGTATCTTTCTCAAGGATATTTGTGAAAATAAGGAACTCGACTGGAATTCGAACAGATCTGAGTCGCTATTCATTGCACTACCACAGCAGCAAAGCTGAATGTATAACTGATTCGAAAATTAGTAAGGCAAAATAAAACCTTAAACAAACAGACCTTGTCGTTTGAATACAACCAAAACCGGTTTAAATTAACTCTGCCTAAACATAAAGATTTAATGGATTCTATTTTTGTTAATATTTTTATTACTTCACTAAAAATAACGCTTGAAGTAATTTATAAATTCTAAAATATCCAGCACCCCTCGTTCTTGCACACGTGTAATCGTACCAACATAACAAATTTGGTATAATGAAGCCCTGAAGGACGAAACTAATCACAAGTAAACTTCCGCTTTGTCATGCAATTTCCTCAACATTGTTCCCTGATATATAAAAATATATATCGTTCTCATATATATATATATATATATATATATATATATATATATATATATATCTGTGTGTTTATACATATTTCCAAACGTTGATCAATAAGTCCATAGCTTGATACAGATATTAACTGAAATTTGTGGTGAAATTTATACTACATACGGGTCAGTGATGCACTGCGCGTAGACTATTGTATTGTTCTAACGGTTGTTTTGGTGGGCGGAAACGGTTGTTTCAAATTATTCTGGGTAGAAATAATTTCAGTTGTTGGCTATTTATAGTGTTGTTTGATATTTTATTTATTATTGATTATTTTGATTGTTGGTTGTTATTACGCTTACTTGTGTTTATAAGTGCATTTGTGGCTTGCTAATTTGTCTTTATTTACTTTATTTATTCATTGCGTTGGATTAATTTTTTTTATTTTCGTTGATTTATTTTTTATTTATTTATTTTTGTCTATTCTTGTTTTCGATTTTTAAGTAACGTAGTAAAATTTATTTTCGTGTCAACATACACACACATATATATATATATATATATCATCTCGCTGGACCAACCTTAATTGTTTTATGACCCTTCGCGCAGAACTCTTCATTGCCAATTCAAGAAGGAAATTCGGATTACCAACACACAGAGAATGTCTCATATCGAGAATATTTAACATTGAACATGAGGAAAAATTAATTATTTTTAATATGTGGAAATCTCCACTTTTAACTGAAGACGGTCGCGAAACCAGAAACACGTGTCGTAAAATTATGTAAAACAAAGCATAATATTTTTCTAAATAAATCCACATTACAACCAAAAACGTTTGCGGCACCTCTCTTCTTTTCTTTTTAATATATATACTTTTCTCTCGTTGGAACCACTACAACATATTTCTTATATATGTGTGGGTGTGAGAGATAACGGTATATATTTTTATATATCAACAACAGTATTGAGGAAATTCTATGACAAAGTGGAAAAAGTTTACTTGTGGCGCGTTTCGTCCTTCAGGACTTCACCGGACTAAATTTCTTATATTGGTAGGACTATACATGCACACGACAGAAGAGTGCGGGGGATTTTAGAATTCCTACCCTTTCTAGATATCAAGCTACACCGCGTTTAAAACTTGGTGTCCTCCGGAAACCAAACAATAAAAACGACCTAATAAATGTTTATTCTCATCATAACAACAAAATAAAATCCAGCATAATCATTGGATTCTACCGAAGAGTGCTAAAAATATGCAGCTTGGTTATTTATACGAAGAGGAGAAAAACATTGAAAACACTTTCAAACTTCTCCAGTACCCTAATTATTTTTATTCATTGTGAAACAAAATGCCCATAAAATATTCCAAAAAAAAAAAAAAATGGCCCCTCCTGAGAAACCCAATGAATCAAATAAATATATTATCCGGCCTACTAATTCTATCACATCTACAATCGAAAAGAATCTATCTAAAATCAACATAAAGGTTGATACTACTACATGCAAAACAATAAGACTTAGTCAATAATAAACAAAACAGTATGCTGAAGCCTGTAATAATTGTCAGAAAATATATATCGGAGAAGCCTCAAGGAATCGGAATTAAATTTATATGAATACAAAATGGTCATTTTGCAAAATAATACATCAAATATGTTAGTTGCCCACTGTAGCAAGACTGACCACAACTTTGACGTAAAAAAATGCTACTGTGATCCAATGACAACATAATTCGCTATGACGTAAATGTCTAGAGAGTCTCTTAATCGCAAGGTAAACTTGTGCCTTGGCTTTTACAACATTTCACCATTCCTGGCAGATCTTCAATATCATTGTTTGGAATACCTGCTTGCAAAAGTTATTGAAAGAAAGACTCTAAACGAATTCCGATAAAAAATAAAATTCTAAAATTCCCAGTACACCTCTGTCGTGAGTATGTGTAGCCTTACCAACATAAACAAAAATTAGTCCGATGAAGTCCTGAAGGACGAAAAGCGTCTCAAGTAAACGTCTTCCAATTTATCATACAATTTCTCCAATATATATATAGATAGATAGAGAGGGAGAGTCTTGATTTTTTTTTTTTTTTTTTTTTTTTTTTTTTGTCGCGATAACTTTAATATATTACTCTCGTTGAGTGGTTTATATGAGATTGTGTTAAGTGATCGGATGAAAATAGGTTTATGATGGCACTCTCTCATTCTCTCTTTTTCTCTCACTCTCTCATTCTCTCTTTTTCTCTCACTCTCTCATTCTCTCTTTTTCTCTCACTCTCTCATTCTCTCTTTTTCTCTCTCATTCTCTCTTTTTCTCTCTCATTCTCTCTTTTTCTCTCTTTTTCTCTCTCTCACTCTCTCTTTTTCTCTCTCTCACTCTCTCTTTTTCTCTCTCTCTCTCTCTTTTTTCTCTCTCTCACTCTCTTTTTTCTCTCTCTCTCTCTCTTTTTTCTCTCTCACTCTCTTTTTCTCTCTCTCTCTCTCTCTTTTTTCTCTCTCTCTCTCTCTTTTTTTTCTCTCTCACTCTCTCTTTTTTTTCTCTCACTCTCTCTTTTTTTTTTTTTTTTTCCTCTTTCTCTAGTCTAAAGACTCCGTTTAAGAGGTTCGCACTGGGTGGGAACTGTTCATTTTTATTGTTCCTTGAACTTACTTTTTCTTCGGCAACAATAGAACAACCAGACAACAAAAGATTTGGCGAATCAGAGATAAATATGAATACTTGAAGGAGGATGGGTTGGTAAGACTGAGTTTTATGTGCAGAAAGAACAACCCTATCGTAATTGCCGATAAAGGGTCAATAAAAAGAAAAAAATATTGTTATTTCAAGAATTCTCCAGACGACTGAATTCATTCTTTTGTTGTAGTTGTTGTTTTTTGCCACGGTGCTTCAGTGCACAATTCGTATTAGAAGAGAAATAAAGTTCTATATTCATTTCTAAAGTGGAAAAGAATGGGAAATAAATTAGTCGATCCCAGAAACTGACTTACATGCATAGGAACATACAAATGCCTTATCTAAATAAAGGGGAAGCCAGAAATTATAGTATGGCAAGCCACACACGACGCACGTTACGAAGCACTATACACGCCTTAAAAAATCTATTCCAAGTAATAGTATGCTTTTCTAAAATGCGAGAAATTTAAGGAAACTGCGTACACCAAAGAAGTATTGATTTCAAAGTATTGATTTTCCTGCTTAGTTGAAAAGTATTGAAGGTGTAACCCCACTCCAATGTTGTAAGTATAGTGAGTCCATCTAATTTGAAAATCAACGTTCGAATTTTAGATTTTACTTCGTTGCGTACATTGATCAGCGTCACTGGTGGATAAACGTAATTTATCTAACCTATCAAACAGGCATTACATTTATTAAGTTTAACTGAGTCTATCTCAACGCCATAAGAATGCAGAGCACCTAGTTAGATTCGAATTCACTACAATATCTATATTCTCTGCAAAAAGGTGCTAACCATTATTCCACATTCGTATATTTGTTTTTGTTACCGTGCTAATTTTTGTTTTATATTGGTGTATCACATCACCTGTATATCTCAGTGGTTCCCAAACAATGCGGTGCGCCTCATAGGGGCGGCGGAAGAGGATAGCAAATGAGGCGGAATGATTGAAAGACAGATTTAGAAATAGTTTTAAAAATTCACATGCCAAAAATAAATGATTTCAAAATTTAAAATATTATTATAGATTACTTGTAATTGAATACATAAGTCCCAATATAAATAGTTATAAGTAATTATTGACCAATTTTATCAATGTGATATTTTTGCATTATATCAAGTATTAAGAATATATTAACTAGGCCCCGAAAATTGGAGAGTTAACAATGATAATATTCTGACTTTGAATCCGTTGTTATCGCCCTTTAAACTTCTCTCTTTTTTATTTTTAAAAGTACTTTTACCACATAAAATTTGAAGTTCGAGCAAATTTTCATTCCGAATATGTATCCTAGAAAAAAAGTTTGGGAACCATTGGTATATTTAGATATCAATCCCGATTTACTGAGTTGAACAATGTTCGTTCTGTTTCACTAATTAAATAGTATTAGAATCGACTGGCTTTAAGTTTCATTTTTTTAAATCGATTTTCACTGTATGACTGATTTTGACAATCATAGTAGCGTGGAATTTTTAAGCAGCTTGTCAGAATCGGTGTACTTATGTACATTGTTTGAAACATTGATTGTGAAAGATATTAAACTTGGCATACTCTGCTCTGAAAGATAAATAGTTCTGGTGGGATGGAATTATGAAGTTGCCTGAGAGAAGGAACTGAATAGTAAATATGGTGTTCAATAAAGTTAATGTCAATTTTTAATTAAAATACGTCTTTTAATTTTTCTTATTAGATCAAACAACTTTTATGTGACTCACTATTTTCTATCTATCGCTTGCAGTTTGAATGCTTATCATAAACTGCCTCGATCGAGTTGACTCCTTCATTTCCTCTGTTTGTCATGTTTTCGAAGACCTTTGATCATTCCGAAAAGAAATGATTAATCTCTTGTATAATTGGTGAACAAACTGGTCCAGGCTGACAAGGTTTTTAACCTGGATCAACAAATTGATCCAGGCTAACAATATTTTTAGCCTGGAATAAAAAAAATTGATCCAGGTTCACGTTTTTAGCCTTAGAAATCCACACTCAATGTGAATGTTTTCACGTCCATTTTTTTGAAGGTAGTTAAGAACTTTATATATCACGAAATTGCCCGAGGATCTGTCTGGTAGTTGGGTTGAAATCTTGACACCCAAGTTAACAAGTGTAAAGAATCATGTTTGATCTATTCAACTATTTTTAAAGAAGTCATTACTCTCGGTAAACCTGCATGGATCACATTTTGGTCCGTTTTCATCCAATCTAATCAACTTAAATGTTTCTTGCCCAAACACAGCTGCAGAATGGTTTTGATTCCTTTCCGTTTGACTTTGGCGAAAAGTTTCACTTTTACTGGTCATTAGGAAGATCAAGAAACAATACAATTTATCATTGTCATGGCACCTTTCAGTTTGATTTTATTTAGAAATCGATAGAATAATTTAAAGTTCTAAAATAATACATTAGTTTCTCCTTCTAGCAACCATATAGTTAGATAGGGAGAAAGTGCAAGAGAATTTTGGGGATTTGTAGCATTTTGCAGCGGTAGAAGGGTCTCGTTCCCCCCGAATCTGATACACCCCACTCCGAATCTATGCAATTTTCATAATGTAGTATTCATATAAAATGCAAATTGTATTGTCATTTATGTACTATTATGTATCATGTGCAGTATAGGTGAACAATTCAAACAGAAGAAATTAAATCAATGTTTTTTCTTAAAATGTTGAATAATTTTAACAAGTAGAAGGACGAATATCATAAAATCAAGTGGAACTGATACATACGGTCCATTGCTAAAGATTCAGGTAAAATGGTGGGTTCTCTGTACCACTCTGATTCCTCCTGCTATCCTCTACCTTTACGAGAACTCTATCAGACCAAAAATAAAGTACCGTTGTCCTATTTGGGCGGGAGCTGCTTAAATCACTCTCCAACCTTGATAGTCCAAAAGCATTTCTGTGACCTTGTAGATGACGAATTATTCTCCACCCTCTAACCTCTCTCCCATAGGCGGGATGTAGCAAGCCACTTGCTGATCTGTCCCTACTTCCACGAAAAGTGCTCGGACGAACTACATTCCCTGTCACCGCCAATTCAAGACTTCACGGGGAGGGCACACCATGCCACTTACATAGTAGCAAACCACCTACATTCCCTCCGTCATATGTAAGTTACACTCTAACCGCTTCCCATGAACCACTGTTCTGTGAAGATGACTTCCAAGTAGATGTTTCCCCGATCACTACAATCTTAACCTGTTCAAAGCTAGTGTTATCTTACACTCCTATCCACACAAATTGTCTCTTAATGTAACGCTCTACCTCCAGTGGCCCCGAACCTTGTAAAGAGTGAACCTTATTGTAAAATAAAAAATCTTAAAAACGATTTCTGATTTAAGAGCCTTACCTTCAAACTACTCATCCACACTCATCAATCTATTAATTTCTGAAAGAGCAAGAATTGAGAACAGAAAAGAATTTCTGATTTTTTCCTCTGAAACAAAACACAAAAAGCAAATAAACTCGGGTTAGAAAAAATTATTTTAGAAAAATATAAAACAAATATTAGTGAAAGGAGTGGGAGTTTCTATTTTTTTTTTCTTACCGCCTGCTTCTGTCTTTCTGTATTTGTGCTGCCCATTGTACTTTTCATTTGTGTCCATGACTCAACCCGTTGTGAGTCGGTATAAGGGGCTGGGTGACAGCCCGACGGAGATGCGGACATATTCAGTTGAACGGTATGACCTCTCTGATAATGTCAATGAGCATAATCGTTTTAAATGTATTTAGGTGGATGGATGTTTTCATTTTTGGAATTAATGTCTGGCTTTTAAAACTGTCGTTATGGAGTCAAGGCTGTAGGTATCTTCATAGATGATCTTTCCCTTTGCAATTTGGAAGGTGCTGAAAAGTTCCCGATCAAACTAAAGACTCTGTGGTTGCATCATTTGATCCTATTTTAAGAAATAGGTCAGTGCCCCCTCTGAAATATTTGTGTGTGTGTGTATATATATATATATATATATATATAGGGAGGGAGAGAAAGTGAGGAACAGAGAGTGGGATAGATAATGTACAGACTGAGATGTGTGTTAAGTGAGATTTACAGAGTCAAAATATATTTTTATGAATATATTCGTCGGATAGCGTCTATCGGCGCTGATTTCAAAACTAGTTTGTTGTTGAACTGTCAACATCACCCTATAAAATTCAATTTGTTTGCCCCGTAAAGCACAGCAGCAACACCTTGCTTGGTGATTTGACATATTTATTTATTCGGTGTGAGTCCTAGGCTTAGAACTGATTCCACAAGGAAAGGTAGTGGTTTTGCTTTAGCCTCATGAAAAATGTAGCCTGAGTAATTTTACATCAATTTAATTCTGTTTTGTTTTTCTTTTTAACTCGTAGCCTCTTGTCGACAATTTAAAGTAGGCTTACAGTCATATCATGCACCATCGATATTTGCAGCACAAATTTATTTTACAAACATAGAAATGATTTTTATATAATGGTGCTTTTAAGCTAGTTTCTTTATTGCTTTTATGGGCACATGGCCGAGTGGTTAAAACGTTCGCTTTCTGACCATGAGACCCGGGTTCGAATCTCACCATGGCTGATTTATGACGAAGGTGTTATCGGTTCGGAGAAGACGATCTCAACGTCTGAAAACCATACCACGGTTGACCCAAGCCTTGTGAGTGAAATTGGGTAGATAGAAGCCTGTGTTATCACGGTCACAAATCATTGTGAACGTACTGGCGTTGTTCAAACTGTTAATAACGCGCACAAGTTCGCGCAGAATAGTTGCAGTATAAGCTTCAGCTTGTCTCTGTGGATGTTGAACACACATGTGCCTGAGCAGACATCTGCAACAGACAGGCATCCTCGGATATGAGTGGCCAGCCATTCATTGCCTTTATCACAACCTTTTGACCGTTGTACTTTTCGGCCTTCTTTATCCGCTTGTCGCATTTGATGACCTTGTGAAACTGTCGATCGGAACATTTTATTTGATCTACGGATATATCGTCATTTTCTTTATACTAAACTTCACTCAATTCAAGGCTCATGGTAGAGGGTTACTGAATAAGATGTGATATGAAAGTAAAAGGAGGTAGAAGGAAATTTAGTATATATTTAACTTTTAGTTGAAAAGGTTAAGTTTCTAGTGTTCATCCACGCAGAACTTAATTCTACAAAGTGGCAGTCTCGAAGCTGGAGGTGTGTAAATGCTGTCTGAATAAAACTTCCTCCTTACAAATGGAATACGAGGAAAACATTCGTGCTTTGACTCCATGGAAGTAATGACATATCCTAGTTATAAAGGTATGGACTAGTGGAACTAAAGAGTGGAGCTTATCTGAACATTTGTCAATGAGATGACGATAAAGTAGTGATAGGCTTGCAACTTTGCGTCTGTGGAGAAAGAGGTAGTAGATTGGAAAATGTCATAAACTACAAAGACGCCTCAACGATTATGATCTGTTTCAAGGTTGTTAAGTCAGGATTCATCGCCTCAGGCCAGAGATGACAGCAATACTCCATTTTCGTCTCATCTGATTTTTGTCGGATATAGCATTGTCAGAAGAAGACAGGCACTTTCTGGTGTGGTACAACTCTGCCGGCAATTTTTCCAACATTTTCCTATGCTCGCTATTCTTCTCAGAGAAGACCAGAACTCAAAAAATATCAGTTTTATTTTATGTCACTCTGACTTCTTTACAAAGTCACTACAGCCTAACCCAGAGATTGAATTCACAATTTATCGGGGTTTTTATCTATTAAGTCATACAGTAACTTTTCTACAAGATATATGCTTGTAAATTAAAACGATATTAAAATTTGAAAGGTGGTCTGTTTTGTGGCTGGGTTTATTTTCACACCTTTGGGAGGTCGATGATCGAACACATGTAAACATTTAGTTTCCGAGTATTGATTAAAAACCATCTAAGTTCTCCCTAAATTTGTTCACATTTCACGTATTTCGTCTTTGTATCTTATTAAAGTTAAGTAAATATTAACCAAATAAAAGAAGAATGAATTCCATATTGAAGCAGTAATTCGCTTTCATTTGACATCCTGTAGGAGGTATAAAGTTAAATGCTACATTGTTGTCGTCTTTCACGAAAGAGAAGGTGCCGGATGGGATAGAGAGGTCAGGAGGAGAAATTCGTAATAACTTTTTTTCACGAGTGCGTAAAATAAACTAAAGTTATTTATTTGGCAGGTAAACAAGGTTGATTTCCTTTCATGTAACGCACGGCTTGTTTCGTAGTTGTCATTTAAGAGCGTCTTTGAATTACAATACACACTATCTCGCTTACTTTCTCACTCTCTTTCTCCCCTATCTCTCTCTATCTCTGTGTGTGTATGTTTTTGTCTGTGGTATTTTTAGATAAACTGAAAAGTTAATTTTCTTTCAAATATTGCACATTGACCCAAACTACAAGGTTTTCTTTCTTATTTTTGAACATACTGCAACATTATTAAATAAATCGTCCTATTTAGTAATCGTCCTATTAGTAATGCTTGCCTTAATTCCTGACCAATGACAGCCGGTTTTCTGCCTTTCACTTTTTTACATGAGACATAACACAGTACCATTCAAATGTCGTCAGCTATTTTAAATTTCTAATAATTTCCAGCTTGTAAGACGCTGTTCGAATTGCATTTTCTCCAAAGGAAACATTGACTCAATTTGAGTCATTTCTATACCTAATTGTCATAGCTGATTTCATAATATGAAAGATGAAAACCAAAAGGTTTCGATCACCTCATTAGCTGTGAGATGCCATTTTCTTTGGTTGGGTTCCCACAAATCTTCAAAATTGTGTGGATTTTTCGAATGAACTTATCTCTTTCGATCTGTCCATATTTGTTTGGTGATACTGTGCTGGCCAATCTTTCAACGCAGTGCCACCGTCATCAGCGAGGCTTTTATGTTGCATGCGATCAGAATTAATGAGCTCTGTCATGGAGAAAAATCTCGCCTTCATCTAAGTCGGCTGTCAAATTATCAGCATCGTCCTGGGCATGACGATAAACTACATCCAGCAGCAAGGACTCTGATCGAGAGGTTTTGAGGAGCATGTAACCACCTCTTAATAGCTGTTGTTCCCAGGTCCATCATGACTGAGTGGTAGAACCTGTTATGGTCCCAGCTGTAGCCAAATAGGGTTAAAACATTATGAAAGTATAAAATACATCTTTGTAGTAAGAATACAACAATACATTTTCATAGTAAAAAGATTTACCAGCAATACATATTGAAAAAGGAAGATAAAATTTACCAACAATACATTGAAAAAGATTACCAAAGTTGACAAAGTTAAATTTGGGCATTAAATGACCCATAAAGAGTTGATATGCCCTTAAACAAACCAAACCAGATTGTCAACAACTGGATTTATTTGGCACTATTCAAGACTGCGTCAATTTTAACCAACCTCGTTTTATAGGTTAAATAAGTCCAGTGAATAAACGCATCCTTTAAATCGCTTTCTATTTTTCTGTGCTAAATTCATTTACTCTCCCAATTCGGGTGGTCTGTTTCCAGTAAATTTTCTGAATTATTCAAATAGTGTTGCCGAATAAATAAAACTTCTCTAACAGTTCAAATAGATCCTTGTCTCGTACCTTATTTTGTTCTGTTATTTAAAAAACAAAATATTATGCATAACAGCCGTATTTCGATATGTATACACTTTTCGTTCGAGCAGTTCGTCTTTAGCCTGGATTTGTTCCTCCTCTTTGTGTTTAATATTCTGTATTCTGTGCCATTTCTAGATATTGTTTGCTGTTTCTTTCATCATTTGGAGAAATTTATGTCATCCTCTTCTCTTTTCCTTGTCTCTCTCTTTATTGGGATAATCTCGTTCGCCGATGTTTCTAAAGCTTCCATTAAGGTGTTCAACTTTGAATTTCTGATCTCATCTATGCTATTAAACTTGCTAAACGACAATGGCGTCTTGAATAGTACTTATTCATATTTAATGTTGTTTGTTTTTTTGTTTTTTGTTTTTTTTGCTACAATGCAAAGATAAATGAAGTGATTAATGAGTACCGAACCCACTAATGTGATAACAGTCCGTTTATTAGCTATTGCTTTCCAGCGCAAAACTCACTTTTACCTAGTCTGATACAAGGCTATAATTTTGGTGTACCCAATGAGGATCGAATGCACTACCGTCGTAATAATTTACAAGACTGCCTAAATCGATTTTTTTTCTCTGTAAGAATACCATGGACGTCGCACGTAAGCAACGAAGTCTTTAAAGAAATGTAAACAAAAAGGACATTTATACTCAGAATCAGAAAGAGACTGGAACTTCTTTGAAGCAAATGCGGAAGGAGAACTTGGAGAATTTAACACTCACAGGTTATATCGAAGGAAAAAACGAGAGGGGAAGGAATACATTATCTGAATAGATGGCAACGGGACAAACGATGCTAAGAGCTACAAGGGATAATAGATTGTGGAGAGCTATGAACGTCCACTTCCTGAAAGGACACAGCACAAGAGCAACAAACAGAATCCAACATACCTGTGACGCCATAATTGTTTAAATTTCGTAAATCTATTCAGGCGTAGACTTTTCTTTTTCCCTGTCATTACTTGTCTTTGTATCCATTAAATATCTTGGCCCTTTCAGGAAGTCTGTTCAAAGGGTAGTACAACACTGTTACTTAGAGCGAGCTTTATTTTATTTATTTGGTGTCTATTAGGACCAGGAGACGTCCTAACGCAAATAATCATTTGAGAATGGATATCTACTTAAATACGTTAATACTTTCAGCAAATAAAATCCGAAACGTGAATGAAATGTATTGAATCGATATAAGCTTTTGATGGAAAAATTAGAACTTGGCTCCATAAAGGTTCTTCCCTTTATTGTTGATGAACGTGTGTTTGGGATAGTGAATGCATTACTTCCATAAGACTTTGATAATGAATAAAGATATTTCATTGGGCATTTTTCGCCTTTTGACCCCGCTTATTCACAGGCACCACAACTTTGTATTTTCCTCCAGGATAAATACAATTCATAATTTTTTTTTTTTTAGGTTCGTTCTTCTATATGCCGTGTCCATTTAGGACGTTGATAAGTGTTCTGTATGCATATGTTATGTGAGAGAGAGAGAAAGTAAGCGAAATGTGTAAGGTAATTCAAGAACACAGCCATATGACAAAAACTGACGGGATACGTCTCACCCCAGATCAGAATATACTTTGCTCTCAATGCTACACTAGTCTTTCAAGGAAGCTAGATGCAGGATTGAGTTGAGATGATATACTCACCTCCACATGTAGACGCATGTGATTGGCTCAGCTGCACCTGTGCGTCTCACTCCAGATCAAGGCAGAATAGAATTTGCACTCAATGGTCTTCAGAGAAGCTAAATGCCTGGTTGATCTCACAGACGACCCCCTCGTTTCCAAGTGTAGACTCACATCGGCACGTGTAGGAAAGCGCCGTTTCACATATATATAAGCATCTACCCCAATGGTGTTAAGGCGGGTCTCTCAGACATCGCATACGAGAATGTAAGGTCCACTTCCCTAGGACTACTCCCACATGATGACCGACTGAAATAACTGCAGCATAAAACACACACATCACCGCCTCTAGTAATTATGTCCACACAAACATGCAGAAAAGCTAATTATTATCTACTGTGTAGTCAGTGGTGAAAGCAAAATAACATATATTTTTATTACTTCAAGGCTCCCAAGAAAATTAAAAATCGACATTAAATGACCCATAAGATGTTGACATGCCGTTAAACAAACAAATCAAATCAATCATTGATCGACACACCGACAACGATATATTCTATCGCCATTTTGCTAATCGTGCGTTTTGACACAATGGCTAGCTCCGTACATTGCATAGTAAATCTGTTTGGGTTTTTTTTTTTTTTTTTTTTTTTTCATACCTACACTCGCAAAATATAATACTGAGATATTTTTCAGTGAATAACTGCCAAAAAGTTTTGCTCGATTTATTTATTTTATTTCATGGTAATATTTCATCTATTTCAGTCGGTGTCTAGTAAGGCACAAGTACAGAGCAGTTTAGCTCTTCAGATTAAACTTATTTTACTAGGAAATGAACGACAAACGATGATGCTAACCATAAAACTCGCATTTATGAAGATAAGTACTTGGAATATAGAATTTGAATCAAATCAGAACTTATTTTTATCTCAATGCGGTTTATTATAACGGTAGGAGAATATACCGACCTATAAAACTGGATGAAAAACAACAATAAGGAGCGTATTTCTGAAGAAGGTTTAACGAAACTACGCTTTCATTCTTACTTCGAGCTATTTACTTTTACGTTCGGTTGCTATTCGAACTTGAGAGCTATGATGAAAAATAATTAAGGAAAAAACTAAGCAATAATTAACGAAAAATATTTATTTGTTCCTCCTTCGCGCTACGTTTTTACGGTTCGATGGGATTTGAAATTGATAACTGGGATAATGAGAAATTAGACCAAAGAAAAATCGCGAAGAGTCAACTAAAGTGCTTCTTTATCCGTACTTTGTCCAACTTTTAGTAGCATATCAAACGGGAGATTGGAGGTATTCAGGAGCGTGGAACCACTTGTAATTTCTGTTTCTCCCAGGTCTACACTGACCAGGGATGGTAGTACCTGTTAGTGACCCAGTTATGGGTAAACAGCGACCCCCCACCAAAAAAAAATACTATGAAAGACTTTATTTTTATATAATAAAAATGTACTAACAATACATATTTATGGTAAAATTGTCAACAATACGCACAAACTAACAAATTGTAGCGACTTTACTCAAATCCGTTTAAAATACTTTCAATATGAAAGAACTCTTTCATGACATTAGTTCATATAATATCCTACAAGCTTGTTTCTCATTACACTCTGTTCGGATAAAAGATAGGGGAGTTTACGTACAACAGGTAAATATTTACATAGCTTATCTTGATTTGATACAAAGATTTACTCCTGTCTCGATAGAAAGGCTAATCAGTTCAAAACTGCAGCCGATGTCCAAAATGACCTCAAGTCTGTTGTTAACTGGGGTAAAAATGGCTTAATTTTAACGCCTCTAAAACTAAACTGCTCTCCATTAATCATAATCGTCTTCTATGAGCATGGCTGATGCGAACCTCCAGAAAATTGACTCGTTGCGCCTTCTCCGGCTAACGTTCTCAGCTGACATGAAGTGGAAAGACTATATTGAATCCATTGCTAGGTCAGCTGCTAAGAATGTTGGTTCACTGTGTCGTACGAGTCAAGTTTTCTCCCCATCTTGCATATCTATAAGTCTAACCATTCGTCCATGCTTAGAATATTGCTGCCACATTGGTACCTAAACTTTTGAATTTAAGCTCAGTACTGAGCTGGCTAGATGTAACCGTAAATTCTATGCTAACATTTTCTTTTCTTGCACTTTTCGCTTTTGGAACTCCCTTCCGGCCCCATGCATCCAGCCAAGTTTAATCTGCAAAAATTTAAATGCAATGTCAATCGCTATCTACTGTACTCCTGGTTACTCTTTTATCGTTCCGCTCATTATTAATGCTTCTTTTCTTAATTCTTACACATCCTGTAACGCATTGTATCTTAGTGTCTTAACTGCTTTGCATAGGGTGATACCGATTAAAAAAATACAACATTAGGATATACGGTAAGGATCGAACTCGTTACACTGTAAAACTGAACTGTGATAAAAGCACGCGTACTCTACGTTTGGTTATCTAAACTTGGACAATGTGGACAAAAGCCGCCAGAGAATTTTGCCAAGTACTTGGCCAGCTAAAAAGCGATTTGGAAAGTGGATTCCAGTTGACAATGATACAAAGCCTAATCAGTTGGCCTGACTTTCATATCTACTATTTGGTGTAATTATCATTTCAATTGTAATTGTTATTAATTACTGTGCAGCGATGAACTTCGAACGAATTTGGTCAAATCAAGTCCCCCGATACGACGCCCATTTAAATTGACCATTATTGAATTCCAGAATCGTGCCACGAACTTCTCTTCGGTTATAATTATGAATTCTTCCTTCATTGTCTTTTTCCTCATTTCTCCTTACTAATGTCTTCTCATTTTCTTTCACTCCCTGTAACCCTCGCGCCTTCGTAATATTATCGCCTTGTTTAGGGTTACATGATTTAAAAAAATGTCAGTTACGTTCGTCCATCTCATGACTGACATAGGTTATAACAGCCGATACTATCATTATCAGTGCTTTTCTTATAGAATCATGGGTTACCAGATTGGATTTCTTCTTTTATATGACATCGCTTCAGGACGTGGGCGATCTGAATTTCTTGATCTTGTTGCTCAATTAAATTTCAATAATTTGCCACCCCGTTTTGTCCTTCGTTCAATTCACACAAATTCGTTAATTAGGTTACTCGCTCTTTTTCCTGCTTCTCTTGCCTTCTTTAAGCTCTTTCTTCATTTCTGATTGTAAGTAGAAATTTCCTTGTAGTTCTTAGTTTTCCTTAACATTTCCTCATTACATGTTCTCTGTGTGATATTTTCACCATTTATCAGTAAAACCATATATCTGTCGCTTAAAGTCTCTTTTCATGTGTGGCTTACGGCCACATCACGTCGAAACACCGGTTCCCGTATTATTACCGCAGTTAAGCAACGTTGAACCTGGTCAGTACCTGGATGAATAACCACCTGGTTGCTGTAAACTTGGATGTGCGGGTGGTGTAATGGATAAATGGCCCGGAATTGTTAACTGTTAGATCCGAGTTCCTATTCCCGTTGGGTTCGTTACATTCACTTACATGCAAATACTCATGGGAAAGGCATGAATCCACCACTTCTCTCCCAGTTATGGATTCATTAGTAAGTCTTGTATCGCTAAACCATTATCTCCTGCACCTCAACAGAAATTTACAATCGAAAAATATCTTGGCTTTAAATAAACTGCAAACGGTTGATAACCGTAGAAAATGAATCTATCAGTCTTTTCATGTGTGAAGATTTTTCCAATATTCATTGTTGTATAGGAGATTCAAAATTACATAGCAGTTCAGCACTTTTTGTTTTTGTTTTTCTAACAAAATTGTCCCATCTCTTACTACTTTGCTTAGTTTCCGGAAGGTAACTTTGTTCCTATGCGCCTTCGTTGTTTTGTGTTACATATTCTTTCAGTAGTTGCTTCTTTCTTTTGTGTCGTGTCTCTTTATATGGTAAGCGATCATGGATCTCCACAGCTTCTTGTCATTGTAGCTCTTAATAAGTTTTGTCTTTTCTTTATTTCTTCCAAACTCTGTTCTATCATCCAATTGTTCAACCACATCAATTAAGTTACACTCTGCTTTCCTTTCCCTCAATCTGTACTGTGAGTATCAGATTTTCCAAGCTCTCCTTCCACATTACGTGCCCCAAAAATTTCAACTACCACTTCCTGATGTTAAGTATAAGTTTCCTTTTTGTTTTCATTTTCTAAAAATCCTCGTTCTTGCTCACATGTTTGATCCATGGTATCCTCAGCATCTCTCTGTAGGACCACATATCTTTGAAGATTGTCCAGTATTCGTTTCTATACAGAAGGACAGATATCATGTAACACTCCGATACTCATTTCTTTGCTCTTAACGAATTTTTTGTCTCTTAATACTCTGCTTAGCTTTTAGAATGCATATTTGGCCATCCAAATATCTCTTCGGGTCTCAGTGTGGCGCTTTCCATCCTCTGTTAGAACACTTCCCAGATATTTAAAATTCTCTACTTGTTTGAGTTTAGTATCTCCGATTTGTAATTTGCATTTTGGGCTCATCTATTTGCTTATAACCATGCATTCTGCCTTGCAGTTTATACTTAGTTCTTTGTTCTGACTTTTTCGCTACCTTCTGTAGGAGCTTTTGTAGTTTCCTTTACGTTTCTGCTATCAACACTGCGTCATCTGCATATCTTATATTGTTAAGACTGTGGCCGCCAATAATGAATCTTGGTTGGAGTTCTAATTCTCTCAGAATCGCCTTACTGTATAGGTTGAATAAATCCGGTGAGGAGGCACATCCTTGTCTTACGCCCCTTTCTATTTTTGTATATCTGCTGAAATCATTTTCTGTCTGTATGCAAGCGGTTTGTTGCCAGTACAAATTCTTTATTCTAATGCCTTTTGTGAATATGTCAATTTTGCTGAGCAGTTCTAACAGACGTTTGTGGCGTACTACGATATCCAAATAGGTGAATTTCTACATCTGCTTCTCACGTCCACAATACATAGCTCACACCATGAGCTGTTTCTTATAATTAAAAGTTAATCCTTTCTTGTTTTCTTTTCCTACTTTATCTAAGTTTGTTCAGTTTTCTTTCTGGTTCTGCCATCAACACACTACCATGCGCTTTACTTATGTCCGCCAGTAATAAGCCTTGGTAGGACTTCTAGTTCGCTTAGGAACGTCTCATTGTATACCTTGAGTAAATCAAACGAGGAAACATATCCTTGTCGAACTCCTCCTTATTCTTAGATTAGACAAAATAGTGAACCAATAAATATTTGAAAGCCCGGCGCTGTCACATTTTGAATTGATGTTTCGTAACCCAAAGTTAACGCAGCCTATTTCAAAAGTAGCTTCAAATTAGCAAGTAGCAAAATTTAGAATTTAATGGGGCTGGTTCTTCAGAATTACCCTAATATGGCAACCCTCTAGTAGAATAAAGGATGTCTAACCTCGTTTCAGTTTTAAATTTTGTGTTAGTCGTCAATAAAAGTAAAAAGTAAACATGGCTTCCGTTGGAACGTATTGTTAAGACGGGTATTTTTTTCTCAGAACTGTTTGGCGTTTTTTTTGTTTTTTTTTCTTTTCTTTTTGCATTTGTGCATGTGAGGTGATGTTAAAGGATGCATAGAATAGCAAACTACCAATCAGAAGACCCCGTTGGCGTAGAATGCCTTTAAGTTTGTTTTTTTTTTTTTTATATATATATATATATATATATAAGTCCAAAAAGGGGCAAAGACATTCAGACGGTTGCAAGAATTTCAAAGATCACCACGCCTTCCGTAATCAGTTGGCGAGGAAATTCGAGTTGCTGAATTGATATACCTCCTCTTGATCTTCTTCCTCTCACTTCCTCTAAGAAACGATGCCCCTCATATCCTAAACCATGACAAAAATGATACCGTCTGTGATGTAGCGTTGGAGTTTGAAGAATTAAAGTCAGTGACAATAAGAGTGATAATTCTTGGCACACACCTTTCAATGTGGACTTCAGTCCATAATTCATCAGACTTTGACCGAACCGGAAAGCATGTCTTTAATTGTAAATACCATTATCCTAGATTTCGAACCCACTTCGCAAGAGGTACATCTAATGACAAATATTTTAAAAATTAAAACTTTATCAAAGCCGCAAACAGATTTACATTAGATACATTATAAGGTCAATTAAAAATTGAAATAGTTGCTTTAGAATTTACTACATGTATGGATAGAAAAAAAATGTAATTTTCTATTTGCGATCTCATTTTATTTTATTTTCAGCCGTGACAGTCCGCTTTCTTACCAAACGATTTATCGGTGAATACAACTCTGATGTCGGTAAGTCTACTCAGTTTACACCCATCTGTTATTAGCAAATGTCATTTATTCCCTTGACGAATTACTCTGTTTTTTACCGCAACACTGTGATTGAGGTTAACATTGAGCTTGCATCCAGTTGTCCAAACAAACGCTTTTGATATTTCACGTTTATATATAAAAACGGTAAGCAGAGAAACAAAGATCAATATAAATGTCTGAATTCAGAGCTATTGTAACTATTATACATTGATTTTTACGAGTCTTTTCTGTCGTAACGTTTTGACGGCTCTATTTTCTAGGTTATATTCTGCCCGAATTTCTGATAGAATTGCTGTTATTATTACACATTAATTCTTTAGAACTATTTAAAAGTTCCAAGACCGACTCAAGTAGACGGTTACTGAAGATGGTTGTGTGAGTGGCGTAGTATATAAAGATATGTGGGAAAGATAACGGTTACCCTAGACTTGAAGAAGTTAAGATTGTAGGGGTCGGAATAGCTTGCTCTTGGGATCCTGCAAAAGTTCTTGCGAAGAAGTTATCAAAGTGAAACTTACGCCTTCCTAAAAGAATACTAAAGGAATGGGTGTTTATTAGCTGGGATGGTTATAGTTGGGGGGAAAATAAATCCAGCTCGTCATGAACTTTTGTAATAGAAATAGTGATAGATTAGCCAGAGGCTTGCAATGTTTCGTTAATTGAAAAGAGGGTTGTAAGTTGGAAAGAAATTAATCACTCACAAAGCCGCATAAACGCTTTTGAACACTATTTTTGTTTTCTTTTATCACGTTTTGACCGCTGTACCTTCCCGTCCATCTTCTCTCTCTGTTTTTACTATACTGCACTGAATCTTTCGGACCAATCGTCTACTCTTTTTACGATTAGTTTTTTAATCATTTCATCCCAAGCAAGGCAATAAAACCAATAAGACACAAGGGGTTGCTTAGCGTGTGGAAATATGAGAAAAAGAAAGCATTATTAAGGAAAGGGAACATTAAAAGAACAGGAATTAAGAAAACAGAAGATAACGATTGATATTGCGTTTAAATTTTTAAGATCAAAGTTGACTAGAAAGCAAGAAGCCGGTCCACAACCGAGAAGTACGAGAGAACATAAGACATACGGTTACATCTAGCAATTTCAACAGTAAAATGAAAATGCATAGTGAAGCTACATTACGGCACTGGGAAAGTGACTGAAGCCCAGCTGCCAGATCAAAGCCAACAATATTCTTCTTTGGATTTTATCAAGAATTTCTAAATACATACCAGAAGCACCAGATCAGATGTGACAGAAATATTCAATGCATTGACAAATTTAAGATTTGTAAACTTCCAAGAAGGATTTTGTCGAGAATTGTCTAGCATGACACAGCAGAAACTTCCACAGGTCGCAAGGGAAAAAAAGGTTCTCTCAGACGACTAAAAGAGAGCGGTTTTGTTTTGGATGCATTAGAATTACCAAGCCATTTCTTACCCCAGTTAACAACAGATTGTATGTCATTTTTTAGATCAGCCGCCAATTTAACATTTTATCGAACCGATCTGACTTACCATTATAATAGGAGTAAATATTTGTGCCATCAGCAAAGATACCGATTTGGGAACATTAGAAACAACCTATGTCCAAAGATAGATCCCTGGGGAACCCCTGCTTTAATCAAAGAAGATCAAGAAGTGTTGCCGTTCAAAACAAGTTTCATTTCGCGATTCAATAAGACTTAATCAGTTTTTTTAAAAAATCGCCCAGAAATACCATAACCTTTCAACTTGTGAAGAAGACCAGCGTGCCAAATCCTGTCAAATGCCTTCGATATATTCAAAGCAACAGCTCGAGCTTCACCATTCTTATCTAAACTTTGATAGACTTTCAGCAATAACCATTAATTTATCAGCAGTTGATCTAGAGAATCGAAATCATTATTGCTTATCTGAAAGAAGACTTTGCGATGTGTGATGCTTAACCAATTCAGAGTTGACCGGTGTGGCGCGCCTCATAAGTGCAGTGGAAGAGGTTAGCAGGTGAGGCGGAATGATTGAAAGAAAATCAAAGTTTAAGAAACAGTTTTTAAAAATTCATATGCCAAAAATAAATGATTTCAAAATTTAAAATATTATGGATTAATTGTACTTGCATGTATGAGACCCAATATAAATAGTTATAAGTAATTACTGACCGATTTTATCATTGTGATATTTTTTGCATTATATCAAGTATTAAGAACATATTAACTAGGGTCCGCAAACTGGGGGAGAGAGTTATCAAAGATAAGGTTCTGACTTCGAATCTCTAGTTATCTCTCTTTAAACCTCTCTCTGATTTTTTTTTTTTTTTTTAAAAATGTACTTTTTATCACATAAAATTTGGTGAGGCGAGAGCAAATTTGAATTCCGAAAATGCGGACTAGAAAAAAAGGGAACTAATATGCTAGGCGAAAATAAATATAGTAAATATGAATAAAATCTATAATCTTATTACTGAATGAATTATTGTAAGTGATTAGTTATTAAGTAGAAAAGTAGCAATGAAGGTTACAATCAGAAACAAATTATATTCAATGAATGCAAGGTCAAATTAGAACAAAGGATTGCTATTCTTTTTCATACAATATATTCAGAAGCCCTTGTTATAAATTATAGGAAACATAAAATTTGGCGCAAGGAAATTTTCATTTCGAAAATGCGGCCCAGAGAAAAAACGCTTGAGAACTAATACTCAGAAAGAGACAGCAGTTTCATATGCCGATAGAAATATTAGACAGTTCACCTGTGATGCCTTTCGAATTTCCGCGAAGTATTTTCTTTTTCATTAAATCTTGATTGTCCCGGAACAGTGTGATTGATTTTGTTGAGTTCGATTACTAACCTAAATAAAATTACAGCAATTTCTTCAAGGCTCCCTCTGTTGAAAATTTTACTTCGATACGACAATGAAAGAAAACTTTCAAACGCCACTAACTGAAAAACTCTACGAACTTTTGTTCCAACTCAATATTTCTACTTAACATGATGTACATTCCTGTTCTTAAATCCCCACTCGTGCTTGATACTATCTGCTAAAAGAAAATACCCAACAGGTACAATTTTTTAAAATTCAGTTTTACTTACCTCGTGATTTTAAAACTTATTACTTTCAGGTTTGAACGTAACAAAGTTGTCGTTAGGGTACCTAAACACAACCATTAATGAGTTACCAATAATTTCTTTGTTACTAATTGTTCACCCAATACAAGGCCCATGGGCTACTGAAGGAAGAGTATTACTGACTGATACATAAGAGGATATGACGAATATGATTTAAAAGGAAATGTAGGAAAGATACGATTGTACGACAGCAATAGCTGACCGTGACCTTTACTACAATCTCTATCTTGTTTACTTGACTGCTGGAAGTCCTCTTCGATCGTTCCTGTCTTCAAGAACTCCGGCGACCCCCTCTGACCCTTCCAACTACAGTCCTAACAGTCTCCTTCCCCTCTTCGGCAAAGTCTTCGAAGCTCTAATCAATACCGAGGTGGTTAACCACCTCACATCCCATAATCTGCTCTCAGACAAGCAATATGGTTTCCGCTTTGCCCGATCTACAGCCGATGTGCTTACAGCCATCACTGAAACAGTCTACCGAGTTCTCCAAAATAACGGGGAAGCCCGAGCCGTGGCACTAGACATCTCCAAAGCATTTGATAGGGTTTGGCATGCCGGCCTTCTTCGCAAGATCCAGGGTTATGGCACTTCGGGTCGATTATATAACCTAATACAATCATTCCTGTCAAACCGTGAATTGAAGGTCGTTCTCAACGGATTCTCCTCCAGTTCCTATCCCACGAACGCAGGTGTTCCTCAAGGCTCCATCCTAGGCTCCACTCTATTCCTTATCTACATAAATGACATTCCTGACGCCATAACTTCCCAAGTTGGCATCTACCACAATTTATTCCTGCCTCAAAAACAAATCTAGTCTTGCTGACAAAACTCACCTGGCCGTGCGTCTCGAAAAGGACCTCCAATCGATTGTGAACTGGGGCATGAGTTGGCTGGTCAACTTCAACGCTTCTAAGACAAAACTGCTCTTTATTAATCACCATAGAGAGCCTTCCCTTCCCTCCATTAGAATGTCCGACGCTCAACTTCTCGAGAGCAACTCTCTGCGGCTGAGATGGAATAAATACATAGTCAATTGCCTCGTCCACTGCAAGGAAAGTTGGCTCCCTGACCCGCGCCAGGAAGTTTTTCTCCCCGGAGTCGATCCTCCAGATCTACAAAGCCACAATTCGCCCTTGTATGGAGTATTGCTGCCATATATGGTCTGGTGCCCCTTCTGTTTGCCTTGGGGTTCTTGATAGGCTCCAGAGGCGGATATGCAATGTGGTTGGCCCTGCCCTGGCGTCTCGTCTACAGTCACTTTCTCACAGACGCGCCGTTGCCTCCCTCTCTGTTCTACAAATACTTTCATGGAAATTGCTCCGAGGAGCTGCATTAGCTGGTTCCCAGACGTCATGAGTTCCAGCGCCCTACGAGGCTGGCATCCCGCTCTCACCCCTTCACTGTCGAAACTCTTAAATGTAGCCGTCTCTTCTACTCTAATAGCTTCATGTCTCGCACCTCTCGCCTGTGGAACACCCTTCCCTTCTCCTGTTTCCCTGTGAGCTATAATCTCCAGCTATTCAAGTGTAATGTCAATCGACATCTCCAGTTGCCTTGATCTATCCACTACCCTCATCCTTTCTTCTATCACTCCTATCTGATCTTGCTCTAAATTTTCTGTAACCCCTTGCGACCTAGTGGCTTCCCGCCTTGCTTGGGGTGAAATTCTAAAATATATATATATAATCTTTCAAATATAATGTTATTAAGCTTATCAGACAACATGAAAGGAACATATATAAAATAAATAGAAAAAACTTGTCTATATTATTTAATGAAACGTGCATCAATGAAAAATTGCTGCCTAAATATACACTATATATATATTACACACACAAAAAAAAAATTAGCTTCCACACGAGTGTACTAAAGTAACACACCAAGAAAGACAGTGTTCATTACTAAAATCTCAGACTATTATATTATATAGAATAAAGTCCAGTGTACATATGACCGGCCACGATATATTATTTCCGTTTATACTTTGGAGTTAGCCCGGAGCGTAAGTAATTACGTTTTAAAGATGTTTTTGTAATAAAAGTTAATTCCTTATAATATTGTAAGCGTCACATCGTACCTCCTAATTATTGCCTTTCTTGTTTGAATTCTTTCTTTAAAAGGAAACAATATTCTTTGTCTGATGAAGATCTTGCTTCTTCTCGCAATTATTTACTGACTTTACAAAACGATCAACTTTTTTCCGTAACACTTTTGCATGTTTTTCTTTTTTAAACTTTTATTTTCTGTCGTCGAGGACACTTTGACAGACAAAAAACGTAAGATAATGAACACTTCATACGAATTACTGTTATTAAAACAGCATCATTTTCAATAAGGAACAAACGAAGGCCCGACTCAGCTGCTATTAATTTTTATAAACCAAACAGAAGAATTTAACTTTTTAGAAGGGATATAAGCTCTGCATAGATCACTTCCGCGTGGTGTAATGGTTAGCAAGCTTGTCTCGCTAGATCAATTACGATTGAATGAGTTCGTTCCTCACTGGGTGCTACACACATTGGGCCACATCTAAGCCACTCTTAAAAAATCTTTGGGCACTTCGACGTGGTGTAATGGTTAGCAAGCGTGTCTCGCTAGATCAATTACAACTGAATAGTGAGTTCGATTCTCACTGGGTGCTCCATCCCTGGGTGCTTCATTATTGTGGTCCCATGCCAGACTGTAAAGAGTTCGATCCTTGACTACAATATTATAATGGTCTGTCTGTAAAGTATCCATTTGTTTTGAACATGTCAATAACGGGTTGCACAGCCCCGAGGTAACTTGTGAACCATATTGAGCATGTGTACAGCCTATACAGCCGGCGGTGAAGCACTGAAAGAAACACAATAATGGGTTAAGTAACAGCGTAAATGAGACTCTCTAGCATTGGATGACAGGAGAAAGAATATTCTTTATCCTAAACCAAGGAGAAGAAAACGGTACACCACTCCACTAAAATTCCTAAGACAATTCTAAGATAATAAAGAAAAGGAATTGGCTATGATCGCTTACATCCAGAAGTATCATGACAAAAAACAAAACATTATCTGATTTTTATGAATCAGATGAACTTTCTGTCTGAATTTCTGGGATGAATTATCATTATTTACATACGGACTATTGATCTCAACATAGTTGTTGTTATCATAACGTTTCGGCCGTTGTTCATTCCGGATAACCTAAGTTGCTTGCAGATCCGCGTAATTTTCTGGGAATTTCAAATTGAACCCTTTACTACTGAAACGTTGTGATAACAACAAAGATGAAGAAAATAGCCGGCGTGCAAATTATATTATTGTACTTAACTCGTGGTTTCTACTGGAGATCAACTGAGAGCAAGTCTCCTCGATATCGAAACACTCTCCAAATATTCTTGGTACTTTTAATTTGGATTCTTTCGCATAAGTTTTGTAATCGAATGTTTTAGCAAGGCCCTTCAGGCCGGCTCTTCTGGTCGGCTTTCCTGGCAGGCTCCAATCGCTTCGTTATACGCTAAACTCGAAAATAAAGAAAATATTTGAAGAATATTCTGAAGGCCCTTCATACATAATTACGTCAACAAAGACATTACTTTAGTTCGATGAAGTTCTAAAAGACGAAAACCGTCCCACATTTCCACATTCCACTTTTCATTAACTGCCTAACAAGGTGTAAACATACAACGGGACCATCACACATCTTTCCACCGATCGGCCAATGACCACCATACGTTGCGCCTCGATTCTCGGTCATAGCGATGCACACCAAAACCTAGGAAATTCCAGCTGCAAGCACAAAGGAAACAACAGGTGAATTCGAACCATGTTTCCATTATATTCAGTTGTTTTATTCAGGTCTTTGTTTGCTCACTTTGGAAGAATAAGTAGGTATGTAACATATGTAACTTCTGCGTTGTCAGTCTAAAAGCTCAGCTCTTTCCTCCTACCAACTCTCTGCCCATCTACACATTAAGATGTGTGGCTGGCAACATGAACGGACAGCATCCGAACTATCCGAGGGACCGTCTGTCCCCAGCCCGCCAAGGGCGGACCAGCACTGACCTCTTCAATCCCAACTGCCACTGTTAACTGGAAATAATCAATGTCCGAAAATGCTTTCATTTACTTGTTTGTTCTTTTGTTCCTTCAGTTAAATGGAGACCGTTTAGAGGGCCCACTTCAAAGACCCCATCTGCTGACCACAAAACAAACACTTGAAGAAAAAATCACATCTTCCTCTTTTGTCGTGTACTATAGGGTAACATAGAGAAACAACCACGCAAGAGCCCGTACAACAAAGTAGTCATTCTCGTTAACAAGCTCAGTGGAACATGCTCTTTACATTTGGAATACAGAGGAAATATATTTTGTAATATACGTAAATACCAAATTCTTAATGCGTAATGCAATTTACCTAGTGTTAAAAGAATGTAAAGCTCAACAGCTATCTAAATTGTTATGAATAGATAAGGATTTGAATGAGGTCAAGCGAATGTTTTGATATTCTATCACAAATACAGTTGTATCGGTCATTTACCGATTTCTGCAGGTGGGAAGGATTAAAGACATTGTTAGATATCCACGCTAAAGGGGTTTAAGATTAGCATTTCTAAACCTTACTGAATAATTAACGTCTTGCGGGCAGCCGTCTCAAGCAAGAAAATACCTTTTATAAGGGAGCAGGACATTGTATTGCTGGTATTTCTTACTATAAAAATGTATTTTTATACTTTCATAGTGTTTTGTTTTTGTTGGGGTCACTATTCGTTCATAGCTGGGATTCTGACAGGTGCTACCACCATGGGTCAGGGTGGACTTGGGAACAACAGCCATTAAGAGGTTGTCTCCCCACCTCAAAACCTTCAATCTCGCGTTTAGAGGCTTTGCTGTCGATTGTAGTTTATCCTCATACACAGGACTATCTTCATCTATGAGGAGACTCTCACATTCATTGCCATATAGGAGGACTGATATTACATAACAGTTCAGCACTCTTTTCTTTGAAGAGTTCGATTATAAAATAATAAATAAAAAAAAAACTGTAGCGTGGATTATGAAGCTCATTCAGAAAAGCAGCGATTAAATTCAGTGGATCAGTTACCAAAACAAAACTAGAACATTGGTCGCATAGCGTTACAGAAAAGATTGATAGTTAACAAGAAATGGGTCTGGCACATTAGTTTGGCAGAGCACATATTTTGTATACAGGTTGTTCAAGCCCATATAAAAGATAGGATTTTAAATTTTGATTCTCAAGGCTCCAAATATCTTATTTCGTAATTTTGCCTTATGCTTGACTAAGTTATAATTGGTAATTATCTCAAACAGGATAGTCAGTGGTTACAACGCTTTTTAAAGGTTGATCGATTGTGGTCTTGTTCACCATTGATATTATTTCGAGATGTTTTTTTCTCAATAATATAAATTATTTAATAATAAAAAAAAAAGAATCCAACTCTCAATATGAATTACCAACGCGGCCACAAGGTGCTGACCGTGTTCGATAATTAAAACATTTCATTTACTAGAAAAAAAAATCTATATATTCAGAAATCCAAAAAATACTTTGATAATTGGTGAAAGCGCTCGGATCTAAAGAACATTTGGGCACCACTTATATAAGCGCTATATCCAAAAAAAATCTCTTGTACGAATGCGGGAAAAATATAAAAACTTTCATCGCAATGTTTTGTCAATCATCTTCAGTGTAACCTGCATAAAAGGGGGATTGCTGCTCAAAAACGCAATCATTATTATATATAAATATATATGATACACAGTCGGACAAATGCCTTCACCTTTTATTATTACAACCTTTCGACTGTTGTGTCGTCAGGTATTCTTCAGGAAACTTTCGACTCTGATAATCTTCAGTGACTGTAAATAATTTAAAAACGATTACACCTCACCTGAAAAATTCAGATAGGACTACATCATGGTCAGAGTTGAATTAGACCAGGAAACAGTACTATTAAAAAGTTCTCAATACACATAAAAATCAAATCAAATAAAAATAAAAATTTAACATGCAGAGCTTTTAAATTAAAAAAAAAATTAGATCAGCCGATCACACCATCTTGATTTCAAACTTTCGGTGGCTTCAGGCGATTCAGGTTAAATAATTTCTTAAAGCTTTATTATTTAAAAATAAATAAACGCACAAAGCGAAGCGTAATAGAAATGGAGAAAAACAAGAGTATTGAACTTGTATCGGAGCGGGGTATATGAAATGTACATTCGGATCGCCTGAAGATACGGAAATGTTGAAACTAAGGTAGCATGGTCAGCTGTACACCAAATTTTGAGATATATAAGAAATATAGTTTTAGGGTGTGCTACATTTAAAGTGCTCAATATCTGAGATAAAGCGTATGTAAATATAAATATAAAAGTGGACATTTTATTTTAATTAATTAAAAACTGCCCCCCGCCAAAATAACGGAATAGACTACTGTAAACAACCTAAACATAGGACGAATAAATAGCTTTGATCATCTTCCCAGACCAAAACAAAATGTTAAATAAGCGACCTAAGCAAGCCCCCCCCACCGCAATTCTTTTTCTAGTTTAATAAAATATCAAAAACCGAAAAGAATAAATACAAAATAACAATGACAAACAAGAATAAATTAACCCAAACAAATAAATAAACCACTCCCGCAAAAATAGTCAGAATAGATTACATACAAGGCACCACTGACCCATATATATATATAAATAGTCGAGGAAAATCCAACATTCGCAGCCTGACGATTGCGTCGTCATGGAACAGCCTGTCTCCTCTGAGTGTTTACTTCAATGTTCACTTTGAGATATATATATATATATTATACAGCAAAAAATCCAAATTTAACTCATATGTGTGTATAGTCTTTCAAACTAGCACTACTATGTACCAGCTATCCTCAGCCCAAGAGTGTCTGAAAATGTTTTTTTTGTTTTGTTTTTGTTTTTTTTGCTTTTTTTTTTATTTGGTTTAGATAGCGTTGATGAAAGCGTATGGGGCCATTTAAGGGGACACCTCAGTTTAGATAAGGAGTCTGGGTTGATGACCGGGAGATGGGTCGGTGTTGCGGGTTCATTTATGACCAAGGCCTTTAGTTGTATGTAAATTAATTTAGGTTCTTGCTAGTGGATTATATTATTAGATGGTGGAGGATTTAACACACTCATATATATATATATATATATATATATATATATATATATATATATATTGTACACACACACACACACATACATATATATGAACTCCATCCCTTTCCACGATTAAGTTTCGATTATAATATTAACAATGCCGAGCTGTACCCGAAATTCTTTAAGGGGAAGATATTAAAGTAGAATTTTAATCAGTGGGTTATACCAATTGAGAGGCTGTTATTTTTTGTTAGTGAGTGATTGTAAGATCTATATTCTTATATAAGCTTGAAACTGCTTCTGTGCGTACATTTTAATACTAGTTATCGCCTTTGGTTTAATTGTTTGCATTTATCATTGTATTTAATTATTCTAAAGTTTTCCTCTAAACATTGTCTGCATCTATCTCTAAAGCTATTACGGGTATGTGCGAAACCTATAATTTTCCAATCTATCTGCGGGCTTAGACCCTTTTCCTTCAATTCTCAAAATTTATTTGAAAGGACTGCTTAGAATTTTAATTTAGGGTTGGTAAAAGAGTGACTATATTTTTAAGGTATACTGTATTTATGGATAAAAGTCCTCAATATCAAAAATAGAGCGAATGTAAATTTAAAAGCCGACACAGATCAAAGCCAAACTCATATATATATATATATATATATATATATATATATATATATATATATATCAATAGCTGCATCTACTGCAAGGAAAGTTGGTTCATTGTGTCGCGCCATAAAATTCTTCTCGTCATAATACCTATAGACAAAAATATCTTGAGTATTTGTCGATTATTTTTGTGTAAAAATGAAAATATATCTATCAAAAGATGATAGTGTTATTTTCATTTTTGTGTCATTTAAACAATTTATCCCTCGCAACCTGTCTATAGGTATTATGACGAGAAGAATTTTATGGCGCGACACAATGAACCAAAAAATAAAATAAAAATTTATTCAATAAAATCGCCATTGGCTTCAACCAGGGGACAATTTACCCATCACATATCATCTTCTGTCCTGTATTTTTCAGTCTTTTTATTTTTTACGAGATTTTTCTAAAAATCTTACTCTTTTTCAACCTTCTTACACTATCTCCTTCTCGATTTTCATATTCTTCTTCGTCGTCGTCTTTTTTCATACGTTATTTCACCTTATTTTGCTCTTTTTTTTTTTTTTTTTTTTTTTTTTTTTTTTTTTTATGTCAAACATTTTCGTCTGGTTTCACTGACTTTTTATTTCTTTTCTTTTCTTCATTCTTCTTTAAACAATAATTCTTCACATATTTCATTAAACCATCTTCTTTCCTTATTTCTTCAATTATCTCACGCCTCTTTTCTAATATTTTTTTTTCATTTCTTTTCTCTTATTTCTTCATTTTTTTTTTTTTTTTTTTTTTATCGCCTTCATGGCTTCGTTCCTTATTTTATATACATTATC
Organism: Acanthosepion pharaonis; assembly: GCA_903632075.3. Lineage (NCBI taxonomy): Eukaryota > Metazoa > Mollusca > Cephalopoda > Sepiida > Sepiidae > Acanthosepion > Acanthosepion pharaonis. The sequence continues at coordinate 260,988 of CAHIKZ030004736.1, read as the reverse complement.
ACTTTTCTTCTTCTAAAAAAAAAATCACGATTTGCTGATCTTATCCTGATTTTGAGCGCTTGAATTCATTTCAGTACTGACGATCGCATCTGGCCCATATCATTATGGGTGGAGAACTTAACATGCCTGACTGTCCCGATTAGTTGTCATGAACAAATCCAAAAAGGTCAATATTTATTAGTATGAAGCAGGTAATTCCTGAAATCGATACAAGCTGAAGTCAAAAGACATCCTTAAGCTCAAAAAGGGATCAATTACGATATACTAATGTGCACTTTGTTTACTACTGGAACTACTGTTTATTTCTTTTTTACTCACTCTCTCTCTCTATTTATTTCTCTCTCAGACTAACTCACTCTATCTCTCTTTCTCACCTGAATTTCAGATATTCATTTCTTGCAGGTATTACGTGTCTAGCTTAATGGAAGAGGAAGCATGTGGGTAAAATTTTAAATATACGTTTGTCAACAGTGCATAACTAAGAACCGAGTCAAATCTGGAAGTTTAACTCCTCTTGATTTTTTTTATTAAATTTGACATAGCTTGAAACTTCTTAACCATCAAAAATTGGGGAATGGTATTGTCAGTGGTCATGAATTAATTTAATCCTTAGTTTGAGAATACAGCTATTATGTATAAAGATATCGATTATTTATTAAAATATCTTCAATTGATTATAAACGATGAAAACATGTTGCTATCACATTTTTAATGATATACTTTATAAGCATATAAAGGACACAAAAGTACAAAAGTGTACTTGAAAAATACTAAACTCCATTGAAATAGCAAATTTATTAGCGTTTAGAGAGAGAGAGAGAGAGAGAAACGAATTATAAGTAGGGAGTTTTTTTTTTACATAGCATGGTTCCTCCGAGACGTAGGTGACCATGGCTCTCCACAGATCCGTTTTCTTTATTGTTTGTGAATTGCCATACCTTCTTCGGGAAAGATAATGGAGTAGTTTCCCGTTGCTCTCTCTACTGCTTCGGAATTCAGAGCTTTTCTTCTCTTAGACTTATTTTCATCCAAAGCTAGAGAATCCAGTCTACCCTACTATTTAATTCAAGCCTTTCCCAAGCGTATTTGAACGAAAGTGAACACAGCAGACTAACCTGGGACTTGAACTTTGCCCAGCAATCCTATGTTTCCGCATCGATGTACACGACGCTACGTACACATTCGGAATGAGAGAAAGTAAATAAAATGGCATATATCTTATAGCTTAGCTCAAAACAAGGCTGGATGTTGTGGTGGACTTGTTAGGCTGGGTTTTGGGAGCACCGAGTGAATGTTGAAGTCATTACATTTTAATGAACTACGAAACAAACATGCTATTTCTCCATCGAATCATTCAGAGACAATTCAGTAAACTTAACACAAGGCCAGAAATGTCGGACATCCAGTAAGAATTGACTGCATTACATTAATTACTTGTTTATTCTAAAATTAAATGTGTTGTTTTAAATGGTAAAAATGCATAATAAAAATTATTTGGAGAACTTTATACAACTGAAAATATTTAAAGATCACTAAAATCGAGATGACCAGACCTTGGTGTTAGATTCCTCCGCTGATCTAGTTCTTACAGATCAAGGGGAAAGACTGGTTTTTATCATTCAATACCCCAAAACAAAACTTGTAACTTTTCATCACCACCAAGCAAACCCCAAATATTTGCAGTCCTGATAAGCGGTTGTACTCTCGACAAGACTTTTTGCCTCCACTGTCTGTTGAGACTCAAGCTGATTGTAAACCTCAAGCGGGACTCGTATATTCGTAACATCGCTAAGAGTGCTTGGAGAACAGTCGGTTGCTTGTACCGATCCAGAAGGTACCTGACTCGTATCTCAGTACCTGAACTTTCAAAGTTTCTGATCAGACCAAAAATGAAGCATTACTGCCATATCTGATTTGGAGCTGCCCACTGCGCAGTCCTCACTGTCCAGCCATGACAGTTAAAAAGCTATTACACGGCCTTGTGGATGACGTATTACTTCCCAACCTGCAAACCCTTTTTTACTGACGAAACGTTGCTAGACTCTCGCTACTCTATTACTATTTCTATAGCCAATATTCAGACAACATACAATCCTTTGTTCCGCCACGGCGTCAACTAATCCCTGTTCCCCCCCCCGTATGGCAAGGAGGAACTTCCACCCATAACAGTCACATTGTGGAACAGACTCCTGAGAGGGTGCTTCACCGAACACTACAATCTTAACCTTTTAAAGTCTAGTATCAACCGTTATCTATACGACATATCCCCATATGTACCTCTTCCTATTTCCTTTACACCCCTAAACAATCTGATTCAGTAACCCTTTACCTTGAATGAGTCTTGGGTCTTATCAGAGTTCGACTCCTAGTTTTCGTAAAGAATTACGTCAGGACTATTGAGCATTTCATTGTTATACGTTCAATTATATAATTCTATGTATATCAATAGGTGTCATTAATATTATGTTATTCTATTTAGAATAGAAAACATGTTAATTAGATGCCAGTTTCCAAAATTGCAGTGAAAATACCTTCTCTTATAAAAATGTTCCTTGAGCCTTGTTTTGATATTCAAGACGCTGGGTATATTTAATTATAAGTACAAGATAATATTAAGAAAAATCAAGGTCAACGGTTTTGGTACCCAGATCAGGGTTTCAATTAATCAATTTGAAGGTGAATTCCAGAAATATGTCGGTTGTTGTCGTGAAATCATATGACGATGGACGTATTAAATTCTTTGAAGCGGATTGCTTTGAGGGCAACAAAATACGCACACTTAACCAGTCACCTGCAAAACCCACTCATCATCCATGGACCTGTAACACATATCGAACAAAGATAGGTATGACTCGATAAAAACAAGCAACTTGTAAATTTTTAGAAATAGGAAAATGAGAGCGAGAAGAGATGGAAGGAATGTGACATGTTGACTTTGTCCGATTTCGTTTTCTTGATCGTGACAAAATGAAAAGCGGTGACATATTTTTCTGTTTAATACTTAAAACAGTGAAAAAACTAGATTTAAAAAAAAAAAAGTATTACAGCTTTGAGTATATTCTTTTTGGTCGGCTTCGTAATCTGTGTAAGATTTCTTTTCGCACTGAAATAAGTGTTTAATCGTCGGTAATAGCCAGCATTTCGAAGCTGATTTTTCAAGGCAGACAACCTTCTTCATTTTAAAGAACACCGAAATATCCGTTGCGCCGTTTGTTTTACTACATATCAACCTTTTGGATTATCCTTTTATTAGATGCCGAATTAAGTCGTTTTGGTTTGACAGAAACATGTTTGGGTTGCATGAATGTCAAAAAGTTAGTGGTTTAGTTTGCACGAGAGTCAATAAGGTGGACCAATGTTTGTTTGTTTCGTACAAGAATAAAAAAGATAGGCAAATGTTCTTTTTGTACGACAATCAAAAATGTAATCAAAGGTTTGTCTTGTACAAGATTCAAAAAGATAGGCAAATTTTTGTTTTGTTTTGTTAATTTTTGTGGGGGGGGGTGTACGACGATCAAAAATGTAGTAAAAGGTTTTTGAACGAGAGTCAAAAAGGTTTGCTTGAAAGGTAAATATTTATACATAGATTTGGTTTGTACGGGAGACAAAATGTATACACACGTACAGTAAACAGGTGGCCCCACTCTTGGGAGTGTTTACCCCTCTGTACGGAGATAAAATTTGGCGTACTATTGGCTCTAACCGACAGGGCGACTAATGCGTTTTAATGGTTATATATGCAAGTGTTTATGAAGGTGGATGCTGGCTATGTTAGTCAAAGATAAAGTGAATAATTGTTTCAAATAAAGAATTTCTACAGATGAAAAACTTCCTAAAAAAAAAAATTAAATTATTTCCGCAGTACCATTACAATTTACCTCCGGACATCAAATGACTTATTCAGCAAAAGGGGAAAAAACACTCACTAAAATGCTCAAACATAGTGCAAAGTAATTTAATAAAATATTCGTTCGTATGTTCATGTTTGATAAGTTTTTTGTTTTTTTTTTTTACGGTTATTGTAAGAATTTTTTAGATAATAATTTGGTGATACAAGTTTTACTAATTAACCGATAGCTGGGGGAGAATAGGTGGAATCATACCTAATCGGAATTTAATAAACAAGCAAAAAATTATAATGGGGATATAATGTAGGGATCAAATCAACACATTCTATATAAACTGATCCCTCACCCTTTGGTCACTGTAGTTTCTATACACTTATATTCCAGAGAATGTTAATAAATCTAAAAGACATGCCTGTATCGCTAATCAGTATTTCATTGATTGAGTGATTCGCTTTCTACGGCCTATTGCTGGTTATTTAAGGCCATGAATTATTTCATAGATTGTAAGATTTTTTTTGTGATAAGAATAGTTTAGTAATACAAGACATACTAATTAACCCATAACTGGAGAGAGAAGAGGTGGATTTATACCTTTTCCAAGGGTATTTGCGCGTAAGTGAATATAACGAACCCAATTGGAATTGAAACACTGCTCTTCGATTGACAATTCCGAGCTATTATCCATTATCTCCAGCCGCACACCCAAACCTACTGACCAGTTTGCTTAACTTCGGTGAAGTGGTGTTTCAACGTCATGTGTCCGCAAGTCTGTTCAATCCGCACACTATAATGCCTCATTATAGGAGCTTTCTTATCTTACTCAGAGATTTTATGCAACATTAGAGGGAATACCGTGGTTTATCTAGTAAAGACATTTATTTGTTAGGCAACCAAAATCTGTGTGTGGCTAATATCGTATAACCTGCCGTAAACATCTGGTACGGATATAAAAGCAGATTTTTGATCTCGTAAAATCAACAATTTCTCTAAAAAATCGAGCCTTGTCATTGATTTTGTATCGTTTTTTTTTTCCAAAAATTCGACTGGTTCTTGGATCTTTTGCTGATAGTTTCGGCCTTTTGATTTCTTTTGGGCAGATTTGCTGTACAGGTCAAATGTCAGGCACGATGAGAATCTAACAGATGTGGAAATACTAGATTCTTGCACGAAAAAGGTTAGTATAGACTTTCTTCTCTCTTGGTTGCTATCTCTCTCTCTCTCTCTCTCTCTTGGTTGCTATCTCTCTCTCTCTCTCTCTCTCTTGGTTGCTATCTCTCTCTCTCTCTCTTAACTGTGCATTATACATTGTCTTGAATCTGTCATTTTCCTTTACGCATTTATATTTCACTTTTTCTGTCCACTTCATTCTTATTCATCCAGCGCCCATATTTTAAGTAGATCTTTTTACTTTTTTCTTCAGCTCTTTCGTTCGTTCTGCTTTCTTCCTTCGCTCATTGCGTGCTTTCCTCCATGCTTTTTGCTTCTGTCATTGTTTGTTTCTTTTTTTCTTTCTTTCTACTACTCCTTGGTTTCCTTCATACCTTCCTTATTGCTTTTTTTCTTTCGTTTTTTCTTTCTTCTTTTCCTTCTTCATTTTTGTTTGCATTTTTTCCCTTGTTTTTCTTTCTTTTTGCTTATATTCTTCTTTCATTGTTTGCTTTCCTTCTTGCTTTTTTTGCGTTCTTGCTTGCTTTCTTTCTTATCTTTCTTTCTTGCTTGCTATTCATTTTTTTTCTTCGTTATTTGGTTTCCTTTACTTTCCTTTATTTCTTTATTTTTTCTCTTACTACTTGCTTTATTTCCTGTTTTTTTATTTTGATTTTTCTTCCTTTTTTCGTAAGTTTTGTTCGCTTTTTTCTTTCGTTACTTGCTTTCATTCTAGCTTTTTTCTTTCTTACTTTCTTTGCTTATTTTCCTTTATGCTTTCATTATTTCTTTCCTTTCTGATCGCATGCTTTCCTTCTTGCTTCTTTCTTCCGCTCTTTCTTTTCTTTTGTTTGCTTGTTGCTTCATTTCATTGTTTGTAATATTTGTCTTTTTATCATTCCTTCTGTCCTGTTCCCTGTTCCTCCATCAGTTCACACAAGTTGGTCAGGTAGGTGGTCGGCTGCCTCTTTCTGTTCCTTTTTGCCTTCGATGTGTTTCTATGAATGGCAAGTTTTCCACTCTCTTGCCTCATTATGCATCTCTTTCTGATTCCTAGTATAAGTGTCATTTTTGTTTTTAACACCTAACATTAATAAACTAATAATAGAACCATTTTTCTTGACCATTTGGCAGACGTTAATAGCTACAAATTTACTACTTCAAAAATCTCTTGTCTTTTTAATTACAAAAGATAAAGCAAATGCCCTCAAATATGGAATCGCCTTTATAAAATTATGATTGACCGAGAAAAAAAATTTCTTTGTTGTACACTTTACTTTATAAAGAATCTAGCATATAAAAAAAATCTCTTTATCTTTCTACCTCTATTTTTTTCTCTATTTCCCTTAGTCTTTCTCTGCAGACTTCCTTTCTTTCTCTCCCGCTCTCTTTCAGTTAATCTGTCACTTTATGTGCGATTGTATATTTTAGTTTCTTTTGATCCGTGTATGTGTGTATAAGAAAGGAAAAGACGCAAAGGGAGAGAGAGGGAGTGAGTGAAGGGGGAGGAAAATGTCCTTTTCAAAACTCGAGCATAGAGAGAAATGAACGCGAGATTTTGGTCGCTTCATTTTATTCTGTGTAGATACGGCCAGACACGGTTAATCATTAAATGATCCATTCAGCAATGTTTTCCCCATTTTTACACCATCAAGTTGCTTAGAGGGGTAATAATGAAGTGTGATGACCGATATTTAATGATAATTAAATATCCATCAGTTGCCGAACTGTGAATATATATATATATATATATATATATATATATATATATATATATATATATATATATGTGTGTGTGTGTATTACGAAAAACTTGGTAATCCGTCTGGGTAGTCCAAAGGAGGATGAAATCCTGAGAGCTCAATGTAAAGAACAGAGCTAATAATTTAAAGAAAAACAGACTTCCAAAAGTGATGTCTGTAATGAAGAGACCTTTTTAGAAAGTTGAATATTAAGGTTTTATTCAACATAAAAAAAGCATACATAGTTACCAGTTACATAGTTAGAAGATATGGACGAACGGACGCCGGAGAGGAAGAAAGAGGCGTCCTACCGTTATTTATAAACATAAGATCACGTGACGTGAACCAACGCGAGACCACACAACAGTTCGTATGCAGATAAGTAGAAGGTATTAAATGAATGAAAAGAATAAGTATATAACAACACTCTCCGCTACATTTTATTGATACTTCGGGTTACGGATGATCTTTCGTCCTCGTCTTGATGATTCGAGAAGAAATCCCAGAGCATCCTTCTCTAAGTGCTACCGCTGCTGCTGTTCTAAATCCCGAGACTTCGTTTCGCCAACGGAAGTGGAGGATTCACCATTTGTTGTGGTTTCTTGTTGGTCAGTAGACATTTCCGGTTCATTGTTATTTGATGGAGTAGAACTCGATGACACACAGTGATCGGTGAAGACAGGAGAATCCGAATCTACAAACGATGGGACAGTAACAGGTGTGGGAGCAAGGTCTTCTGTTGAGACCGTTGACTGATGGCCGTCAGGGAAACGAATTCTCGCAAAATTAGGAGTTGCTGATATTTCCACCGGTTCCACTAGTGGGTCAGACTTGTGTTGACGGACAAACTTTCTTAGCAGCGCCGGACCTCCTTGCAACCATTCAGGTAGGGTGTATCCGGTACCCGACCTTCTCGGAAAATTGAACAATCTTTCATGTGGTGTTGTGTTAGTTGCTGTGCAAAGGAGAGATTGAATTGAGTGCAGAGCAATGTCGAGTACAGCTTGCCAATGATGTTCATCCAGTTGCCTTGTCTTGAATGCAAGTTTGATCGTTTTCCATATTGTTCCGTTTGCCCTCTCTCATTGTCCGTTGTTGATTGGATGGTATGGTGTTGAGTGGGTAATTACAACGCCATGTTGCCAGAGAAACTCTTTCAGTTCAGATGATACGAACTGGCTCCCTCGGTCACTATGGATTGAATCTGGGCAGCCAAAGAAGGTAAAGAGATTTTGGAGACATTTTATTACAGTTCCTGTTGAGATGTCTTGGCATGGAGAGACGAAAGGATAGCGCGAGTATTCATCTATGATCACGAGTAGATATTTAAAACTATTTGTTGATGGTTTGGGGCCCATGAAATCAATAGCAAGGTGTTCAAAAGGGGATCGAGAATGGATTAAGCGACCAGGGGGAGGTCTGAAAAACCTTGGTTTTAGTTCAGCACATATTTGGCATTCAGCTATGTTTAACATCTTCCATAGAGAAAGGGAGATTCTTTTGTTTAACAAAATGATACAGTCTCGCTACTCCTGGATGACAGTGCTGCGTGAAAATCTTTTAGTGATAATGAACACGAAGCAGAGAAAGCGGGGAAAGAGTATCTGCAGAGCTATTAAGTGAACCTGGTCGGTATACAATATCATAAGAGTAGTTAGAAAGTTCAAGTCTCCATCAAAGTAGCTTATCGTTTTTAATACGGTTTGGTGCCCGTGTGTTGAACATTATGAGGCGGCCTGTAAAATATCGGCCGAGTAAAAGATCACGCCATTTACGAACAGATTCTACAATGGCTGCTGATTCACGCTACACTGCTCAGATTGCGTAAGAGTTCTAGAAAAATATGCTACTGGGCGTCCATTCTGAGAGAGGTAGTCTGCCAATGCCGTCGCAGATGCATCCGTTTCTATTGTAAATGGAATTTCGTCCTCAATGGCCGCAACCGAAGCCTTGCAAATTTCATCTTTTATTGCCTGAAATTGACTCTTGAGTTCTTGGGAAATAAAAAATGAGGAGATATTTAGCAAAGGCGAAATGCGGTCAGAGAAGTTCTCCACCCATGGTGAGTAGTATGAGAAGAGCCCCAGAGCTCGTTTGAGTGACTTACCACAATTCGGAGTCAGTAGTTCTTTGAGTGGTGTAAGTCTGTCTGGTCAGGACTGATTGTTCCATTCTCCAACAGGAGCCCTAGAAAACTTAAGTATGGTGATGCCATACTCACATTTATCAGGGTTCAGTTGCAAATTGAGACGATCAGCAACTTCTTTGAATGCCTTCATATTTTCATTCAATTCTTTATTTGTCTTTCCCCCGATGACAGTCATCAATATAGGCGAAGGTGCCTTTAAGATCGTGTTCTCGGATTATATTATGCATGATACGTTAGAATACAGCTACAGAGTTTGTTAATCCAAAGGGTAACAGAGAAAATTCGTACAGGCCTCCGTCAGCTTCGAAGGCTGTATAAATTCTTTCCTCTTCACGGATAGGGCATTGGTGATATGCAGACTTCAAATCTAACTTATTGAAAATCTTATATTGAGATAGACGGCGTATAATGTTTGAAATTTTTGGAAGAGGGAATGCATCGAGAAAAGTATAGCGATTGATAGTGGCAGAATAATCAATGACCATGCAACGCTTATGCCTTTCATTATGAGTCACCAAGACTTAGGCTCGCTATGGGGAATTAGAGTTAATTATTATATCTTCTTTTAAGAGCTTCTGTACTTCGTTCCGAATAAATTCGCGATCAGATGCAGAGTAATTCCTGCTCTTTGTTGCAATTGGCTTACAGTCATCTGATAAATTGGCAAAAAGAGCAGGTGGCTCTATTTTCATCTGAGCGGTGTTACGGTCCTTTGTAAAGGAGGTATATCTCCGTTAAAAAGGAATTCCACACGGTTGTTTAGTTGCATGAATTCTTGTCCAAGTATGACAGGAGTACATAAGTTGGGCAGAACAGACAGATGCATATCAGGGTATGTTTGTCCATTAATTGCGATAGATGCAATACAGTGACCTTGGGTTTTGCTCGTGAGATTAGAGGAAGCCATTCTTACTGTGTCACTGGAAGATAGTATAGGAAGGTCAAGTGATTTCACGACGTTCAACTTTATGAAATTATGAGTGCTTCCGCTGTCTACCATGGCTTTTAGACGAGTGTTGTTAATAGTTACAACTACTATGGAGCATTGTGTGCGGGGTGTGCATTGGGATGAAGCTGTGAGAGCAATAAAAGCAGTGCTGGTTTTTATATTAGGTGATGTCTCTTCTTTTAGACCGGCAGACTTTGGAGAAGTGGCCTCTTTTTCCACAAAAGGCAGTTAGGTCATTTGTATCGAGAATGATTCTCACGCCCGCAGAATTGACATTTGGCGTAGCGAACTGATTGGTTAGTTCTGGTAGCATTAGCACATTCCTTAGTTAATTCATCTGTAGAATTATTACTGTATTCTTCTGGATAAATTGATGCTTTTGCCACAACTGACGAAGAGGCATAAGCTGCTGCATTGTGTTGGGCCATTTCGATACTTCTCTCGGTTGCTACCGCATTATCCAAATTAATTTCACAGCTTTCTAGTAGTCTCTGCCGTATTACTGGGGGAGTGAGGCCTGTGATAAAAGCATCCCTTATTGCTTGTTCGGCATGCTGAGAAGCAGTGACGTCTTCAAATTTGCAATCCTTAGATTTTTTAAAGTTAGAATGAATTGATCAATAGATTCACCTGGCTGTTGTTTTCTAGTGGCGAGCAGATGACGAGCAAATACAGAATTAACTGGTTTGACATAAGTAGATTGAAGAATACTAATGGCGTTCTCGAATGTCGTTCAGTTTGATACCAGGGAATAGACTCTAGGTGATATATAATGCTGAGCTTGTTAGGAGGGTTGTCAGGGTGAGCTACTTTCAGAGCGTCGATGCAATTGACAAGGATACGGTACCAGTGATTCCATTCATCAGCGGTCGTCTCCGACGATCCCTCAAATCGATCAGGTCTCAGAATGGCACCCATTTTTTTTTTTTTTTTTTTTTGTTATGAAAAGAGACCTTTTTAGAAAGTTATTAATGCATAAAAAAGCATACATAGTTACCATTTACATAGTTAGAAGACATGGACGAACGGACGCCATAGAGAAAGAAAGAGGCGTCCCACCGTTATGTATAAACACAAGATCACGTGACGTGAACTAACGCGAGATCACACAACACTTCGTATGCAGATAAGTAGAAGTTATTAAATGAATGAATACAAAAGAATTATAAGTATATCACAACAATGTCTGATTATCTAGCGTCCTTTAAAAGGTCTCTGGTGAAATAAACTATTACAATGAAGCTTTAGAGTAGTCTGTTTTTCTTTATATATATATATAATTCTTGCATTTTCGTTGATAAAATCCCACATCGGACTAAACGCGTCGTTTCGTCCTTTGCGGGACTTTATCAAGGCAAATGCAAAGATTTTATTTTGTAACAAGTATTTATATACAAACGTCAGGCAAGGTATGGGAGTCATGAAGTGATACAATTCAATGTCTAATTAACAGAAGTGATTAAGTGATAGTTTAGATTTTTTTGTGTGGAAATTAGTATATCAAAAATGTTGAAAGACCAATAACATTTTTACTTTTGTAGATAAATACTTGTTAAAATCCTAGCATATGCCTTGATAATGTCCCACGAGAGACGAAACGCATCTGCTAAGATAAGTTTTCCTTTTGTCTTTATTTATATTGTCCTTTTACAGATATACTCCATCTGACATTTGTATACACACACACTTTATATATATATATATATATATATATATATATATATATATATATATATATATATATATATATATAAAGCGATACCCAAGGTTTAAATGATTTTATTAAATGAAAAATCTTTCATGAAGCTTTCATTTTAGTTTTACTTTCAAGCTAATATATTAAATTTAATACTTCCAATAAGCGAACTACTTTGTTTTATTTCGAATTGAAATTGATTGGATTAATTTTTTATCTCTAAAGAATGGCTGATTTTAGACATTTTTACAATTCTCTCAGCAGAATGTAATTCTCTTTATTAAAAAATCTTTCCAAAATAAAATGTACTTTTCTGAAACTTTATTTGAGGACGATTTGATTATTTAAAATATAATCAATTTAATTTGAAACAAATATTTCTTTTAGTTTAAAATTTCGCTGAAAATGATTTTTTTACACGGAGGTTGGTGTATTGAGAGTTTTATTGACAGCCTGATGTTTGAGAAAATTTTCTCTGTGGGACATATACGTAAGAATTACTTGAGGAATATAACGTCAGCGTCTTTTATATATAATTTTTTAACTACCGAATTTTTTTAAATTTAGGGAAATAGTCTAAGTAATCTAATGTTTTATTGAATTTTAGGTACTCATGGCTTTAAATTTACTATAAATTTACGACGCTCTTATTTTCTGATAGTATCGTGCATGGATGCCCATATTTACAAAAATCGGTACGTTTATGCGCCCACATAAAATTCAAAATTCTTTTAAAAATACTGGGGTCGCTGAATTGTAATAGGCGCTTCCATTTATGATTAGTAAATATAAATTTTAATTCATAACAATATAACCTTACCGGGACAGATTAATACAGAATTATAAAAGATTTAAAACTTCTAATTAAAATTTTAAAAAATGAATGTTCATCGAAAAAATGTTTTTCTTGAGCTAATAGTATCCATAATATATCTTGTTTATAAAAACAATTAAAGGCTTCTCTAATTAATGTATTCTTTTTATTGCATTTTTCATTTTAATATTCCCATCAGATAGATAGATGTAAACCAACTGATAAAGAAAGAACTTCATTCATTCATTGTTTGTTGTTCCAGTTTTTAAGAACTCTTGTGAACTATCCGACACACCCAACTATCGACCTATTAGCAGACCCTCTTTTTTTGGAAACTCCGAGAGGCCCTAATCTATGCTGAATTGGTTCATCATGTCTTATCGCAGGGCCTTTTCTCACACAAGAAATAAAACTTTCGTTTCTCCAGGTCAACTGCTGATGTACCTACGCTGATTTTAATTTTCAATTATATCAGCTCTCAACTTGGTATCTACGCTGACGACACTACCATTTAATCCTGCCTCGATAGTAAGGCTGGTCAGTCAGACATGGTCAAAATGGCAGCTGATGTACAAAACGACCCCAAGACCGTCGTTAACTGGGGAAAAAGATGGCTTGACAATTTTAAGCCTCCAAAATTAAAATTCTCTCCATTAATCATCTGAGTTACCTCTCCCTGCCTTCAATCAGCACGGCTGATGCTAACCTCCAGGAAAGTGACTAACATTCTCAGATGACATAAAGTGTAAAGACTATATCGAATCTATTGTCAGGTCAGCTGCTAAGAAAGTCGGTTCATTGTCGTACAAGACAATTTTTCTCTCCAGAATCTATCTTATATATCTATAAGTCTACCATGCTTAGAATATTGCTGCCTTATATGATCCGGTGACACTGAATATACCCTCAGCTCCTTGATAAGATCCAAAGAAGAATCGGCAATATTATTGGGCCTGATCTGGCGGCTCGATTTCAGAAACCTGCCCACCACTGTAAGGTTGCCTTTCAGTGGCTTTTTTATAAATACTTTCATGGAAATTGTTCGCATGATCTCTTCGCTATGGTACCTAGACAGTATGAATTTAAACGCAACACTAGACTGGCGGTGCGATTTCATCAATTTACAGTTTAGGTGGCTAGATGTAGCCGTAATTACTATGTTAAGTTTCTTTTCTTGCTTGTGGAACTCCCTCCTGTCTCCATGCTTTCAAGCCAACTTTAATCTACAAAAATTTAAATAAATATCAGTTGCTTTCTACTGCCCTCCTGATTGCTCTTTTCTCTTTCTACTCGCTACTGTTTCTGTTCCTAATTCCTCCAATCCCTTTAACCCCTTGCGTCTTAGTGACTGTATAGCCTTGCTTGGGGTGATACCGATTTAAAAAAAAAAAAAGATATATAAAGTGAGTGAAACAGATAAATGGACAATAAGATAGATAGATAGATAAGTAGGTAGGCAGGTAGATTAAAAAAACAGCTGACATGAAAAAAAAAAAAACACCAAGAGCGTAAGAAAAAACATCTAAAAATAGTAACCGGCTTCAAGCCGCAAATTCACTCTCCTTTCATTATCATTGTGTCTATGCACGCACCGCCCAGGATTTGTATTTACTGTCTACTTGGTGGCCTAAAAAAAATAAAATAAATAAGGGGGACGAGTAGGTTGCATTGATTGGGGCGAGGGCCTTTTAATCGCTATACTCAAGGTTAATCTGAAAATTCGACCTCACTAATATTCGCACCTGCCCCCTAGGGCTCGAGTATGGATGATCATTCGGTTTCAGCGAGGTAAGCGTAAGATCAAGTGATGACTAAAATAAAACTCTGACTTGATACATGCGCTAAATTGTCAAGTTTCTTAATTTTACATTCTTGAATGCTTTATCCTTTCAGCTCTCCGTGGATTCCTTTTCTTTATCTCTGAATTGTCATTAATCCTTTGGGAAAAGATGGTGGCGTAGTTAGCCTTCTCCACGGTTTGCAATTCAGTTTTCCTTCTTTTAGACTGGTTGCCATCCAGTGTTAAAGAGCCCCATTTATCCTGCTATTTAACACATTCTTGAAGGCCTTGCTCCTTCAGGATGTAGGCAATTATGTATCTTTTCTTATATCCTGCGAATTACCATCTCTTTATGGGGAAAAGATTAGTGGTTTCCCGCTGCCTACTCTACGGCTTGGAATTCCAATATTACCTTCTTTTAGATTGGTTACCATTCAAAGCTGGATAAACTAGTCTACACTGATATTTAACCTGTAATTGGGGAGAAGAGAAGTTCCCCAGATAAATCAATGGTAAATTGAACGCAACTGACTAGGTTGAAATTGGAATTCTGCTTGCTGATTCTACTTTCATCATATCCTCTTAATTAGACTATGTAGTTAGATATTTACGCCCATTTTAAGACAAGGGTGTGTCTTCAACCTTTACAGTGAATCAATTCTGAGAGAATTATAAGTCCTACTAAGATTCATTACCGGTGGCCACAATCTTAATATAAGACATGCAGATTATATAGTGTTGAGAGCAGACACAGGAAATAAACTACAGGTACTCCTCTAGAAGGTAGCAAAGGAAAGTGAGAGAAAGGACTAAAAGATACAACGAATGGTTTTTAACAAAAATAACAACTCAAGATTTGAACTACGAACTGGCGAGATCAAAATCAAACAAGTACAAAAATTTAAATATCTGGAGTTAAGTTTTAACAGAGGACGGAAACCAGTAAGCGCATTGGGATAGCGAAAGATGTTAACGTTAAGCAAAATATTAAGAAACTGGAAAATTTTGTTAGAAACAAAGACTACTGAACTGTTACGTAATATCGGTTCTATATGGCAGTGAATGTTGGACAATCTCATCACAGATGAAGAAACGATTTGAATCAACAGATGTGGTTCTACAGAATAATGCTGAGAATACCATGGACTGAACTTGTGGGCAATGACGAAGTTTTAGATAAAATTGAAGCAAAAAGGACTCTTATAGCTAGAATCATATAACTCATTAAGGTTGTAGAGATACCAAATGTACTACGGAACACGAACATCACCAGGCTTCTTTCCATCTAGATTTTCCTTCCACTAGACAGGTTACCAACCAAGGCTATAGGTCCTATAGATAAGAGTAGAAGAGATGTATTCATACGTTTTCCAGCGGTATTTGTGTGTAATTGAAGGTAACGAACTCGATTAGAATTCGAACTCTGCTCTCCGATTTCTCATTCCGAACAGCTGTCCATTGCACCCAATGCATAAATATACATCCAATACATAAATATGCATCCAATGCATAAATATGCATAAATTAGATCAATCGTTGCCGTTTGAGATTTAGAATCTTTTATGCGTCAAATATTTTTTCAAGAAGTAGACGGCCCTGATTATCCACAACGTCATTTTCTTTATTTAACTTTTGACAGTTCACCACAAATCGTTTTTTCCTAATGCTTCTCTTGCCTTCACGATGTTTTGCGAATATTCAACTCTCCTTCTTTCCTCATTAGATGTTCAGGAAATTTCATGTCTCTTTCTGTTTGTAAATATAAGTTTCCTTGTTATACATATTTTCTTTAAGATTTCCTTGATGCTCATACATATGTCCACGGTATTCGAATCTATTTTTCATATATAAGGATATTGTCTAGCAAACATTGCCATAAAGAAAATCATAGCATTCCAACACTCTTTTCTTTGTTTCTAACGATATTTTCCTACTTCTTTAAACTTTGCTTAGTTTCTGTTTGGTATCTTTCACTATTTCTGTGCGCCTTCGGATTTCTGTGCCACATTTTCCATCATCTCTTTATGCACTACACAGATAAATTCCTGTACCGATTTGACTTAGACAATCCAAGTACGCAGCCCATATCTTAGGGCTATTTTTATTTTTTATTTTTTTGACGACTGTGCATTCTGCTTTCTTATAATTAGTTGTTAGACCTTTCTTCTTGCGTTCCATTACTATCTTGTCTAAGAGTCCTTTGTTACTACTAACGATGATGGTAATAAGTGCATAATAAAATACAATTTTCTTAAACTAATTGTAAGAACTAAAACTAAATTTTCCATACGTAAAAAGAAAGTTGCTTATTCACTTCTTGCATCCATCAAATTAACGTAGGCTAAATCGAGGCTATGAAACTTTCTTCGAATGTTCGATCTTCTTCTTACGAAGAGGTGAAGTATTCTCATTAACCCCCCCCCCAGTAAGTTGGGCGTTTATATAACTACCTTCTAAAATGAAACTTACTTTGGTATTCCTTAGGAGTAACTCTATACATAATTATTTTTCGAAGCTCGATTTCTTCAGTTGCGTCAACTCTCAGGGCATCTAGATCTTTTGACTTTCTGAAGTGACACCAACTACAAAACTAACTTTGGAGTAACTCTATACATACTTGGAGTGACCACAGATCAACTCTTATTAGACCAAATTTTTGATAAACATTAAATTTGAGTCTTACCTCTAGTATTCTATAATGTGAATTAGATACTACAAAATTACATAATGAGTGAGCAGAAATATTATTTCAAACGTAGATTTTAAAATTTCTGCTCACCCATTGTAATTTATGCAGTTTAAAAACAAAATTAACAATTTTGATTTTTCAAAACTACATTTTGGTGTTTTGCAGAGTGAACCGTTATCACCGACCGACAACCAACTTAGCTGGGCAGATGCATTCATAATTGTCTACAACATCTGTGAGCGGCAAACATTCCACTGGGCTAAACTGTTGGTGGACCATGTACACAAAAGACGTTCTCCAGTCTACGTACCAGTTCTTTTGCTTGGAAACAAAACGGATCTTGAACACCGACGACAAGTAGGTGTCGACGACGGTCACCAGGTGGCACTTGAGTACGGATGTATGTATTACGAAGTGTCAGCGGCTGACAACTACGTCAGCATCAGCGTAGCATTCCAGTCTTTGTTGCGAGAAGCGCGAATTGTGCAACAACACCGCAGTGCACTCCTGAAAAGACGAAAGAGTTCATTAATGTCTGTATCACGAAGGCTCGGAGCCATGTTTGGAAAATCAGGCCACAATAAGGATGGCGGAGATACAGAACGGGTTCGTCGATCGTCTTGTGATAGTATTATTTTCAAACCCTAACTGTTTATGTATTTTTGCTAAAAATCGAATAAATCAGTAACAATTGCCGTCTCAGGCCAATTTTGTCATCAGAATGATATATATATATGTGTATGTATGTGTAATTGTTCAACAAGCACTGTGGATATATATGCACTTTTTACGCGGGTGCTCATAGGATAGATATATAGGAAGTCAGACGGGCAGACATATATATATATATATATATATATATATATATATATATATATCCAACTTTATCGATACCCATGTGTTAGTAGACGCCCTGTTTTATTTTTGTTATTTTTTAAGCAGTTCGAATGGCATCAACCGGCATGTGCATTCGAGAAACATGGGTATCCAAAAAATAGCATTTGGTGTAGTAGGTAATAATGTCGGATAGAAAAATCCTTAGAAATTTTATATATACACACACACACACACACACACACACACACACACACACGAGGCAAATAAAATGCAAGATGGATTTAGTTGTCATTTATATCACAAACTGATCAGAAACTCCATGACAACTTGGAAAACATGATGCAAACTTTTCCCTGGTTTTGTTTTTACGAGATCAAACAAAAATTGAAAACCGTGTTAATCAGATTTGCATTATGGACAAAATGCTTCTCTTTCAGTCTTGTATGACATTCTCGTTATTGGCGAGAACTAGAAACGACAAAACAGAACTTTTGCTACAGATGTCTGAAAATATATGTATATATATAAACTAGAGGTGACGTGAATAAAAATAAAGCTTTGTAGGATCTTTCTGTGAAAAGTTATCCTAAATAAGTTGGTAAGTTTCAATTAATGACAGATGGAAAGAGAAATAGACATTAATTATGAGCGATAAACTCTGATCTTATAATCGATGGTGATTGAATCGATTTTTAAAGATAAATCGTTACATGTAATGCAGTTGTCGGATATTTTGCTAAACAATGTTTCCAATCCCAGAATTAGAAAGCAAAACAAAAAATCTAGAAAAATGAGATAATTAGAAGAAAGACACGAGACGAGACGAGGAAAAGAAAGAAACATAACGAAAATATAGAAATAGCTAAGAGAGAAAACTAATAAGAAAGAAAGGCGTCGTAGATATAAAAGATAAGAAAAGCTAATGATTGAGAGAAAGGGAAAGTATTCCTAAATTTTTTTCTGGACTGAAATCAAAACTATTTTGTTAGACAAAAAAAAAAGATTGCACTTGATGACACGACTGATTGATGGTTGGCAACTCTTCTGCTTTGGACGTTTCCGATTTTTTGGATATTTTCCCAGAAATACAAAGGAAAAATTGTGCTGTTCTTTTGTTCAGTTCGTAAGAATATTTTTAAATAAAAAAAATATATGAATAAATATGACTGCGTTCAAGACAGTCAAAAAAAAAGGTTGTAATAAAATTCATAAATACAATGGTAATAAAAAATAAAATACCACATGGAAAACATTTGCTGCTTTTTTATTTAAAAGAAAAATGAATAAAAAAAAACTAAAAGAATCCGCTTGGTACTATATTTCTTCCTTTTTTTTTACTAATGTTCACTCAATAAATGGCCTAAACGTCACTCAAGATAGAGGGCTACTGAATAAAGTGAGTTCGATGGACATAAGAGAAGAAATTAGGAAGTGAAGATTATGAGGATAAGGAGGAGAGATAACGATTCAATTTTGACTTAACGTCTTCATGTTAAGATTGCAGAGTTCGAAAAAGCATATGCAAGGGAGTCGGTTCCAAAGATTTGAGATTCTTGGGAAGAAACTGTGTAGGGGACGTTCTTCTGACAAATGGAATACGAAGAGAATGAGCATGATTCAACTCTGCGGGGGTCGCATGGCCGGTCTTAGCTGTAAAGGTCTGAACTAGTGAAACTAAAGAATGGAGCGCTCATCTGAACATTTGCCAATGAAACAACGATAGAGTAGTGATAGGCTTGCAACGCTGCGCCTGTGGGGAAAGAGGCTGCAAAATGGAAAATAAGTTACTCCGCTACAAGTCCGGGTAAATGCTATTGAACTCCAACGCTAAGGAAAGGGAGAATTGGGAATCTCCAGTCATGATAAGGCAGTAATAATCCATTTTGGTCTAAACCATGGCAGGAGAAAATCTGGTACTTCCTGGAGCTGTGTACAAGAAACCGAATACTTTACCAACATCCTTAGGAATGGATCTAAAGTGCTTCCGCGTAACACAGTACCTCGTTCATTTTTCAATCTCTATCGTCTTCAAGACGATGGGACAGTAATGCTTGACCTAATATTGTAGAGCATGAATAATATCATTACTTAATTTACCTCGGTTAGCTTTCATATCTGTGTTGACAACAATATTCACCACTCATGAGGGAAGTAGATGTACTTACGATCCATCACTCAGGATGTTGGAAAAATGATCGGTTCCTTGTACGGGTCCGGTAAGTCCCTAACTCCTCTGGATATCGTCTACCTTTACAATAACAAGATCAGGTATGGAGTATTGATACCATATAAGGGCAGGAGCTGCCCAGTCTTCACTTTCCAGAAGCGTCTCCGCGTCCTTGTGGGTGACAAATTATTTTCCACCCTACAACCCTTTTCTTACAGACGAAACGTCGCAAGCGTCTCACTGATCTATCGCTATTCCCATGGGAAATGCTCAGACGAATGACATTCCTTAGTTATACAATTTCTATCTAACCCTTACGTACATTGTAGCAACCTGTATTAACCTGTTCAAGTTTAGGATTAACCGTTATCTTACCTACATATTCCCATAAACTGCGCCTTTTACTCTGTAATCCTCTACCTCGAGTACATCTAGAGCCTTGTACAGGATGGACATCACTGTAAAAAAAAATGAATCATTGAAGAACCCATCCGTGTTCCTTGTACAACAGGACATCAGGCGCACCTCCTTGACCTCTTCTTCACACTCTGCCCTGAAAAATGAAAAGTTTTACCCACCCCCTTAACATACCAAACAATTTACTAGTCAGTTAATGCCAAACCAAAGGCATCCAGCAGATAACGAACAACCAGCCCTGGTCACCTATGAATGTGCTGCAACCATCGCTCCCCGTAACCACTGCTACAATATCTATTGCTTCATTCAGAATTGACCGCAATCACTGAAAGAAAGTACTAGAAAATTCGAAATGTAACTATGCTCAAGCGGGCCAAGCCAAGTTTGAAAACAAACAAATTGGATCCCAGGATTTTTGGAAGATCTCCAACCAAATTCTGAATAGAAGCAAAGTGTCAGTGTGAACTAAGTCAGATAAGGCAAAGTTCTTCGCTTCGATCTTTGCATGTAACTCAACATTAGATGACATAGGCCATCTCCTTTCCGACTTCTCTTCACTCACTTACATAAATGATCTGCTTGAGAACATACCCAGATCATTTGTGAATATCTATGTTGATGATACAATCACAGTAATATTTTCCTTATAGCCCGGGAAATTTCAAGACTTATCCTTGATCCTAAGAGGGCCCCTGGTCAAAACAAAATTCCAATGGCTGCCCCTAAGAAGATTAACTCGGAATTATCCCCGTTCTTAGCGAAATTATTTAACCACTGCCTGAAGAAGAAATCCTTCCCAAGCCTGTGGAAGGTGTCAAATATATACTCAGTTTTCAAGAACGCGGGTGAGCGCTCACCCACTCACTACAGTCTCAGTATAGACTCATCAGTCTCATCGGTTAAATTACCTAATATTTTGAAGCTATAATCAACAAGAAAGTTTTTCATCACCTAAATAGGAAAAATCTCTTGAGGGACAAGCATTACGGGTTTCGATCAGCCCGATCCACTAATGATTTCCTGTCATTACTCGCAGGATCAGTAAGGCACTCATCGACAAATACATCTCAAGAACGATCACATTAGATATTTCATAGTACTTTGACAATGTGTGGCAGAAGGGACTGCTGCATAATATTACAAGTTATAGAATCACTGAAAGACTCTTCTCAGTTGCAAAGTATTTCCTAACGGATAGGTCCCTGAAGGTGGTTGTTAATGCCCATTTCTCGGAGGCCCCAACAATCAATGCAGTCGACCCTGAGGAGTTTCTTCTCGGACAAATTCTCTTTCTAATTTACATAAATGATCTTCCTAAGAATATGCTTAGATCATTTGTGAATATATATGCTGATGATACAACAGTATACGAGTGCACCTCCAAAACTCTAGTTTGGCAAATGATCTCTCCTTTGAACTAGCTCTAACAGCGCAGTGCGTGGGGACTGGCTGGTTACATTCGATGCATCGAACTAGTGACATCCCATCATTGCCAATCGAACTTTAAATTATCATCAATCACAAAGCTATGTGCTTTGAGCACCTATAGGGATTTAAAATAAACCCATACCTTAAGTGGACACATCGCTAAAGATACTGGAAAAAAGGTTGGCTCCTGTACCACTCCACTGGAGTATTGTTGCCATATATGGGCAGCTACCCAGCCTTCACTTTCCAGTCTCGAGAGAATTCAATAGCGTGTCCGCGTCCTTGTGGGTGACAGATTATTTCCTCTTATAACTCCTTTCTCAAAGACAAAATGTCGCAAGCGTCTCATTGTTCTATCGCTATTTTCATGGATAGTATTCCGACGAACTACATTCCTTAGTTCCACCAGTTCTGACCGTCATGGCTAAGGCCGGCCACGGTATGCACATTATAGCGAACTAACCTTATTTCGTTCGTCTACCATTGGTGAGATCTAAGTTCCACTCGAGAATCTCTTTTCCACGAACCGCTGCTTTGTGGAATCGACAAAGTTGATATGTAGGTATTAAGCTAACGACATGATGATAATACCCCAACAATAAATTGGAAGTAATCATTCAACAACTTTATATTCATATTGGTAATAAGACAACAGTTAAGTAATTATGGTTGAAATAAGCTGATAACTAACTTGTCGAGATAATAAGTTAACTGCTAAATGATCATGGCGGTAATCAGACAAAATGAGGCTGAATGTTAGCAAAAGTCCATAACGTTATTCAATAGGTAGCGTTTGGAGACGTGATTTCGTTTTACACGTGACTGAAATTTATTACGCATGTCCGTATTCTGAAAAGTAACTTTTCAACTAATCTTTCTATACGATTCTTGTGTGTCTTGTGAATTTTAAATTTTTTCCCGTTAACTTGAAAATGATAGAAATTTCACTATTTTATTTTGCTTTTATTTTTATAAACAAATAACAAAAAGCATACGTGCCGTTTATACAGATGGTATCGTATCTAAAAGTATATTCGTATGTGGTTCGCTAACTTCAGAAATAGAAATTTTGAATTGGAAAACAGAGAACTGTTCCGGCAGGCCTGCAGTCGTTGATGATCCCCAAATCGAAATTGATTAAAAATTTTATTTATTCAGTCGAGCTAGGTCGGACATTCATGAGTCTATCAAAGTCAAGTATCAAGTTTGGAAGTTCATTAGGGTGACATTTTCTGTCATAATATAGTCAATGTAGGTGATTGCTGGGCGACCACACCGTCTTGTGCCATGGCTGGGTATCCAAAGTAGTATATCACTCGCAATTTCAAAAAAATCAGAAAAGTACTATTCTCAAATGGACCGAGTAAAGGCAGCAATCGATGATAAACTTCTGGAATTAGCCAATCGCAAGAGTGTCCTTATCATCTGGAGAACGCCAGACCTCACGTCTCTTTGCAGAAATGGATACCACTTGGATGGAATCTCCTACTACACCAACTGTACTCAACTCACTTTCGAATTACCATTTTTTTGATTCCTACAAAATTATTTAAGTAGGAAGAAAATTCTCTGAAAACCTGTAAAATCAACATCGACCAATTCTTCACCGGAAGAGATGCCATCTTCTGGGAATATGGAATCATGAAGCTGTTTCAAAGGAGCCGAAATTATTCGAACGAAATAGCAAATAAATAGTAAACATATCTCTGTAAAAATATCTCAAAACTGTCCTTGAAATTAATTTAAAAACGCTATGAAATATTGTACCGACTCAATTTAATTTTATCTAATGGTGGAGGCACGGTGGAGTAATGGATGACGGCTCGAATTGAGGAATCGGAGTTCAACTTCCATTACATTCACTTACGTTCCTGGGAAAGGTGTGAATCGTCTTCTTCACCCCTCCTCCAGCTATGGGCAGATAGAAGGACAGACTGGGTTTTATAGCCTCGGGTGGCAACTGGTCTAGGAGAAGGTAACTCTGAATTCAAACCGGCCTGGAAAAGGTTGGGCTCCGTCAGGATATCTTGCAAGAACACCAATTCTTCTGCGACTGGTTCCCCCACAAACATGATGTCATGGTGCGAAAGTACTTAGTAGAGACCCCCAAAAAGTTTTTATCAACCGATGAACTTGAACTCAAGCAAGGTTTAACCCTAACCCTAACCCAGGAGCTTAAATAGTATTACCCGTAATTCATGACACCCCAGCAATATCCAAGACTTACGAGCATGTCGCGCTGAAACACTGGTTCTCATATGATCACTAATGTTAAGCAACGTCGAGCCTGGTCAGTAACTAGATGGGTGAACGCTTGAGAATACCAAGTGCTGTAAGTTTGGATGTGCGCGTGATGTAATGGATAATCGCTCAATTTCAGTCGGGTTCGTTATATTCACTTAAGCGCAAATACTCTTGGGAAAGGTATGAAACCACCTCTTATCTCCAGCTATGGGTCAATTAGTAGAACTTGGATCAGTAAATCATTATTATTTCCCAAAAATTCTTACAACCTAAAATATTTTCTGCCTTTAATTAAACTGAAAAGAGTTGATAACGCGTAAAAATCAATCAATCAATTAATTCAAAACATCCGACGATATCACCCGACTTTATTGGTTCTCTCTCAAAATATGGGAATATTGATCTATTCATGTATATATTATCGTGAACATAGGTATTAACGAGTGTAATTGATGAGACGAAGGATTGAGTCGTTCTCAAAAGTTCAGATTTTCTTTCTTTCTTCAACCAATGTATTAAATTAACACTAGTGTAAGAATGTGGACTCCGCCCTGACATAAACCAGATTATGTGACGAGAGAAGAAAAGAAAGGTGTTGACGTATCTCAAAATACTGGTCCCAACTCGCGGACACTCCTGCCTTACTTGCGAGATTAGGATAATCCCAACTGGCAAATCTTTTGATCGTACAGGACGCAGTCCACGGCCACTGACGTCATATTGCGAGACCTTTTTATATGTTCTTATCTTCTTAGAATTATTATTTTCAATGTGTGTGTGTGTGTGTGTGTGACAATAGCAATGGCTAAGAGTTGTCTGGAGGGTAAATATGGCATATACATTCTAGTAATCTTCGCTCTCGGTTTTGGTGTAAGTAAATACAAAGGTTCTTAGGTTGTTTCTTGTTTTTTTTTTTCGTATTTTGTTTGTTTTTAAAGGTCATTCATTGATAGTTTCTCATTTTTGTTTGTTTTTAAAATTCATTAGGTAGTAGGTCGTTATTTTTTGTTTGTTTTTAAAAGTAATTACATAATAGTTCTCCCTTTTTTTTTGTTCTTTTGTTTTTTTCAAAGGTTTTTCTTGATAGGTTCACATTTTTGAACGAAAAGCAATTCTTATTGTTAATTTTTCTTTTTAAATTTTTTTCCCTTCCTGAAACAAACACTTACGTTTCTTCTGGACAAATTTTATAATAGCTATCCACAAGAACACCAACATGCAAGCTACAAATTGGAGATGTCAAAATCATTAAGTACATGCGATGTGTTTTAACAAACAGCGTAAAATGTGACACTGAAACTCAACGGTGGATTGCAATAGCAAAAAATGTGTTCCAAAAAATTAAACAAAGTATTAATAAGCGGGAAAATTTCGTTATAAACAAAAAATGGGGTGTTTAGCTGTTATGTAATATTAATCTTCCTATATGGTAGGGTATACTGGATAATTTCCTCATAGATAAAAAGGAGAATGGAGACAACAGAGATAACAGAGATGTGGTTTTACAAAGAAGAAACCGCAAACAGGCACCTTGCTTTGGAACAATAGCTAGCAAAATAATTTCATATTTATCTATCTACACTGATGTGTCAAAAGTCGTTGATTAGCAGTATGCAAAGTTAATGGTTGGTCGCACCACCGTATCTCGACGTCAAGAAAATGCCCAGATGACTGTGTCGTTTTTTCTTCAAAAGGAAAAGATATGCCTTGAAAATCTACATTCGAAATTTTGGCTTTTAACTGCTCTCCAATTAATTACACCAGTGGAAGTTAGTTATTTACTCAGGAGAGATACAGTAATTGGAAACTAAGAGAGAGATACATATATATATACAGATCTTGATTGTAAGCCTAATTTTGAACAGGGGTATTCGGGCGGTTTTCATTGACTGGTCAGCTTCTGCCCCACGCAATGTTTCGATTCCCATTTGCGCCAGTGTCAACAAAATGAATATTCATCCTGTAACATGCGATCGATGTAATATTTGTCACTGAATTAAGTGCATTAACAGGGAAGGAGATTATGTTGCAAAATTTTGTTTCAATAAAATGCTTTTTATCATAAGACGATGAAATTATTAATGGATCTAAATATATAGAGTTTACTCTTTTATACAGCTAAATAAAGAAAATAAAAGCCAAAAAGAATGTTTTGTGCCAATCTTCCAAGGCTTGTATCTTATCAGGGCTAAAACACCCACAAGATGAACTGAACTTAGCAGATCTTGTATTATAACAATGTGGGATACATAATAATAAAAATAATAAAACAAAAACAGAAAACATAAGGAAACTTATCTATCTATATCATTTTGTTCATATCTATTTGTCTATTTATCTATATCTGTTTATATCTATCTATCTATAGCAGTCTGTTCATTATCTATCTATCTATCTATCTCAGTCTGTTCGTATCTATCGAAGGCTGTTCATATCTCGGTCTGTTCTCATATATTTATCTATCTATTAATTTCTGTTTCTTCATATCTACCCCCCTCTATATATCTACCTGTTCATAATCTATCTCAGTCAGTTCATTATCAATCTCATTCTGTTTAAAATATATATATTTATATATCTATCTACATCTCTCTCTCTCTCTCTCTCTCTATATATATATATATATATATATATATATATATATATATATATATATATATGCAGTTTGTTCATTTATTTATCTATTTCAGTTTGATCATAATCTATCTATGTCTATGTCCGTGCGCATTATTTATTAATCAAACTGTCAGCCAATGTAACTTGCAGGCGACAAATGATTTACTTTTATAGCACATCTCACGTTAAGAAGAAGAAGAAGAAGAAGAAGAAGAAGAAGAAGATGTCTCTTCTTTCATACATCTTTGCCTCTAGACCCAGTCTTTTGCTCACAAATTACAAATCTCAATAATCTACAGGATTTATACTATGACATCGTAGCTACTGCATGCGACAGATGGCAAGACTCAGTTAAAAGGTTAATCGCTATTAATCTAGTCTATTCTTCCAAGATTTCATTTTCTTTCCTTTCTTTTCTTCCTTCATTAAAAAGCTGACACTAAAATCGGCTTACGCTTTATGAAGGAAAGTGAAGAGCAACAAATTCTGGGATAAGTGACCTATTTTTTTATTCCTTCTACGAAATTGTTTCAACGGTCAACTTTGTTTTTGTCCTACAATGTACCTGTGCAATTCGAGAGAATCTTCAAAGGAAACACAGTCGCAAACTGAGAGTTATTTCTACTAACCTTTTTTTCCACGTAGGCATAATTCTAACATAATAGATGATATTCCTAAGGATCAAGTTTAACAAAACACCCACAGCGGCTGATATTCTTAATGGTCCCACTTTAAGTAAGAATCAACTTTGAAAAAATCGTTCACAGTGGCTGATATTGGTAAATGATCCCGCTTTAAGTACGGATCAACTTTGACACTGCTTAACTTTGGTGATCAGTCAACAATTGATGTTTTTATCGTGATTCTGGGGCCAACTCAGAAACCGAGAACATGCAAGAAAACAAATATGTGGGGCTACAAAATTTTATTTATGCTATAAAAACGTACATTTTAAAATATATATTCAATTATGTTCTTTGTCTTTTTTTCTTTTCTTTTTTTTTTTTTTTGTCATATTTTTCGATTCGTCATTTTACGGTGAGTAATATATCTTTTTTACCTTTGCTCTTCATCCCACCTTATTTTTAATATATTTGTCTATATTACGTGAATATATATTTCTAAATTGTCTTGTTTTAAAGCTATAAGACAGCAGATGTATTTTTTGTGTGTGCGAACTGGACCCAGTGTCATCGGAAATGGGATCAAATTGTGTGCCATGACAATTTGTAAATAGATAAAAACAGACTGGAAGAGACTGGCATGAACACAGACAATTGGAGCAAATTAATGAGTCATGAGAGTTTATGATGTCGGTTGTTGATTTCCGAGTATTTCATTCCCATTCTCAGTTCATCCTTTCTCCCTCCACGAGTCTATTCCGTTGATGGCTGGAAAAACGGATCTTTGCATACAACATTTGTCCACACCGTTTAAAGTAGATCGTTGCAGATGATTCTGATTGGATATGTTGAGCCGTCTGCCTTTATAAATAGATAAAATCAAAACGGAAGAGACTGATATGAACGCACACACATACATACACACACACATATATATATATATATATATATATATATATATATATGTGTGTGTGTGTGTGTGTGTGTGTGTTGTGTGTGTGTGTGTGTATGTTCCTGTATTTGGGCAGCATATCTTCATTCAAACAGGCTTCATTGAAAAATATAGACAAATTGTATCTATTTATTTTTATAGTGATCCTTTATAGTTGTATATTCAGTTACTTGATATTAAGTTGAAATTCATCAAGGACGGCGTCGTAGTTTTTTTTTCTAACCCAAGTGCTTTCGATCTTTTCCAAGATCATCGGATAAATTTAAAATTTTAAAATAATTATAACAGAGCAAGTTCACGCGTTTTTTAAAAATCACCATGACAAAGGAATGCAGGTTTTATCGTAATTACAATAAGTTTGTCTTTGTAATTTACCCCTGCGAAAGTAGTTTACAATCATAACTTTGTAGAAATGTCCCAAATGGTATTTGTTTATAAAGCTTGATATTGTCTGGCATAAGGTAAGGTTATCAAGCAACCCAAAAGGAACAACCTTACTACAATAGAAAATTCGTTTGCGAAAGCAGTTTGCAATAATCTCTGTTGTACTATCCTAAATATACTTATTTACGAAGGCAATGGTGGGGCAGTAAATGAGCTGTGAAACATGTAAGTAAAAACCAAATAAAGTTAAAATCAAATAATCCTATGACCTAGGAAATTCTTGGGGTACCATTCTGGGTTCTTCACGGTGTGAACTGACAGTAATTCATCAAGTGATGTATCAATAGACAGATTATATTGGGTAAATATATGTGTGCGTGTTTGCGTGGGTGTGTGTTTGCGTGCGTGTATGTGTATAAGTGTTCGCTTGTGTGGGGGTTCATGTGTGCTCGCGCGAATTTGTGTGTGTTTGCGTGTGTAGGACTGGTGCACGAGCGTGTTCTTTCAGGTTACTCCACCTTGGCAAACAACACCGGAACTTCGCCCGCTAATTATTCCAGCTGAGAGAAGGTGCGAAAGAAGACGTGACTGCATTATGAAGAGGGGCGGGGATCGAATTCGTGCTTGGGTAAACGGAACAGAAATTTGCCGGAAGGATCAGATAAGCATTTTAATGATGGGAATAAAAAAGAAAAAGTTAAAAAAAAAAAATGGTTATTCAATTACAATGGACACAATGAAATGTTTACAGTCAGACCAGGTGCTCAAACACAATCTGATTTTATCGCGTTTTTACACGTCATATTATTTTAAGTCATGGAAACAGGAGAATTAGTTTGGTCCCGTGTATCTCCTTCTCACAAAATAAACACCCCAGTACACAGTTAATAATGCAATTATTTGAATCTAATTCATTACTTAAACGTCCCGAAGAAATTTGATTGACGTCCGTCGAAGTTACTTAAATTTGAAGGAATTAATGAGAAAAGTAAAAGTATTGACTTGATGCTGCCTCTCAATCAACCACACTATCTATCTATCTATCGATATATATATATATATATCTGTCCCAGTTCATATTTATCTATCTATGTTCCTATTTATCCGCCTAGAAGATTCAGTATTGATTCTATCTTAGTGAACTTATATACTTATATATACGCAGGTGTTAAAGTGGGTATGTATATATTTATATCTATCTACCTAAGTTTGTTTACATTTGTCAGTATAGTTATGTCTGTTCCCATCTAGGTAGCTAGTTACCTCTGTCCCCATTTGTCTACCTATGTAGACTGTTTACATTTTTGTGTCAGTCTATGTAGTTCTGTTCATATTTATCTATCTATCTGCACTGACGTGTCAAGTCTTTGATTAGCAGTATGCAAAGTTAATGGTTGGTCGCCTCACCGTATCTCGACGTCAAGAAAATGCCCAGATCCATACCCGTTTTGTTCTGACATCTAGTGAATCAGTGGGAACATTACCTAAGCAGGGTGCCGTGAATTATCGGAGTTCGAACAGGACAGGATTGTGGTAGCGAGAGAGATTTAATTTTCCATTTCTAAAATTTTGAGAACATTTGAATTTTCTGTCATAAATCAAATTCATTGCAGGAGGCGCAAGACCCATTCCAACCGTTTGATTCTGTGTTCTTTATCTTCCGTGGGATGTGAGAGTAGGAAATCCATCAACGTGCTCCTGTTAACGCTATGTCACCGGACACTAGCAACATGTGTTTGTCCGATGAGTCATGGTGTCATTTGTCTTCAGTTGATAGTAGAATTTGAGTGTAACACAGTCTACTATATTTTTAACACACCTGGGAGACTAGAGAGAAGAAGAAAAGTGAATTTGTAACTTTTTAACGAGTTTTAATACGAAAGGAACGCAAACAACCCCAGCTGGGTCAAAAAAATCTATGTCATGTGAATGCAGCAAACGAGCTCAAAAACACGGAAATGTCAGAGTAGGAAGAGTGATCCACTGAGAACTGTGCAAGGAGTTGATTTCGACTGCGTAAACAATTTGTATCAGCACAAACTAGAAGAAAAATACTCTAGAAAATTGAGATCAAGATGCAGATAACACAGTATTGATAGCAGGCACCGAAAGGGAACTATAAGAACTCCTGCAGAAGAAGAAGAAGAAGAAGAATTTTTTAAGTCTACTAGGTATTAAATAATAATAACAATAACAACATAATATGTACATAATATATATAATATAAAATAAACATAATATAAAATAATGGTCAGTACTCTGCCCGTACCAAACAAGCTGATGTAGACAAACCCGTACCAATCAGTGGCTACGTAATGCAGGGTTAAAAGCTGAAACCGAAGGATTTATTCTCGCTGCACAGTACCATTGCTTACTAACTAGAAATTACAAAGCACAAATACTGAAAAATTGTGTCAGCCCAAAATGCAGATTCTGTGATAAATATCCAGAAACAACTGACCATCTTGTATCAGTTTGTACAGTGTTAGCAACCACTGAATGTAAAGCTCGTCATGATACAGTAGGACAATATCTGCACTGGAAAATATGCCACTTTTACGGGAAGGAAACTACAAGAAACTGATATGAACATCACCTATACATGGTTACAGAGATAGGACTGTAACAATTTTATAGGACTTTACAATGCACGCAGATAGAGCAATCTAAACTAATCGCCCAAACATCCTGATTAACGATCAGGACATCAATAATTTCAGTTGTAATTTGAGCCCTAGGATTGATTGGAAAAGGGTCCGATAGATTCAATGAAGGGATTCCTAGTAGCCCATGCCTTAAAGAAATACACAAAATTCTACTCACAAGTACAGTTGACACATTACGAAGAGCTTTATCTATGTAAAATGTCTTTGGTCTTTGTTTTTTTTTTATTTTTGTTGTCAGTGGTCAGTGGAAAATGTCATGAAGCCATCTCTGATTTTGGTCTCTGGTTGGGACCCTGAAAAAATGTGTATATAACAGAATTCCAAGGAAATAATAATAATAATAATAATAATAATAATAATAATAATAATAATAATAATACAGAACTCCCCATATTCAAACATAACATAATCTAGACTTCATAGAAATTGAACTCATCTTCAAATCCGAACTTTTGTATTGACATAAATATGAAGCCTTTTCCTCTTCGAATCAGAACAGTGTCCTCAATACCAAACTCCTCGGATGTTCGATTTTGAGGAATTGTACTGTATGTACTCATTTTTGATTTCCTTTACTGATTGTAATTGTTTTTTAATAACATATTTCTTACCCATAATAATGTCACTAACTTCAGAAAAGAAGAAAATTACTTTGACTTTTGTGCAAAATTCTTGAAAATATAGATAAAGGAATAAGTTACTCAGTTCTAATGAAAGAATATAATACTGGAAGAAGCACACTTTTCTATATATAAAAAAACAGAGTGAGAAAATTTTACAAGCTGCTTCGTCCTGTGAAAATAAAAGAAGAAATGCTTTACGAAAAACTTTTCATGAACCAAAAGAACATCAGTTGGAATAAACTCTATACGAGTGATTTTCCTCAAAACGGTTAGGTTTGGCAATATCAGGTCCGATGCTAATTGCCAAAGCAAAGGGTCTTTATGCCGAAAAGAACATGAAAACAATTATGAAATTTAGTGAAGGTTAGCTTAGAAGTTTCAATACTCATCATGGAATACGGAAATTAAAACTTTCAGGTGAACAACGCTCAGCCGATACGCAGGCAGTTTCCACATATAGTGAAAACTTCTTCAAAATTATAAAGAATTATGATTTAACCCCAAATGAAATTCTACAATGCAGGTGAAAGTGGCATCTGTTGGAAATGTTTGCCCACAAAAACTTTAGTTGGTGCAGACGAACGAAAAACAACAGGTTATAAACTAAATAAAGAAAGTGCTGGTGTGTACTAATGCGTCACGTAGCCACAACCTTAAACTTTTAGTTAATGGAAAATCTAAGTCTCCTCGTTCTTTGAAAGGAATGGTGCAATTACCAGTCACATACAAATCCTCGAAAAATGCATGGATGAATCAGTATCTGTTTACTGATTGATTCTTTCAGGGGTTTGTCACATCTGTAAAACCCCGCTTTCTTGAATTAGGCAAACTAAATTCAAGATGCATACTTTTTTAGACAACTGCAGAGCCCATCCACATGATAAACTGTGTCATCTTGTAGAAATGTTTCTACGTGCTATTTACCGCCAAACGTTACATCGTTGATCCAACCAATGTATCAAGGTGTCATTTGGAATATGAAATGTTTCTACAAAATCATTTCATGATGAAAAAGATGAACTGCAATGTTAACCTATAAAATTTTCGGGAAAGTTTTACCGTAAAAGATGCCATGATATTACTCGCACAATCGTGGGATGAGGTGAAAGCTGACACTTTAGGAAGAACAAGGGAAAACCTGTGACGAGGTAGAGCTCGTATTGCAAGAATTAATATTAACAAAAGTGAAACAAATTGTTTAGAAAAAGAACCAGAGGTACAGAAAATTATTGAAACTTGCCACTATCCTACTGAACACCAAATCTTCAATCTCTTGATGCAGATGATGTTGTTGCATTGGTCGGTCGAAAAGCAAGAATAGAAGATGATAGTCATAACGAAGATAGTATTCAAGATAGTGTTAATAGTGATTGTTACAGTATTAGTGAGTCTATATTAGACGATCAAAGTGATGAGGAAACAGTATTATGGGAAAAACATACAAGTCTATTGAAACACTACTCAAATTCACTGAGCAAAACCCTTGTTTCAAGGAACACTGGAATATACAGACACGCTTATTACTAAATGAAATTATCAAAAAGAAAATGCACAATCGTAAAGTGAAAGAATGTCGTACTCGCGTCCAAAGCGCCATAAAAACATCTGCATGAACGCGAATGAAAAACGCACCGAAATTCAGGAAGATTTGACAATGGACGAATGATAAATTTATAACTTTCATAAATTTTTAAACATTTCATAAAGTGCCTTCGTTTTTCACAAATTACAATATTTGTTTAGTGCAATTTTTCTTATTACTATTGGTTGTCAGTTAATTTTTGTACATTTATGTATTCAATTTACACTTTAAATAAAAACGAATCAACGTTACAAACTACCTTAAATTTACAAAAAAATTAAGCTTGCCACAGCAACCTTTTCTTTCTCGAATCCGAACAGTACCCTCAGTACCTTGTACTGTAATAATAAATGTCCTGGTGCCACATTACGCATGGTTCCCATGCCTTCTGATCTTAATTAATCGAAAGTGTTAACATGTACATATTTTGTCATAGTGAATTAAGATGGACTACAGTAAATATCATGTTCAGTATTATAGATTTGCTTGTTAGTTGTCTCTTTGGGCTTATCTCCAAGGAATTGGTGTACTGTGTGTCTCTGGGAAAGCATCACCGCCGGATACTCAGAGGATTGTTTTTAAAGTTTGAAGAACGAAGCTTCCAATTTAAAAAATGTTTGTTTTAAATTTAGTTTAGAATATCTCCAAAATTTTGTGAATTGAGAAAATCAATTTTATTTCTTCAAAATGACAAGGAATCAGAGTTAAAGTGAGAGGCTTCGTGACATAAGGTTTTGAAGTTCTGCAGAGTTTGAAATTTGAAGAACTCAATTTAATTAAAGTACCACGGAGTTTGTGATTTTAAGAATTTTCGGTCTGAATTTCGCCCCAAATAGTTTCTTTGGAATTGGACTTATAGTCCAAATCAGAGTTAAAATGAGGTCTTGAATTTCCGTGGAGTGAAGTCAAAGTTATTTCTTCAAAATTAGCATTGCTGTTTTCTAAGCTGGACCAAAAGTCCTTTTAGTTTTGGACCGAAAACCCAATTAGCCCTC
The DNA here is from genome assembly GCA_903632075.3 of Acanthosepion pharaonis. Taxonomy (NCBI): domain Eukaryota; kingdom Metazoa; phylum Mollusca; class Cephalopoda; order Sepiida; family Sepiidae; genus Acanthosepion; species Acanthosepion pharaonis. Next base: position 226,641 of record CAHIKZ030004736.1, on the reverse strand, counting down.
CGCATTAGCTAGTTTAAAAATCTTAAATAATAAGTTAAAATAGTATGAACCGTAGACTTTTTACTTATACATTTTAAATCTATACATTAGTTGATTTCATCTAAAAGATAGAATAAAACCGTTTAATTTTTCAAAGATTCGTAAAACACGTCATTTCTCTAAATTTTAAATGCCAAAGAAATGTATTTGCTATTTGCCGCATGAACGCTTATAAAATGATCTTGTGTTACATCCAACCACATGTGAGGATATGAGTAATTACCTTGTCTGCGATTGGTTTATGTTCTGAATTTAAAAAAAGAAAAAAAGGTGGGTTCAATGTGGTGATTCCAAACAAAAGAGAACAACATTTTACGTGTTATGAGTCCATGCTTTCATCGTCTTCTTGGGTAGGAGAGATCACTTCATTCTACTACCGTTCGCCTCAGGTAGGGCAGCTACGACTAGTAGTAGGATCTTCACCCGCCACGATCTGCCTGCTGCAGTGGGTGTTTGTCTGAATTTTATAATGGCATCAATCCTGGAAATAGCTAGCAGACAACAGCAGCAGCTGGAGTAATACAGTTCAAGGAGGAATCATGAATGGCAAGAAAAAGCGAAGCTAACAGCTGGAGTTCAGAAGACAACACAAAAAGCAAAGGTGGTAATCTCAGACCTTTGTTCCACGTTCCAGCTTCGTCTGCACACCTGCAGAAGAGACTGTCATGCAAAGATCGAACTGCTAAACCAACAATGAATTTCGACCAAACTCGTGAGGAAAGCAGATACCGACTACTGAAACTACTATAGTTGTGCTTATTTTTAACATTTATACATGTTAATGGGACCTAAAGCAGAAGGGAAAATGGGGAAAGGCTAGACAACAATGAGTATCCTACATCTAGCTAGTCTGTCTCGTGACTCTTTTATTTTAACAATTTCCTCAATGACCACAAGTATCCATCCTTCTCCATTCGATCCAATATCTTCAACAATACCACATATTCGCCGGGTTCCTATTAAAAACACCCAACATGAAAAGAATATAAAATATTTGCAATTATATATATATATATATATATATATATATATATATATATTTAATGCATATATAACGTGTGTCACTTAACTGATTAATGTTACCTTAAACATCCAACACTCTAGAGATTCGCAGACTCTGCAGCAATCGCTTCGTCCACTCCTCAAGGACTGTTTATTTTCCCGTTTTTATTTTATATTGCTTTGAAAAATAATTTATGCACTTCTTCATTAATGTACAATTTTTTCAATGAAATGAAGGAGGGAGGGGATAAACTAACCAAAACTAAAACTGTGTTAGTCTGCCAATAAGCAGAATCAAGAAGCTACTGGCGGAGGAGGGACAAATCAAATGGAATGGGGAAATATATAAGGGTGATCCAGTCAAGATAAGAAGCGAGCATACAAACTGCGAAGACTGTGAATCTTGGCAAGGAAGCCATGAGCATTCCGGCAAAGACAGCCTCTCGCATGAACATAAAAGAATATGAAAACAGAATGTGACTAGCTTCACCAACGTTGGGTTCCGTCCGAAATACGCCCCGTTGTGAGTTACGGAAACTAAACAAGGAAATCAAGGTTTTCCCGATTCGCGCGAAGCAGGCTCGCTTCTTGCATCCACCTATTGCTGAAAGATGTCGAAGGCAAATGCTTTCTATAAGTTCTAATCTTCATCCAGAGCTGATACCCCCAAAATTCAATCAAATCCTGATGGGAATAGTCTTTGTCTTGAAAGATTACCTCCATTCGCGTCACCTACACAACCATTCTTGTCACGGCGAAAAACGTGAGAAACAGCAACCATTTCACCCCGGACCACGGTGACGACAACTTGTCGCACACGTACGCGAGATCGATGGACACGTGATGTTTGGGATCAATACGAGCCGCTAACTCGCCGACATGCTCCGAGAATACAGGGGACAACGGAAAAAGGCGTACTCAGTCGTTTCTTCTGAGCCACGATAACACCGTGAGTGACAATCGGGTATTTCTGCCAAGCCCGTTCTGAAACGCATATTGTTGTGAATTGTTTATCTTAATTATTATTTATTGTATTTAAAATACAATTGCGGCACAAGGCCAGAATGGGCAGGGGTTGAGGCTGGTCATCACTAACTATATTATCCCTAGCTAATCTGATTCACGACCCATTCACACATTACAATTTCCACATTCACCATTCAGTCCTCCATACACCATAACACCGTCCGTCACCATTCAGTCCTCCATACACCATAATACCGCATCCTCTCAAGGGGAACCTACAAAACGCGCCCCCATGCCATAAAATCAAATGATTATAAAATATATACTTAAAATTTATGGATGAATAGAATGAGAGTGGAGGGAATGAACTAAACATAACTGATGTTAGTAGGGCCCGCCCAACCGTCAAAAATAGAAGCTGCTGTATCTGTCCCTTGGACAAAATCAAGAGGCTCTCACGCTAAGGGAGTGGGAAAGGAGAAAAATATACGGACATGAGAAATAAAAAGCTGGCCTAGTCGAGATAAAACGGACCGAAACAAACTGGGGAGGTCTGGGAATCTCAACTTGGATCATAACCAAAGAGGCAGCCGGGAACAGGCAAGGAACAACTCTTACTCACATTAACTAGGTACACAAAAGCTTGTCTAACCTAACCAAGGCGAGGGCACCACAGGAAACCACCCCGATGTGACTTAGGTTGACCTATGAGAAAATCAAGTTTAGTCCCATTCAAACGAACCAGGCTTTCACCTTTCACCTTTCACCCACCTTTCGCTGAAGACTGTCGAATGCAAGCGTTTTCTATCAGTTCTAATTTTCATCTTGAGCTGATGCTCAAAGAATCGGATTAGATCCTGATGAGAAAGACGGTTGCCTCGCAAGACTTCCTCCATTTGCATCGTCCAAATCACAATTCGGGCCGTGGCAAGCAGCGTCAGAAACACCATTCGTTTCACCCCAGAATACGGGGGTGACATTGTCACACGCGTATGCGCAATCAATGAGAACGAGCTTTTTGGAAGCGAGATGAGCCGTCAACTCGCCGACATGGTCTCATAAGGGGTAGACCCGGGGACAATGGTAATTCCCCCCCTCAACACCCTTGCCCTTTTTCAACAGCGTGATCACACCCCTGGTGAGCCGGTTGGTGATGGACCCCTGCTAGAACCACTTGTTGAACACCACAGTCAAAATCGGGACAAAGATGTGCGACATCCTCAAGTACAATTCATAGGGCAAACCATCCAGACCGGGTGACTTGCCTCTGGCGACCTTCTTCAATGTCACGTAGACTTCGCCCTCCGTGATCTCTCCCTCGCGGCTAGCCGCTTCAGTCGTCAAAAGCCGAGGAAAGTCATCCAAATAGCTACGAAACTTCTCATCACGGAGACCAGGCTCCTTGGTAAACCGGCTCTCGAAATGCAGCCGAAACGCCTCGCACATGTCGTCAATGGCCCGAAGAGTATGCCCCTCCGGGGATTTGACTTCACGAATGTAACGATCGGAACCTTGACGGATCTCTTCCTTGCGCAAATCTGCGCCCATGTTCCCACCTTCGGAAGGCATCTTGCTTAACCTATGTCTAATTACCTGGCCCATGTAGTGCTCGCTACGCAAACGGCCAGGGCTTCCCTAGCTAAGGCTACCTCTAAGGGGTCCCCCCCCCCAGCCATCGCCGGTGAAAAACTAATCTTAAGCGTCTTCACCTTTTCAGCTCTATCTTAATTTACCTATGTCTTATGATAAAAGTTATGAAATGTAGTTGTGTCAAGCGTTACGTCACAATACGGCAGCTCTATTGTGAAAAAAGACGTCATAATTAAATCGTGGCAACTATTGTAGAGGAATTCTCAGCCATCATAGTTACCTGAAACGAAGCCGCCGTTTTTCGAATATATGTCATATTTTGAAATATTCTTACGTTTAAGCATAAATACGTTATTATTTCTAAATTTTACTATCCAAGTTTACTATCAACCCGCCTCCTCTGACGAGTGGATAACGTATTCGCGAAAATCCGATTTGGATAAGAAGCTAGACATTTAAAATTATTTGCTGCTATTTCAATGCTTCGACTTTAAGGTATTAATTAATGAAATATAGTCTTAAGGAACAGTCCCTTCAGGCAATACCACTCCTCCAGCTTATCCTTTTTATTTGATTATATGGGTACACCCCCTCCACTTTCATATCATTGAAGATTTTTATCTATTTGTCTAAAAAAAAATAGGGTATATTATTAGGTTCTCTGCGAAATTTTGCTAAATGTCCAGATTGAATGGCGAAGGATGATTTCTTGTGGTAATTGTGTCAATTGTTAGAATGAAAGGCCCTGAATTGTATTAGCTAGAAGTAGGAAAGACAATGTTGACCAGCCCTCCGCAACTCCTTCGGCCTTGTGTCACAAATCGATGTCATTGATTAAACTCAGAGGAGGGATCGTTCTAATAATCCCTGATACCTGAGGGATCTCCAAATGTGGGAATACTGGGTGGGACGTAAGGTATTTTTGGCCTCTGATTCCATGTAGGCGCAGAACGTTGTGTGCGGATAAATACCTTTTTGAAATCTCGTCTTATATCTCAAGAGAGCTGTCCGACAATATGAACCAACTTTTGTCATTTTTGCTTTGCAGTATTATCGTAGAACAACTGTGGGTTCTGAAAGTTGCTTTTAAAGTCCGCAAGAAAGATTGACGCAAGATAATCTTCCTGTCCTGGAAGGACTGGTAGAAGAAGAGATGTATTCAAGCTTTTTTCCAAGGGAATCTGCGCGAAAGTGAACGCAACAGACTAGGCCGAAATTTGAACCGAGGCCCGTCGATTTCACTTTCCACGCCGCTAATTAATTACGGATGTGAGAAAGCGTTGCGACTGTTCACACCACAGCAGTACCGCAATTTGCTATAATACTGAAAAACGTGCCAGAGATATGATTTTCTATTAATTTTCTATCAAATTTCTGTCAGATTTCTAACTAAATTTACGTAAAAACAGTGGGTATCGTAGTTTTTACACATTTTTTACATTCCTCATTTGCAAGGAAGCACACGTTTATACTGTTTCACTTTTTTCACGAAGGTTTGATAATGAACATCACTGAGTTGAATATAGCGACAGCGCACAAGCCTTGATAATGACTGTTGTCTCTCAGTATCATATAGAATTATTATTATTCAAAATTATAAGAGTGGATAGTATGGATTTTACAAGAACAAGGACAAACTCCAAATATGTTAATAACAGTGTTTTCTTGTTTCAGTCGAGTACGAACGTAAAAACAATGTGGAAGAATGAACTGGCGGTAAGTAACTGTTTGGGTATATTGTGTAAGACTGAATAGGTAATTCTTGGCAGAAAAATAAAATATTTCCAAGTCATAACTTCTTGTACATTATTATATTATCCAAAGTCTTCGAGAAATGGTTGTGAATTTATATCCTATATAAGATATGTTTCAGAGATACAGTCTTCAATAGCGCGAACAAAATACTCAGCAAAACAAACCCTAAAAATGGATTGCAAATTTCAGAAGCCATTCATATGATTCAAAGATTTCGAGTCTTTATGGCCAGCTAAATGTAATATATTTGCATCAGAAAAGAGGAATTGCATAGATTCTAAAGTTCGAGTAGAGGATACATCGGCATAGATCTTCTATGTTTACAAAATGACTTAAAATAAAAAAAAGCCTAATGTTATCTTCAGGTAATGCTGGGGCACACTTGTTGATAATGATGTTTCGTTTCCGAAACTGTGTCTGACTAACTTAACAGTGATCATCTCATAAACCTTTTATTGGATATCCCACGTGTCACTTATTAACCTACTAGCCAGGCGGTACAAGTGAAACACTGAATAAGAACGTAATATATTAGAAACAACTTTTGAGTCTTCATTTTCTCACAGTGGCGTTAATTACTATCTTTTATTTCCTGGTGAACTTTCCCAGTTTTTGTGGCCACCGACGCAAACGATAATAGAGACACAACGGAAGATTATGTTTTCAGTCGGTTAAGTTGAGGGAGGGATCTGTTTTATGTTTTCACATGTGCAAGTTTTGTCTTAGTGAATTAAGATAAATATCAGTTCCACAGATTGTCTTGTCACTTAATTTAGCCAGACCTTAACCAGTTGGGCGTGTTGCCTAGTAGCTAAGAGGGAGTTAGGGTCGGGTGCATAGAGGAGTTTATTTTATAAGTTTGAAGGAGTCACGTCTAGATACTTCGGAAAAGCCAACAATCAGTTCCAATCTGAGTGGATTGGGTTTCCAGACCTTAAGATATTCTTAACTGGGTCCCACCTACAAGGTTATATGCTGCTCTTATCAAAACCCATCAGCACATCACGCACATTTGGCTGTGATGCATGTGCTTGGTATACGCTTTTCAGACTGTATGACATCGAGCTGCTTTTTGTCAGGTTGCTCCCTCACTCAATAATAATAATAATAATAATAGTAATGCCAATGTTTCTAAAAAACGAATTTCAAAAACTTTCAAATTATAAGGACCTGCAAATCGAAGTAACAAAAATGTGCAAATATAAAACGATTATCGTTGTTAGGATAGGATCATTGGTTAGGATAAAGAAAGTTACCGAAAATCATGTGAGTAAAATTCTTGGACTCATCAGCATCTCAGAGCTACAAGACATTACTTTGTGCTGAACGGCACATATCATCTACAAAACCCTGTCGATCTAAACGAAACGTCCCACATGTGCATAAATAACTCTCCTACAGTGCCCTTTTCACTCTTGGTAATTAGGCACTTAAAGTTACTCTTTGAAAAGATGATACCACACACACAATAATAATAATAATTGTTGTAGCATACCTACGGACGATAATGGGGAGGTCCCCATTCACATAAATACAGTAGTAAATACTGTATGTTGGTCTGCAGTTGGAGAGAGGATACCCAGACGAGGCTATGTCGAAGGGCAGAAGTCTCGTCTCGGGAAACAGCTACCTGACCTCGTATAAAACGGGGTCTACGGGTAATTTTTGGCCGAGCCTACGGGCTCGGATACATCACATTAATTTCGGTCTTGTGCCACATCTGACCGCATGGGGCGGTTGGTAGATATTCTGCAGTTGGAGATTCATTGTGGAATTCACTTGACTCATTTCTATCAGTTGACTACTTATTCTACGCGCCGCTGGCGAATCATATATGTGTTGTTTTGGTCCTAAGTATTTTTGTTCATTACCAATATTCGTTTGATAATTCTATTCAGTAACCTTCCCTAGGTTACAATAATAATAATAATAATAATAATAATAATAATAATCTATTAAAATTTGATTAATATTTATTATTTAACTTACAAATGAATTTTAACATTGCAGGATTCTGATGAGTGGAGTTTCTCTTACAGACAAAGAAAGGTAAAAGTATAGCAATCGTATAAAACGATGATTACTTTTTATATATGCCTTTTATTCCTGTAGAATTTTTCATCAGATTAGAAAAATTAGACAAATTAACAAACAATTTCTTAAACTTGAAAATACATATTCTGGGAAGATAATGAACTTCTAAAATCCGTATCGTTCTCATTTTCTTTCACTTTCAGTAACCTCTTGTTTTTAGAGGCTTGATCTCTTTGCTTGGGGTGAAATGATTAAAAAAAAATTATGCACAGAGCAAAGAAAAATTATGCTAATTTAATAATTTGCCTCTTTGAGTTGTATCAATAAAAATATGTTCATTATCTCTGATAATACATATAAGTTACTGTCATGTGAATAGCAAGCCCTCATATTACCCATGTGTTCAATGCAGTTTTCATGGAAACTTGAATATTATAAAATTCTGGCTAAACTGTGGTGCTGTTTACTGGCTGTAACTTAATATCTAACATAATGGAATGTCAAAAATAGAAACTTCAATGAAACCAAAGTATGTTTGATACACGGGAAATTATGAAAGTTAAAATGTCTTTTACATTGGAAATATTTCTCTCTAAAATACAAAATATAACAAGATTTTAAATGATGTAAGCATAAAAAGTGTTCTTTCTTTTACAATGATTGTTCACTCTGTAAAAGACCCGGGAGCCACTCTAAGTAGAGGGTCACATTGTAAGAGACATAGTTTATAGGGATATGTGGAGAAAATAATGGTTAACCTTAGACTTGAACAGGTTAGAATTGTAATGAACGTGGAAGCATCATCTTGAGAGTCAGATTGTGGTTTGTGGGAAGAATCTGTTCCAGTAGTACTTACATCGCACCAACTAAATACGAAGAGAATGAAAGTGGTTCCTTAAAATGGGCGTGGCATAGCGGGTTCGATCAGATAAGGTTAGGACTGGTGAAACTAAGGAGTGTAGATAGTCAAAAGACTTTTCATGGAAATAGCGATACAGCTGCAGCGTTTTGTCTGTGGGAAAGCGGTTGTAGGGTGGAAAATAATTCATCACCCAAAGTACGCGGGGGCGCTTTTGGACTCTATCGAGATTGGGAAGGGAAGACTGGGTAGCTTCTGCTCATATAGACAGGGTGTTTCAAAAAATGTATACACACTAGCCGTAACACTGTAAGAGGCTATCCTGCCACGAATTACAGATGTTTTGGGGGATGGGGAGTTTTATTTTCAGAAGGTGATGTACCACCACACTACCATCATGATGTACGATCGTACCTGAATGAAATTTTGCCAAACAGATGGATCGAAACCCGAGTTTCTGTAGAATATCCTCCTCGTTCAGCGAACCTCACGTCTTTGGAGACTTTGGAGATACTTAAAAGATAATGTCTACACAGTAATGGACAAACAGATTAATCTCAGTAACCATTATTCTACGCCGAGGCACCGTGACGCGACAGAAGAATGACAAGAATACCATGGATAGAACATGTGAATAACGAGGAAGTTACATGTGTGTGTTAATTTCTCCAAACCTTCTTTTAATTACAGCTGTCTCTTTCTGATTGTTAGCAGCAGTTATCTTGTTTTTTTTATTCTCCTTAAAACTTCCTCGTTATTCATATGTTCTATCCCTGGTATTCTGAGTAATGACTTCGATCTTCACTGGTTTTAACATACAAATTTCGACATTAAATAACGGGACAAAGGTTGACATGTTGTAAAATCAATCAACCTAACTTAATGTCTGTCGCTTCAAGTCTCTTCTTCATGTTTAAGAAATAGTCCAATATTATTTGTCATATAAGTAATTAAATCTACATAGTAGTTCAGCACTGTTTTCTTAGTCTCTAACGGCATTTTCCTGTATATTAATACTTTACTTTCCGAAAGGCACTTTCTTTAATCATTAAAGCGACCACTTCTATAAATTTTAGTGGTACTCTAAATGTAAGAAGCTATATGCTTTTATCAACTGTCATATTTGCCAGTACTTTATCTTACACTGAAGATCGCTTGAAAACTAAGAGTTTTACTCTAAACGTTTGCGGCCAGAATTTTGTTGTTTTATACAATAAATTTTCTTTTCAATCCCCAAGCTAAATATCTATTAATATTTTTCGAAATCGTCATATTTCCGTATAAATATAGATGCTGAACTCGAATTAACAATTACAATTATGATAAAAAATTTGGAGTTATCGACCAGAAAAAAAAAAAAGATTTGATTCCGCCACCATTACCGGCTTTGTGTAATTAGATTCACTGCGGATCACTTACGTTTATTTCCGTAGTGCAATCATAACTCTTTTTATGTAGTTTTATCATAATTGTAATTGTTAATTCGAGTTCAACCTCTACATATGACGATTTCGAAAAATATTAATAGATATTTAGTTTGGGAATTGAAAACAAATTTACCTTTTATACTAGTTATTAGGATCTAAATATATCTAAATAGATTTTTATTTATACTAGTTAGTGGAAACAAAATATTTCCGGTTCGAATCCTGTCTTTTTATACTAGCTAATTAGTTTTAACTATATGGGGTCAAAATATTGTCTTTTTATACTAGTTAGTGGGATCAAAATATTGGAATCTTCTCTCTTTATAATAGTAGGTTCTAGATATTTGGGCTGAAATCCTGTTCTTTTATGATAGTGAGATCAAAAGACAGGTTTGGCTAATTTTTGACTTGTATAAAAGAAATATTTTTCTGGTTGGCAAAAAACTAATTGAATGTTACTAGAAAACTCCATTCTAATATACATTAATTAATTGCATCTTATTTACATTATTCGACATTCATTGACAAGGAAACATGACCCAATGGATAAAGTCGTTGACTAGATCCAGTGACTAAATCCCAAGAGTTGTGATTTCAATAACCAGATGACAGCAGAGGTGAACCAAAAAAAGATGCAGAATTAAGTTGAAGGGAATTAAACTGAAACATCCGGAAGAGGTATGTGCAACGGCCGAAATGTTGTGAATATGGCAATGAAGATGAGGATAACATTTCGAATAATGTAAATAATGTAAATAATCATAATAGCTCATCTCAGAGATATAGACAGATCATTGCATCTTTCAGAAAAATCCCCGTTGCCAGTCAATCTCAGAAACGTGGGATTCGGATGGATACACTAATTACACACCGTCCTTTGAATCAGTAAGTTATTTCTTAAAAATCATTTTCCATTTGAACAACCTAATTATTTAATTATCTACATAATGATAAAGATAAAGAATAAATCATTATCTGGTTTTACTCATTTATTTAAATATTAATGTTCACCCAATACAAGGCCCAACAGCCACCCAAGTAGAGGGGTGATTGATTGATTGATTGATTTGTTTGTTACGATTATCAAACTTTTGCGGATTATTTCAAGCCAGAAAATATTTTTAGATTGTAGGAATTTTGGGGAGATGATAAAGATTTTTACTAAAACAAGACATAGTAATTAACTAATCCATAACTGATATGAGAAGAGATGAAATACTACCTTTCCTAAAAGTATTTGTGAGTAAATGAATATAACAAACCCGACTGGGTTCACCGATTTCCAAGCTGTTACCCATTGCACCATATGCACGTCCATGTTTACAGCACCTGGTATTCCCAAGCAGTCACCTATCTAGATACTGACCAGGTTCGACGTTGCTTAACTTCGGTGATCGTAACAGAACCAGTGTTGAACCGTAAGCACAAGGTAGAGGGTTACTGTATGATGTATGAGTATAAGAAAATGCAAGGGGTGGTCTATGGAGCGATGCAGGAAAGATAACGGTTAACCTTGAAGAGGCCAAGATTGTAGTTATTGGGAAAAATCCTGCCGGGTGTCTGTCTCGCAAAGCAGCAAAAGAAGCAGTCCGAATGGAACATATTTCTTTATAAAGGCATAAGAGGGAAATTGGGATGATTCCCCCTTGTTTTGTGGCATGGCAGGTCCCGGTTGTAAAGGTCAGTCGTAGCGGGACTAAAAATGTAGCTCAAGAGAACACATATCATGGAAATAACTATAGAACAGCGAGAGGCTCCCAACGTTTCGTCTGTGGAATAAGGGTTGTAGAGTGGAATATACTTCATCAAGACAGACTAGACAGTTCCGGCCTAAATATGGCAGCAATACTCTGTTTTTGATCTGATCTGGCTCTTGTAAAGATAAAGTATAGTAAAAGGAGTACAGGGTGCAATGGATAAATTATCATCTGAATTACGCAAAAATGAAAATAACACTAACATCACATTTTAAAAGATATTTTTACCAAATACTAAAGAGTAAATTTATTCAATAAAATCGTCATTGGCTTCAACCACGGTCTCCAAACGGCTTTGGAATTTCCTGCAACTCTTCTGGACGGTCTCCCTGTTTAAGTTGGTGAATGCACCCAAAATCCTTACTTTCAGTTCATCTTTGGTGTTACAAAGAGTTTTGTTGGTCTCTTGCTCAACTGCGCCCTACACATAGTACTGAAAGAAGTTGCAGTCTGGGGAGTTAAGTGGCCAGATGTGGTCGCAGAATTTGTGTGGGAGCTATGACTGGCTTCTCCTGCTTATGCAGCATGGTACAGAGTCTTGTTGCCAGACATAGGGTCTTCCAGCAGTCACCCTCTTGACCTGCGGCAGCACTACTTACTCAAGACACTTGATGCAGATCCCCTTGTTGATTCTGAGGCTCTGTGGGAAGAGAAATGGAGGCATAATCATTAGAATCATCCAACTTTCCAAATCCTCTGCACTGTCCTCAGATTGACACCAAAACACTCTGAAATGTTTGTTTTAGAGCTTCCGGCGTGAATACCAAACAGTACAGTATGCTGGTTCCAAATATCTGGCCGAGTGAATTGCGTCACAGAGGTCTTTTTCTCGCAGCTGATGGCCAGTTGACCCTACTATATTGTGTAGTCGACAAAATCAAAACCAAACAACACGTGCGCATGAAATTAAAAATCTAAAATGGCGACAATTTACCCATCGCACCCTGCACTTACTAGAGCGGTACGATGAACCAGCGGTAGCAAAGTTTGGTAGTGCTGGTGCTTCCAGTAATAATTACAGTGCAGTTTTCAAAATATAGCGTTCATGTTAGATAACTAGTATCAAGTTACGGTTGCTCTGACAATGTTATTTGGGAGGGAGGGGGGCATGTTTCAATGAGTTGTTCATTGTAGTTGGTTACGTTTAAGAAAACCTGATGAGAACGCTTACAATAAACTTCATTCTCAAATAGATCTCTATCTATAAAAGGCAGGGTGTGTGTGTGTGTGTGTGTGTGTGTGTGTGTGTGTGTGTGTGTGTGTGTGTGTAACGAATGCACGGCCGCAATTTTCGACGGATTTGCACCAAAATTTACATGCACAAGTTAGCGGGAAGGCCAAGACCGACTTTGCATTTCCCAACTCCCATCGATAGTGGAAATAATCGATTTTTTTTTCATGCTTCTACAGCAGTTTTCATGCAGTTTGCGGCCATTTTGTACTGGCCAGAGTGAGAGCCAATAGCTGGCTGCCACAAATAGGCAGGAAGATTCTATTGGCCACCGTGAGAGCCAACAGCTGACTGACACGAATGTTTACTAGCATGCTAGCATGCAAAAAAAAATCGATAGCTGCATTCGTGGGGAAAAATTAAATCTCCATGGCACTTTACTCCAATTGGCTCATTCGCTTGCTTAAACGCAACGTTGATTCTGATTCCGCAGAACTGGGTTGGATGTGAAAAAGTATTTGTTGTTAACATTCTTTTTTCATTCGGTTTTTCCAGTTACGAGTCCTTTTTTAAAACTGATCGTTTTGTGTTCATTTTGTTTAGTTCTTTTTTCGTAACCGATTTAATCTTTAGTATAAAGCTTAGAAAAAATTCGCAGTGTGAGATAGGCAAGAAGTAAGGCATGTAGCAACATCAACACAGCAAAGGGCACTCCTTTAAAAGCAAGGAAGGGCAAAAAATATTTTAAGTCAAGTGATAGCGATTGCTGTATGAGTCGTACGATTTTTGAATCAAGCACGGGCAACGCCGGGCCATGCTGCTAGTTAATTAATGAAAAAGAGTGGGTTTCTGATATTATCGTGCCTATGACGAGGGTAGTCATGGCTCTCCCCAACCTCCAATCACTTGTAGCTCTTAGCAACGTGGGCTTACTGTCATATCGCGTTGAAACACCGGTTCTCGTACAATCACCGAATTTAAGCAACGTTGAAACTAGTCAGTAACTAGATGGGCAACTGCTGTAAGCTTGAATGTGCGGGTGGTGTAATGGATATTACATTATATAATGTTATATTCACTTACGCCCAAATACCCATGGGGGATATATGGTTTATTTTAGTAGAACTTGTATCAATAAATCATTATTATCCCCCCCTCCGAAATTCTTACAATGTAATATTTTCTGTTTTTAAATAATCCGCAAAACATTGATACGCCGTAAAAAATAAATAAATCAAAACATATAATGTTTGTACCTTTGCCATCCCCACCACCCGTTGTTCCACCATCAATTCATACAAGTTAGTCAGCAGGGAGGTGGTCCGCTGCATTCCCATGTCACTTATGCCTTCGCTAGATCCCTGTGTATTTCAAATTCTCAAAGCCCTCTTTCCGCATTAAGTGTCCAAAATTTCAGCTCTTTTTGATTCTGAGTATAAGGGTCCTTTTTGTTTCCATTTTCCTTTTCCTTAAAACTGCCTCATTGCTTACGTGCTCTGTTGTGTTGGAATCTCTCCTTTTTTCAGTTAATGAGATTAATGCAGGGGCCATTCTTGAACAATTTCTATTAAAGTCAGAAGGGCTAGCTTCAGATAGTAAAAAAAAGAAAATGTTTTTCATATATATGTATGAGAGATTCTCTGATAGATTTTCAAACCACTTATATAAATTAGGTACATGCGCATAGATCACGACAGACACAGGGACTTACCATTGATTATCATAGGTGAGAAGCTCTAAGATGGCGACATTGTTAAACCGCTATTTTTAATCATTTCACCCCAAACAAGGCAATAAATTCACTAAAACGCAAAATTCAGAGTTACTGAGTTTTAAAGACTATGAGAAAAGGAAAACATTATTAATGTGAGAGAACAATAAAAGAACAGGAATTAAAAAGATGAAAAATAACGATTAACATTGCATTTAATTTTTTCAAGATCAAAGTTAACTGGAAAGCAAGAGGCCGGAAAAGAGTTCCACAAACGAGAAGTCAGGGAGAAGAAACTCTTGGCATTTAGTTAGATTTCGCCATTTCAGGTGAAATATGGATGAAACTTTCCTGCCAAACTAGTCTTCTTCTTCAATCTACCGTTATCATGACTCGCCATAATTTCTTGACCTTTGTAGCTCTTAATAATTTTTGTTGTTTGCTATCTCACCTAAAACTTTCTCCGCCATCCATTTACTCAAGCTCATTCTTCTTTTATGTGCCGTGTCCCTTCAAGATGTTGGCGATCATGGCTCTCCACAAGTTTCCATCCTTTGTAGCTCTCAATAAATTTTGTCTTTTTGTTATCTCTCCTAAACATTGTTTCGCCATCAATTTACTCAAACTAGTTCTTCTTCTATGTGCCGTGTCACTTCAGGACGTTGGCGATCATGGCTCTCTACAATTTTCTGTCCTTTATAGCACAATAAATTTTGTCCTTTTATTATCTCTCCTAAATATTCTTCCGCCATCCATTTACTCAAGCTCGCCAGACAGGTTATGTGTTGCTTCCTACTCTCCCTTCAATCTGCCTTGTGAGTATCAAATTTTCCAAGATGAAATTCATAAAGTCTACGTACCTAATCTGGAAGCTTATCATAACAATTACTATGAAAATACTTACAGAAAGGGCACAGGGAAGATACGTTAAGACTGTGGCGAAAATTACATATGCATTAGTACATGTAAATATATGAATTAATGCAGATGTTTTGATCGTGTACTGTTGCTTGTAAAATGAGAAGTAACTAAGAAAAATCAGCTTTGAGCACACCACTGATCAATTTGCTTCATTGGATCGAAAGAAGAGGCAGTTGTCATGATGTCATATAATGTTTATTTCTAATTAAGGATCAATGATCTTGATTTGTATTTTTGAGCTGATATTTTGTCAAAGTCATCCAAAAGCTATTTAGACAGGGGCACAATTTTAGTGTTTGCCATAGGCCCTATTTTCTTTTGTTAAACCCTTAGAGATATCTATGAAATTAATGTTGATTTGTTGTACAATCGTTTATTCGTGAAACTTTTTAATGAGCCAAAGTGAGAATTTAAAATGTTTTTCCGGTTTAAATGCTTTACTGGGGTAACGTCTTTATTTGTTCAGCGGTGAGAAAGAGCTATGAAGTGAAACTTTTGATTAAAACTAAAACCGAAATAGACGGATAACTTTAAAAATAATAATAACTTTTGATAGTCATTAAAAGTTAATTGATATTTCAGATTCTTTTTTTTTTAAACATTTTTCTTTATTTTCTGCAGCCATGCCCCAGATTTTGTTTTAAACTTTTATATATTCTGTTTCCTTTCAAAACCAACGCAAAGAAACACCATGAACACAGATCGATGAACCGGTCCAGGAATGACGCTAAAGCCACTTCGCGAAACAGTTATTATCACGAACAGGTAATTCCTGATAAAGTTCTTAAAATTATTTCATGTGTGATATTTATTAATACAGAATATATAGAAGAGGGAATAATCTTTATACATTCATTGTTATTGATCTTGACAATGTTAGTAACTGTTTGTTTTAGTAATATTTGGTGTGATATGACCGATTTGATGTTTATGCTGTAATCTATATAATAAATGCGAATATCAGTGTGTCACGGTGTCACACTTTTTCAATTTTACTCCTAGAGGCCGTAGCCTAATATATTATACCATTTTGGAATCAGACCGATTCCGTGAGCAAATTAAAAACATTCCGGGTTGGATTCGAACTCGCAATCCTGAAATTTTGGATTCACAAGTTTTCATTACTGCGATTGTTTTCGGTAATTTTTTTACGTGATTTTTTTTTACTAATTTTTTGTATGAAAACAATTATTATAACTTGGAAATGTACTTGGGAGTAATTGAAATTAATTGCGAAATCCGGCGAAAGTCACCCATGAAATACAAATAATTGTTTGTACGGAAAGTAAGGACCTACGTACATCTAATTTTCTTTAAATTAAAATTATCGTTGAACTTTTAAAAGGTAAGCTTAAATATTAATGCAATAATTAAATACAGCGATCAATTTTGAGTTTTTCTGTAGTTTATTGTTGCCTATGGAACTTACTTCTACAACCTATTTTGAGGAAGGCCCAATCAAGAGCCCTCCACAGGAGCTAGCTTAAATGTCGCCCGATAGAGCTGCCTTTAAGCTAGTTTAATAATACACAGTATAGTGATATGCTAATTTAAATATTAGAGTGGAAATCAGTACATTTATTGCGATGTGTGAAAGTTTTCCGACTTCTTTATGCGCCGTGCATACTCAGAACATAGACGATCATGGCTCCCCACAACTTCCCATTTTTTTGCAGCTCTTAGTAAATGTTGTCTTTTTGTTATTTCTCCTAAACTCTGTTCTGCCATCCATTTACTCAAGCTTACTAGTTAGGTCATGCGTTGTTTTCCTCTGTCGTTCCTGACTTCAATCTGTCCTGTGAGTATCAAATTTTCCAAGCCCTCTTTCCTCATTAAATGCCCTAAAAACTTCAACTGTCTCTTCCTGATGTTTATAAGTTTTCTTTTGTTTCCACTTTCTCTAAAACCTCGTTGTTGCTTATATGTTCGGTGCATGGTATCCTCGGCATCCTTCTGTAAAACCACATTTTTGTTGCTTCAGATCTCTTCGATTGTCCAGCATTCACTAACATACAGGAGAACCGATATCACGTAACACTTCAGTACTCTTTTCGTGTTTCTAACGAAGTTTTTATGTTTATCAGTATTCTGCTTAGCTTTTGCAATGCATTTTTGGCTATCCCATTGCGCCTTCGAATTTCAGTTTCGCACTTTCCGTCCGCTGCTAAAATACTTTTTCAGTAAATATTTAATGCCTCCTGGTACATTTGTCTCGCAAATACTATTTTGCGGACTCATGTGTGTCCAGGTAAAAATAAGATAAAAATGGATTTCAAACAAATAATTAATGTATATATTGATAAAAAGAAATTGCATTGATGTGCACAGCTATTAAGAATGTGTGTGTGTGTGTGTGTGTGTGTGTGTGTGTGTGTGTGTGTGTGTGTGTGTGTGTGTGTGTGTGTGTGTGTGTGTGTGTGTGTGTGATACGCGGTGTATCAAATTTCTAGGGCAAATAATGGGGCAAATGTACTTGTAGAATTTGACACTCACAGGGCATAAGTGGAACAATAGAAGGCATGTAATAAACTACCTAATTAGCTTATGTCAGTGGTTAACAGGGCAGGGGGTAAGAGAGATAGCAAAAAGGCAAATCTTACTAAGTACTACAAAGAAGAGGGAGTTGTGTACGTCCTTGTTTGTTCACGTTCTGAAGGAACACAGTAACATAGAAGAAGAAGAAGAAGAAGAAGAAGAAGAAGAAGAAGAAGAAGAAGAATACAAAACGCCACTAACAAGCACTCTCACTTCTGAGAAAAGTGGGAAGGAGTTCATCACCACGTGCATAAATGTGTGCGTGTTTAATGTTAGATAAAATTTATGAGCAACTGTAGAAATTTCGTGTTTTATTCACTGATTTAAATCACTATACTGTAAATTGGAAGATGGATATTTCTCGTCTTTCTTCAGAGACGGGATAGCGCACAAGGCCTTTTTTATAGTGGGATCTCTTCGCAAACATTGGGTATAGGACAACTGCTCGACTCTCTTGGTACTTACTAATAGTATACCTGAAGCATTAAGGATGAACTCTAATCCTGGGTATGACGATAAACTACATTTGGCCGCAAGGCCTCTGATCGGGAGATTAGAACCACCTCTTAATCGTTGTTGTTTCCAGGCCCACCCTGACCATAAGTGGTAACATCTGTTACGTTTCCAGCTATGAACAAAGATTGAACCCCAAAACAAAACACTATGAAAGTATAAAGATACATTTTTATATAAAAAAATTACCAACAATACATATTTATGGTAAGATTACCTATAATAACTATTAATAGTACAATTATCAACAATACACATTCACTGTGCAATTACCAACAATACATATATATAGTACAATTTAGGCACCCCGAGGCGGTGTAATGGTTAGCAAGCTTGTCTCGCTAAAACAATTACGAATGAGTAGTGAGTTCGATTCTCACTGGGTGTCGCATACTTTCGGCCTTGTGCCACATCTGACCTACGCTTGGAAAATCGCTATATATAGTACAATTACCAACAATACCTATTTATAGGAAAATTACAAACAATACCTATTTATAGTATATATTTAATTGAAGCCGTAAAATTGTGTTCAAAATATTTAGATTTTGACATTAAATAACCCATAGGCGTTGATATGCCGCTAAACAAAATGAACCAACCAACAAGTATGAACTCAAAACCCTACCCTTTGGAGAGGTGCTGCTTGAGGGACAGATCCATGGAATTGAGATATTAGCTATATATTAGTACGCTTGTAACTATGTATGGTATGTGTTACGCTTGGTATCACATATACTGAGAGGTAATCAGAAAAAGAGAGGAACATAAAGAATAAAATAGAAGGAGGTAAACAGAGAGACAAAAAGAGAGTGCGACACAGAGAGGGGTTGGAGAGTGTTATCTGAGATAAAGGCAGTTTGTAGTGTGATTCTCAATGTAGGTCTGAAGAATATTTTAAATGGGCCTGGAGACACCAGGAGCAGTGTAGTCATTAGTCAGGATTTATATTTTCTACTGGTTCGGCCGGTGGTTGGAATGTCGAATTGAACCCTTTATTTCGCTCACTGGGGTAGACTGATCTAGTTCCACGTGCCATGTCTAATGGATGTCAGTTATCAGTTATCTTCTGTTAATTACTCTCTGCAAGTTCTCCACCAAGTATTGAACTCACACTTTTTGGGTCCTGTCACTGGATCTAACAAACGCCTTTATCCAGTGTGCCAGGTGTCCTTGAGGACATCTGTGTATGAATTTCTGGGTATTATAACGTCTTCAGCAACCATTTTTACCAGTGCTCATATTGCAGTTTTTGCTTTCTGGTGTTCTTGAAACCTTACATTAAGGGGGCGGCCTGTCTCCCCTTCATATTTCTTTTTGCAGCTGCACGGGATAGCGTACACACAGTCTTTAGTTATGTTCTCCTCTATGGGGAGTCTTACTCCGGAGAGATATCTGCGAAGTGTCGTCCAGCTTTTGAATGTTGTCCTGATGTTATCTGGACCGTAGATCCTTTGGATTTTCTCCGATAACCCCTTCACATAAGGCAGGCAGACTGTTTTTCTGAGTGTTGTTGTTGTCCTCTTATACCCGCCTATCGCAGTTTTGGGGGGCTGCTCCCATGTACCCAGGGTAGTTGTTACGTTGTAGGGTACTACTTATACTGACCAATTCTTTATCTAATGTCTCTGGGTCGCCACTGATGATTTTTGCTCGGTGTTGTAAGCAGCGGACAATCCCTTTCTTTACGCTGTATGGATTGTGGGATTAGAAATTGAGGTACTGTCCGGTGAATGTCAGTTTACGGTATACAACGTACAACGGCCAAAACGTTGTAATAAATATGGCGACAAAGATGAGCCCGAATAATGTAGAAAGCGTAATAGTGTATTTTCTACTGTATTTTGCTTTTGTAAATAAAATGTATTTCCTGTTACATGGAATTTCTATTTATGCTTATGTGGGACTGAATTTTTTTAATGCGTAAAACGGGCTACAAGGAAAAAAGGTTGAGAAAAATTTGGTGAAATTGTTTTGTGACCTAACGATCTGTTAAGGGCATTTCAGTAATTTTAAGATAGACTATATCACTTTTCTTATATTTATCTGGGAATGGTCATAGGTTGAAAAGTACAGCGTACAGCATTTAGATTTTTATTAGCGATTTACACGGGTCCCGTTAGTACCTATTATAATCCCGGCTACGAATTAAAATAATAATTACCAACGTTTTTGATAAGACTCTAGTAGCAGAATGGTAAAGTGGAAGTGTGCTAAGCTCATAATTCAGAGGTCTATAGACCGAAACTACGTTTTGCTACCTATTTGTTAATTCTATGTCTTTGCGCTTAATCCTTTGCTTAACGCTTAACTGCAACTTCAAAGAATAAAACTATTCATTGTGAATGGCGATGATTTAATGTTCAGCCCATAGCACGCCCTCTTGTGTTTCTTATTTAGAATTGTCATTTATGGTATTTGTATATTTCCCCCATCTCCATTTTACATTCATTTTAATAAATGTCAGTTTTTTAGCATTAATTGAATTCATCATTATTATTATTATTAAGAAATGTAATTTATTTTACAGGAATTTTCCAGAAGCGTTTCTCAATTCAAGCATTGGTTAGACAAAGAAGATTTGCAGAGAAAGGTCTTTAAATGAGATTTTTTGTCATATTCTGTTGTTATAACAAACCACTTCCGCCACACACACACACACACACAGAGAGAGAGACATACTATACGGTTGAGCATTGGTTAACAAGTTCGTCTCTCAAACCAATACCCCTGTTATTAGTTCAACCATCAGAATTGGAAGATGGATCTTTCTCGTCTTTCTATCACATAAATATATATATGGGCACTTTGACGTGGTGTAATGATTAGGAAGCTTGTTTCACTAGATCAATTATGACTGAATAGTGAGCTCGATCCTCACTGGGTGCCCCATACTTGTGCTACACCTAAGCTACGTTTAGAAAATCACTATATATATATATATATATATATATATATATATATATATATATATATATATATGCCCAGAACAATAAAATCCCTGTTCAAGAAACCGTTGACTGCCGAAACGAATTGGTAACATAATGCTGTTACAATTTTATTTCATCTTATTATTTTGTAGGCATTCTGTTCGTATTATTATTTTGAGATGACATCTTAACATGATAAACCATTCCTATTCTTATATTTTGAATACAGTTGCAATTGGCATTCCCTATCCGTAACAAGTGCTGTCCCCGACGTGATTTGAACGCGCAACTACAACAAATACTCACCCTCGTTTACAATATGATCAAACTGTAATATAATCATAGAATATTGTAGAATTTAATTCATGCTCCTCTATAGACTGTTCAGGGAAATAAAATTTCGTCTACTGAAGGGACCCACATGCCATGAAAATTGACTTCTTTTTATCAAAGAAAAAATCAATTCTTTTGAAGCTTTATAGTTGCCTGTTTATATTCGAACAAATTCCTTTCTTTTCAACATTTCCAAAATAATGGCAATGACTAGGGTAGATGGAATAGAATCAGCGGTCACGTGTCCATGACCAAGGAGAGCCTTCAAAACAGATGATATCTGCTCTGGTCTGAACTGGAGAGGGAGGTTTACATTTACTTTACCCAAAATATGAATAAAGGTGAATAAATACCTACATAGACATGTATTGGGAACTGGTCCGGTGCTCAGCTGCGCAACAACCCTACAACCACACCCGATCACGGGACTGATGATGATGATGATGATGATGATGATGATGATGATGATGATGATGATGATATAAAATGCAATGTGTTTCTGCATCTATCTATATCTTTTAATCATTTCACTTCAAGGAAGGCAATAAAGCCTCTAAGACGCGAGTGGTTACCCAAGAGTTCGAAAGAACATTATTAAAGAGAGAGAACAATCAAATAACAAGAAGTAAGCAAACAGAAAATAACGATTGACATTGCATTTACATTTTTGAAGATCAAACTGTAAAGCAAGAAGCCGGAAGAGTGTCCCATAAGCGAGATATGCAAGAGATGAAACTGTCAGCATAGAACTCACGGTTACATTTAGCCATTTCAAATGTAAAATAAGGAGTCCTAGCTGACAAAATAGTACTATGCTTAAATTCAAAGTACCAAAAGAGAAAACTTCATGAGAATAATTACCATGAAAATATTTCTAGAAAAGGTACAGAGAAAAACTTCATTTCGGCGGTGGAAAAGTGACTGAGGCCAAGTTGCCATGTCAGGACTGATAGCTTTTCAGATTCTTTGTATTTTATCCGGAATCGCTAACACAAGACTAGATGTGACTAGATGTGACTGCAATATTCAATGCATGGAAGAATCGTTGACTTATAAATATATAATATTCCCGCTTCATGTCAAAAAATGAGACCAAGAAGGCGCAATGCGTTACTCTTTTAGAGGTTAGCATCAGTCATGCTGATGGAATGGAATAAAACACACACACACACACACACACACACACACACACACACATATATATATATATATATATATATATATATATATATATATATATATATAAAATGGAATGCACTTTTCATAAAACACATTTATTTCCAATTTTGTGATTGTTGCTAGCATAGAGAACTGAATTTAAAACAAAGAAATATTAAGAGAGTAAGAGAAGTGGTTAAGGGTAAAAGAGTAAGAAATGAAAGTAAAAGAGTAAGAGAGTAAAAGAAAAGAATAATAAAAAAAAAGTAAGTGACTAAAAGAGTAAGAAAAAAAGAGTAAGAGAAGAGGGTAAGAGAAGTAAGCAGTAGAGTAGAAATATGAAAGTAAGAAAAGACAGTAAGTGAATAGAGTAAAAGCAAGAGTAAGTGAAGAGAATAAGAGAGTAGTGAAAGCGAGTGAGAGTAAGAGTAATAGTAAGAATAATAAAGAAGACGGCAGAATAAGAGTATAAGAAAAGTGAGTAAGAGAAGGGAATAAAAGAAACGACTAAGAAAGAGAGTAAGAGAATGGAGTAAAGTCAGGTAAGATGAAACAGTAAGAGAGTAAGATAAAGAGAGTAAGAAAAGAGAGAAAGATAAAAAAGAGAAAAGAGTAAGTGTAAGAAAAGAGAGTAAGAATAAAAAAGTGAGTAAGAGAAAAAAGTAAGATAAATGTGTAAGAGAAGAGAGTAAGTTAAAGTGTAAGAGAATAAGAATAGAATAATAAAGTCTGATAAGAGGAGAGAGTAAGGGAAAAGAGATGGATAAAAGAATAAAATAAAAGAGTAAGTAAAGAGAGTAAGGGTAAGAGATTAAGAAGATAAGTTAGATAAGACGAGAGATTAATATAGTAGGGAAAGAGAGAGTAAGAGAAGAGATAAAATACTGGGTGAAGAGAACAAGAAAAAAGAGTAACAGTAAAAGATAAAAAGAGTAAAAGAAGAGAGTACGAAAAGAGGGTAAGTGTAAGAAAAGTGTGAGTGAGTAAGATAAAAGAGTAAAATAAGAGTACGAATAATAACGTAAGATAAGTGACTTTGAGAAAGGAGTACGGTAAAAGAGTAAGAGAAGAGAATATGGGATTAAGGGTAAGAGAAGACTATAAAAGTAAGAGAGCGAGTAAGACAAGACCGTAAGAATTTGCTGTAATGCTTTTTGGATAACGTGTGACGCTTTCTTAGCCTATGTGTTAATAGATGAGCGCGACAAAAATTATATTTAGACGTATACACGAATGTACACGACATATGAAAGATTTACTTTTTTTTATACTCTTTGTTGCAGGCTCATAGGTCCGAGCATAAGAACAAGAAAGAACGAAATGAAGACAAGAAAAAAAATTCGAAACAAATCAATTCTGTTTATGTAAGCAAATTTTGTCGTACATTCATTTACTTTTTGTTCCAAAAACAAAACTCCTTTTTTTCCAAGCTAATTCCACTGCAAATCATCATTATTTAAATGAAGTCCTTAATTGCCTTGATTCGCAGATGTTAAGAAGGTAGATATTAAAAAGAAAAAGAAAAAAACATTAACAAAAAAATTCTTAACCCAAATTTATTTTACCTTTGAAAGAAAGACCATTTTATAAAAAATATCACCAAGAAATTTTCAGAATAAATATAGGACGAAATTTAATTTTGATTGAATTATTTCTTAGATCAATGATTAAAATGGCTTCAAGCGAATGAACCTTGCAGGTCTTAAAGAAGATGTAAATTCATTGTCAATTATTAAGTTGAAAGTTTGACTTGTTAGCATAAATCTTTTATCAGATCTGACAGACTGGTGCTACATAAGCATAAATAATGTTCTTTACCAAATAACAAAAGCCAAATGACTTGTAGACTTCCAACAGTGGCAACAACGAAAATGGATAGCACATGGTTTTCCACATTACCTTAAACAAAAGATTAGGAAGGAAAACCCCATTAATACTAGAAGAGCGATGTCAGTTAACAGATCCTTCCTAAAAATGGAGAGGAAATGAGCTGAGAAATTGGGAAGCTGTGGATAGCGGCTCGGATTGAGGAATCGGAGAGCCTAGTTCAAATTCCAGCCGAATCCATTACAATTACAATATTCACTTACGTGCTAATACCCCTGAGAAAGGTATGAATCATCTTCTTCTCCCCCCAGCTATGGGTAAATAGCAAGACAAACCGGGTTCTATAGCTTTGGATGGCAACTGGTCTACCGCAGAAAGAAATGACAACCTACTGCGGGAAAAAATATGCCTTGTCAGTCATGTATCGATACATGATCGCCTAAGCGTGTATCTCGCATGACACATATAACTGACTGACTGATGAACATGTCTTACCAACTTAAAAGAAGGAGAAAGAGAATTGCCTGATGAAGACCAGAGGGCACAACGACCAAAGCGTTTTCATAACAACGAAGATGAGGATAATAATCCCCGTGTAAATCTACCATATATTAATTACCAGTGTTATTTATTTATTGTGTCAAATTCGTTAGTGACAAGGGAGCTAACTCAACTTAAGTTAGTAAATTTATGAGTAGTTATTTCCCTTAGTTTTTACTACCATATACAAACAAAATATCCTATTGTCATTGTGCTTGTCACGCACCTAGTTATTTCACACGACCGTTATGCCCTGTCAATATCTCATAAAAAAAATAGAGTATTCCGCTTTGATCATGTAAAAAGAGAGGAAAGGACATTGTTGATATATTGAAGTCTGCGTACGTTGGTGTGTGTATATCTGTAATTTACTGCTAAGAAATAAAGTAGCAGTCGCTGCAGTATGCTCCGCCCAGATTTTGTTGCAGCGTTTTCGTGCGTATTTTGAATGCATTTTCAGTTACAGTAATAAAAATCAGTAAACACGTATCTTTATGCTCTCCTTCACTTGATTTCATTTCGTATTTCATATTGCTTTCAAGTTTCAATCATTCTACTATGAATGAATCAGCGGGTTATTTATTTAACCCTAACAACTGAAGAGACACTATACTTGGTTTCATTCAAAAAATTAATGGAAAAAAGAAAGAAGGGAAGATAGCAATGTTTAACATCTGCTTCAGTGAAATAGAAAAAGTTACCAATTTCAAATCTTTTCATTTGTACCCACTTCGTAAAATAACGACTAGTATGAATTAATATTTCTGTTATTGCCAAATTTTGTTAAAGTTGTTTAGCTGAAATATTTATCGATGTGAGAGGAAAAATTCTACGGGTGTTTTATTGTCGTAGAACTCGCCATGAGCATAATCAATAATCAACTTAAAAATTATTCTTCATAAGAATATTAAAAAAGAAAAATTCTGAAATTATCTTTATTTAAACAAAATTAGTTCCCTAGCAAAATTAACTGTTACGAATTTGTTCCCTTACGACTACATTTCTTAGACTGCAGTCTTATTCGTTTAAGCCTTTCTTGCGAGGCATTCAGGTACATTTGTCTACTAAGTGATGGCTATTCTTCAACTTGGTCTTGAGATAGGATTTTGTCGTCTCCGTTTTTTTGTTTTCTTTTTGTTTTCTTTTTTCTTTTTTTTTTTGGCGTTCGGTGCTAATCTTTTTCTTTCGAGAGGTGTTTCCATTTTAGGTCGCTGTTATAATAAACACATGAAATGTTTATCCTGAGCAATAAGCGATCTCTAATACCAAGTGTAATCAATGAATCATAGATACCACTGAACGTCAAAAAAATATAAAGGGAACTGATTAATTAAACGATTCATTGGCCTCTATTTTAGTTGTGAATCCTTTATTGAATCTCAATACATTGTTTCAAGATTTTTGTTTCATTGTATCTCAATATTAAAACTGTCTAACAATTGTCGTCATTTTTTACGGCACGGGTACACTAGAAATGTAAATTATTTATTAGTATTAAGGTCTGTATCAGCTCGGCTATTAAAAGGAACAGAAGACTACAAAATAAGAAAAAAATCACAAGAAAATATTACAGAATGCGAAGGGAGCTCCGTCATCGTGAAATTATGGAATGTGGAATTATTTAAGTTTTCGATATAAGAACAAGTAGATGTGAAGACAGCGTGATAGTTGCAAAGAATTTAAAGAGTCAATATGCTTCCCGTACCCGGATTCCTTAATAAGGCAACCCCCCTAGCACATGGCGATGAAATCATAGCCTCTCCCTGTAGCTTGCTCCTAGAAACGATTCTATAACTATTGGCCTTCATATAACAATGCAACATAAAAAGAAAATTATCTGTTGTTGATGCAATCTCTCATCCTATTTCTTGTTTTCCTGTTAAATATGATGTTCAAAACTTTAAATGCAACGTAAATCCTCATTTCCTTGAACAGAGTTCTCTTAATATCAGATCTCTCCTCAACGTTTTCTCAGTATCTTTCTTTACATAAAATACAAGTAAAAATAATCAATTTGAATAAATAAATAAAGTAAACAATAAACAAATCAACAAACCAATTCCGCCAAAATAACCGTTAAAATAGACAGTCTATCTAAAAAATTGGACGAGAAAATAGCTATTATTGTATAACTGGTATATAACGATAAAAAAAATTATTATATTACTCAAAAATCGAAAACCAAGTAAAGTATATAAAAATATACAAAATAAAAATAAGCAAATAAACAAGAGAAAAACAAGTAAAAATTGATCCAAAATAAATAAATAAATAAATAAATGAACAAATTACAAAATCTCTCCCGCTAAAATAACCGTTAGAACTAATAAAAATAAACATAAATAAGCAAAAACAATTAAAATAAGCGACCTAAGCAATTTTTTACCACATTAAAAGCGAAAAGAATAAAGAAATATATAAAATAAAAATAAAAATAAAAACAAGTAAAATTAATTAACCCAAATAAATAAACAAGCCACTCCTTACAACATAACCGCCAGAATGGATTACCCACAATGCACCACTGACCCATATATAAATACTCTATGAAACAGCCTGTCGCCTCTGAGTGTTATATATATATATATATATATATATATATATATATATATATATATATATATATATATATAACGTCACTCGTCATCTTCTGTCACGTCCTGGGTATGACGATAAACTACAGCTGGCAACAAGGCCTCTGATCAGGAGGTTTTGAGGAGCGTGGAAATCATAATTGCTGTTGGTACCAGGTCCGCCATGATCCGGCGTGGTAACACCTGTTAGAGTCCCAGTTATGGATAAATGGTTAAACCCCCAAATGTGGTAAAAACAATGAAAGTATAAAAATATGTTCGTAGCAAAAAAAAAAAAAAAAAAAAAAATACCAGCAATCTATTTTCATAGAAAAAGAATTACCAGCAAAACATATTTGAAAAAAAAGAAAAAATTACCAGAAATATATTTTGGGAGAAGAAATTACGAATGCTCCTAAGATAATTATATTTCGGCATTAAATAACCCATAAGGTGTTGATATGACGCTAAACAAACAAACAATCATCTTCTGTCTTTTTGAGTCCTGTTCTTTTATTGTCCTTTCTTTTCAATAAAGTTTTCAGAGTTTCTTTCGCTCTCAGCAATCCCTTGTGTCTTAGTGGCTTTATATCCTTGGTTGAGATGAAATGATTTGAAAAGTTAAATTGAAAGTAAAACTGAAAATCAAATACTAAGAAATTGTGAGAAAAATTTTAAAACAACTGTAAAATATGAAACCCATCATTATTGGTGTGCATTGTACGGTCACAAATAGCCTTGCAAATAGGTTGAAAGAATTAGAAATCTGTACTATATGCAATGTTATCAATGTACAGGCTAAAAAAACACGAGACTTAAGTTCTCATACATAACATTATTGTTTATTCAACTACTGTAGACGAGTGTGTGTGTGGCTTTGGGGTTTTTTGTTTGTTTTTTTCTCTCTCTGAACGTGCATTCTACATTCTTACGAAGATGTAAGAGATTCTCGTTTCCTTCCCTTTCGGGTGGCTGCTTGTATATTTAACTGTCATCCGGTTTGTTCAACATGTGAATGTTTTAGGCACAGCTGAGTCGACCACATATTTACATGTCGGAAGCAGCTAGTGGCATATACTGAAGGTGCGGATATGCATTTGGCGGCTAGGAGGACCGCTAGCTAAGACATCTGGACTCTCTGAATCTCCAGCATAACACTGAGTGCAAACACTTGTGTTGAGTTACATACTCCACATCCAATGACAGAAAAATTAAAATTAGCTACAATATTGAAATGAATGCTGAAGTACTGGAGAGACTTGGTGTCACTTGATCCTTTATAAAAACCTACTTTGTCCTGCTTTTTCATTAACAGTTTATTTATTTATTCTAAGGTGGTCAACGCACCCAGCTGTTACGGTTATTTTAACTATGATGAAATTGTCCAGCAGTTACAAGGGAAAAAGAAGATTTACAAGGTAAGTAAAATTTGTGTTTACCTTTTTCTTATATAAAATGCTGTAAAATTCTCGGTTAATAATGTTCAAAAATGTTTAAAACAAAGGTAAGAGAGTTCGTTGCTGATCGAAGGGATATATGGTCTGTTCAAAAGTAGACGAAAGAAGATAGCTTTGTTGGTTCGCTACTTTCTTTACTTCTTCTTCTACGCTGACCGGCTAATTTCTGTGAAGGCAAGTTTTACATTGGTCAAAAAAAATTTCACATAAGCTCGCGAATTTATTTCCTTCTTTTTCCTCAGTACTTCGAATTTGAAGGGAGTAGTTGAAGGGGGTTATTATTATTTCGCACTCAATACAAAGACACCCCTTAGACTCTGCGTAGCTATGTCTAGGAGAATGACACACTGATGTAACACCTGTGATCATAACTACAGCAAACATCTTATTTCAGTCTGTGATGGAGAAAGTCGATGCAGTACTGCACAAGTCACATTTTGACCTTAAGAAATTGCACAATATCGTTTTATTTCTGCATTGATGTCTTTGTCTTTACAGTCAATTTGCGATGAGGAAGCGATAAGACATGCAAACTTGACAGGTCAGAGATACGTAGCTACCGACCTGCATACTGAGGACTTGTGTCTAGATATAATGTCATTTCCTTGTCAATTGTAGAGCAATGGTAGGATTCGGTTGATACTCAACAGTCTAGACAGCCTATTTAGGAATGACACTACTCATCAATGGGATTTGAGCATGTTCTAGAAAAAGTGAACTAAATATTCCCTTGTAGGAAATTCTGTCGTCTAGTGTATTTTATATTAAAAATTCGAACATCCGAATTCCAAATAATAAAAAAGGAAAAGAAGAAAACGTGGGTATCCCTGTTAAATAAATCATTTGAATTTACAAACATATGTACATGAGTTCAAAAGCGTTAAAATTGATTACAAATAGTCTTTTGTTGACTTAAAGTTTTTGAGTAATTGATTCACAGAAAAATCTGTATTTTAGAAAATAATTTTAAATAGTTTGTTCCCAGAAAAAATCTGTTGTTGAAAAAAAAAAATTTTACCGTTAGCGAATATTCACTGATCGTCTTCTTTTTTGGATTCACTGATTCGTTTGAAGTTGCCGAAATATGTTTCGCTGTGAAGAGACAGTTGCATCTCAATTTTCGAAAACCGAAATCCGTCGGTTTTTATAAAAAGTTTTCCCCGAAAATATTCTTAAGAAAAATAAGGTTTTAGTGTTGCGGATTTGAAGAAGAGAAGAGAACGATCGCTGCTAGGGTTTTTTTATCATTTCACCCCAAACAAGGTGGTAATGCCACTAGTACGCAATGGGTTACAGGAAGTGTAAGTAAAAGAGAAGACGGAAAATATGGAGGCTTGAGGAAAGGACAAAAAATGAACGGAGTTCAAGAAGACAGAAGATGGCGATTGACGTTGCATTTTTATTTTTGAATATTGTAGTTATCAAGGAAGCAAGGAAACGGAATGGTGTTCTACAGGTGAGAAGTGCGAGAAAAGAAACTTCTGGCGTAGAAGTGGTGGTTGCATTTATCTACTTCAACAATAAAACGATGTAGCCGAGATACCAATCTAGTAGTACGCTTAAATTCATCCATTTGGCGCAACAGGGAAAAAAGCATGTCAGAGCTGTTGCCATAAAAATATTTGTAGAAAAGACAGCAGGAAGTCACGTCATTTCGGTGAAATTGAAGTCAAGATGCCTAGTGAGGATTGATTACATTTTGAGTAAATATCGTATTGAAACTGCGGCACTCTCTGAGATTCTTGGAAGAAGATGGTCAAAACAAAATAAACTTTCTATAATGGTTAAGCGTCAACCCTAACTATGCTTTAAACTCAATTGATTCAGAACTTTTCATCCGCCATTTATGGTAAGGGAGGTAACTAAGTAAAAAATGAACAAGATTCATTGCTAATGGGTCTTTAAAAATATACTTATTTTGTAAAGAAATATATTTTAATTTCAGTAAGTAACAGTTAAAATCGTTATTGACTTTTGCTATGTCCTGGATTGTTAATCCTCACTAGGTACTCATCATCATCATTATCCTCAGTCCCATGACCAGATGTGGTCGTAGGATAGCTGTATAGCTGAACATGTGAAAATTTCCCTTCAAAGCCAGAGAGTTATTCATTAATGTTGGGCAAATAGAGCTGATGGAGCCCATCTTCTACACGCGAGACCACAGCCGATTGCCTCCAACTTGAAGGCTAAATTTGGCCGTTGATTTCATTGGGAGAACCCACGGTTCTGATCAGTGAAGTCTGGGAAGCCTTCTGCCTCATCTACTCCATTGTGCTAGATAGTTTGTTAACCCTAAAAGAAGGTTTCTTCACCCTTTGACAGTCATGTTTTTAATCCTGCTGAATGTCTATCACCAGAAAAACCTTTGGGGGTAACTGATTTAGTTTAATCCGAATATGCGGCAAGTTATAGTTACTACTAGATTACAAACTAGGTTATAGTTGCTACTATCAGTAACACTCGTAGAATTATCGGAAATAGAATGTAATAATCATATATCACCATTTTATATTTCCATCATGGAAAAATACCTATAAATGTAGTCTTTGAGGTGTTTATCCAGGTGATAGAAGTGCTAAAAGTGTATTTTGTGACTTTATGTGTATGCGTGTCGGAGAGCCCTGAAACTTAGGTGGTGTTATGAAAACAATTATTCTATACAAGATAAAGAAAATATTAGCGAAACATTAATGGTGGAAAAAGTGGTCAAATGTGATTTCTAGAAAGTTTTATTCATTAATATCTTTTAAATCATTAACATTATACACTTTTTCTTTGTTTTGACAGCATTCAACAGAAAAGAAGTTATACTGAAGCTGTTATATCGAAAATAAAGACGTCAACATGCTGTTAAGTTGTAGCAATTTTCCAAGCGTTGCTTAGATGTGGCACAGGGCCGAAAGTATGGGATATCCGGTGAGAATCGAACTCACTACTTATTCGTAACTACATTAGAGAGACAAGCTTGCTAACCATTACACCGCCTCGGAGTGCCCGCATGCTGTTAAGTTGTATTTGGGTGTAGGCTTTAAGAAAGCTCTATTTACCTGAGGACACTTATTTATGTTTGTACAGAAGATGTGGCACAAGGCCTAAAAAGGGGGAAAGGGATTGTCTTCTTCTGTTTTAACTTTAAACTTAGCTTGCCACAAATGCTGATCCAATCATACAAACAATATTCCTTACGCCATAACAACACATTCTTACGTACCTTTCTAACCACATCCACCATATTACCTCAATGTCTCCATAAAATTATTAACTAGTCCCCATATGTACAATTCATCGTTTGGGGTGGGGTGGAGGGAATAAAAGAACAATTTTAAAAACTAGCCCCAATGAGTATTTACAATATGAAACAAAACTATTTACAAGAAACTAAACAAAATAATGTTAGTAATAAAACCCCTACAATCACTAAATGTGGCAGAAACATCAGTTAACTGGACGAAATCAATGCGGGACTATAATAATATAAGACATTCATTCATCCCAAGCACTCAGACACGCACTCATTCAGACATATCAACAAATACGAAAAAAACACACACGAAACGAAAGACGCCCCGCATCCACCAGAGAAATAACATCACTGACCACCTAACGAGGTAGGGGATTGGGAATTAAAATTAAAGAAAAATAGGGACAGAAATAAAAGGAGGGGCAATGAACATACATACCCTAGCTAAATTAAATGAAAAAAGAAACTAAAGGTTCAAAACTAAACCTAAGCTACCCTAATTTCAGAATGGGTTGACCGAGTTCAACCCAGGAAAAGCAATATCCTGATGCCTAACCGGCATCAAAGTGCCAAAGTCAGCCCCTTTCACACGACACAAACGCGCAAGATTCATCCACCTTTTGCCAAATATCTGATGAAGTGAGCTGCCGCCTTTCCGTCCTAATCTTGACTTTAAGCTAATGCTTAAAGTACAAGATCAGTTGGGAAGAAGTGAAACTCCTCGCTTCCATAGAATCCCTTTTGACGGGTCGTCCAAATCACGACTCTCATAACACCTAGCAAGCATAAGAACACATATAGTTCAGCCTTAGTCTGCGGCGGTGCCACATTGCTACAAACAGAAGAGGTCTCAATGACAAAGAATTTTCCCTGCAGCATGCAGACCATGATGCCTTAAACAAACTTGCACAACGGCGCTACCATCCTGCAATGAAAGAAGGCGTGACCCAAGGTCTCGACCTCCCCACTACAGCGTTGGCAGTTTGGATATTTCTCCAAGCCCGCTGAGCAATGTCTTCCTTCCAGAAGGTGCCCTTCTCATCCGATTGAGCGACACATTCGATCTAGGAACACGATGTGAAGCATATATTGACGAATCTCAATGTTAGGCATAGCTAGACCGCTAGATGGATGAAGGCAACAGATCTCTCGAGAGATTCTAGCAGCTTTGCCTCCCCACAAGGAGAACAAGAGCCTTACTAATGACTTTAGTGTGTCAAACGGAAGTGGAAGCACAGAGAGTCGGTAAAGGAGAATCGGGTAGATGTGTGAAACATAATTCCGCCTTCCCCTTTTAGGAAATCCTCCTCCGAGACCACAAATTAATTGCGATCTCGGCCTTCCCTTGTACCTCCGACCAATTCAATTCCAACTGGATATCAGGACCGAACCAGATGTCGAGAATCTTGACCGGCCCACCCGTCCAGAGGAAAGGTCCGAGAAGAGAAACTTCCTTCCACGCACCCAACCGCAAGCCAACAGATTTATCGCAGTTGATATTGCCCCCTGTCACCATCTCTTAACCACTGATTTCTTTGCTGACTTCGTCAATCTCGGCTCTGCTCGAGACAAGAAACGAAACGTCATCAGCATAGGCAGAATACCTGGCTGAGGTGGTAAGGAAATTCCGCGTAGGACCGGATTCGCCTTGCGAAGGAAAAGTCCCAATGCAATAACGAAAAGCAAGGACAAAAGCAGACAACCTTGATGAATGAAGCGTGACAATACGAAAGGCTCCGATCGTAGCCCATTCACCTCCACCAGCGCACCAGGAGTCGCATACAGAAGTCGGATCCAGGTGCGAAAGTACGGCCCGAAACCGAAAGGACAGGCTCGAGAAAACGATGGTCAACCCTACCGAAGGCCTTAGAGTGATCTAAATTGATCATCGTGGCTCCACTGTCGACTTGCTCGATGATCAAGCGTACCATATGAAGGTTGTCCTGAATAGTCCTACCCTTCACTGCACAAGTCTGTTCGGAGGCAATCAGAATAGACAGGAAACCCTGCAAATGGTTCGCTAAGACCTTAGCCAAAATCTTTAACTGTGTTTAACATAGTTAAAGGGCGAAAGTTACCTAAACCATCCCCACTTTTTTTGTCCTTGCGTAACAACTTGATTACGCCTCTGGTGAAGCGTTGGGATGTAGACTCCTGCTTATTCCAGTTGCCGAAAATCATTGCCAGCAAAGGAACAAAAACGGGCGACTACCTCAAGTACACTTCATAAGGAAGATCATGTAATCCCGGAGACTTGTCCAGGCCAACCTGTTTCAGCGCTTCCCAGATTTCTGACTCTGTAATGGGACCCTCACACTTAGCCGCTTCAGCAGCCTCAAGTCAAGGAAAGTCAGCTAAATAGGCGTCGAACTGAGCAGGGTTCAGACCGGGCTCCCTGGTGAAAAGATCCTGAAAGTGCTCACGAAAAGCCTTACATATGCCATCGTTTGTAGTCACGGTCCGCTTATCCGGCAATGTGACGCATGCGATATGTCGCCGAGATGCATTCCGAATCTCCTCTGCACGCGGTTCAGAGGCCATATTCGTTACCTCGGAGGACATTCTTTTTAACATAGCTCTAACTACCATAGCTTGATCTTTCTTGATAAGCAAGGAGGCCAACTCTGCCTTAGCTAAAGCTACGTCCCCACTATCACAGGATTTGATCGCCCGATCATCTTTTTGCTCACAAGCCGTTTGTGCCGCTAATCTATTTCGATTGAGCCGACGACTATAATCAGCAGCAAACGTTCTAATTTTGTATTTTAAATTATCCCACCAAGCATATCCAACCACAGCCCCCGTCAGTTCCCTCTGTATCATTAGTAGCAGCTGGTCCCGGAAATCCTTCTCGCTAAAAAATGAGCAGTTCAATTCCCAGTAGCCAGCCATATTAAGCTTAGGCTTATCTAAGTTTACACGGACACGGATAGGCCTATGATCCGAATAAACTATATAATGAAACTTGGACACCCTAAGAGCCCTAAATCGACTCTCCTAACTAAAATTCGGTCGAGGTATCTAGAACGCACCTCAGTAGCCGAGCCACCACTATTAGTCCAAGTCCTCACTATTCCCTGAGGGTGTTTATTCTGGTACTTATGGACAAGATCAAACTTGTCGATAAAGTCCCGAAATAGTTTCACGTCCCGGTTGTTAGTACCCGAATTTGGCCCTATACGATCTATGTCGGGGTCAAGGACGGCATATCCCCTAAAGACTACCCGGCGAGATGTCGCCAAAAACGGCTCGATCTGCCGAAACAAAGCACGTCGCTCAAAACGCTTATTTGGCGCATAAACCCCAATGAGACAAAGAGCCTTTATGGTAACATCCAGCACTCAAAGTCTGCTCGCCGGATCTGCGAAGACAAGAGCACACACAGCCTTCAAAGACTTGCTCACCAGTCAAGAGACAACCCTCGAGCGTCTATCAAAACATGCTGAATAGAGGGAGAACCCCCTAGACAGAATGCCCTCATAGTCGCGAGAAGAAAAATGGGTCTCTTGCACACAACATATATTCACCCCGAGACTCTGAAGGTCACGAGAGAACCTCGCCCTGCGAGACTCCGACCTCAGGCCTC
Source organism: Acanthosepion pharaonis (assembly GCA_903632075.3). NCBI lineage: Eukaryota > Metazoa > Mollusca > Cephalopoda > Sepiida > Sepiidae > Acanthosepion > Acanthosepion pharaonis. The sequence continues at coordinate 190,713 of CAHIKZ030004736.1, read as the reverse complement.
GGGCATTCACATTACCAGAGAGACATTATCTAACCGATTAGGGTTGCTCTTCTGCCTTGAACATGGACGGGGTAAGGATACCGACAGCCTTCCCCATTGACCCAGTCTTGATGTTACCGTCTTGGGAGAGACCGCCTATATCCCAGGAGAAAGTCAGATTTAGAACTCTATAGAGGGAGGGATGAACAAAAACAGCACCACGAAACTGTTTCATTTTCTTCAATTTGTCGCTTCCGGCAATAGCAATGGGAAGGGACATTTTATAAAAGCAGAGGAAGGAGGTGGCATTTCGGATGTTTTAATGGGGGAAGGATGAGATATGAGTTGTAATAAAGGGCGGGGTTTCCACTAAGAAGGGTTGAGGGATGGAAAGCATGTGTCTGTGATGCATGTTGAGCAGAAGATGTGGAGGGAGTGGACTTTTTATCTGGGGGGGAGGGTTGACTGGGATCTCTACTGAGAGGGGTTGAGGGATGGGAAGAATGTGACTGTGGTGAATGTATGGCAGAAGATGTGGAAGGAGTGGCCTTTTTAGCGGGAGAGGTCTTTTGTTTAGCTAATTTCTCTTTCTATTGTTTAACATTATGTCTAAACTCCATCCCCCGTTCAAGCTATCACAGGAAGCACCCAGTATCTCTCAATACTGCGACAGGATAGCCGCCAGGTGTTCCCCCATAACAAGATACTGCTATTATGGTCCTTCTTCTGCCTTCGTAATCTGTGCGTATAATGAGATATTTACTTATGAGGTCGCTGGATGTGGCGTTTTCACAATCTTCCGGTGTGGGTAGCAATACATCCTACATGAAGAAGCCAACACCCTTAACAATTCTTAGAGGGCTAAACCCCGGGCACTCCAGGGATTTCACCACTGCCTTTTGTCGAACTACAAATTTTGTGCATATGCTTATCGACAACAAAAACCGACACTATTCTTTTTTCAATTTTCTTCAGTTCAATGGGGTCCTTCAATAGTCCACCTTCTATGACAAGGTGAGCGTAACTCTTGGGTCCCTCCATGAACTCTGCAATATTGATGATGAATTTCGGGGGGGGCTTCAACAACAGGGCGATTCCCGGCATTCACGTTAACTGTCTTTTTATCTTCCTTTTGGCCATTATTGGCTTCTATATTTTTGGTCAATTATTTTTGGCCATTATTGTACTCTGTACTTTTGCTTTTCTCTTGGCCACCAACGGCCTCCTCAGCTAAGGGTGTATTAGATAAAGCAGGGAACTCTTCAGGATTGTCTTTATCAGAAGGGATTTTTTTATGGAAAATAAATGTTTTCTGACCGACTTCCTAAGGTCGGCCATCTTTGGTTTCTTTTTTAAAATTAGAAAAGATGCAATTCTTTTCTTTTTTTTTTTTTCATTTTTAAAATGAAGGGGTGATAAAAAGAAAAACAATAATCAATTAAATACATGAAATTCGCCTATAAGCGAGAAGAAAAAAAAATAGACAAATAATCTTAACTCAACAAGGTTCACCTGAAAGCAAAACAACAAACAAAACAGAAGGACGTACAAAAGATTAAATAGACGACAGACGAGAAAAAATTAATATACAACAAAATAAGCTTAAACAAACAAGATTAACCTAAAAGCAAAACAACAAATTTTAACAGTCAAAAAAAAAAAAAATTAAAAAAAACACAAAACAGAAGGACGTACAAAAGATTAAATAGACAACAGTGTTAGGGTTAGGTAACTTTTCAAAACAGTCACAAAAGAACGTAAGAAAAAATGGTAAAAATAAATCAAACTTAACTAAAACAGAGTTAACAGTACAAAGACTCTCAAAGTAGTAGAAAAAAGTTGTACACGGTCCGAGCTTTATTCAACTGAGAATACAAAGTTCGTGTATAGTGTCCTTTTATAGTCCCAGTATACAGAAATAGCCCTCTCAAAGAGGAGAGTAACAAAACAAGAGGGGACCACTCTTGATTATTCATAACATTGGATGTAAAATTGATTTGATCACAAATTTGAAGGTAAATTTTTCCCTGGTATATAAATGTTTTAGATATCAGAACAACTGTTGGTAAATTCAGTAGTAAGGTTTCTACTCAAATTGGTTTAGTGTTGGGGATTTTATGTCACACGTCTTGAAATTCATTAATCCAAAGGATACACACATGAAGAAATATAGCCAACAGTATTGTAACGGGAGAGAACTATGGAAAAAGATTTCTTCTTCTCATTTGTATTTCCCTCGTTATAGACATTATTATATCTGTGATATAATAACTCCGTATTTCACGGACGGAGCAGAATAGCTGAAAGGAAAAGAATGACAAAACAAGATTTGTTCTCAAAGTGAATTTTATACTACTAAGACTTACACAAACTATATATATATATATATATATACACTTGTCCCACGTGGAGAATAATATAGCAAATATATCTACACATTAGAGTGTAAGAAAGACAAAAGCTTAACCAGCAATTGTTGTAAAATTGTTTCAGGATATAAACAGGCCTCAAAGCTCGAAAAAGAATTTGAAATTGTATATATTTTCATGACATGGGTGTTTTAGTAGAATCCCTGCGAATATGCACTATTATGATATGTGTTGGATTGAAAGGCGATGAATGAGTTTTTGTGAGTAAATTGTAATGGATGAATGGGTCATGAACCAGATTAGCTAGGTGTATGATAGTCAGTGTCGACCAACCTTTCCCCCACTACCTTTTTTGCCATGAGATGTAATATTTCAAAATAAAGCATTCAATTCCGTGGCCCTCATGATACGATCAAAGTGTAGTATCTGTTCTAGCAGCCAGCCCACGGCTCCAGCTATCAGCAGTAACAGTCAGCCATGAGCATCAGTCACCATGCCAGTTCTAGCCAGCCAGCCATCCTAGTCAACAGCAACAATATGCAATAAACAGGCCATCTCAGGATAACGCTCTTCAGCAACTACAAAAACGTCCACCTCAGGACAATGCTCTTTTCACCCACTACATCAGCATGCAGAGATATTTTGCCTAGTGCACTGTAACCTTATTTTTGTTGATGCATTTTCTTTAATGAAAATAAACTTAGCAATATATTTTTTACTCAAGTCTTCATTTTGTTTGTTGTTGTCTTCTGTCATACAATATCTTTTTGTGATCAATATACTACCTGCAAGAGCATTGCGTCTTGGATGAGCACATAGTTGGGATTTAGATTTCTTGCATGATCAATGCAGCTGGATGCAGAAAAATTGTTGTGATCGAAAAGTGACCACTTTGCCAAAAAAAATCACAGATGACGAAAAAACCAGTTAAAGGATATGTTCTGGTTTATTCATGCGCTTAAGCAATGATACATGATCACTATTACTAGGTGCTGAATGAGGCCGCTGCCATTACAAGGCAAAACTGTTTCTTTTATGGAGCCCAAACACCTCCATCCTGCTAGCTTAATTAGAAAAATGTGAAAAAAACTTTTTGATAAACAAAAATCACAGCCCCCAACCCATACTTGTACCAGACCAAAATATTTTGAAATGCACTATAAAGAACACAGTGGGTGTCATATGCCCTACTCGACGAATAACTGATAGCGCAATCATACGCCAACCAGGAGATATATACATTATCACGTCTATGGAGAGATACGGGCTATCTCTCCCAGACCATGACAAATGGACAATTAGTAAACAAAAATATTTTAAAGAATACTGTTCGACTGAGATAATCAAACAGTAGTTTTTTTCCCCCAGGTTCGCTTTGGTTTCAACACATATACCGATCCACAATTCAAGGATGAACAATAAGGCGTAATAAATTTTGGTATAAGAATTTTATATATATACATATACACAAGATATTAAAATAAAAGAAAAATATAAGCATGAGCAAAGCATCTGACGACCAGAATCTCAAGACTTATGTTGGGATACCAAAATATGCCCAATCTAAGTGGATTCGACTGAACCCGAACGGATAAGAAAAAAATAAGTATGAATAACTACGAATGCAGAAATCAACGCATAACCAAAAAAAAAAAAAGAGATGGGATAGGATTTATATATTACTATTTTGACATATGGAAAGGTGTTTATGAGAACATAAAATTTATGGATGCATGTGTATCTTTCCAACACGGGTCCAAAATATATAGTTACTTTATATTCAGTTCTCTCTCTTACTCATTGTCCTTTCTTTTCTCTCTCACATTTCCTCTTTTCTTTCTTTCTTTTTCTTTATACAAATTCAATTTCACATACGGTCCGGCTGCAACAGAGATATATATATACTTTCTTCTTCTCTCTGGTTTTCTCCTTTTCTTTCTTTCTTCTTCTTTACACAGTTCAGCTTCAAACACGGTCCGGCTGCAACAGAGATATATACTTTCTCCTTCTCTCTTCAAACACAGGCTGTATTCTCATTGTACAAATTTCCTTGCGTCTTCTGTGATAAATAACTTGATTTATCTTCTTCAATTTGGAGTTAAGGAACAGAAATATACATCCTTATATTTCTTACCCGGAGTTGCTTATGATGAATCGGACAAGTTCCATCATTACCAAAATGAGTCTCATCTTTCCGTTCATAAGTTATCAGCGCTTCGATTTCGAGTCTTGCTCCTTCAAAGACAAGACAGCAACTGATTTCCAAGTAATTTTCTAATTCCCACGTGTCCTGCTTTTTGGCATGAATTCCAGTTCCTGCTGCTTCACGACCTTACATCAGTCCCCTGTCTAGATTCTGTCTAGACGTCTGTTGCTACGGGTAATTGGGTCAGTCAACCTTTTGACCTGCTTCCCAAAATGACTCGAGACTCCCACGTGACCTCTTCTGTTGTCAAGCGGAGATTAACCTTAATATATGCGTGTATGCGTGTTTGGGCTATCTGCATTTGTAACAGCGGAGTAGAAGAGATGAAAAACTAATTCTAGACTCAACCAATCAATGTCGGTTCTGCTTTGGTTGGTCAAAAGAAAAGTAATCTAAAATTTGTTTTCCTTGAGAAAAAAAACAACACACCAGATCCCGTTTCAGAATTAAAGTGAAATTGATTCTGCCAGTGATCATGAGGGAAGCTTATTTTATTAAGAACCAGTGCAACTTGATATTTAAGGTTGAATGAGAGAGGAAGATTGTTAGACTAATCTTCAAAATAACAAGAACCTTGGAAATCAGCATCCTGGCTTTCTAGCTGGCTTTCAATTAGTTCCTGGTACTGATGAGCAATACATAATCTAGACATGAAGCAAGCCAAGTCATAGTCTGACACAAGTCCACAGACATGGGACATCAAAGTAGATGAATGTCACAACAGGAGTAACAGGTGAGTTAGATAAGAGATATACTATGGAGATGTACCGAAAGTGACAACTGGTACTGGTAGAATTATTCACCAAAGAATTTCCACCGTCCCCACCCACAAAAGATAAAAAACAAAATGCTTTCGTAAATCTATTCACCAAAGAATTTCCACCGTCCCCACCCACAAAAGATAAAAAACAAAATGCTTTCGTAAATCTGTTTTAATAAATTTTATTAATTGCTTTAACCATAAATAATTTAATTATTTTTATACAACACGCATACACATGTGGTTTGGAAAAGTTCTTGGTTTGGCTCACTTCCCTGAATCAGATCAAACAAAATGCATTTTAGAATACAATCCCAACTTGTCTGCTTCAAGAACTTTATAGCACCCCACCATAATTAATGATGATATCTGTTTGACAGTCAAATGTCATGAAATTATATAATGAATAAAAAACACTTCTATTTAGAAATCTTTGTCAGTTGTAGAGTTACATCAAAATCTTCCACTTAAATCATTTTAAGTAAAATACTATTGGAAAGTGCTATTAATAAAGTGGCAGAGGAAGTGTGATAATGTATGCATTAATATTTTCAAAATAAAAGTTACCCAATAATTTGAAGAATATGACAAATGGAAATCTGTTTCATTAAAACTTGATTAGTGTTTCAGCCTCACTCGGCTTCATTGGATCAGAAAGAAAGAATGTCTGTGAATGTGTGTTTGTATGCTTAAATAATAAATTGTTAATTCTTTTGTCTGTTGAGCTGACATTTCTCAGGATGAAAGTAATGATTACTCATTAATTCTTGCCCAGTCTTTCTTTCATTTCACTAAACTTAGCTCAGTATAACAAAATAGAATCAAATAGTAGGGGTTTAAATACATGACAGCAAGCAAAAAAAAAATTTATTTCTCAGATGATTGCTGCAAAATCTAATCTGATGTGCCAGCTATACATTTAGAAATCCATGATAAAATCTAAAGAAGAAATGTTATTGGTCCTGGCCTGACATATCACTTTCAGTCACTCTCCTGCTGCCATAATGTAGCTTCCCTATACTTTTTCTATAAATACTTTCACCATAAAAGTTCTGATGAACTTTCCTTTAGTGTACATAGGATTTATGAATTTAATCAGAGTACTAGATTAGTGGCAAAGTTTCATCATTTTACAGTTGAAATGGCTAGATATAACTGTAAGTCCTATGCTAACAGTTTCTTTTCTAGCACTTCTCACTTGTGGAAATCTCTTCCAACATCTTGCTTCCCAGTCAACTTTCATCTTCAAAAGTTTAAATGCATATCAATTGTTATCTTCTATCTATGGCAGTGGAGTTGGAACACAAAAATTTCAACTACGACTCCTCTATTTTTGGCACCACCATCTCAGACTCCTTGTTATGTAATTAAGTGATTATGACCTACAAATCTCACAAAGCCTTTGCATATTGCTCCTAACTTGAGTAGACCTATATCATTATAAGTAGTTTATATGAAAAAATAAAGATATTATGGCTTTTATATCATACCTACTCATTCTTCAATATTTTTAACAGAATTAGAAAAAAAATCTTTGAAAGGATATAGAAAAAATAACAATAAAAATACTTTAATGTAAGACATATATATATATATATATATATATCTATATCTCTTTGCAAATATGAAATAAGTACAGAGCAAAATAAAACTACTTTATAAGAGAAGTTAAAATATAATCTTTTACAGGATGTAAAAGACATAAAAAAACTGACTGGGTTGTTTGTTTGACGGTTTGACACACTAACCCTAAACTGTAATGATTCCTTATTATTTCATTCCAGATTCACAAAAAGTCAATCCAATTTTTATGCATAACAATGCATGTGCATTAATTAATAAAAATATGCCATGACATTCCTTTTTGTAACCACAACTTGTGTTCGAGTTATTACGACATACTAGCACACATAACATGCACCATGACATCAAGAACATAAAATATTTCAGACAGACCGTAAGGAATTCTTCAGAGAAATTGGAAAATATATTATAGAAGTCAAAAAGCCACCACCTAATGAAGTACAATTTGGAGAACATTTGAAGCAACCAAAAGGAAAATAATACCAATGCAGAATGGATCAAAAGAGAGCAAGAAAGAATGAAGGGTAAACTGGAACATTTTTTTTAGCCAAAAATAATCCAAGACTGTTTCCTGTTCATGGAAAATGTCCTCGCTTGGGATATAGTAGACGAATCCGGCCCACTTGAATCTGGAGTCTTAAATATGGCTTCTCCAGAAAAACAAGTATCTCCAGCAGCTAGCTACAATTCCTATTAGGATTTATTACATGACTTAATTTCCTTCATTTTCCTTTCACTCTACTTGTTACATATATTTGTTATATTTTTCTGTGTGAAACACATGTAAATATGAATACATCATTTTACGTATGATTTGTTGCATAAAATTCTATCTGGGAACAAAGCATGTATAAGAAATTAGGTTGCCTGAATCTTTGTGTGAGAAAATCAAAAGGTGAGCCTATGAGGATACTCAAAGCTCAGAAAATTTTATTCATCCTGACAAAGTTAAAATGCTCGGATTGTCAATCATGCCTAGTTCCAAAAGAATTTTGATGGCTAGCAGTTCTCACTTGTCTTCTACTCTTAAATATTGTGTAGCATCCCTCAACCTGAGTCATAGAAAGTACAGAAATGTCAAGTTATCGGTTATAGCTAACCTGTGCTGTGGTATCATTCTAGAGCATAATTTTCTACATTAACTGTAGAAAATACCTTTTCAGGGACCACTTCCACCTCTTACTGTTTGTGGACTGCAATTAAAAATGTCCTTTACTCTTCTCTGTTTACGAATTTAACTTTTGGTTGTCATCCAATAGCGGTGAAATCCAAGAGACATAGCATACTCGACATTAAAATTCATTCAGTCAGAAATCTCCTGTATGCTGAAAGTTATTAGAGCCTTCTCAATCCCAAACACTGGTAGTATCTCCTGAACATCACAAGAGACTTGTCGTAGATTACTCCTAAATGATAAAACAGTTCATTCTCCTGGATGCTTATCCTCTTCCTTGGATAGAGGACATAGTAAATGAGATTGCCACTTATCAAATATTTAGCACACTTGATTCAACCAGTGCCTATTACCAGGTTGCTATCAAGCCTAAAGAACGAAAATACACTGCTTTCGAAGCTGATGGATCTCTGTATCAATTTTGTTGAATTCCTTTTGGAGTAACTAATGGAGTACCAAGTTTCCAATGAGTTATAGATGACATCATTAAGCAAGATCTCCAAGCTAAACAGATTGATTTCTATTATGATACTCTGACTTATATTACAATGAGACACCAGTTTCTTTCTCAAAGAAAGGAAAATTGAAAGTATTAAACAAGTAAATAAATCTGTAAAAAAAAAAAAAAAAAAAGCAGAAATCTCAGCTGACCATACAAGATATGGGAGATTTAAGAGCTAGAAATGGTTGTCTACAGTGATGCTTCCTTTGCTAATCTAAGTGATGGAAGTTCCTAGAGAGGGTATATTTCTTGTCCTGGACTATCACGCATTCCGGGGAGCCAAAACAGGCAATGAGCATGGCTCCGACCGTCGTATTGGTTCATTCAAAGATGTGCCTTTATGAGAGGCAACCTACCATCTAACCGCCCTGTGAAATCGATATCTCGGGAGATGCCAGCAAACCAGAGCCAAGTTCCAGCTCCGGTTATCAAATCGCTTTGTTGGTCTTCAAGCACTTCAACCCATTGAGTACTCAAAAGGACTCCTGGTAGTTATTCAAAAGCAGCGTAAGAAGTTGCCTCGCAGACCCTGGGTAAAACCAGACGGCAGGCAAAGGACTAGATCTCTGGCCATACTAATGAGCTTGCAAGCCAAACTAAACAAGCCCGTTGCTCTGAGAATGACGACTTCCGCTGATTGTGCCGTGAGACTGCTCGCTCTGCAAAGGCTGATCTCAATACTTAATGGCGAAACGTCGCTGAAGTCATGGAGCAAGCGGCATCAGTAGGAGATTCCCAAAAACTATACCAGACTCTTAAAACGGCAACTAAGGGAAACAGTAGGCTAAGCGAAGTGCTGCTGGACCCGAATGGAATGTCTATCTCCCAGATGGCAGACTGCACAATCCGTTGGAAGCAGCATTTTGAAACCTTGCTGAACTATGACCCTCCCTCTCAACGTCCCCCTAGCACCCTAACAAACGCCCCCGATGCCAACTGTGATTCTCCAATGGAAGAAGAGATACGTGATGTCATCAAAGGACTAAATAACAAAGCTGCTGGTGAGGACGGTCTTCCGGCGGAACTCTACAAGAGCTGTCCTAACCTTATGGCCAGATGTCTACACCCAATGCTCGATGCTGTGTGGCGTTCTGAGCAACTACCTCAGGACTGGAGCGATGCAATTCTCCTCCCCTTTTACAAAAAAGGCAACTGTCACAATTGTCGCAACTATAAAGGCATCAGTTTGATCAATGTCGCCTCAAAAATTTTCTCAATTATCGTACTGTGTCGTTTCCAGAATATCCAACACCACCGAACCCGTCCTAATCAAGCAGGTTTCCGGAGAGGCAGAGGATGCATAGATCAAATTTTTTCCCTCAGGCAAATTCTCAAAAAGCGATGGGCTTATCAGCAATCTACCATTGTTTGCTTCATTGATTTCACTGCAGCATTCGACTCGGTGGATCGCAGAAGCCTCTGGGACATCATGCGTCATGATGACTTCCCGTCCAAGCTTCTCAACCTCATCAAGGCCTACTACGCTCACACTCAAACTAGAGTGAGGTGCCACGGGGAAGAATCCGATTTCTTTGTTGTCTGAACGGGCGTCCACCAAGGATGTGCTCTCCCCCATCCTGTTCAACTACATTATTGACTGCATCCTCGAGAATAGCGTGGTTGGCCTTGCAGGTGTCAGAGTTGGCCACAACTGCTCCATCACCGATCTCGATTATGCCAACGACGTTGCAATCCTTAGCAAGTCCTACGCGGAGGTCCAGCATGCACTCGACAATGTCAGTCGCATGGCCAAAATGGTAGGGATGAAAATTAACGCTTCCAAGAGGAAAATTCTCTCTGCGAACTTCCTACCTGATCAAGTGGCTGTAACCCTCGATGGTGAAGCTGTGGAAGAGGACGAAAGCTTCAAATATCTTGGCACCAATTTTGCAACCATTGGTCAAGCGAAGGATGAAATCACCACGCGTATAAATTTGGCTAGAGCTGCCTTTGTCCATCTTCAAAAACAACTTTGGTCTCGCTAGGAGATAAGATGATCCACGAAGTTGCGAATATACGGAGCCATGGTCAGAACAATTCTTCCCTGTTGTTGTGAGACCTGGTCACTGCACAGAGAGGATCTTCATAAGCTTGAGGTCTTCGATCACTACTGTCTTCACCGTATCCTTAGCGTGCGCTTCTCTGACCAGACCCCCAACTCGTCCATCTGCTCCAGATGCAACATTCTGGGCCTGGAAGAAACTCTGCTTAACAGGAGACTCCGGTGGTTTGGTCACGTGCTGTGGCAGCCTGGTGACGAGTTCATCCGTAAACTGGTGGCACCAAACGCACCCACTGGTTGGAGGAAGCACTGAGGTGGTCAACTCAAGACATGGCTCGCAATGGTCAAAGCAGATATGGAACTCATGTCCAGTCCTCGTGTTTTAGGGGTTCGACACTGGAATCGCGACTGGCTCGATCATGCCATCTATTCTGCTGCCGATCAACGGGGGTGGATGGCCTTGACGCGCAATGTGGTTAATTCAATTGGAGCCGGCTCAACCCACCCTGGGTGAATGCCGTTACAAGACAAGAAGATATTTCTTATTGGTAGTAATTGCAGCTACATGCCTATTTTCCGGTAGTCAAGATGTATAAATGCGAGTTGTGAAGAGCACACAAGCTGCCAAAACAATGGCAATGGTTGACATGACTGATACATGTATATACTACAGGAAATCCCATCTTGAATTGTTTAGTTTTGAGGATATTGTGAATAATGTCCCTGTTGTATGCAAAAGAGATAATTCAGGTGTTTGCGAATCAACCTATTCTAGCACTCAGATTCTAGATAAAATCCTGCATAAAATGTTGATCAATAAAGAATTGTCTGACATTAAATGGGTGCCCACAAATCACCAAATAGCTGACTCACTTACCAGGTGAGGTGTTCCCTCATTCAAGATTCTTGGGCATATTATGGAGCCCAAAGAATATTTGACTTAGGCCTTATAAAATTTCTTTGTTGCCTGTGTTATGTACTCTGCATGCATCTGAAAAAATGGGGGAAATGTTGATGATGTAGTTATTGCCCTTGCCTTTTGGTTGTTGTTTAGTGACACCAGGTGGTGTCTTCTATAAAATGCTGGAAGCCATATAGAAAACATTTCATTTGTTCAGTTTTCAATATTCAGACAAACAGGAGGATTACCTTATTGCAGATGCAATTGATTCATTGAGGATTAACATCAACAGTGGAATAAAAGCAGAAGGAGTTTACTTTTTGCTGAGTAAAAGCTATCACTAAACCATCTCTTGATTCAGGTTTCTGGTTGGGATCTGGTGGAATGCATGTGCATTGTGTATGTACAGTGACAAGCATCAAAATGAATAAGAATAATAACAGGGGAGAAGTCTCCAACTATATACCTATAACTTGTCTGCCAATTAATAGAATCTTGATACCCAGTGGTAGAAGGAGAGGCATTAGCAGTAGCAGATGCTCTTGAAAAAGCCCACAATTTTGTGTTTGGTTATGACATAGCAGTCAACCATAAACCCTTGCTGAAGCTTTTCGGGGCAAATTGCTTGAGAACATCCCAATGCCTGACTGCAGAGTCTAATGGAGAAGGCTTTACGTTATAAGTTCAAAATATTGTACATGCCAGGAGCAAAGCACTATGCACTAGATGTTGTTTCCTGCAAAGCAAGTGGGGACCCAGAACCTGTGGTGCTGATCAATGATGTATCAGTATCCCAGAAAGTTAATGACACTTATACTATGAATCTGCCATTCATTATATTTAAGTATAGATCTTCTGGACACTATAATTTTTTGTTCGTCGTCTGTAATGTTAATATAATTTTTGACAAAATTTAGGCTATTTAGTAATAGATCTTCAGAAATGGAATAATAGAAGTCAATGATGGCAAATTGAATGATTGTAGTGTTCTTTTTATTGGTGATATTTTGGAACCATTTAAAAGTGTCTGAGGGATCTTTCCAAAGATTAACACAATAGTTTTCTTGTATAGTCAGTATTATTTTTGTAAGTATGTTTTTCAAAATTAAACCTAATTCAGATTTGTAAGGATTTATTAAGTGGGATTGTAGATTATTGAAAAAATTAGGTTTATGGTTTTGATATATATATATATATATATATATATATATATATATATATATATATTCATGTGTTTTTATATCAAGACTTTTGTGGTTTATTTGGACCTTTTTTTATGTTTATGTTGTATGGCTATTCGTTTTGTAAATGAAACCATTAGCATATATTCACGCACAATAACTAAATACACCTAGATCATACCTAGTCAATTCACAAGGTTGATACATTAAATGAAATCGACCACATATGCTAAAACCATTTCAGCACTCACATAAAAATAAATATTATACCATACTGAATGTTGAACCAAACAATACAAGCATACAACAATCACAACAAACTGAGATACTCAAATAAACATAACCAGAACTCGAAGTGGAAGAGTCATAAACACCCACTCCAAATACAAATAATAATAATCATACTAAAAAAAAAAAAACTAAAAAAAAAACTTTACAGTCAAATAAGACACTAATTAATTATCTACCCTTGTTCTGTTCACGCTCTTCAGTCTTCCTAATCAACGTCTGTCCTAACTTTTATATTGATCTTTCTTTACCAAGAAAGATCAATATAAAAGTTACAAGAAACGAATTGACAGTAGGAACTGCTTATATCGTAGAATAATCAAGACTCAGGAACAGTGAACCCCCTCCTCCCTACATACACGGACACCAATATCAATCCTAATCAGATGGAAACATGCTACATGTAAAGGTGAAGAATAGATAGTAGCCCATCAGGAAGAGAAAGAGAGCAGGATAACAAGGCCAGACATAGAACTGATAGAGGAGCAGGGTTATTATAAACAAGCAAGATTCGTTGTTAATAGGGACATAGAATGTTAGAATTGCAGAAAAAGAGGACACACATGAAGTCAGTGTACATGGCAACACTGGAAACGGACCAAACCAGCTCTATAGAAGCCCATATATGAATAAGAAAACACGTTTTTATTGGTCAACATAACCTGAGCTAGTAAGCACTCTGGTCTAGCTTAGAAGCCTCAGAAAAGGGGAGTAAAGGACATGTTATTCATGTCTACCAACTCAATCAGGTGGGCAACGAGAGGCCAGTCATGGAGGAGAAAAGACTCACTCCATTTCAGTTATTTTCAGTCAAAGGACCAAAAGGTAGAAGTCATCTCTAACATAGAACACAACCTTTTTCGGCAAGTACTTTTTATTCAATGTTTTTACATTTGTGTTAATTAAATGGTAAACATCACATTGTGAACTCTGTGTTATTTTAGTACCTCAACAAATTCACCAGGTAACTCTAAGTGGTGGTATTTCCAATAACATTTTCTAAAAATAGAGGATACAGACACGAGAAATGCATGTGGGTCAGAAAGTGGGTCAGAAGTTCATTATTGAAATATTATGCGAGTTTTAGTGGTCCAACAAAATTGATCATTTGGCATCGCTTATAATTGAGGGTATCAGTATAAAAAAATAAATCTAACTAATTATTACTTCAAAAGAAAAATCACATTTTATCGGTCAGATTTTTACTGAAAGCCTATAACTGTTCAGTTTCATGTCTGAAACAAAAAAGCTATTTCTAAATAATTAATGGGTTTATTTTTATTACATCAAAAGGTTCTTTTTAGTGGATATTCGTATTTGAAATAGACACTCAATTTTTTATTTTAAACAGTGTGTATTATAGCCATCGACCTGTGCACTTGTGTAATGTTAACAAAATGTGTTCTCCGGCAAGGTTCAACTCCACATTCTACTTTGTAGGAGAAATTACTATTTGATCTGGTGTGCATTAGACCACTCAACCACTGAGAATGAACTGCTCCCTTTAAGGAAAGCACATTTCCTCAATCAAATTTTTCCTCAAATCCCATAACTGCTCAGTTTTGTATCTAAAACATATGGAGTGTCTATTTCAAACACGGGTAACCACCAAAAAATAATGTTTGAAGTAATAATATGTATGTATTTATGGCGGACTTTTTCTGTCATTTTCAATATAAGAGGAGCCCAAGAATTCAGCTCAGAAAAAATAAAAAATATGAAAAAAGAGGAAGAAATAATGTTTGGAGGAAGATTTCAAAAAGTTAATTTTTCTACGGATTTTATAAGCATAATCAAATTGATATCATCTCTTACCAAACATCAAATTATATCAGCTGTACAGACCAGAAACCTCCATTAAAAAAATAAAATTATTTACACCTAAGATAATATGAAAGCAGTAGATGTGTGTGCATATGTGTGTTTATGTGCCTAAAGACTATCTCCCTTTGAAAAACCATATTCTTCATATTTCTCAAGATGGATACTATACATCCATTACAGTTTATTTATATGCAACCATTATGGTTTATATGACAAAAAATGTACAATTCTGTACTGTAACCAATTCAGGACATTGTACTTAATCCTTTGCTTTCCTTATTAAAAATATCACATCTGCTGGAGTTAATTTTTGTACTGCAGCTAACCAACTTCTTCAAGACTGTATTTGTCTTTCAGCACCATTATCGTCTCCCTGTAGGCACTGCAAGAAAAAAAACATATCTTTGTCATTAATGAGAGATACCCAGTGTCAGAGAGATGATACAATTTGGGGATTTATCTCACTCAATGGTTCACAAACATTTTTTTTTTTTTTTACACTTTCTAAGTGTTCCTGTTTTTTTTGAGAACACAAAAATATTTTTACATACTTTGTACATATCTGTCTATATTTTTGAGATGAGGTATTATGTACATTATTTACATTATTCAGACTATTGTCCTCAGCTTGAGGAAACATGGCACAGTGGATAAAGGCATTAGTTAGATCCAATGACAGGACCCAAATAATGTGAGTTCAATACCTGGTTAAGGAGGTAGAGAACTTGGAGAGGGGAATTAAGCTGGAGATAACTGATAACCATTAGACATGGCACGTGGAACTAGAACAGTCTACTCCAGTAAACGAAATAAAGGGTTCAGTTCGTCATTCCAACCACCTGAATAAGGCCAGAGCATACAATAGCCGAAATGTGGTAAATATGGCGACAAAGATAAGGACAATAGTCTGATAATGTAAATAGAGTACTTTGTATATAAATCCCACCTGTGGCTGGCACATGAGCTTCATTACAAATTTCTGTTTATCTTCCAAAATTTTTAAAAATACAATCTTACTCTTTCACAGCAGAAGGTTTAGAAAACATTGATCTGACATAGCGAGTCAGTCAAGAAACAAAAAAATAAAAATAAATAAATAAAAAACAAAACAAAAAATATATAAAAATTTTATTATTTTAAAAAATGTTAAAGATCCACATATAATTGTTTAGGCTGTTTTTTTTGGGTTTTTTTATATACCCATTTTGAGAAAAGTATATTATTCAAAAGGGCTAGACAATTTGTGTGTTAAATTTTGTGCATTTTTTTTTACCTTTTAGGTTCAAGTGGCGAACCACCAAAATTGTTTGAAGTGCTTCAGATTTATCTTTTTTGAATACTTGGAGAGGGTTTATATATATATATATATATATATATATTGGCCAATGAGAAACAAGTTTGCTGGCCAATGTCAAATTTTGGCTGAAGCGGATATTATGTCACTTTTTCAATAAAAAGGACTGCTATCAGCAATCTGGGGATACAAGCAAAGGAGAGAATACCTATCAGCAGCAATAACCCACTTTTAGTTTTGAGGCAGGAATAAAAAGAAAAACAGGGAGCATGTGTACTTTAAATCTGAAGGTTTCTTTTTACATTGGGCAGAGATCAGGACAGGATGCTAAAATTAGCGCTCTGTGCAGTAGCTGCACATGGCTTAGACCAGTGTTTTTCAAACTATTTTTTTTTAACTGTGACCCATATTTTGCATTGCAACCCATTATATCTACATGCAATAAATCAAAGACGAATGCTGTAGACTAGGTTCATTTATTTAGCATTGACAGTTTATATGTATACTTCTTATGATCTGTACATATTGTAATTGCATGTATCTTTTTGCATAATCTATTTGTATAAATATAAAATTATTACTTTTAGAAAAACAAATTTAAAGGAAATTTTGACACAAAGTTAAAGTAAATAATATTTGAAAAAAAAAAATGTCATGTAATGAGATGGATGTACTTGTTTGTTCATAAGCAACTGATTCCAATTGGGAACACAGGAAAACATGCTACACACATATGAGGTGCAGTGTTGAGCCTGTTTCTGTCCTTCATATTATATGGAGTTAATGTGGAAAATCCCAGGTCACACAAGAGAACAGATTATATATATATATATATATATATATATATATATATAAAATATAATATGAGCTTACCTCGGTGAACAATTAGAGATGATTTATGAGTGCCTTGCAACATTTAGAGTTGTTTCTTTTTTTGTCATGACCTATTTTATTTATCTCAAAGTTTGAAAAACCCTGGCCTAGACTATATACATAACTTACTCTCTAATTCATCCACAGAGTAAATTCAAATTTTTCTTTACAGTGACTCATAAGAACATTCCTGGAATTCACATTTTCTTTTCAAGAATTATCCTCAAAACTAAAAAAATTCTTGATAGAACAAAGATCTGAGAGTGTCTTCCATATTTTTTTTTGCAGGCTCTTAGGTATTTAATGAGGAGAGACATGCTTTCTTGCATTGATTGTAGTAAAAGAGTTTGGAAGCCAGCAAGTATACTAGCTTTTTCCAGCAGGTTGAATTAACTGATAGAGAACCTATGCCTATATTTCTCCAAAGGAGTTGAAAATTTTTCATCTGATCTATTCAGTTGGATGTCTTATTTCTTTTGGACAGAGATTTATTCTGCAATTAGAGGGTTAACAAAATTTTTAAAATGATGATTCTACAGTATATGAGTTTCAACAATCACCATCTTTTATTGAAAAAGATATATTTTCAACTTACCTGCCATCTCTTAAAACCTTAAACTTTCCAGGAACACTGAGATCAATGACAGTTGAACCTTGACGTGAACAGGTACAGCTTTCAATTGTACCACCATCACAGATAAGGTCCAATTTGGGCCACAAATTCTCAAACTCCTATTAAATAAAACTAGCATGTTTTAGCAATTCAGAAAATATAAAGTTTTTTTGAATAGCATTTATGACAAAAAAAAAAAATTAAAAAAAGCATTAAAAATATTGTTACAGAATGCAAAGTCCAAGGCTAGTATGGTCAGTAATTGGCTGGAGTGCAGTGTGGGTGGGGTATTCTGTCAGTGATGGATTGCCTTTATCTGGGTTTTGAATATAAGTCCAAAACAGTGCAAATTCAATTCAACAGAGGGTTTCAAGGATTCTGAAGCGTCAATATACCTCAGACACCCAAGTTTGTGATCAGCCAATACCACCAGCGGAGAGATGCTGAGCCAACATACAACACGTGTTCCACTGATATCACTCCTCCTACTGCCTCTTAGAAGCCAAACTGTCACTCTTAATAAAGCAAATGCCAAAAATAAATGTCTTTCTTGATATGGTTTAATGTAGTATCATGGGGATCCAAAGATAACACAGAAAACAACAATATTATAGCTAATTCAGAATTGAATATAAAGACACATAAAATAAAAGTGTGCATGCATATATATATATATATATATATATATATATATATATATATATACACACACACACACACACACACACAGCAGTCTGATAAGAATGGCAAAGAAAGCCGTTTTATGATCAGATAAAAAAATGTCTTTATTAATTCCTGCAAACACTCATTTTTAAGGAATATATTCTAGCTTTGATGGATCTATTGTTAAAAAAAAAAAAAAGTCTTAACTGACCTGAATGGACAGAGTACTTTGTTGGTCACTAACATTGGCACTGGTCAGTGCCAAAGGTCCACCAATTGCTTTTGCTAACATTCGAACAAACTTATGATCAGGAATCCTGATTCCTACTAATTTTGTGTCTGGATTCAATCTTGGATTCAGCAAAGGTGTCCGCTCAAAGACTAATGTCACAGGACCGGGCAGCAGATCACATAACAGATTTATTGGTACAGTTAAAACACCCCACCTGAAATTAGATTTAAAACCAAATTTTTATTTAAAAAAAAAAAAAAATTTCCTAAACATTCAAGGGTTAGCGTTAGGTTTAAGGGTTATTTACAAAGCAATATATTTTTAGAGACGAAATAAAAAATACTTTTAAAATGTAGTAAAAAATATAAATTTATGTCAAGAATATAATCATAATTAACAAAAGCAAGAAGCTTACAATAAATTTTAAGTCTTTGTTAAAAAAAAATAAAATAAAATAAAATAAAAAAAAAATGAGATGCTGATAAAGTAATTTTCATAATGTTGTCCTCTTTCCTATTTTGCCAAATGTCAAGTGTTTCAGAAATTGATCTCAATGAATATGTTAAACTAAGCAAAATATTTCAACCAAACTGGATCTTTGGATTTTATTGAATATGAGTTTACAGTGTCAATCAAAATCTCTAATTTTTCCTTTACTCATTTAGACAATTTGTTAGTATTGGAGAATTATTAAGAGGTTTTTGGAGATGGAATAATGCCAATTTAAATGTAATTTATCAAGACATAATCATTTTAATTAACAA
This sequence comes from Acanthosepion pharaonis, assembly GCA_903632075.3. Classification (NCBI taxonomy): domain Eukaryota; kingdom Metazoa; phylum Mollusca; class Cephalopoda; order Sepiida; family Sepiidae; genus Acanthosepion; species Acanthosepion pharaonis. The sequence goes on along the minus strand of CAHIKZ030004736.1, from coordinate 171,504 downwards.
TGGCAAAATGCCAACTGAGAAACTATTTTATTTCTTATTAAAAGAAGGAGGTTTGTTCAAATAATCTCCCCTGACACACAAGTGGAATTGGACACCATTTCATTTTATTCTCAATTTCTCTGCTTATTGAGTATGTGTTTTGTCCTTCAGGACCTAGGTGATTATGACTCTCCACAACTTTCTTTTCTGATTATGTATCCCAAATATTTCAACTATCTTTCTGATTTTATGCATAATTGTCCTTTCCATTAAAAGTTCCTCATTGCTCACATGCATTGTCCATGGTATTCCCAACATCCTATTCTGGAACTATAACTCTGTTGCCTAGAGTCTCGTCTTTATCTGTGAGGAAATTGCCCAGTATTCACTGCCAAATATGGATTGGGGGATTGATATTACATAGCAGTTGATTGGAAGTTTAACTGAAAGAAAATGGCCTATGGACAAAAAAAAGAAAGCAAAAAAAAAACAATTCAACATATAAACTATACATCTACACTTATAAAGACTTGGGGATTAGTGGGTAAAATGGTTTTACCTACTGCAAATTCTTAACATGAGGTAAGCCAATCAGAGATTGTTAACAATTTAATAAATTTAAGTTGTTTACTCATACAAGGAATGGCTTGGTAATTTTAACGCCTTCAAAATGAAACTGCATTTTTTAATTGTCTCTTTTGATCTTGCACCTTCTTGGGCTAATGTTTTCTGTTGACATGAAGTGGAAAGATTATATTGAATGAATTGTTAGGTCTACTACTAGGAAAGTCTTTTGACTGTCTTGTGCTAAAGAATTTCACTTGCCAGAATCTATAAGACACATTTATAAGTTTATCATTTGTCCATGCATTGAATATTGCTTCCATATCTGGTCTGTTCCTGCTATATATTTAGAGATTCTTGATAAAATGTAAAAAATTATCTGCAATGTTATTGGTCCTTACCTAGCATCTGTTTCATAGACTTTCCTACCACTGTAATTTGGCTTCCTTGCATCTTTTCTACAAATATTTTCTTGGTAATTTTTCTGATCAACTTTCCTCTCTGCTACCTCAACTTTATGAATTTAAGCGCAGTACTAGATTGTCAGCCAGATCTCATCATTTTACAGTGGAAATTGCTAGATATAATCATAAGTTTCATGCTAACAGTTTCTTCTCTCTTATTTCTTGCTCATGGTACTCTCTATGTTCTTGCTTCCTTGTCATCTTTGATCTTCAAAAATTTAAATGCAATGTCAATTGTTATTTTCTGTATTCTTAATTTATTTTTTTTATTGATCTCTCTTCTTAATGTTTTTTTTCTTCTTAATATTCTCTCATGTGTCCTCAGTGGATATAGGTGTTGGTTAGATTCAGTGACTAGACCTAAAGAGTTGTGAGATCAATACCGGGCCACAGCAGTGGTGAACCAAAAACTTCAAGAGTTGAGTTAAAGGAAAATAACTGAAATATCTGGAAGAGGTATAGCACGTTGAACTAGAACAATCTACTCTGGTGGATGAAATAATGGGACTGTAGAAGGCTGGAGCATACAGCAGCTGAAATGTTGTGAATATCTCAAGGAAGATGAGGATAACAGTTCAAATAATGTAAATATTGCAAGAAATAATAATACCTCATCTCAGAGATCTAGATGAAATAATGTCCATAGGTTGACGGAACTAGCCTGCTTGGACGGGTTTAGATGGGTTTTATTTTTGGCTGGGCCTACGGGCTCGGACATACCTACATTAAAAAGGCCTTGTGCCACATTCAATTCCTGTGGGTGAATTGATAAATACCATCTTTGTTGCTGTTAACATGTTTCAGCCATCATGCCCTCCAGCTTTTATCAGGTATCGATCTGAGTAACCTACAGAGAATTCTAAACTGAACCCTTTATTTAATCTACAGTGGTAGACTGTTTTCGGTCCCATGTCTAAGAATATCTCATCTAATTCTTATTTTTAGTACTGCTCAGATATTGCTAGCCTGTTTCACCACCAAGTCCAAGTACGCACTGCCCGGTCAAAGGATTGAACTCACAATTATTGTCACCAAATTCACAGACTAATGCTTTAATCCACTAGGCTATTGTCCTCTAGGAGAATTGGAGGACACAATGACTAAAATTCTATGATAACCACAACAAAGATGGAGACAAAAGTCCAAATGTAAGCAGTGTAAATAAGGGTGTCCTTGTTAATCAATGACTATGAAAGACACCGGAGTGTGGTTTATGCTATACAATGCATTGACTGATGGGTTGAGCAGCACCAGCAGTAAGCTTACGTTTCATCTTATCTGATGTAAATGCTCCCCTTCATTAGATGAGTTAATATCCTTATTTGGAATTCCGTTGCATGTGGATGTCTACAGTTTTTACATGCTACTGATATATGGTTAGAATTACCATGTTCCTCTTGCTACGTTTGCTTGAGAAAAACCTAGTGTTTACCCCACTCAAGATCAAGGACCCTCATCTTTCAGGTACCAACAATTATTTCATGGTTAAGTAGTACTTAGGGTTTTTCAATATTGTTATAGTTACACTACCACTTTTCCTATTTTGTCACCATCCAGCTGAGGACATTTTTACAAGTAGAGGAAGCAAAAACCATCCACCATATTTACTAATTTTTTGAAAAGGACTTTTTCTATAATAATGTTCACTCTGTACAAAGCCAAAGAACCACTCTAGGTAGAGGGTAACAGAGTAAGAGATACAGTTTATGAAGAAATATGGTTAACTCTAGACTTGAACAATTAAGATTATAGTGATCAGGAAAGCATCCTTTGTGGAGCCAGTTCCACAAAACAGCAGTTCATGGGAAGAAGTTGCACAAGTGACATGGCAGGTCCAAGTCGTGAAGATCACAGGTTTGCCTTAAGTAGGCTATTGTTTCATCCATATTAAATGATTGGATATTTTCCTTGCATGCATAAATGCCAAAGATAATCCTTTTCAAAAGTTAATAACTAGTAAATAAATAGAAAAAAAAAATCCACTCACTTTTGGACATCAGTTACATCAGCAATGCTGATTGCAATTGGCTTTAACGGGTTTCTTTTTTTGATTTTGTAAATTCTACCAACAGCCTGGTCATTTTGGGCAGAACCTGCAATGCCATAGATTGTATCTGTGGGCACAGCAATTACCCCACCGACTGAGAGTTTCTTGGCAGCAATTTTTGTCGGGACTGAGAGAGCTACAAGGAAGAGGAAACAAAATAATAATAATTTATAAAAACCTTAAGGAAAAAAAAATTTAAAAAAATTTGTCAATAAATTATCATTTACACTAGTGTTCATCCAATACAAGGCACAAGAGCCACTCAGGGTAGACGGTTAATGAATGGGGTTTTATGGATGTAAGAATTGTAGATTATGTAGATATGTAGGATAGATAATGGATGACCCTGTTAAAAGGTTGTAGTAGTCAAGTTGACATCTGCTTGATAGTCTATTCCACAAAATAGCAGCTCTTGGGGAAAAAAACTGTTCAAATTCTGAATAATTCCTATGCAAAACAAACTGGTTTCTCATCACTTCTTCTATATACTGCATCTCTTCAGGGTATGGGTGATCATGACTGCCCAAAACTTTGAGGAAGAGGAAGGCATACATGAACCTATCATCAGTTGAATAAACATCTCATGTTGGATATTCAAACCATTTTAGACAAAAGATAGGTACATCTTTTTTGTCAATTTCATTCTGTAGTAAAATAAATATTATTGGATATGAAAAGAATTCCAAATATTTTCATTTCTAACAACAAAAAAAATTAATATATTTCAACAAATCAAGATATTGTAGGAAGTAGAGGTTTATCCCTTGTTCCCTGTTTAGGATTGGGTCTTTGGCCTCTTTTTAAGCTTACTTCAACTCTATACTTCTAATATCTCTGCCTAAAGTCTGAAATTTTTATTTTTTAATTTTTTATGGGAGTAGATACGTTTGCCTATGGTCGGGTTAACATTTTCTGTTTTTTTTTTAGCAAAAGTAGTGGTTTATCCCTTGTCCCCTATTTAGTTCTAAAGTCTTAATTTTCTTTCACTCCCAGTAACCCCTTGTGTCTTAGTGGCATTATCGCCTTGCTTGGGATGAATTGATTAAAAGTTTCATGATAATTTTTCTGAGCAGCTTTCTTCCTTGGTACTACAATAAGTTCTATTCTGTTTACTTTTCTGTCAACTACAATCTTCTGAATCAAAAAAAAAATAAAATAAAATGACAAAGTAAAAAATATACCTAATACATGGGAATTAGATAATCATTTATTTATTTATTATTTATCATCAGTTACTTACACCATTTTGATATATTGTGTAAACATTTAAATTTAAGAGGTGATGACAAATATTTTCTAGAATTTTATAAGGGAAAATCACTGAAGATATTCAGTAAAAACAAAAAAACAAAAAACGTTTGTAACATCAAATTAGGAGAAATGAAAATTTACCCAGAAATCTTACAAAAATAATTCAATAAAACTAAGTACCTCCACAGGTTCACTAAAAAATGAGAATACCATGATGAAAAAAATGTCCCAAACCTAATAAAAACAAAGTTTTATCATCAAAATCTTTGTTATTAAGAGGAAAGACCAAAGGATTATTTGATTATCAAATTATATTTTTGATCAGGTTTAGATTGTTAAAATTTTGGTTAAAAATCTTGTTTTTCTTGCATCAGGATGAACCAAATATTTTCCAGTGAAAAATGTTTATTTGGAAATTCTTGCAAAAAAATCAAATTGTTGGATTTTAATGAAACTTTCAGGACTTATTCACAGATGAAATTATTTTAAAAAAGGTTTCATTTTTAGAAAATCTTGGTAAAAACTATTATTTTTTTTTTTTTTTTTTTTTTTACATCTGTTACTCCCCAGTATGCTCTGAAGGGACACGGCATATAGAAGATTTGAGAAAAATCTTAAAATAAATTCTAATAGCCTAATTCCATTTTATTTAACATTTAAGTTAAATTTTCATTTAAAAATAAGTCTTGTTGTACCACTAAAACCAAAATGGATCTTTTTTTTTTCATATTGAAAACAAAAGAAAAATTGATAGCATCGTTTTAAAATATTTGCCAAAAATCAAGGAATTATCTGATAAATTTTCAGGACCTATTGATGAACTAATGAATAGCTTATCTTATCAAAAAAAACTTGGTGGAAATATTTTGTGGGTGTATGTTTCACACCTTTTTAATTGGCTTGGTCCAAATTTTTTACAACTATATAAAAAATTCCTGTAGATATTATTTCAGTGTAATATTTCGGTAGGAACATATGGAAAATTCAGTCAAAAACAATTCAATAAAACTCAAAAAATAACTTTATTTTTCTTTTTTTTTTTTAAGAATTGGTGCTTGCATAATTTTACTGGTTAATTTGCAGTATAAGCACCAAAATCTCCCGGTGTGAGAATGTACCATTCTGGTGTGAAATTGGCTGGTTATTTTGAAAATGACATTAAAACATTGCACTTGATTACCATTTAGAAGTTATGGACAATGTAAGTTTGACTTCTTTCTCATCGCATACACAGAACACCCACCATTACTGGCTTTGTTCACAAAATACCTAAAGTTTATTTAGAACCTATTTTTTCTTTTAATTCAGATTAGCTAAAAAGTTTTGTGAGCTGCTTTTTGGAAGCAAGGGTCCAACAAGTTGTAAGTGTTACCTCCAGACTTCATAGCACCAAGGATGTTCAAACTCCTTTTGATATTTTCTAGCTCTCTAATTAGTCATAAAATATATTTTTTTATCTCTGATAAGAATCAAGGCTTTGGGAGCCGGATTTGAAAACAGAGAAAAAAAGATGGAATGAGAATTGGAAGAGGCTAGAACGTGAACTTGCAAAATATTGTAGTCGTGGTTCTTAAATTAAATTCTAATATAAGACTTATTTATATTAATTATACTTCTAATTTTTTAAACAAGTTTTATTGAAAAAAAAAAAAAAAAAAAATGACAGTGTGGGGTTACCTTCATTTACTTAACTAAAAAAACAAACAAAACAACCCGATGCTAGGGCCTCTACAATCACAGATGTTGATGCTCCAGCTAAGCAGACAACTAGGATGCTACCCAATGAAGGCCTACACATATTTATGCTATTTTTAATAATAATAACTTTAAATAACATACTTTTTTTTTTCATATTTTCTTTTTTGATGTTTGGGAAACAAAGTAAACATTGATTGTACATTAATCTAGATACCTCCATGAGATCACTAAAAAAGAGCATAGTATGATGAAAAAGACACCAAACTTGATGAAAACAAAATTTTATCGTCTAAATGTTTATGTTATTATTAAGAGGAAAGATCAAAGTATTTTGGGGGTATTTTTTTTTTACATTTTTTAATTGTTCCTAGCACGACTGAAATTTTCGTTAAAAATCTTGTTTCTTTTTGAGTCAACAAAATTGACAGATAATCAATCATGGCAACCATTTTTTCCATTTTATAAAAAAAAAAAAATGAAAATCTCAGTTTGAAATTCTTTTAAAAATCAATTATCATTTTTTCAAAACTTATTTTAAGAAAATCAGAAATTATAATGTTTATTTAAAATATTTTGAACCCAGTTTAACTTAGCTTCTGCATCAAAAAGATGTAGTTTGAAAATAAAACAAAGCAGGTTATAACCTTTCGTGTCACTTGACAGGTGATGAATGACGTATTGACGGATTATGTGAGGATAATTTCTTCTACGGAAGGAGAGAAGTGAAATTTTTCTTCTTTTTTTTTGTACTTAGCTTTCACCGTTTACGATGCTTTATGGAAAATATATTATAAAGAAATTCAAATAAGACTGTTAAGAGTGAGATTAAATTTGATAAGAAAGGTATCTAATTAATTTATAGGTACCTTTCTTATGAAATTTTAACAGAAGTGTACATAAAATATTCTAATACTGTTATTTGTATTTCCATTCATTTTATTATTAATTTTGATATTTCATTTATGGAAAAATGTCATAACTGAGATTAATATAAAAATAAGATCATATAAATTTCATAAGATGATACTGTTACTTGTAGTTACTCTTCTCAGTTGAAATTGAAAAATCAAATTAACTTCTCCACATATGTTTCGCAAAAGTAAGGCTTTAACAGCGGAGAACAATGCATAACTCAAATAATGCAACTTAATTGTATTCTGGTTGGTCTTGTGCTTTATAATTACAGCCCGATTATAAACACAAAAAAATTACATTTCTTAATTACTGCGGGTCTTCTGATTAGTCAAAACTATACAATGTGAAAAAAAAGATCTATCTCTTAAGGACATTTACGAAATTGGATGCAGCTTTTAACTAATTTTATAATATTTTAACTTAAATGTAAAAATCTATTAAAAGAAATAACAAATAATTGTATTAAAAATTCATTTTTCATCGAAAAATTTTTTTGCTTTCATAAAATATTGTTCAATTTTCATAAAAGCATTTGAAATTAAATATCTTTGTTTTATTGAGTTTTGTCACTATTCAGAGCTGATTTTGATTTTCAGTTGGGGGGTCCAATTAAAAAAAAACAAAAAACGATTGCATTTCTCAAAGCCTTGTACTTTTATTCAATTGTAATCACTTAAACTGTATTCGATCGAATTTATAGAGGTTTCATAAAATTAGTTGGGGGGGGGGTAATAACTATAAAAAAAATTCTGCCATGACTTTAATAAAAAAAAAACATATTTATAATAATTTCCATCATTAACATCCGACAGTTATTTTTATTTTTGCAATATTTTCCAAATTAATGTGTCATACAAAAAAAAAAAAAAAAAAACGTGCTAAAAATTGTATGTTATAGTTCCAGAAAGAGAAGCAAGTTTTTCTTTTTAATCACAATTTTAATGTTCTAAGAAGGAAAAATTTTTTAAAATAATTTTAAAAAAAACTTTAGTCTTTCCTCTTAATAATAAACATTTCGACGATAAAATTTTGTTTTCCTCAAGTTTGGCGTCTTTTTCATCATCTTTTTTTTAGCGATTTCAATCATGGAGTTACTTATCTCCCCCACCCCCAATTTTTTTCAAGCGCAAGAAATACTTCGCCAGTTTGTCTTTTAACGGCAAAATTATCGAAGATTAATTTGCTCAAACGACTTAAGTTGGAAAAAACATAATTTGCGCTTTTTTTTTTTATTATATCCTGTTTTAAATATCTCGATCAAGAAATTTGAGCTACTGCCTACACTAATTATTCATTTATGATTTATGTAACAAAAAAACGTGACACTTACACGTGTACAGTACGGTGTTAGCATTTAGTTTAACATTTTATATTTCGTTTAAATATTAAATTGTTGATAATTATTATCACCATGACGACTTGAAGTCACACTGCAAGTCAGTTATTATTTATCTTCAACTCTGCAAATAAAACGCTTTTTACTTAGTCTCCTCCAAACCTCAATGTCTTCTCTTCTTGTACTAACTTACAAAATTACTACAGGTCTTCCAGGCTTTCTTTTTTATGGGGAATGATGTAATTTTTTGATAGTTCAATCTCCTTCTTGTTCAATATAGTTATTCGTCCCATTAATTAAAAAGTACACACGAGATATCTAAAAAACGATTTCCCTAAAGTTTAAAATATGATCTATTCAGTAAATGATTCATTCATTTATTGAAGAAGTAGTGAAAATTGCTTTTTTTTTTTTTTTTAATCAGAGCACTTTTTTTGTTTATTTATTTAGTTACACGCCTGGTAACAGCTCAAGCTCCAGGATGCAATCCTTACAGGCAGTACGGTACCTCTCCTTCTGGAGGAGGCTGGAGTCATTACACGGCGCCTGAGGAGCCCCACACCCTACCAAAAAAAGGGGGGTAGTGTCGGGATGGGGTCTGCAGAATTGCTTTAAGTAAACCCACTTTAAATCCTGATCATCTTCTTGTCAAGTCTCACATTCGGTAGCGACGTAGCCGCACTGAAAAATCTTAAGTTTCAATAACGTCTCTTTTTATAGCTGTTAAAAATATTTGAAATATCGTTGAAAGGAAAAAAGTTCGTTTTTTTTACACTTACCTTCTTCGTTATTGACAGGAATGATTTTGCCCGCTGTCGCCATGTGGCCCGATTTTAAAACTTTATGAAATGCTGATATACGGATGGCAAAAGACTGACACGCTTTCATTAATGTCTTTTCAACATAAGAAGTAACAGTGAAACTAGTTTGACTATTTCAAAATTAAAATATCCATAAATAAATGCAAAACAGATTGTTTCAATGCATGTTCAACGTCTATTAGAATGTACAGAGTTTCATCAGCCGAATTAACTTCGCAGCGGTGTCACCACAAATATTCTTCTCTCAATATTTGTGCCGGTTAATTTTCTGTGTGAGGGTAAGACGGGAGAGTTTCCCGACCGGTAAAGGGAAATGCTTCTCCCCAACCCACTTTTGCCAGTCGCCAGGCTGTGCGCCTCAGAGATCAACTGCTTTACCACTGGGCGAAGAAAATTCTGAGAGGAGGGAGGGGAGTAACCTCAACATCTCCGATGAAAAAGGAACCGGTTAATCCATTATTAATATTAATAATATTTTGCTTTTGCACTATGTACCAAAATTACAACAGTGACAGTGGTGACCATAGTGACATAAAATGCGCTAAATGAAATGATGATATTGAATTTTCTTCTGTACTTTTCTTTGGCACATAAAGCTTACTCCGACGCACAATGAACAAAATGAGAATTAGGAATGGGTAGGATAAATAAAATCTACATACATGGACAAATACTTCACATACGTATAAATACAGTGGCGTGCGTGGGGCGGGGATGGCCCCGGGCAGCACTCCTGAGGGCACTTCCGCTGGAGTATATTATTTTTGTTGCAACAAAGGCAGCGATAAGGAAGAAGAAACAACTTTTTGTTTTTATTTAGCAAATACACCTACAATTAGCTATTAAAATTAATTAATTATTTTTTAATTTTAGTTTAAAATGTCTATATTTGGCTGCTGGTAGTGCTGATAATTCGGCCAAACTTGTGAAGAAAATTTAGATAGGGTTTATCAAATGACACAAGCTTGTTTTAAAAAAATGTTTCCCAAAAGCGCTGTCTGGCAGTGGTGATGGACACCCACTTAAACACTGTGAACAATTTGGGCTTGTAATGATCATCATCATCAGCACACACATACATACATACATACTTACGCAAATTCAAATTATACAACAACAAGCATTCATTGGATAATAAATCATCCCTACTGTGTAGTGGACCATTATGTTGTCTATTGGGTTTCCTTCGCAAAATCACGTCGGCGGTCACCATTATGTAGAGGACCGGGGGGGTAGATGAAAAGAAAACACGTACGTTTAAATTTCCTGCTAGAAGAAGGTCTAGCAACAAAAGAATTTTGGACTTTAATTAAGTCCAACTGAAGATAAAGAAGACAAACAAGACCGATAATATATATATATATATATATATATATATATATATATATATATATATATATATATTAACATTAAATTACAAAGTACATAGATAGTTAACATTTTGTTTGTGTGTGAACATTTGTGTGAATGTTCGTATTTTGGTGAATGTACGTAAGAGTTCGTATTGTGGTGAATGTTCGTACATACGTGTATGTTGGTAATGTTCTTTGACGTCTGACCGCATGGTCAAGACGATAATTCTCTGGGATTACATTTTGCAGCAAGAAGAAAGAGAGAAAGAGGCGAACTCGTGTTCGCCTCTTTCTCTCTTTCTTCTTGATAATGTAATCACGTGACAGGTTCACAGCGCCTTGGCGGGAAACTTGACTTAGTCACGCGCTGGAAAAATATATTGTACGTGGGTGGACTGAGAGTCCCACTTGTATGTTTATTGACCAATTAAAAGCTGATATCTCCTGAAAAATATTTACTAAGCTAAGAAGGCCATTGGGATCCGATTCTACCAAAAGTGCACAAAATCATGAAAATATAGCGATTATAAAATTGTCGCATAGCTGCGATTTATAAATTACAAAGCAGTGTTGATTTATTATCCAATGAATGCTTGTTGCTGTATAATTTGAATTTGTGCAAGTATGTATGTATGTGTGTGATGATGATCATCATCATTACAACTGTGTAATGGACAATTTATAAATCGCAACTTTGCGACACTTTTATAATCGCTATATTTTCATGTAGTCAATTTCGTGCACTTTTGGGAGAATCGGATCCCAGAAGTTTTCGTGGGTCTTCCCAAAGCTGGCTCGCTGATTGGTCAGTGCCAACCAATGAAGAGTGATTTTTCCTGCGCAGCGTTTCGGAGCCGATGATCACCTATATAAGCAAAGAATATTCTTAGGTAAGTAATGATATTTCAGCTGCCACACAAATCCACGACAGTTGAAACCATGTGCCAATCTTCTCACTCACACCACCACTCACATGCTGGATATTCTCTATACTCACATAATCATTTTTTTTTTACACAGAAAAACTGTTGAAAACATTTATATCCAGAAACTATTACAATCTTATTTTTTCAGTGCACTTTGGAACAATTAATAGTTAAAGAGAGACAACTCTTGTTTTACTCAGTGCATGTCTTTCTTTCACATCCTTGTTTGTACATCTTGTTAAATACAAATTTTATGTGTAATGATATCTTTGACTTATCCTCTTTTTGGTTTTCTAATCTAAGTTAAATTAATGTGGTGAGTCCGCCACAGGCTGGTCATTAAATATATCAGGAATTACCCCCCTCCCCTTAGTGTTTGGTGAGTATGTAACGGACCGTGGGTTTACGTGTTGTTAAATTAGGAACACGTGTGTAACTTCTGATAGAATATTAAAAGGTCCACTAAAAGAATATGGCGGACTCAAGTTGAGCCTAACCGAAGATAAAAAGAAAACAAACAAGACTTGTAGTGGTGCTGTAAGTATTGTTGGCTAGGGTCACCGTGAATATAATAAAGAAGGAAGACTGTGTTCTTGTAAAACAACACCCCACATGAATAATGTACAACAAACACGAGAGAAAAAAATAATCAAGCTCAATGAACATTAATAATATATTGTATTAACAATGATATATTATACAAATATCAACAATAGTATAAAAAAGTTGTTCCCCTTTTTCCGTAATAAAAAGGGTAAATTTAGCTAATAAATGTTAAGTACAAAATTGACTGTAATTTAACTACAAGGTTCAATTGAAGTCTTAGCTAAATAAAGAATAGTTCCACAGTGTTTTACCAGTGTAGAAAATGTAATGTTCATGAGTGATATCAATAGGAATCAGTATGATTACTTGATTGAGAGATAATTAAAATTAAAATGTCAATATAGCGCCGTGCCTTGCTTTCCAAGAATTGAACTGCTACTGCCTGTGTTGGCAAACAGCGCGAGTTTATATAGCAAGCTTTAGGCTCAAGATGGCTTAGCGCGAAAATATAGAGAAGATACTAAAATACGTGATTGGTCAGGAAATGGACCAATCCGTGATTTTAGAGAAAATTTTGAATTACCTGCGATGGTTAAATTGTCCTATAATAAGTATCATGTATTTATTATCCAATAAGAATAAAGAAAACGGAGGTGTGGCACATGTAAGTGATTCCCACAGACTGATATGTATATACTACAATTATATGTATTAAACAACAAAATTTACAATGGACAAGGACATCAACATTTGTGTTTGTGCGTGAACGTAAAAAGTTCGTATTTTGATGAATGTTCGTACGTACGTGTATGTGTATGTTTGATGGCGTTTTCCCACAAGTGGGCAAAACGCAGATCTCTGCGAGAGATCACATTTTTAAATGTGTCCGCTGAAATGCAAAGTAAAAAGAGAACGAGGCAAGAAATCACCCAGTATTTATAGTGTAGGGAGAGCGTGCCCTAGTGAACAGATAGGAAACTAAGGAGGTGTCAACTCCGACAAGTAATTACGTGAAACCGAAATTTTTTCACACCTATGTGAGAAGTCCAAGACTTTGGCGTTAGTGCTTTCATTTTGATTTTTCATGTTTGTGAACTGGTAGGGAAAAGAAAGTTCAAAAGATATAAAGAGTGGGTGCGGAGATAGAATGCCATACAATCAAAGACTACTTAAAAAACATTCTTGGTTATTATTTAAACATACATTTCCATTCTTGTAGAGTCAACCTTTTTCAGATTAAAAACCGAAAAACCAAAGGAAATTTAACATCAGTAAATGTAAGTGTATTTTTTTTTCTTTTTATTAACTCTATTTTAAAGAAATTTAAAATGTGTTTTAGGAAAAAAATGAAAAATCAATTGCTGGCATTTTTTTTTATTTTAGTAATCTTTGTTTCATATGTAAAATTATATTTTAATGTAATGTGAAATTTTAAATTGTTTTCTTTGTGAAAGTAGATCTTTCTTTCAATTGTACTACAGAGACCGTTGGATTTTCTCGCCCATTTCGCTCGGTATCCGCTCAAATTTTAGAAAATAATTGATTTTTTTTTTATCTTGCTTAATTGTATTTCTATTCCTAGAATAAAATTCTAATTTACTTTTTAAAGTGTTGAGAATCTAACTTTAATTCAATGTATACAATTGCTTTTTGCTTTGTTTTTTTTTTTTGTTTTTTTTTGTTTTTTTTTTCATAATCCTCGTCCCGGTCGCTAACAGACCTCTGCACGCCACTGTTTAAATTATTTCTTCCTCAGGGTTTAACTGCTTGAAGCTCCGAGTCGTGCTATCGAAGTGATAGTTTTAAACTATGTTATTGTAGAGCAGGCGGAAGTGAACAACATCAAATCAAAGGACCAAATGACAAAATTTAAACACACCTCGCAAGGGCTGTTGCGGACCCGGTAGCGTGCAGTGCTGGTTTATTAAAAGGTGGCCTTGTGCCAGACACTACACAAAACTACCGAATTCACAAACAAAGTAGCAATATATTGCGTGAGTGAACTTAGTGAGGAAAAGGGGTCATTCAACAAGTGCATAAATAATAATACGTGCAGATAGCCTGGAATTAAACGACAAAAGGCGTCTGGTTGAAAAACATATATGAAATTTTATTATATTTAAACAAGTAATTGTCCTGACAGTTGAGACCATTAGTAAAATTGTTCCGCGCCAAAACAGAAAACCAAGATGGCCAAGGCGGGAAAAAGTGTCATCAGAAAGAAAGTTCTGGAAAAATGACTTGTTAACGAAAGGTGTATGTGTACACATATAGGAAAAGTATTCACTGTGTAGTTTGATAGTGTGAATGTATGTAATATTTTTTTTTAGGTACTGGTTCAAAGTAGTTAGAATGTTCGAAAGTTGTTCGCATCAAGACAAGTTGTCCTGGAAAAATATATACTGACGACTGTGTCGTGGATCTCTACGTTTTCTAGTTGAAAACGGAGAAGACGAGAATGAGTCTTGGGAAAGTGTAAGGTCGACATGTTGAAATTTTGGTAGCTAGTAATAAGATATTCCGGCCCGCGTATGGGTTAAGGGCACGGAATAAATGAGTTGTCCGTCCAGCTTGAAAATCGGGAAGCAACTGAGTTGGTAACGCTGGGCGTCTGTGACGTCAAGAAACGCGCGGGAAGAAATTCAAAATCCGTCCTAGACAGCTATCAGGAGTAGCCAGCAAGGTCGAAATCGACAACAAAAGGATGGATACTCCTATGTCTAATTGAACAAGAGAGGAAGGGGTGCAAACCGCGCGCACACACGCACAAGTGTGGTAGGAAGGGAGGAAAACTCGCGCGCGCGTAAAATGTAGGTGGAATTACTGTGTTATTCCACAGGGCTACGCGCAGCCTTCTGGGTTCCAAACATACTTCAAATTTTCAGTTTAATAAAAATAAATAGCCAATAAAATCAGCTCCTGCCAGTAAATAAAAACAGGCCTCTGGAGCCTACACAAGACCATAAAACCAAACATACATTCAACTCGGCAAGACTGACAGCATTAAAAAGACACGAGGCAACCTCGGCGTCTTGTCTTTCACACCGAAAAAAACAAAAAAAAAAAAAAAACAGCGAAAAGAAAAGACTCGAGGCGACAGAGATGTGGTTCTACAGAAGGATGTTAAGGATATCATGGACCGAGCGTGTGAGCAACTTAGAAAGGTTGCAAACAAGGAGGAGGCTTAATATCAGGAAAAGGCAGTTGAAGTTTCTGGGACATATAAGGAAGGAGGGCCTGGAGAATATGATACTCACGGGTCGAATAGATGGAAAGAGAGACAAGGGAAAACAACACGTGACATGTGGATGCCAAAACGTGGTCTGGGGGAGGAAGCAGAAAGAAGGAACTTCAGAGTTGCAAAGGATAAAGGGAGGTGAAAAGACATGACACATAAAAAGAAAAGAAAGAGCGTATGCGGTATTATGGTATATGGAGGATTGATTGGTGACGAATGAGTTCTTATGATGAATGATCGAATTGTAATGAGTGAATGGGTCGTGAATTAGAATTGGATTAGCTAGGTATAAGACTAAGAGAGTCAGTGAAGACCAGCCTCACCCCATTCCTCCTTTTCGGTCTTGTGCCATAATTGTATTTTATACAATAAATATTAATAACTTATCCTGCTACTTTAAGCTTGAAACTTCAAAACTCACCCTCAGCACATTTTTTTATTCAACAGATTGCTCAGCAAGGAATTCTGTATAGTTTAATATAAACTCTAAAAAAATCAACTCCGAAGTGTACGTTTAAAAATTTCTTTTAAACACGAATCAACTTTTGATGTTCAACTTACTTTCAAGCATTCTCTCACTCAACAAATATTCAAGATTTTTCTAAGACAAACTTTTTGTTGAAGAACAACACTTTCTTCTTTCGTTAAGTAATTTTTAACTTTTAAAGTACTTTAAACTTTACCTTTTTTAAGCCTTAAGCAATTCAAACTAACAGACCAAGGTAGACAACTCCTACCTAATTCTAAATATAAAAATTCTTAAATAAAAAATTGATTTATTTTAAAAACAGTTTGTTTAATCCAAACTTATATATCCATTACAAATCATACTTTATTGGCATACACCTTTAACATACCAAGCAAAGGCACTTTATTTGCCATTAAAAACATTATTTGGTTTATGTACACCAATATTAAACTTTTCAAACTCAGTATAAATTCCCTGAATAATTTCACCATTCAAATTGTAAATGCTTTATTGAAAATATGTTTGTCTATATTTTGCCATGCAAGCAAATTTAAATACCTTCTGATATTTAAACAAACTAATGACTCCGCAACACAATTCAGTCAAGTAATTACATTTAAAATTTGTATCCTTCGTTTATCATTTTATTTGAACACGCAACAATCTTTTCTTTCATTTCTTTTTATTCAAACGGTGATCCTTCCCCAACACTATGAGTTAATGGCAATGCTCAATATCAGGACTAGAGCGTATGTAAATATAAAAGTGGACATTGAAGTCAACACCCAGAGGCGACAGTCTGTTTAAAAAAAAGTAAACAATCGTAGCTCACGGCACTTCGGAAAATGACAGAGAGATTTGATTTTTTTATTATTTAAACAATTTTAGGGAATAATATTTAAAACTAATAGCCAATAAATTGTTTTTTGTTTGTTACATTTTTTTTTGTATTGCAATAGAAAGCTTTAGTTTTGAGTTTGACATACGCCAGAATAAGCTGAACAGTTTTTTTTATGCGGTATACAAAATATACGTTTACACCGTTTTATATTATCATGGCTACCGTCTCCATAAGAATTAATATGTACAGAAGTGTGTTTTTGAGAAAAAACGTTTATTGTCAATGTTTCAAGGAGAAACAGCCTTTTTTATGCCTATTTAATGTACACTCCCTTTATAATAGCGATTCGCAGCGATGTGGAAAGCAAAAAAGGACATTTTGTTTGTCGTCTCGCCAAACGAATAACAACAAATCTTTGAAAACTGACAATCTCACTTCAAGAAATGGCCCCAAAGAGGTACAAGTAAATGAAACATTATTAAATTTTAGACAAAAGCTTTCGCAGGGACCATCCATGGTGGATTTTTTGTCATTAAGAATTAATATTGATAGCGGACACGTAGAAACCGGAATAGATGAAACAGTGGATACAATTCCGTACCTTCCCCAATCTGTGTACGAAGGTCAAAAACGTAAAGGTCAGTCTTTGTTAAATTATTCGGAATGTTTGAGTTTTTCATTTCTTTTCTTTATTTCAAGTTTATTTTCATAAATTAATATCAACGCCACAATTTATATGACTAATGTTCTGAATAAATTTTGGAATGATATGGCAATCATGGGAAAATATAACTACTACACTAAAGAAGCGCTAAAAAGTAAACGGATTTAATTAAATTAAATCAAGCAGCTTTTTAAAATATTGTCATCGATGAAAAGTTATGGAAAAATAATATTTTTCTCTTTGAAGAGAGATTTATTTACATTCTGGCATACAGTGACATTTAAAAAAAATATCTGCGTGTGTGTGCTTGTCTTCGTCGTGGTTTTCGACGATCTGTCATTTAAATGTCGATAAAGACAGATTAGGAGGCTACTCTTGGTAAACTTTTTAAAAAAATTTCCATTGTTTACGGTGTTTAATGCAAAATCAAGAGAAATAACATTCCTTATCTTTGTTGATATACTTAGAACAGTTGATTTACCCACGCCAAGAAAATTAATGGATTGGAGGGTCATAACGAGGAAACGCACGGGTAATTTTAAGAAAATATGATATGGAATTTATTTACGAATTTATACGCTTGAAGTTATGTCAGTTGTTTCAGGAAAATATATCAGGAATTTTCAAGTCCGTAGTTTTAACGTATTGTTCTGAAGAGGAAATGTTCATCCAACAGATGTCACAGTGTTAAAAAATGTTTAAAACAAAGGTAAGCGATTTCGTTGCTCAAAGCAGGAATATGGTTTACCCGTTGAAAAGTAGACGGAAAGATATAGTTTGAAATACTTAGCTTTCTTGGATAGTTGAGAGAAAATTCTTTAAAGTGCTTTGTAATATAGCTGATAATAATTGGCAAATAATTTTCACTAGCAAGTTCAACGCTGCTCACGAGGAACTGAAACGAAATCGTTCACATGACTTCAGTTCAGACACTTTTCTCGTATTAATTTTTCTCCACATTGTATCATAAAAAGGAATTTCACATAGTCTTGCTACTTTCTTTTCTTCTTCTTGGCTCAATGGCTAATTTCTGTGGCGGCAAGGTTTTCATTGGTTCAAAAACAATTTCACATAGTTTTGCGAATTCCTTTCTGTCTTTTTCTTCAGTCCTCCAAATTTGAAGAGGGTGGGTAAAAAGAGTTATTATTATTTCACACTCACTACATACTCCCTATGTTTCAGTCATTGTACTCTACGGTTTTCTTAAAGTGTTTGGATTGTCCAAGAGACACATGGGCAAGTAGATTTGTTAAATAAAAACATATTTTGTTCCCTGATAATTGTGAGTTCAATCCTTTGATCTGTTAGTGTTGGAAAGTCACATAAGTGATACAAAGATGATTAAAACTGGAAAGTATGAACTGATATAAAAATATACTTTAATATTGAAAAGCAGAATGGGCATAACCTACCTCCATGGATTAAACATAATATTTGTTTCAAAATTCCAAGAAGGTTACTAAAACAATGAGGGAGGGCAGTGGGAGAAGTGAGAACATTTTTAGAATAAGATGTTGTTACGTAGTACAGAGAAGAAAGCTAGGATAGAATAACCTTTTCTTAAGGCTTTACTGAACTTAATTCACAGCAGTCAGTAATCAACAAAGGAAAGAATTTAGAATGAAAACTGAAAAGGAAGAAGAACGCAGCTTTTAAAGAAGAATGGGAATGTGTGAAAAGTCACGTGGACAAGAAAGCTAGTTTCCTTTTTTTATTCTTTCTTTCTTTTTTTTACGAAAATATAACAGATGTATATAGAAAGAAACAAATGACAGCCAAAATAGCTTTTCCTTCTGATATCCTTATACTTGTAACCTTCTGTACCTTTTTTGTCACTTTCCTACTGAAATTTTTGTGTCTTCTAAAATTTTCTGCTAACTTATCTAGCCTTCAAATAGGCTCCAGGTGACCTCAACTTTTAAATTTGCGTGAATGGAAGGCACCCTTCTGATTGGCCAAAAAATACAAAGGTGTGTATCTTCTAAATTTGTATGGATGGAAGGCACCCTTCTGATTGGCCAAAAAATACAAAGGTGTATATCTTCTAATTTTGAAAGTTAAAACACAAACCGTCTGTCTTTGACCAAATTACATTTGGTAGGTTCTTATCAAGACATTCTATTTTTAGAAAATTTAATGAGCAAATGTTTCACAGCAAGTTTATTTTTTATTAACTGTCTAGCTTTCGTTGAATCATTTTTTTTTTAAAAACTCTTCTCTTAAAGCTAAATGTAACAAACAAGCAGTCTATTATAATATTTATTTATTTTTCATCTACACTTATTTATTAATCATTTATTTGTTTGTCTGAAACAAACACTACATAAAATTCACTATTTTTATCCATAATGTTGAATGTGTTACAATTATTTAACATTTTAAGAAGAAAAATCTCAAGTCGATGTTAAATATTGTTGCAAAACATTGTTGATTTATTTAAGATGGAATGATCTATTATAACATGTCTCTTATTTGTATCTAGATACATTGTAATTATTTACAATTTTTCTAGTTGAATTGTTCACCTATATTGTATATGACCTATTATTGTACATAATTAGGCTACAATATAATTTGTATTTTACATGAATATCACCTCATGAAAATTGAGATGCTGTAGTGTGGGAGGCCTTATATCATAGATTGCAAGGTAGTAAACATTTTTGAGTATTTTATTATACTATTTACATTCAGACTATTTTCCTCATCATTGATGTTATCACAATGTATTGGACATTATATGCTCTGGCCTTCATCAGGTGTATGTCAATCAGGGTAGCCTATAGGGAATTGTGAATTGAACTGTTTAGTTAATCTATAGGATTGACTGCTCTTGTTCCATTTCCCAAGTTTATAGATATCTCATCTACTTCTTATTTTTGGTACTGCTCAGTTATACTTCATTAAAAATAAGAACTAGATGAGATATCACTCGACATGGACTATGGAACAAGAAAAGTCTACCCCATAGATTAAATAAAGGGTTTAGTTTGGAATTCCCTGTAGGTTACCTGAATTAATACACCTGATGAAGGCCAGAGGACACAATGTCTAAAGCAGGATTATTTTTGACAGGAATAAATACTGTTTCTATGACAAATTATAAAAGACACATGGATAAGAAAATGAATGCCTGATTACACACACACACACACACACACACACATGTATGTACACATACACGTGCACATTAATAACACACAAAAATGCATTCGCACTAAAAGAAATACAAGAAACTGTTAAGTTCTCAGTCCGACCAAGAATAAAAAAAATAAATTCTGATATACAAGATATCTCTGAACATAAGTAGCAGAGTAAGAACAATCTAACTTGTAGATTAAATAAAAGGTCCAATTTGAAATTCCGTGATGGTTACATGAATCAACAAGCATCTGATGAAGGTTGGGGGCATAACAGCCAAAATGCTGTGATAATTACAACAAAGATTAGAACAATACTTCAAATTTAAATAACTAGAAATTCAAGCAAAAATGACATTTTTGAGTGTTGAATGTTTTCTTACAATCTGGCAATGTTTTTGTTTACAGTTTATTTTGAAACTTATGGCTGCCAAATGAATGTCAGTGATACTGAAATTGTTTGGGCCATTTTGAAGAAAAATGGATTTGAAAGAACGATGGTCATACAAGAAGTGAGTAGATATTCCAATTACAAATTATTTATAGAATCTTTTTTCTTTTCTTTTCACCCCAAGCAAGAAAACAAAGCCACTAAGACACAGTGTGATGGGTGGGGTTAATGAGTATCAGAGAATAAGAGAAAAACTACTATCAAGAAGAGAGAATAATAAAAAAACAGGAATTAAGAAGACAGAAGATGACTGTTAACATTGCATTTAAATTTTGGAAGATCAAAGTTGACTGGAGATCAAGAGGTTGGAAGAGAGTTCCACAAGTAAGAAGTATGATAGAAGAGACTGTTAGCATAGAAGTTATGGTTACAGCTATAAAAACTGTAAAAGGCTGAGATCTTGCCGCCAATCTAATAATGTGCTTAAATGTGTCCTGATAGGGCAGCTTTTAAACTAGTGTATATATATATATATATATATATATATATATATATATATATATTGTGTGTGTGTGTATTTAGGCAGCATTTTTTCATTCATACATGTTTCATTAAATAATATAGACAAGTATTGTCTATTTATTTTATGTAAATTCTTTTCATAATGTCTGATAAGCTTAATAACATTATCATTAAACGAAGAAAGAAAATCACAATATTGATACATATTTTTAATCCAATCTAAGCTTTCGGCTTACATAAGCAATTATTAAAGATGACAATTACTGTACAATATATTAAGCAATACACGGGCAAGTATGTTATGATAGCTTGTTTTTGTTTAAATGGATGATTTCCAAGCAATGATAAACACGTGCATATAAGACACTGGGAGCGAAAATCGCACCGCAGCTCATAATGTCACACATGACCACGCAAGAGTGAATTCAAGAAGTATTAAGCATGGAAAGCCGTTAGTATAAACCAATGGCTTCTGTTACTAATTATAGATATTTAAGAATATTTATGGAGATTTCAAAGTTTATTTTGTTGAGGTTAGGTTTCAACTGTTTTATGTATATAGCTTCAAGAATTTTTGGTTTTTGTTTATTGTTTTCATGTTTAAGTATAATTGTGTTTTCAACAAGGATTTTACAGAATTGTTATGCGGCCAGATTGTTCATTTAATGATAATGTTATTAAGCTTATCAGACGTTCCTGGTTAAGGCAGTGGAGAACTTTCAGAGGGAAAATTAGCAGGAGATAACTAATAACTGACATCCATCAAACATGGCACGTGGAACTAGAACAGTCTACCCCAGTGATCGAAATAATGGGTTCAGTTCGAAATTCCAACCGCCTGAAGAAGGCCGGAGCGTACAACGGCCGAAACGTTGTGACAAATATGGCAACAAAGATGAGGACAATAGTCCGACTAATGTAAATACTGAAACATGTATGAATATATATTTATGTATATAACACTGTATCCTCACCCCACTGAACTCCACAAGACCAGCCATTGGTCTGGTATTACAGGTTAGACACAAGTCTCCGGTTCCCAATCTTTCTGTTGGACCACCTGTGAATTCATTGGGTGAGAATCGGGTTAACAGAAAAATAAATATGACCAACTAACTCAATTTTGAAAGGACAAAAGTTTTTGTTTTTTTTTTATTTAAAAGCAACACACAAAAAAATAATTCTTGTTGTACAAGGTTGAATATTTCTTGTATGTAAACAATAACCAAACAAACACAAATACTTTGAATAATTTCAGTAAAGGAGTGATGTGGCCTTCATTTTAACCCTTTTTGGTCTGCTTTTAGCTCAACTACTACAACCTTCGATGTCCCCCATTCTCAGTAGTAGTAATAGTAGTAGTAGAAGTAGCTTCTTCCCCCTCAGCTTCAGCAACACACAGCAGACGCTTCCTTTTCAATCTCTGACATCTCTCCACTCAGTTCAACTGCATTCAAAGACAGATGAACCCATATCCCAGACTGGTGACGTATCTGTTTTTCTAGTGTGCAAATACTGACATACTACCAAAATACAACTTCACTCCACCAAGAATAAACAATTTACTTTTTCATTAAACAACCAGACACTATTGCTTATCACCTCACTATTAATTATTCTGCCATTCTTTGTAAACTACAGAGGTTCATGTTTTAAAAATAAATTCTAGATCAAAACATACTTAATTTTAACTTCAATTCTTATAGTGTCAAAATCCACTTCTTTTTTTAAAAGTTCCAAATTATTATTGTTCCAGTAATTTTCTATTAATAATTTGATATCTTCTTTGTGCACTTACAAAAAGATTGTATTTCGTGTTCTAAATTAACTTTCTGTAACATTTACATTTTAAAGTCTTTACAGCATATTAGCATCATGGTTATTTAAAAATGCCTCTCTTTTACTTGATGTTTTTTGTTTTACAGCATATCCTCCTTTATTATCATTATTATTATTTCAGGTGTGATATCTCCCTGTGTGTGTGTGTGTGTATACATATATATATATATATATATATATATATATATATATATATATATATATATATATATAAAAGGCTTATATATCAAGAGCTGTTTTGAAAGAAAAGATGTATGACAAATGGGAAAATGTTTTTGTGACATGTTTCATAGGACTTCATCAGACTGGGTTTTTTTATGTTGCTGTGACTACACATGCACACAACCAAGAGACACTGGGAGTTTCAAATTTAGAAAAAAAAATTTTTTTTCAATCTAGCCAAATTCATCTACATTCTTTTCTTGAGGTTTCTCCAATATATTCTTTCCAGCAATCCTTGCAGTTAATAAAAATAAATTCCTCCATCAAATTTTGGCTTGTTTTATTTTCTATTAAGTCTTTTATTGTTTTAGGTGTAGATGTGAAAAATTTTATGTTGAGTTTAGATAAATTCTTTTCAATTGTAGTTGTGATAAAGTTAGTGGGTACAACAATATATTTTTTTGATTCATTAGATTTGTCGGGAGGGGCCACTTTTCTATTTTGGAATATTTTATGAACCTTTTGTTTCACATTGAATATAAAATACTTAGAGTACTGAAGAGTCTTGAAAGTATTTTCAATATATTTCTTTTCTTCATGTAAATACTGAGGGTTGGAAATTCAATTAGATCACCTTTTTGAATTGACACAATAATAAAACAGCATAGACAAAATGACACAGATTTCACCTAAGGCTTCATTCCAGGAATAATCACTGCTACCGTAGAAACTAGCAACAATTATGACAGTAACACTTACGTACACTAAAGAACCTAACAAAAAATAAGGAAAACTACGGACAAAGGAGGTGGGATTGTCATAATGAATAAGAACTAATATAATGACTAAATCAATTTACTAATAAAAAAATACTGACACATAACAAAACAATTAGGAAACTGATTAAAAAATTATAATAAAGCATTATATAGACTAATAGAATATCATCTTAGAATACCCAAATTTTGACATAAAAAATGCTACTCTAATTAAAGAGAAAATAATTCACTAAGACAAAAATGTCTATAAAGTGCTTTAATCACTAGTTCATTCACAGTAAATTTATGTCCAGGTTCTTATGTTACACCATTCTTGACAGATTTTCTGTTACCACAATGTGGGTTATTTAATAACAAAAGTGATAGAAACAACAAAAAAAGAATCTAGATGAATTTAGCTAGACTGAAAAAAATTCTTTCTAAATTTTGAAACTCTTTTGTTTATATGCATGTGTAGTCATAAACAAACCCAGTGCACCCTGTGTGTGTGTGTGTGTGTGTATATATATATATATATATATTTGCATATCATGCAACTTTTGAAGACCTAATTTGAAGCTAATTTTTTGACTATGGTAAATGTATATACAGTTTGGTCAATGGCATGGCCAAGGCCAGCTGTACATACACTAATTTTATATCTCATGTATGATGCTCTTAAATTATCTTCAAAATTATCATGGTACACGAATATATTCTGTGTGTGTATGTATTTTTGCCAGCCCCTATATTAGGCTAAATTATACCATATATATATATATATATATATATATATATATATATATATATATATATATATATATATATATATATATATTGGCAGCATGTCATTATTGAGGCATGTGTTGTTAAAGACTATGGAACTTTTCCATTTAAATAATTTTTTTCTGTTTTTTTTTTTTTTGTTGTTTTCTTGCAAGTTTTTTATATTTGGGTCTAAGTTGCTGAAAGAAGGCCCTAGTCCTTGGTATCTTGACAAGCGCTTTTGGTTGTCATTGACCGTCATCCTGTTTCAGTTGTTTAATATTTCATTTTTATAGATAATATTTTGGGTGTTTAGGCTTGGTTATTAGATTAGTTCATTCGCAATTGGGAGGTTGGTGGAATTTATTATTTAGAGGATGAGTTATTAAATATATTTAAGATGTTTCTGTCAGTATTAAATGCTATTTTATTTATGCTGTGTTTTTGTTTTTTAATTATGATGGCTTCAAGAATTTGTAATCGTTTTTTTTTTGTTTTTATAGAAGATTTTAGTATTGTTGATTAGGATTTTTCTTATTTCTGAGGATTTGAATCTGTTACTAGTGGTACAGTGTGTTGTTACAAGGTGTTTTTTATGGTGAAGATGTCATTAAGATGCTATGTAAGCCGATCTGAGAGAGTTTATATTGTCTATAAAAATAAAAAAAATAAACAACCTACTTCAAACTGAAACATAACATCCATAATGACAGTTAATGACAACTGGACACGTCTTTTTTCAGCAACTTAGACCCAAATATAAAAAACTTGCAAGAAAAAACAGAAAAAAGATTATTAAATGGAAAAGTTCCATAGATTTTAATAACACATGCATCAATAATGTCATTTTGCCAATATATATATATATATATATATATATATATGTTAATTAAACAATTTTTTTATCAATCTAAATGTTTGTTATTATTAAGAAGAAAGGCCAAAATATTTTTTGAGTATTTTTTTAATTTTTTTTAATTCTTTCTAGCATGTCTGAAATTTTAGGTAAAACTCTTGTTCTTTTTGAGTCATCAAAATTGACATAAAATTAATCATGTCAGCTATTATTGACAGTTTTTTTTAAACATAAGTGAATTTCTCTGTTTAAAAATTTTGTAAAATTCAATTATACTTTTTTCAAAAGTTATTTTAGGAAAATTCTAAAATTTAAAATATACTTACTGTAATTTGAAACAAACATTACTTAACTTTTTAGTAGAAAAAATTTAGTTGGAAATAAGAGAAGCATGTCTAACAGTGGTGAATTGATGTTTACATCAATATATCAACAACTAACCTTAGGACAATTTATCGGACAGACGTGTAGAAGTGACAGTATTTTTAATTAATTGAGTGAACCAGGTTGTTTAACTATAATTCTTAAAAATTAAATACTTTCAAACGTCTAGTATTTATTGATATCTTTTAGGTACTTTTTTTAACAAAGATATGTCTAAAGCCTGTACTGTTTCAGTCCCTAAAATTGAATCTAAAAAAGAAAAATTAATAATTGCAATATATCTTTCACTGAAAAAGAAACAAATTATATTTAAAAATTGAAAAGAAAATATTTAGTGTAATATGTAAAAAAAAAAAAAAATAACTTTTGAAAATATGACATTGATGATTGATCAGTCAGAGAATTTGATATGCTATCAGGAGAAACAACTCAAGCACACGTAACATTGTTTCAGAATCATGCTTCACCGGGAGCATTTTTAATACATTTTTTCATATATTAAAAAATTATTGTAAAAATACAGTTTTGCAGATTGTAATAAGCTTTCAAATTTAAGATCTGTAAAAGGTAGGTCTTTTAATAAGAGCATTTTCTGAGACACATGGCTTCAAATTTCATTTTAAAATACTTAACAATTCTACCACATTTTTAAAATTAAAAACAATTAATTAAAAATTCATTTTTCATTGAAAAAATATTTTGGCTTCAAATAAAAATGTCCTTAATATGTATTATTCAGAAAAGCCATTAGAAGCTTTTTTTAATTAAATAATGTCTTAGTTTTATTAGGTTTTATATTTGACAATTCATGGCTAAACTTTGGGTAGAACAGTTAATCGATTAACAAAAAAATCAATTTTTATACTTTAAAGTCATCTGCATTTAATAAAAACAAATACAAAGACTTACAGTTTGGGATTTCAAGTTTTTCATAAAATTAAGTAAAGTGGGATAACAGATCTAAAAAACAAACATTTCTAAAATAATTTCATTCATTTTTTAAATAGTTCTGAACAATTCATTAAAATCCAATAATTATTTAATTTTTGCAAGAATTTCCAAATTAATGAATTTATCCCTCCTACCCCTTTCATTGTATTACTATCTTCTATTCCCAACTTTCCTCTTCAACCCCTCACTCTTAGAAAGCTTGGAAATGCTGTACCTAAGCTTTTGATCGCTATTATTGACAAGGAATTTCTCCAGTCTAACCACCAGTTTAACATCTCACCCATCCTTCACCAAACTGCTATCAAAAAGCACTACTGTTCACTCTGTCACCTTTTTGCTTTATGTATATTTTTTTTCTCAAACAAATGGAAAAAAGGAAGTGACATTTCACATACATCCTGCTTACAAGCAGAATTGTTCATATCGAGGTGTAATTGAAATGCACCGAAACGAAGTTGCATCTTTGTAGTGAGTAAATGTTTTTGTCTATATGAAAAAAATTATAATATATATATATATATATATACATATATATATATATATATTAATGAAAAAATGATATTAAGCCAATCATTATCCATGACTATAGTTTCCTACACATCCTGTGTATAATCATTGGGTTGCTGACAAAGGTTTCTTCTGGTTCCATTGATGAATATATTCCCCCTAGGTTGATCAAAAATACTACTGGTGATTTACATAAACACATGAGGCTTATATATACAAACCATACCAGGAATCCTATAGTCATGGCTCACTTGAGCACTGTTATATTATAACACTTGTACTAAAGACTTGTGGATCTTATAATGTTGAGCACTTTTATGAAAAGACACATTTTTTGTTTTCTGGTAACATGGTTGGTTGTTTATGTTTTGTTTTGCTTTTTTCTCGTATGACTGGATTTCTTGAAATGGTGATTCCATCTTATGTCATTTTATTTTGTACAAATGTGTGTGTGTGTGTGTGTGTGCTAAATGAAAATTTTCTGACTCTATTGATAAAAATCATTGCCTGAAGAAGTTCCTTTTCCAAACAAAACATCACTTAGTTTTTTTAATTTTGTCATTCATTTATCTACTTAAAAATGTTCACAGCCTTTTTTGACATCAGAAAATCCCACCAATCTTTGTGCAATGTGAATGTGTTAAATCAAGATTTTTTTCTTGAGTTTTATTCTAGATCTAGTTTTATTCTAGATCTAGATCTAGACTAATATCGATTAATTAAAGAAAAAAGAAAAGTATTTTATATCAAAGAACAACATTGATTTTCCAGTTTCTCTTGTTCTGATCTCTTCCAGAGAAAAACTGAAATGAAACTTTGTTCATGCATCACGGCAAACTTTTAACACTCAAAAATGTCAAATCCACATGACATGATAAACATTAAAAACTTAAAATTCAAACATCTCACAAAGATGCAAACTATTTAATTTTTTTCATTCTTGGTACATTTCCAGATTTCCTCTCACAAGCAAAAGTGATGAGTCATGACAGAATCTTAGAATTGTTTCTATTCCTTTTTCTTTATTTCTTGCCATATTTTGATCATTCCAGTGAATTTGTCTGCCATATTTGTTATTCAAATGATTGATTTGTTTGTTTAACTGCATATCAATTTCTTATGGGTCATTTATTGCTGAAATTTAATTTTCTTAGGAGCTTTGAAGTAATAAAAATATGTTATTCTGCTTTCACAATTGAATACGTGGTAGATGATATTCAGTTTTTATGCATATACATGTTTGTGTGGACATGATTACTAGAAGCAATGATATGTGTTTTATGCTGTAGTTTTATTGAAGTTATATTTTGGAATACAATTTGATTTAAGAAATTGTTAGATATTATGTGGCTTAGTGTCATAAAAGAATTCTTTCATGTTGGTTGTTTGGTTAGTGATATATGGGCCATTCCAATTTTCAGTGCAAATGTTAATATATATAAAATCCATTATGATATATATCATTACATATTATTGTGATAAAATCAGCATTCTTACTTTTTTTCATAATTTCTTGTGTTTTTTTATATTTTATTAGAGTAATGTTGTTTTGGTTATGACTTGTGCCATCCGTGAAGGAGCCGAGAAGAAGATTTGGAAACGTCTTGAATTCCTTAAATTTTTGAAAAAAAAGAAAGGAAAAAAGAATCCAATGAAAATTGGAATACTGGGTAAGTTGCTTAGATAATTTAAAAAAAAATTCCTGATATAAATATCTGGATGTTTGTTTCTTAGAAAAAAAAATTAAATATCATTATGTACATAGCAGTAAAAAATTGATTAGGGATGTGTTTCAATCTCTCATCAAGAATTCAATTAAGGAATTTTACAAAACGAAATTAGAGTTCCTCAATTTACCATAATTTTTAAATGCCAACTGAGTAATCCCATTTGATTGTTATACCAAAAAGGGACACAAACATTTCTCGAGTAGTTCAAAATAGCTGGGTGCTTTCTGAACACAATTATGTCCATAACAATTTCTGCAATGAGGAGTTATCTTTCTTTACATTCAGACTAATGTCCTAGGGTGATTATCACAAAGTTTCAGCTGTTGTGCCCTCTGGCCTTCTTCAGGTGTCTGTCAATCCAGGTAACCTTCTGGAAATTTTGAATAGAACCCTTTATTTAATCTACAGGGGTAGACTGTTCTTAGTCTGTTGTCTATGACTGGGGATATATTGCCTTGTTTTTATTTAGTAAGGATATGTGGGTGCTGTAATGTATAGCAGGGTTAGCGGTTCTATTCAAGAAGTAATGGTCCCTTAATATCACATCAGGTATACCGGTTAATGTGTGTGCTATGGAAGAAAAGAATATATCCTATTTCCTTTCCCCCACTATTAACATTATCATATGCATGATATAACAACATGATAATGCACAGACAGGACAGAATAGCTGAAAGAAAAAGGACAAACAAGCAAGCTTTGTTCTTAGAGATTTTTATACTTTTAAGTCAAACACAAAATTATATACAAGTACTTGTCTCACACATAAACTATAAGTTATGTATACAACAATAAGCAGTGTGAAAATGTAAATTATGTGTCTTATTTGTAATAGTTCCCAACAGGAATTTAAGCTGCAAGAGTATTCTCTGTTCCTGGAGAAGTGATATTTATATTTTCCTGTGGGAATTTGAGTAGTCCAGATTTATCTTGTATGTCTCTGGTGGGGACATACCTCCCAATGGGAAAACAATAGGTATTTCCTGAGATGACTGCAAGCCAGAGATAGTTTTTATATGTCTCTGGTGAGGATATATTTTTCCCAACTGGGAAATGGCACAATGAACTTGGGTTCAGGCAGAGGTCTTGTTGCACCTGTGCTTATGAATAACTGACCACTCATATTGACTCCAGACGGCTAACTAAACAACTGTCTACTTTTGTCACTCTATGCACAGATGTCAGTAAGTGGCTGTCATCTGACTTCATCTTAACCAAAGGAGATAATTGCTTTTTGCATCCTTGCAGCAACTTGGAAGGAGAAATAGCAGAGCCAAGTTCAAATTTTAGATGAATTCATTTCATTCATTTTGGGAGATGTATAAATCCATCTCTTCTCCCTCCACTTATGGGTTAAATGGTAGGACTTGTATCTAGAAAAAAGTCATTGTTACCTCTAAAAAAATTTTAATGCAATATTCACTTGCAAAAAAAAAATTCTTCTTCTTACAATCCAAAAAATGTGCTTGGGCTTTAAATAACACACAAACGCTTGATAAGACATTAAAAAAAAACAATTTCAAACTACCCAGTTATTGCTCTTTGTGTATCCACTAAGTCTAAGCCACATTACCCAGCCCCATGATTGATCTTAGTATATCATTAAATTCACAAGCTAACATTTTAATCTTCTAATGATTCAAGACTAATCTAATCTTTAATCCACTAGGTTATTTTCCTGGGAGACAATAGCATAGTGGATTAAAGCTTTACTTGATGATAAAAAATTGAATGTGAATGCGTAAGTTAAAATTTGGGATACAGCAGATGTCAGAATTTAAATTTAAAACTGTGTGCCTGCATTTTTAATATTTTTGATCTAACACTGTAATTGACGTGTGTTGTATTCCCCCCCCCACAAATCATCTTCCTCCACATCTATAAATAATAATAACTCCATCAATAAAATGATGATAAATCTCAAGAAGTAGCTTCTGCCTTTTCTATAAATATTTTCATTGTAATTGTTCTGATGAGCTTTCCTTTTTGGTAACTTTGTAAATTTAAGTGCAGCACTAGATTAGCAGATATGTCTCATCATTTTACAGTTTAAATGGCTAGATGAAAGCATATGTTCTATGCTAAAAGTTTCTGCTCTCACACTTCTTGCTTGTGGAAATCTTTTCTGGCATCTTGCTTTAAATTCAACTTTGATCTTCAAGAATTTAAATATGTCAAATTTCATCTTGTATCCTTAATTCCTGTTCTTTTATTGTCCTCTATCCTTAATAAAGTGTTTCTCTCAGATTTTTTTCATGCTCAGTGATCTTTTGCATTTTAGTGGCTTTATTGCTTAGGGTGAAATGATTTAAAAAAAAATTACTTTCTCAGAATAAAAAAAAAACATTTAGGAGTTTCTCCATATTTTCATACATATACCCACTATTAGCCCTTCTCTCTATTTATATCCAACTGCTCATGCCCTTATAGATATTAATCCTCTTCTTCTCCATCCAGCTATGGATAAATAACAGGACAGACTGGGTTCGATAGCCTTGGATGGCAACTGGTCTAGGAGAAGGACAACTCTGAATTCAAAACCTGCAGAGGGCTTTTTGGAGACCTTGTGGCATGTGGTGCATCAGGTCTCTATATTCAGCACTTCAAAAAATGTGGTTGGTTCTGTACAAAGCCTTCACCACTATAATCAAATCATAGGTGCTAGTGTCTGGCTATCGGTTCCTAGGAACTGAACTGCTTGACCCTCATAGGTTGAATATGACGGTAGTGTTCACTATATATATATATATATATATATATATATATATATAAAAATAAAAGTGGACATTGAAGTCAACATCCAGAGGTGACAGTCTGTTTCATGCTAAATGCAATCCTCAGTCCTGATGATTGTGTTTAGTATGAAACAGACTGTTGCTTCTGGGTATTGACTTCAATGTTCACTTTTATATTTATATATGCTCTATCCATTATAATGAGCACTTTAACCCATAAATATAGCATACCCATGCAAGGCAGTAAAGCTACTAAAACACAAGGGATCACAAGGTGTGTAAGGATTAGGGGCAGAAACATTAATAATGAGCAGAAAGAGTAATCAGGAGGACAGTAGACATTGCATTTAAATTTTTGCAGATTAAAGTTGGCTGGAAAGCATGGAGCCAGAAGGGTGTTCCACAAGTGAGAAGTGTGAGGAAAGAAATTATTAGCATAGAATTCTTCTTTGGATTTTATCAAGATGCTGAAGGTAAATAGCAGATGCACTGGAATATATGTGGCAGCAATAATCTAAGCATAGATGACTGGTAGACATAGATATTTTAGATAGATTCTGGAGAGTAAAATTGTCTTGCATAACACTTTCATAGCAGCTGACTAACAATGGATTCAATATAGTTTTTCTACTTCATGTCAGCTGAGAACATGAGCCCGAGAAGGCACAATGAGTCACCTTCCTATAGGTTAGATCAGTGAGGAGCCTCTCAGGTGATTCATGTTCAGAATTTTAATTTTGGAGGCATTAAAATTAACAAGTCATCTTTTGCTCCAGTTAACAATGAACTTGAGCTCATTTGGGACATTGGCTGCCATTTTGACTGTGTTGGACTGATCAGCCTTACTATTGAGGTAAGAGTAAATGGTTGTGTGGTCAACGTAGATGCCAAGTTGGGAGCTGATGTCCTTAGGAAGGTCATTAATGAAAATTAAAATCAGAGTAGGTGCAAGCATGGAGCCCTGGGGATACCCACGTTAATATGAAAGGATCTAGATGAGTGGCCATTCAGGATAACTTTCATTTCACAATCTGATAGGAAAGACTGGATCAGTTCAAAAAAATGTCAGGTGACACCATAACTTTTCAGCTTGCGGAGACGACCTGAGTGCCAGATTCTGTCAAAGACTTTCAAGATGTCCAGTGATACAGCCTGGGTTTCACTGTTTTTATTTAGAGTATGATAGACTCTTTCCACAATTCTCATCAGTACATCAGTAGTTGATCTTGAGAAATAAAAGCCATATTGCTTGTCTGAGAAAAGGCTCTACAATGAGAGATGATGAACTATTGACTAGGGCCTCCAGAAGTTTCTCAAAAAGAGGTAGAAGGCTAATAGGCCAATAGTTGGAAGGGTCAGATGGCTCACCAGAGTTCTTAAAAACTAAAACAACAGATGATGACTTCCAGCAGGCAGGAAAGCAGGAGGTAGCATGAAGTCAGTAGGTGATGCTGTCAAGCAGTATCACATGTGTGTCACAACCATACACAATTCCTAACTTTCAGTGTCTTTGCAAACATACTAGAGTATCTTCTCTCCTTGTTACTCAGTTTTATATTTGAAGAATATGACAAATAGAAAACTGTTTTATTGAAATTAGATTATATGTTTTGCTCTACATTCATCAGATCAAAAATGAAATTAAAAAATGTGTGTAAAAAAAAAAAAAAACAAATGAAACAAAAAAACAGCTTTTTTACAAAAGTTGCAAAATTTCATTC
Organism: Acanthosepion pharaonis; assembly: GCA_903632075.3. Lineage (NCBI taxonomy): Eukaryota > Metazoa > Mollusca > Cephalopoda > Sepiida > Sepiidae > Acanthosepion > Acanthosepion pharaonis. The sequence continues at coordinate 137,932 of CAHIKZ030004736.1, read as the reverse complement.
TTTTCTTTCATCACGAGAAACACCAGCTTATCAGAAAAAATACTAATGGTTTAACATAGGATTTAACTAACAGAAAAACTGGGAGAATGTAAAATTTGAACAAAAATTAGAAAATTTTAAAGAAAAGAAAGAAAATAAATATTAACAGCTTTTTTACAAAATCACTCAATTTTATTCTTTTCTTTCATCACAAGAAATGCCAGCTTAGCAGAAAAAGGACTAAGGATTTATTATTTAAGCATACACACAAATACACATATTTTCTGCTTTTGTTTTTGACCTGATGAAGCCTAGCAAAGGTGAAATGCATAAACAGTTATTTATAAAAACAGAAATATAAAATATTGCCTTGTTGATATTGTCTTCCATATACTTACACCCATATAGCATTAAAATACTGCTTCCTGTACAATCACCAAAGTTAGGCAACATTAGTCACAACTTAGATGGGTAACTGCTTAGGAATACAAGGTGCTTCAGGTGGTATAATGGTGTAAGGTGTGTAGGTGGTATAATGGATAAGGGCTGGGAAATGTTAATTGGAGAGTCGAGTTCCAATTACAGTTGTGTTCGTTGTATTCACTTATATGCAAATACCCTTAGGAAAGGAATTGATCCACTTCTTCCCCACCAGCTATAGGTTAATTAGTCAGACTTGTATCACTAAATCATTATTATCTTCAAAAAACAAAATTCTTACGATCTAAAAATATTTTCTGGCTTTAAGGGTTGATAAACTGTAGAAACAATGCAAAAAACCATCATTACATGTGAAAAATATTGTTGCCACTGTTTTTTGTCTAACTAGGAGCAGTGCAACAAGAGGCTTTATGTTTCACCTTTGGCCTCCAAAAAGCTAAATTGTAATAATAAAATCAAAATTTTATTCTTATGCTTTCATTTCAGGTTTTCTTTAGTTTGTGTAATTTGCTTTCTGCATGCTAATAACCATTTAAATGATTTTTCTGTTTGTTTAGGCTGCATGGCAGAGCGCCTAAAAACAAAAATTATCGATCAAGAGAAAATGGTTGATATTGTGTGTGGACCTGATGCATATCGAGATCTTCCAAGATTACTATCTCTAAGTAACAAGGGTCGAGCTGCGGGTATGCAATATTTATTCACCAATTTATTTTTTTTCCTTTCTACAAAATATTAATTATACCTGTTAATTCCTCCACTCTGTCTACCAGTGAATGACATCAGCTTATCTGAATTTCTCACAAGATTTTGTGGCTATTGTGAAATCTTTCCAAATTTTTTTCTATGATTTTTAAGTATTTATTTCAATAATAAAGTTCAATGAGTACACTTGCCAGAACATTGTAATTCATTCAAAGCTCTGAGGATGCAACATAGACCTAAGTAAAACTGGTGAGCACATCAACCAAATTTTGTGCTAAAAATAACAAAGATAAGGATGCTAGTTCCCACCCCCCAAAAAACAACAAAGATTATTAATATACTAACATCGGGTCTGTATGTCATAGTTACAGAAACTGTGTGCTCATCTTTGATTTTGTCAAATTCACAGTATAGTAGGGTCAGTTGGGCACCATTTGTGAGAAAAAGTTCACCATGACATAATTCACTCTGCCGGAAATTTAGATACAGCATGCTGTACTGCTTGGCATTCGCCCCAGATGCTCCAATACAAACTTTTTCATTTTGGGTGTCAATCTGAGGACTGTGCAGAGGATTCAGAAAGAGTTGGATGAATCTAATGGTGATTATAAAGGTGTTTGGAGTGATCATGAGTGATGGCAATGTTATGCCTCCATTCATCTTCCCACAGGGCCTTGACTCAACATGGAAGCCTACATCATGCTTTGAGGAGGTAGTGCTGCCCTGGGTCAAGAGGATGGCTGCTGGAAGACCCTGTATCTAACAACAGGATTCAGCACCATGCCACACAAGCAGGAACAACATGGCTGTTAGACTATGTCTACAATCACATGACCCCTTACATCTGGCTGCCTAACTTCCCAGTCAGTGTTATTTTCATTTTTACATAATTTAGACAACAATTTATTGATCATACCCTGTATAGTGAAATACAAAAGAAATCATCATATCGATAAACTATCTATATTTGTGTCTTTGGACAACACATTTTGAGAGAGAAAATAGTATAGCTCTCCAGAAATTAGTTTATGATGTGGCTTTTAAAAAGCCAAAAAATGAAACCCCCTCATGTTTTTAAAAATATGGCAATTATTTTCTGATGCACCAGTCAACTGTTATTGGGGTTTTGCAAATAAATTTCTTCTAAACAAGGAAAAACAATGAGTTATTTCTTTTCTCCTAAATAAATTTGTTTTTATCTAGCAAATACACCTAAAATTAAATATGAAAAATAATTAAAAGCTTTTAATTTCATTTTTAGAATGAGTATATTTCCAAATCTGTGAGTATCACCTGTTCTTTTTTAGATACACATTTTAAAACTGAAAGTAAAAACTATATTAATCATGTTAATATATAATCTTAAGCATATTTACTAGATAAAACCATAAAGATATTTGTAAAAATAAAATGAATTAATTTTCCTTGTTTAGAAGAATTTTATTGGCAGAACAGTAACAAACACCCACCAAACACTAAAAAATAATAATTTTTACTTTGGATTTTTAAAAAATGAGTTGCAGTTTTGTAAATATACACATTTTAAAACTGAGACTAAAACTTGTTTTTTTTAATATCTAATTTTAGGTGTATTCACTAGATAGAAACATTTTATTTGTAGAAAACAAACAATTTTTACACTAGGGACTCCTGGAAATATACACATTTTAAAAGTGAAATTAAGACCTATTTTAATTATTCTTAATATCTAATTTCGGGACATTAACTAGATAAAAAACAAATTTTTTTATAAAAAGATCTTCATTCATTTTTTCTTGTTTACAACAACTTTATTTCATGATTGGCGTACTCAACTGGCTTACTAGAAAACTCTTACGAAAAATCCGACATAAATTTAACATTAAGACGAAACTGGCAACTATTTTTTTATTTTTACCTGCTATTTTGTTGTTAACTTAATTTTACCACAAAAAGTTTATTTTTGAAAACTGAAACAAATAGATTTCAGACATCATGTATTTCCTTTTTTTCTTCTTCATTTCTTTTGTAAACAAATAGATTTCACATTTATTTCCTAAAACTAGTCAATTAAATTTTTTTAACATATCTTTGTTCAATCTTTTTCTCTTAGAATGGTATAAATGTTGATAAAATTAAATTTTATTAACATCTGAAAGTCTTTTTCAATAGTGTTTCTTTGGATATGGTCACTCAGTAGTGATAGCACTTAAAAAACTGGAATAATTTTGGTTTCATAAAAATTTCAATGTGGTTTCACAGTGTGAAGATGAAATTGAAAAAAGTTGGCTTTTTAAGTTAAACCACCCATCTTTAGTGTGCATATATATATATATATATATATATATATATATATATATAAGGTATGCTTTATTTAAGGGTAAAAGTGATCAATATCAGAGATAGATCATATGTAAATATAAATATAAAAGTGGGCACTGAGGTCGGCACCAAGTGGCGACAATCAGTTTCAACTGTTTGGCATTGATTTTATTGTCCACCTGTATGTATGTATGTATGTATATATATATATATATATATATATATATATGTATATATATTATATAGTGGAGGTAAAACAAATATTTGTACACATACAAATTTTTAATTTATTGTATTTCCAACTAATTAATAAACATAATTTTCATATAATTTACTCTACACTGATGAATAACTAAATATGCATATAAAACTGAAAAAATTCCAATGTAATGGAAATAAATCTCATTTATCTATTTTAATGGGTAAAAAAGTATACAAATTTCAGATTTTAAAATTTTTAAATTACTTTAATACTCTAGATTATTCAAGTGGAATACTGTAGAATGTTCCAATTATGTTATCAGTAGCTATTTTTAGTCCCCAAAATACAAACAGAACATTCTGTAATTGATATTTGTGCAAGAAGGTTTTCACCATGTCAAGAGATAAAGAATTGGTAAATTTGCAAAAAGAACTGATTGTTAAGCTCTGGAAAGAAAGTAAAATTTACAGGAAAATCTCAGACAACCTGAATGTTCCCTTTACTAGCATTAGTTCATTCATTGCAAGCTATAAAAAACTTAGAACTATTGAAAACTGTAGTTTAAATGAGTCTCTATTACTATGATGTCACGTGTAGAAATCCAGATACCACTGGTTCAATTCGCTATTCTTGCTTTCTGCACACTTCACAAAGTAAATCCGAGTTTTCTTCTCCCATTTTCACTGCTTCAGCCCTCTTTTATCAGGCCAACACTGCGGTCGACCAACCAATCAGCGTTCTTCGCTTTTATTCTCAGTTATCCAGGCAAATAGCCTCCTCCAGTTCAACCAATCAGCATACGACTTGCTATTGGTGGAAGCATTCCAAACTGTACAAAAACCCTCATTACCGCATATACTGCTAGAATTGCTACACGGGAGAGTAATGCCATTTTCATGGAGCAAACTTGCAGATGTCACGTGCCACACGTTAAGGTAAGACCCTTATTTTCCTATGTACCAGATGCAAGCCACTCTGGCTCGCTTGCTTCTACAGGGCTGTTCACCACAAAGACCAAAGAAGAACAGGTGCTCCACAGAAGATTTCTGTAAGATCTTTGAGGAAATTAATGTGTCAAATTAAGCAAAATCAAATGGTTACCCATCAAGAGTTGTAGAATGATTTGCTTTCATAAGGAATCTGTATCACTAAACGGACAATAAACAATGAAATTCATAGGAACAATCTAAAGTCACGTTCTCCTCGGTAAACTCCACTGCAATTTAAAAGACACAGAGATGCCAGGCTGAAATTCGTTTGTAAACATAAGGATAAGGAAAAATCATATAAGTATTATGGACAGTTGAAACCAAAACTGAGTTGTTTGGACATAATTCTAGAAAACATGTATGGAGGAAAGATAACAATACCTTGAAACAAAAGAAGACAGTTCTAACAGTGAAATTTGGTGGTTTGAAGCATCATGGTTTGGGGATGTTTTTCTGTAAAAGGTACTGACAACATATCAGTAATAGATGATAGAATGAATGCCACAGCATATCAAAATATTTTGGAAGCAAATTTAAGGATTTCATTTGAAAACTTCCTCCTGATTGGATCTTCCAACAAGATAAATATCCTAAGCACACTGCAAAATCTATGAAGAAATGGGTTGCTAAAAAAAATGTAAATATCCTGAAATGACCAAGTTAGTCCCCAGATTTAAACCCAATTGGGAATCTTTGGCATTATTTGAAAATTCCAATCCAATCAAGAGCTGCAAGAAATATCCCAGACCTGAAGACCATATGCGAAGAAGAATGGAACAAAATACCAACTAAAATTTTCAAGTCATTGAGATCTACAAGAAGAGGTTGGTTGCTGTAGAAGTGAATAATGGCTATTCTACAAAGTATTAAATGAATCCTTTGTTGTATTGTATAAATACTTTTTTCACCCATACTTTTTTCACAAATGGATGAATGGGATTTATTTCAATTAAATCAATTATTTTTGCTTTCTATGCATAGATATTTATTATGCATCTGTGTAGAGTTAATTATATAAAAAGTATGTTTATTCATTAGTTGGAAATACAATAAATTAAAAATTTGTATGCATATGAATATTTGTTTACACCCACTGTATATACAAGGGTGAGCTGACAAGTTCATAGGCTGACTATGAAAGAGTGATGCTAGAGCTGTGACATTTTGAATGCATTAATTTAAAATCTTCTTATTAATAACTGCATTGTTTATTTCCAGGTAAACTGACACCTGATTGATCAAAGAAGACTTAAAAAATAACTAGTAACAACTTCCTTTGAAAATTAACAAAATTTGGCTTTGTGGTGTTATCAAGAACCTGCAAAAAAAGGTTTAGCCCCCACGGATATTCATGCTGACATGGTTGTTACATTAGGGGATTAGGAGCTGACACTCCAGTGTCATCAACAGTGCAAAAGTGTGTAGGTGAATTTAAAAGGGGAAAGGAGAGTCTTGAAGATGACCTAATGTCTGGACTTTCTGCAACTGCCACCACTGAGGAAAATATTGTGTTCATCACATGGTGATGGATGACAGGCGATTGAATATAAATCAAATAGCCAGTGCTATTAGCATATCTCTGTTGAGATTATTCTACACAATGAACTTGGCATGATGAAGGTTTCTGCTTGATGGGTTCTATATTTCCTGACATCTGACCAGTTTGATTACATCACAGGAAAATCTGGCACTGTTTGAGCCAGATCCAGCTGGTTCTCTTGAATGTTTCTTAACCCAGAATGAGTGTTGGGTTCACCACTTTGAGCCAGAGATAAAGAGAAAATCTGTGCAGTAGAAACATCCCTGCTCACCTGCTCCAATGAAGGCCAATGTTATTTCATCTTCAGGAAAAAGTGATGGCCTCAGTTTTTTCTGATGCAAAAGGCATTGTATTTATTGATTATCTTTAAAAGGGTTATGCCATCAATGTAGAGTACTGTACTAATTTGCAGTTATGAAAGCTGATAAAAGGGATCTTGTTTCATTATGACAGCACATGACCTTGGCTTCAAGGGCTGCTGTGTGTGACGATGGTTTTGAACTGGTTGATCACTCTCCCTAGTCTCCTGATTTGACTATAATCTGTTCCCCAACATGAAAAGACACTTGGCTGGGAACCTGTATCACAGTAATGACTTTTTTAACCAACAGGATAAAAGCTTGTTCAATAGGATCCAAACACTGCAACACCAATAAAAGAAGTATGTGAACTGCAAGTTGAACTATGTTGAAAAATAAACCTCATTTGGTCACATTTTATGAGAGTTTCTTGGTCAGCCTATGAACTTTTCAGTCAATCTTTATATATATATATGATAAAAATATAGTTTTAAGGTATTCTATATTCATGGGTAAGAATGCTGAATATCAGTGTTAGAGTGTATATAAATATAAAAGTGGACACTGAGGTCAACACCAAGTGACAACAGTCTGTTTCATGCTTGAACACAATATTTATGGCCTGAAGACTGTGTTCAAGCATGAAACAAATGGCTGTCACCACTTACCAAGAGGCTATAAATATTACAATAGTATTACAATAGTCAGTTTTTCATTTGTGACTGGCAATTGCTATCTGTGTGAAGTTGTTGTAAACGTTGAGGAACAAATGTATATTTATTTTTAGGAGATGTGTATATATTCACAAGTGGTCACCTATCTAGGCTTGATGGGTGAGAACTAGTGTTTCAATATGATATGGCCATACCTGGTGTTGTATGCTTGGATGTTCAGGTGATATAATGTGTAATGTCTCAGAATGAGATCAGATGAGCTTCTTATTGGAGCTAATGGCCAATATTTGAATGCCACTTCCAAGTGTCATATAATGAAAACATGATGAGAGACTATATTTGGGAACTGATTTTTGAAATTTACAGTAAATCACGAAAAACTACTCGCTTGTAAAATTTTTTGTGGTCTTTCTTGTGTAAGTAATCCTAGAATAAATAAATGCTACTTTTGAATCCTATGTCATTTTGTTCTTACTTTGCTTGAACTAGAATACTTACATTCACCAGGTTTCCCACTGGGAATAGGTAAATTTCAGAAATATCATTATCCTAGTCACAAAAGCAAAGTTTGAAAGAAGTATTAGCCATGTTTCATACTTTCCAGGCATGAGCAGATAGAAAATGACATTTTCTACAGATGGACAACAATCATGTTGCACAGTGATTTATCATAGCCTAATGTCAAAATCATCAAATATTGAATATTGAAAGCTCCAAAAACACCCCACTAATGTTCTTCAGGATGGTGGCATGGTGGATATAAGAGTTGGTTATATGTGTGTGTCTGGTGGTCATGCGTTCAATCCTTGGGAAGCACCAATTCGGCAGGCATAAACAATAACTGATATTCACAGGAAAAAAAATAACAATAATCAGCCAATCAATGTGCACTTGATGATGACCAGTGTGTACTTTGTGTTTATAACATCTATATCAACCAAGATGATAAAAATAGATTTGGATAACACAAGAATATTGATAATAACTCATCTCAGAAATGAAATGAAAGTTTTATAAATTTATCTGTTATTTTCAACTAGTATCATTCCAAAATATTTTTGGACAGTTGGCCAATTCATTATCCATATGGAAAGAAGAGGCATTATCATTCCAACAAAAAAAAATCAATATTAAAACTTCTTGAAGTGAGTTTCTTAAAAGAACTGATGTTTGTTTTCTTCTTGTTTATTTTTTGTTTTCTCTTTCTAAGACGGGATTGTTCTTTTTTCCTCTGTTTTTCTTTTAGTTAACGTAATGCTTTCTTCAGATGAAACTTATGCTGATATTCTGCCTATCAGGATGGACAGTGAGAGTAAATCAGCTTTTGTGTAAGTTGATGGATTTTTTTCCTGGCTTTCAAAGATACTTTTATTCTAATAATATGATCAATTAAAACAAAAATTGAATTCCTAATAAATAAATTACTTCAAAATTTTAAAAATGAATTTTGCTTTTAATAATGATATATATGCACACACATATACACAGGGTTTGATGAATAAATTGTTGTCTAAAGTAGGAAAAAATGAAAATAATACTGACATCACATTTTAACAGATATATTTACCAAAATTACACAAAAATATCTTGAAAAACTAAAGAGAAAATTTATTCAATAAAATCACCATTGGCTTCAACCACAACCACCAGAAAACTTCAGAATCTCCTGCAACTCTGGTTTCCTTGTTTAAGTTGGTGAATGCTGCTACAGTCCTTGCCTTCAGTTCACCTTTGGCATGATAAGGAGTTTTGTTGGTCTCTCACTCATTCAACTGTTTCTAATCCTCTGCACTGTCCTCAAATTGCCATACAAACACTCTGAAATGTATGTATTGGAGCTTCTGGCACAAACGCCAAGCAGGAGTACATGCCGTTTCTCAATTTTTGGCAGAGTGCATTGTGTCATGGTGCACTTTTTCTCACAGTGTCCAACTGACTCTACTATACTGTTCAATTGACAAAATCAGAAACAACAATGTGCATGTGCAAAATCAAAAACATAAAATGGTGACAATTTACCCATTGTACTCTGTGTATGTATGTATATATATATATATATATATATATATGAGGAAAGTTAATGACAAATAATTACTAATAAAAAAATTTGGTCCATTAACTCATTTAATCCTTTAGGACTAAAGTGATCTTTAATTTATGTAATTGCACAGGAGAGGAATGTGTTTGTGTATATAGTCTAGCCAATTTCATATACTTTCTTTTTCTTTGTTTTTACCAATTTTTGTTTAAAAAAAGAAGGAAATCAAATGAAATTGGCTAGACTATATACACACACATTTTTAAAAAAAATTAAAATTTAAGAGATTAATATTTCGGCATCCCTTCTCCTTTGTGCACATGTGTAATTACATAATCATCACTTTAGTCTGAAGTCCTAAAAGATGAAATGTGTCGCATGGAAAAAATTTTTCTACTTTGTCATTAATTTTTATACTAACAATGACTTATATAAATTTATTATGATCTTGAGCCAACTTGGTGAGCACAGACTCTAAACTGATTTTCTCAAGCTCAATGAATGTTAAAAAATGTGTTGCTAATTGGCAAAGAAATAGATCACCTAATGTATGATGATGGTGATGTATATGTATATAATTAAAATTATTATGTATATATACACATGCATAAGTATATTTATATATTCATGAAACACCAAAGTCTTGGTACAACCAACGGAAAGCCTGCCTGGTGACCAAAAGGAAACTTAATAAAAAGAAGCACTAACAATGAATAGATCAAAAACAAGGACAAAATTAAACAACATTAAGAAAACAGAGGAAAAGAAACAAAGAAAAAAAATTTAAAAAAGAGCAGAATACTGACACCTACCTAAACAGTAACAAAAAGTGCTCTATGCTTAGGTTGCCAAACGAGAGCAGTTATGCTTTTCAGCATTACACCACAGAAAGATACAAGGTTACTTCAGACTGCTACTTAAGTCTCACACTACTGTAATCTTCAGGGAATCAGAATATATATATATAAAATAAGTGAAATAAATTAATCCAAACCAATAAATAAGTAAATAAATTAAGTAAATAATAAAGAAATTAACAAACCATGAACACACTCACATACACAAGTAAATGTAATAATAACAACCAAGAATAAAATAATCAATAATAAAAGCTAAGAAACAACACTGTAAATAGCCAAAAAACTGCATCCACAATTATTTCCACCCCATAGCCACTAGCATAATTTGAAACATAACAATTACTGGCCACCATTATATTAATAAAGTACACTGCCACAATGCATTACTCATCTGTATGTATAAATAGTTGAGCAAAAACGCAACACATATGGCCTAATGATTGCATTTAAGCATGAAATAAGACTGTTGCCTCTGGTTGTTAACTTCAATGTTCACTTTTATATTTACCTTGCGCTCACTTTAATCTATAAATATATCGTACCTAAAAACTCTATTTTATCATATATAACATACACACACTCATTTTTGTTTGTTCTTATTTAGATCTATTATGCGGGGCTGTGATAATATGTGTACTTATTGCATTGTTCCATTCACACGAGGTAGAGAGAGGAGTCGACCAGTTGAATCTATTCTTGAAGAAATTCGGCTACTATCAGACCAGGTAAAAAAAAAATTAGCAATGAATATCTTAAAGAGAGAATTTGACATAATACCTATCAATATTGTCCATTTGTTAAGACTGCATTCTGTTTCATAGGTGATAATTGCTCTGTTTTTATACTCATGCTTTTCTTCCTGACAAATCCACTTTTTCCTCAGTTTTCAACAAAGCAGTCATTGCATTGTATTCATTTATCTAGTAGAACCAATTGAAATCTACATTCTATGTAGAATACCCCAAAATTTTGTAGTTTTGCCCACCTAAGCCTGGATGATGCGTGCATGGCATAATAGGGTGGTAACTGCAACAGCTATAAAATAGGGACCAATTCAATGACATTTACTCCTGGAATAATTGTTGGAGTCAGAAAGATAGTTTATGCTCATTTTTCCCCAGGCAAATGTATAACACAAATTATGTAAATTTCAAACTGACATCAGTAACACAATACAAGTTACCTGCAGGTGAAGCAGTTACTGTGGTGACAAGAATGGTAATCAGCTAAAGAAAGGGAAAAATGTAATAATTCACATCTCACTTCATTCACAATGCCACCATGCTCAGCACATGGGGTTTCATTGCTGAGCAATAACGGTGCCATTATTGATATGGCAAAAATTTGTCCAGAGACACCATAACTTTTCAGCTTGTTGAAAAGGCCTGTATACGAAATGTTGAAAGCTTTTACGATGTCCAAAGGTACAGAATGAGCTTGACCATTTTTATCTAGTGCATGATAGGCTCTTTCCACAATTATCAGCAGTACACCAGAAGTTGACCTAGAGAAATGAAAGCCATATTGCTTGTCTGTAAAAAGGCCCCGTGATGAGAGATTCTTAAGCAGTTAATACTCAGTTGTAAAAAACCTCAGATTGAAAAACACATTACTTATCGCATAAAAAAAGTAATATACACGCATTTCTTAACAACAGGTCTAGTTTTTCTTTTGTTTTTATTGACATATCAATAAGTTCTGACAAGTAATATGGATGACCAGAATTGACATAAATTTACAAAATCTAAGTGAACGCATTTTTTTTAACTACCTAGTAATTTTTACAAATTAACATATTTTCAGCAATTATCTAATATTTTATTTACTTTTAGTTAAGCTTGAAGATGCTTTATGAAATTTGGGTTTTGTCTCTAGGTTCTTAAGTTTACCAACTTAAACAAAAAATTACTTAATTGAAGTATGACCAAAACTAAAATAAATACATGAAATAAAAAATATTTGGTGAAATTGTAATTAAAAAAGTATAAAGCTAAAATATTGAAGGGATGATTTGCAAAGATATTAACCATGAAACAACTGAATAATGAAAGTGAAAGAATTTCAGAGCACCAGGCATGTCTTAAATCACGAGACCTTTTAAAGGATAATTTCATTTATGGCTTACCATAGTTACAAATTGGGTACATTTATACACAAAAGAAATTTTTTTTATTATTTTTTAAAAATATTGAGTACAAGTGACTGTGATGAGCTTTTCAATTTTTGATTTGTAAATATAGTTTTCATTTAATAATACTATCACCTAACTGCCTTGAAGTAATGGAGAATTTGAAACTAATTTTAATATTATAAATTATTTAATTAAAATTATAAAATATTAAGACAATTCTTGTAAAAATTAATTATTCATCATAAAAAATTTTTTTCTTAAAACAATAGTATCCTTAATAAATCTTATTTATAAAAGCAACTAAAAGCTTTTCTAATTAAATAATGTCATAGTTTTATTGCATTTTTTACTTTACAATTCAGAGCAGATTTTTAGTGAATGGGTAACTGCTTTACAAAAAAAATTATGATTTACATTCACCAAGGACTCCTGCTTTTAACTAATAAAAAAATCCTCACCCTAAAAATTGAATTTTTTAAAATTTCATTAAATTATGTGAGTAAGTGAGTAGTAACATGTAAATAAAAAATATTTATTACCAAAATTTTCTAAAAAAAAAAAAAAAAAATTTCATTAATAATTTAATTCATTTCTGAATATGTCCTGAAAGTTTCATTAAAATCCAACAATTATTTGATTTTTGCAAGAATTTCCAAATTAATGTGTTTTTCACTGGGGGAAAAAGTGCAAAAAACTAATCGTGATTATTACATCAACTGCTGACATAAACAAAACAAGATTTTGAACCAAAATTTGAAACATGATAGAAAGGATTAAAAAATTTCAAAAAAATTTCAAAAAAATAATCAAAAATACTTTGGTCTTTCCTTTTAATAACAACAAACATTTTGACACCAAAACTTTGTTTTTATTGAGTTTGGGGCCTTTTTTCATCATGCTATGCTGTTTTTCTGTGAAAAAGTGCAGGTATATATAGGGATAGGGATGTGCTTAGACTAAGATAGGAGCAGGCAAAAATTGCCTTGATGCACCCTTTAAAAATGAGAGCACCACAGCAGTGACTAAGGACATTGCAGCAATGTTTTTAGAATTTGCAAAATTTATGTTTTTTTATTTGTAAAAAGTAATATTTTCATGAAAATCTTTTTAAAAAAATTGCTAAAAATAAACAAAAAGCTTCAAAATCAAGTATTTGTATTGACAAATAACATAGATTATGATGATTAGATTTATTAGCAATGATGCATTGCAGTGGAACATTTTCAAAAAAGAAATAAAACATTACATTACTAGCTTAGAATATGTTGGGGAAAGAACAAGATTGTTGTATCATTGTACAAAAATATAAAGCTTTTTCAGCATAAAATCAAAATAACTAATGAAACAAAAGAAATATGTACAGTAAAAGTCAAATGATCCTTTACATTCCGACATGAATATTAATTAGTAATTTCTTTTAGATAAAAATATTTTCATGACTAATTTTTGTTGCCTAGCATTTAACTTCCAATACTCAGTCAATTTGTCAGAATCGTAAAGCATTAATTTTCAGTCATTTTAGATGGCGGAAAGCGGGGTGGTCCTGTTTACAATATAAATATCTCAAACTGATCCATGACTTTTTGACATACATGTAGTTTTCTTTCCTTTTTGGTGGGGGCCAGTCTATTTAAGTATTTCTGTTTTAAAATGAAATGTATTATTACTATGTAATGTGTGTGTATACATATGATGTTCATTTAATTTCCAAAAGCTGGTGGAGGGGCAAGATTGAAATAAACTTTTGTTGAAATTTTTTTCACCTACCTCTTTTCTTTGAAAATATATCTGCTAGGGCTCTTGTCAAATTTTTTCTTTGAAAATCCCCACTCCATCTTATTAAGAAAAACATAACATTTTTTTGTTATTTAAAAGAAAAAAAGTTTTTTTTTTTTATTGAAGGCAAAAATTACTTGTTTTTTAATAGCTCCATGGCATTGAATACAGGCACCACAGTTTAAACTCATCCCTTATATATATATATATATATATATATATATATATATATATATATAATCTCCAGACAAGTTTGTTTAAATTCAACTGGCAAAGTCTGCTCGTTTAATTACTGTATTTTTTTCAATTTTTTAATAAGATGTATATTTAGATTGAAATGTATGGATAAACTGTTTGAAGTTCATATTTGTTCTGTTGTTTTGTTCAAGTACTTCAACTGTCACCATCATTTTTAATAACCATGTGGTGTCTGTGTGGTAGGCAAGATTATGTTGGCTATATTTTGGGTGCAGTCCCTCTCCCCTAAACCATTACACATGACATCACTATGCTCTATTTTAAAGTTTCAGCTTTCTAAAGAATACCAGTATGTAGACAAAGGAAACAGCAAAAATTAATTTATTGAATTTCTATATCCAGACATTTACATAAATAAGATTTTTCATAGAAACTTATTCTTGTTCTAATTCAAAAGAAAATTAAACAAAAGCACTTTGAAAATTTTGAAAAACTTAAATATATTTTCTGCTTTCTTCAAAAACATTTACTGTATAATGACAATGACAATATTTGACTGTTAATAACTTTCAATATTTTGATTATTATATTTGCAGGGAGTCAAGGAAGTAACATTACTTGGCCAGAATGTCAACAGCTATAGAGATCTGACTCAATGGGATTCACTTGGGGGCTATGAATTAGAAACAGTGGCTGGATTCTCTACTGTCTACAAACCAAAAAAAGGTGGTCGGCGTTTTACTGATTTGTTGGATAAAGTATCCTTAATTGATCCAGAAATGCGAATACGATTCACTTCACCTCACCCCAAAGATTTTCCAGATGCCGTAAGTTTTGGTGTATTCATGCAACATTCAGTTCAAATTCATAATCTCTTTTTGATTTTAAAATAAAAGTTGGTGTATTAATAAATATTGAGGTAACAAATGAAATGAAAAGATTAATTACTGCATAAAATAATGATACCTTTATTTTAGCATGAAGAAACAAACAGGAAGGCCACTGAAATTGAGTTACATAACCTTGTAATGTGGATGAGCTATGGTAGAAATATTTATTCTTCCATTTGTATTTCCCCCATTATGGGCATTATTATATTTGTGATATAATAATACTGTACTTCACGGACAGAATAGAATGGCTGGAAGGAAAAGGAATGACAAACATACTTTGTCCTCTGAGAGAGTTTCATAAGACATCCATAATACTATATATACATGTGTCCTACATGGAAAACAAAATATTATATCTACACAGCAAGGTATAATGTAAGGAGAAACAAAAAGGTAGGGTCTTACATATAATATTGAGATACTCCTGTATCAGGTGAAGTCATGTTTAAGACTCCCAGTTCAAACAGGCTTTATTCATCTCCTATGTCCCAGGCGAGGATATATTCCATGAACAGGAAACAGCAATTCTTGGGTTTTTCCTGTGAGTTGGAGTTTCTTTCTTGAATCAACCACATGGATAGCACCACCAACTAAGAATGGCTATGTATCACCATCTTTTTTAGTTTTCTTGTAAGGTTTGGCCTCTGTCAAAAAGGAATCTCTTTGCTATTCTTACTCTTGCTTAACCTTTACCACACTAAATTCTTTCTAGAACTGTGCCCCCTGCCACTCCATTTTTTTTTTTAAGGGCACAAAAACATGAATGCCTACTGTTTTAAAATTGTTATAACTTTCTTTGTATTGTGTGTATAGATTTTATTTTTTGTATACTAATTAAAGAATAGATAAGTAATATTTTGATGTTATGTATTATGTAATGCATTACGTTTTATATGCATGATTTGACGTTGAAAATAAAAAAAAAATTGAAACACAAAATAAAAAATAAATATATTAACAATTTAACATACTTCAACTTTTATTACTCCTTGTGGAGTTCTGGGATGCAATAAGAACCAAAATGGCTAAGAAGGCTTTCATTTCATCAAAAAAGTGACATGCTTCCATGTATCAAAAATATACCAGAATTTTTTTGCTCTTTCTTTTACTTGACTAGCATATTTATTTGTCTCATTGACACATAGAGATATTATTTCATTGTTTATAAATAGATGAGATAATTCACTTTCAGGTACATCCATGAGGCCAATAACTTCCATAAAATTAGTCAGCCATGGATGACAGTAGCTGCTTGGCACCTAGTGGTCATCATTGCTTTCCTCCACGTCGCAAGCATGGTTATCATCTCATGACCAAATATCCACTTGAGTAAAAGCCTTCAAAATCATCATCAAAATCTGAATCAAAGAAAAAGTCTTGAATAAAGGCTTTGTCAGATGTTGATGCAGCCATTTTTGTTTTAAAAAAATTGCAAAACATTAATGTGGGTTTAATTGATGTTACACATCATGTAGAGTGTAGAAGAATTCAAAATAGTATCGGAAAATGGAAGTTTAGCCTTGTTCCAAAATTGTAGTACTCTTTGAACTTATCTATCCGCACTTTGTAATTAGAGGAGATAACCAAGATTTCTCATGTTGTGTGTATTTTGATCTCAAAACATAGACTAAAGCCAATTTAATTAAAAACCCTGCTTTGATTATACCTAAACTTACATTTATCAAATAATAAATGAGATACTATGAAGACCTCAGACCAACCAATTTAAATTGTCATTGATTCCAGGTGCTTCAGTTGATTAATGAACGGCCCAACATTTGTAAGCAAATCCATTTACCTGCTCAAAGTGGAAACAATGAAGTGCTTGAAAGAATGCGGCGAGGTTACACTAGAGAGAGTTACCTCAACCTTGTTTCTCACATCCAAAAAGTAGTCCCAGGTGAGTGAATAGTTTCTGTTAATTTGATAAAATTGTTCTTTAGCTCTATCAGCCTGTTGCCTAGATACTGAATTTTTTTTATGGCTGCCAACTTCCTTTCTTTTCTTTGATATTCCCTCAGAAAGTTAAAGGAAGCAATTTCAATGGCTTTGTGCATAGACACCAAAGGACAATTTCTAACATGACATATAGCCTTAACTTTTAAGCTGGTAACTTTTCTATTGTCAGTATTTTGATTTTCAGTGATCAATTCTGCAAATAAAATAATGGCTTCTTCATGTACATAGGTATTGAAAGACTTGTGTTTTTTTTTTTGCTCAAAAAGAAAAATAAAGTTAGTCACTGAAGATAAAAAATAGATTCATTACAACACACGAGAATGAAGAAAATTTTAAAACCAGTGTCAATTTCAGATTTTGTATGCTTACACGTTTTGGGTTGGAGCACCAATAATTTTTTTTTAAAAAAAGTTAAATTTATTTTCACATGACTGACAGTTTCAAAGCTAAAAAAAACTGCCATTAGAGAGAAGAATGCTTTCAAGTTTTGCAACCAATAAAAATGTCAAAAAAGTTTGCATAATGTCACAGGCCAATGCTTCTTTCTGCCTTTATATATTTTCTACAGACTTACAAGGAGAGACTGTAGAGTTCTTAAAGTCAGTATTTTAATGACCAGACATTGATTGAACTCTTTTCTGATAGATTAATTGGATTATTTATACTTTGAGTTTGCATTTACAAATAACTTTTTATTTTATCTCTGAAAGACATCCAACTGGTAGACACTCTTAAACTGCAGCCATTAAATCAAATGCTGTAATGGTTAAATTCATGAGAGCCCTCAACATCTCTATTTCAACATGGGAGAAAAAATTCTTTTTGAGATCCAAATGGATTTTTTTTATTATTATTTTTTTTTTTTTTTTTTTTTTTCCTTTGATTTCTGGTGTATACTCATTTCTTTCCAGGTCTCAGCCAGAGACCTATGGCTAGAAATGGCATCATGACATTTTCCACTGAACATTTTTTTGAAAAAAAAAAAACCCAAAAAAACCTAAGATTACACCAATTTTAGATTGGTAAAGCGCTTCATAAGGTGTGGGCTGTACTTGTGAGTACAATTTTTTTGTATTTCTGTAAAGCTTGAGCTACCAGAAATTCCTTCAATGAGTCTATTGGAACCTTTACCAGTCAGTCTGAGGACCCCAGCTACAACTGAATTTGTTGATTCCCCCATGTGCCAGATTTTTGAGATTTCAATTTCAAGGTCCTTGTATTTTGATAGTTTTTATTATTGTTAACCCTAACCCTATCAGAGACCTAAGGTCAGAAATGACTTCATAACATTTTCCACTGATCATTTTAATAAAAAAAATTATGATGCTGAAAACTTATGAAACTATATATTGCTTCATTTTCCTAACACCAGATGTATTTCGGAACATAACAGAGTAATATAACAATGAGCTTTCACACGTCACTGCACAAACTGTGTGTGATGACATCCAAGGTTAGCTTTATGTGTATACACCTGACTTGCTATGTTCACAGGTTTGTTTCATCGGCCATGATCTCAACAAAGAATAATGGGAAATGCTTTTCAAGACACTACTTGGGAAGTAGCAAATGATACAATTAATCATTTAATTGGCAATGTCTTCCTTCAGCTTTGAGAAGGTGAACACCTGCTATCTTACAAACTTTGGGCCATGGAAAAAGGACCCTTACACTTACTGCCTGACAAT
Source organism: Acanthosepion pharaonis (assembly GCA_903632075.3). NCBI lineage: Eukaryota > Metazoa > Mollusca > Cephalopoda > Sepiida > Sepiidae > Acanthosepion > Acanthosepion pharaonis. Next base: position 119,259 of record CAHIKZ030004736.1, on the reverse strand, counting down.
CTCAGTAACTGCTGATCTTTTCCTTACAGACTGCTGGTTCTTTTTTCACTCACTGCTTCACTCACTATTCATTATGTGGATATTGGTTGGAGGACCACCCATCGCCCCTATCTGTCCACTTGTGTTCTGGAAAAGGGGACCACCCATTCAGCTTTTGGGTGATCAGTTTTTCAAAAGACTCTACTTTTATGAATATCTAAATTCACTGACAAAATTTTATGTTTGCCAATTCAAAGGCAGGCTGGAGAGAGGATTCCTGAAAAATCCTGTTCATTAAATTGACTTAAAAAGAATATTTATTTATCTCCTAAGGATGTGTGAGAAATTGTATTGCTACAGTAACAATCTTTGGTTGAAGGTTAATAGTGCCTGAAATTTGCATTGAAAGAGTTGAGTAAACATTATAAGAAAGTTTCTAATTAAAGCATTGATCAAGTGAAGGTTAATAAAATAAAATAAACATTTAAAAAAATATGAATTTGAACCCTTAAATGATGTCAAGAGAGGATGTTAAAGTGACTTGAAATTGTGTCTCTGAATTTACTTTCAGAATTTGGATAAAAGAACTCTGGCTAAGAAATTTGAAAATCTCTGTCACTACCATTTGTTCAAAATATCTCAATTTCTTACTCTAACCTTTCATTCCTCCCTTAAAATGCACTTTAACATTTATCACTCTGCATTATTTATAAATATTACTCCCCCTTTTTACTGTACATGGAATCTCCTCAAAATATAGTGTTTTATATATTAGTTCTATATATTTGAAATTGCAGTAGCCTGGCTCTCAATTTGAGTCAAGATTGTTTTAGTTGTTGCCATAGAAGGATATAACTACACAACCAAGAAATTCAAATTCAACTTGCATTGGCAGGACTATTATTTTGCTTGGCGAAAATAGTCATCTACAGATTGCTAAAGCTTAAAAACCCAACGAGGTAATGACAATGAAATTTTAGAAGAAAATAAGACTGGTAAGGTTTTGACAACAATAGATACCTACAATAACACTAAATGAAAGTTTAGATTACAAAAAAAAACTTGTTGTGATGTTAAATTTCTTGTATAAACCTCTGATTTCAGCAGTAGGCAGAATAACCTGTGTTCCCTGTTAGTGTTCATGTTGTCTGCTGTCTAACCAAACATACATGCACACACAAGGAAGTACTGTTATCAAGTCAGCCTCTCACTACTCTATTACTAGGTATTCTGATGAGCTACATTCCTTAATCCTACCAGTTCAAGCTTTCACAGCTGATACCCACCATGTCACATACACTGGGATGAATCATCACCATTCCCTTTGTATTCCATTTTGGTTTGAAGAAAGAAATTCAATTTGGATGGCCTCTTCCCAAGAACAGCTACTTTGTGGAACAGATTCCCAAGCAGATATGTCTCTGATTACTACAATCTTAACCTCTTCAAGTTTAGAGCCAACCATTATCTTTCCTACATATCCACATCATCTGCACTTACCTTCTCCTTTTATATTCATACAACAACCTCAATGAGTAACCCTCTTCCTTGAGTTGATTTTGGGCCTGGGTTAGCAACTGGTTAAAAAAAAAAAAAAATAACATTTTGAAGTTCATTATTATCTTTTTTCTGTCAAAATAAGTTTTTCACTTGACACTGCTATTACCACACATACCCTTGGTAATTTTTATTGTTTTAAAAAGCTATTTTTAGAATTTTAATAAATGCCAAATATATTTTCTTGAGAACTGGCAACAAAAATGTTAAACACTATTTATCAGATTGCTTATTTACAAAAATAATTTTATATCTACAATATCATAAAAATATGTAAACCAACTACAATACAGTAATTATTATTTACCATAAAATCAAGAAATAATTACACAATTTCTTTTTTAGTCATAAATTTTTATGGCAAAAGAGAAAGTCACTTACCTAGAAAAAGGGTACATATGTTGGGTACGATATGCCAAAGACAAATAAAAAGAAGTCAGTCGCAGCTGTAGCCATAATTGCATCTCAGATATGCTATTGTGTGTCCTCTCTCACTTGTTGACTATGAAAAATTGTGCCATCGATAAAAGCAGTTTGTTTTCTCAAATTTGAAGTCATTTTATTTTTCTGACTCATCCATCATCTTGCATGTTGGATTTCTTACTTTTTACATGTACACTCGGATTTGTGACATTGGATCTGCGATTTGTATTTTTCAACATTTCTTTCTATCCCTGAATCTTTGAGTTTGGACTTGCAATTTACTTATTTTGTTGTGGAATTTGGCTGCCATATCAATTATTTGAACACATTTACAAGGATAGAAACGAAAAGTTTAAAGCTTGCTGCAATTTTTCAAAATGTTTGTGTACTGCAGAACAAGAAAATTTGAATAAACACCTGAGTGACTAAATTCAGTTTCATGTTTTATTAAAATATTTTCCCTCTGTGTAGGGTGTGCCAATCATAGTGTCATATTGTTACAAATACTTATCAATTTATAAATATTTAAACATTTGTCATGTTCAAAACCACACGTCTTTGAGTCTGGTTTACAGCTGAGATGATGTTCAAGCATAAGAATTTAAAAGCTAATGTTCAAAGAAGGAAACCTCACCACTCCTAAATAAGAAAAAGAAGAGAAATATGATCTTAGTTCTCTTCATACTGAACTAACTCTCTGTCTTTCTTTCTTGTAGGAGTTTATCTTTCTAGTGACTTCATTGCTGGCTTTTGTGGTGAAACAGAAGAAGCCCATAAAGATACAGTCAGTTTAATCCGAGAAGTTAAATACCATTTTAATTACATATATCCTTACAGTATGCGACAGGTGAATAGAATAGACTTTTCTTTTCATTTTTCATATAACAATATTTTCCTATTTTGTTTTTTTATATACATTTTTTTTAATCTATTTATACCAATTTTATACAAGTGATTTTTGTGTTTGTGAAGAAAAACTTACAAAATTCTTACTATCCAAAAAATGTTTCAGCTTTAAATAACCCACAAAGGGGTGATAAACCATTAAAAAAAAAATGAACAATCAATCTGAACTTTTGTTTGAAGTAGTGTGGAAGATCGCTTTCATTGTCATTATTTTCTCCAAATTATGTGTGATATCCATTTTACTTGTTGCTGTTACTGGAAGCTGTTAAGTGATGTGGTTTCTTTTACCTGGTATTTTGTTCTTTGTTTGTGATTCTGTAGTACCAACTCACAAGGTTCATTAAAAAACTGGTTCTCATACAATCACCAAAGTTAAGCAATGAGTAACTGCTTGGGAATACCAAGTGTGGCAAACTTGGATGTGCAGGTGATGTAATGGATAAAAGCACAGAATTGGAAATCAGAAGGCTGAGTTCCAATTCCCGTTGTGTTTGTTATATTCACTTATCTGTAAATAACCTTGGAAAAGGTACAAATCCACCTCTTCTCTTCCCAGCTATTGGTTAATTAATAGGACTTTTGTGAGTAAATCATTATTCTCTTCAAAAGTTTTTACAATCTGAACATATTTTCTGGCTTTAAATACCTGAAAAAGGTTGATAGGCCTTAAAAAAACCCAATCTAAATTGAAGAAGGACAGTCCTCTGCAAGACCTACAAGGTGCATTCACTCATTGAACTGGGACAGTGGTCGTTGGCTATTAATACACATCCATTTCTCATGGATATTATGAAAAATGGCTTTGCAGAACAAGTGGTAAAGAATGTTAGGTTTGCTTCATATTAATGCAATGTGCTGTCTGCAATGTCAAGATCTTAGACATGGCCAATAGCATCTCAATGATTCAAGCATATTAGAGTGTTAAAGAGCTTGTTGACCTCACTTCAAATCCAAAATTTCAAAGAACCAACATCAATGCATAAAAAGCTGCTGAGCTAAAATGGATCTCAAGAGTATTAGAATGGTCATGAATGATGACCTGTTCCTGAAATTATATGCCAATATATAAAGACTATTCTGTTACAAGCTTGGAGAAAAGGTGTTTGCAGATGCCTGATACAATGTTTTGCTATTGCTCAAGGCTAACTTCCCCCTCAGAGCAAATATGTGCAGACCCAAGACAAAGCCACACAGCCAAGAATATGCAAAAGTGCTGCAAAGCTAATTTTCTTAATTTCTAACCTATGTACTTCTAGCCTCTGTCCTTTCTGAACTTGAACATGCTAGCCTTCACCTTGTGAGTCATTTCAGTTCAGGGCATCAAAGACATGTCACCTCCAATATTCAGGGCTGCTATAAAGGAATAGACTAAGGGTTTCATGGTTAAAAGATGCACAACTTCTCAAGATCATGTTGAGGCTGTAATTGAAAATAATTTGCTTTGATATTATCTGAATTTTATTAATGTGGTTTTGCATTTATAGCCTTATTTATGCATAGTAACTTTTTTTTTTTTTTAAGATCACAGTAACTTTGACAAATTTGTTTCACAATCAGGTATCCTTGTTAACTTTATTGCTTATCCTTATTTTTCTCTCCTCTTTTAAATGGCTTAAACAAAGAAAACACGTGCATACCACCGCCTGACAGATGATGTTCCTGTTGACGTGAAAGTCAGGAGACATACTGAACTGATGGAAACTTTCCGAGAAATTGCCCTGAAGCTAAACACTGAACAAATTGGACAAATACAGCTTGTTCTTGTACAAGGGGTTAGTGAAATTTTGATTAAAATTTTGAAAGCTGCATAGAATGAATAATAAATGATACCATAGTGTGATTTCTAATGTCAGCTTTTCTCTACAGATATAACCTTTTCTATATGACAGTAATCTACCACAGCATTGTATGTGAGGTTATACAGTCAACAATGAAATTATTCGCACACTTATCAATTTGGAATATTTTTATCCATTTCTCAGAATATAATGCCCGTATAATGCCAAGTTTTTTATACATTTTATATTTTAATAAGCACAAAAATAAGGAATATGAAACCCAATTTCCAGAATAATTGGTTAAATATAATAAATTTGACAGGGGAATTATGCAAAATAGGAAAGACAAAATTATTCGTACAGTATGAAAACTAAAAAAAATTTAACAATTTTCACAATATTAGTAGTCGATAGCATGGCCTCTCATCTTTATGACTTGCTACAATCGTTTTCTAAAGTTTTTCATGAGATTTTGTCTTTTCTGGGATTTCCTTCCATTCTTCAGTGATTACACATTCTAATTCCTGAAGGTTTTTTGGTGACCGACTATTTATTCAAACTTGCCATAGATTTTCTATAGGATTCAAGTTGGGACTCATTGAAGGCCATGGCAGGACTGTAATCTTTTTTTTTATAAAGCCACACAGTCACTGATTTAGATGTATGTTTGGGATTATTATATTACTGGAAAGTAAATTGCCAATCTAAATGAAGATTTTGCACTGATACTTGTAGATTTTCATCCAGAATTTTGATATAGTCTGCAGATATCATCTTGCAATTAATTGTCCAGTGCCCCTTGAGCTAAAGCCACAAAACATCATCAAGCTGCCTCCATGTTTTAATGTTGCCACTGTGTTCTTTGGGAGGAAAGCCTTACCTTTCTTGTGCCAAATCTTCTGTACGTCATTATGCCTGAAAAGCTCAATTTTTGTTTTATCATTCCATAGTTCTTGTTCCCAAAGCAATTTCTTTGTCCAAGAACATATTGGAAAAATGAAACCAAGCAACAATGTGACATGATTTGTGAAGAGGGGTTCTTCGTGGTCAGTTTCCATACAACACATTTCTATTTAAACAACGTTGTATTGTGCCAGTACTTACACTGATACCCATTGTAACCAAACCTTTAGTGATGTCTTTCAAAACAACTCTTGAGTTTATATTAACCTTCTGACACTATTTTTGTGCAGTTCTCAGTGACAATTTGGGTTTTCTTCCACGCCTAGGCAAATTCTCTGTGCTAAACTGTTTGAACTTTATAATGGACTGTACTGTAGATCTAGGGATAACTAACTGATAAAGCCACGAAGATACAAGGTGTTACTGAGTGTGACAGAATATGGGAAAAAGAAAACATTTTCAAGGAGTGAGAACAATAAAAAAACAAAATTAAGAAGTTAAGATAATGATTAACATTCCGTTTAAATTTTTGAAGATTAAAGTTGATTGGAAAGGAAGAAGTTGGAAGAGAGTTCCATAAGTGAGAAATGTGAGAGAAGAAACAGCATAGAACTTATGGTTATACATAGACATTTCAACTCTAAAATGATGAGATCTTTCTGCGAATCTAGTACTGAGCTTAAATTCATAAAGTCTGAGTACTAAATTCCACACCATGCAGTGTCACACATTTGAATATTCCTTTAAGGTAGGTACCTCCACGAAATCGCTAAAAAAAGAGCATAGCTTGATGAAAAAGACGCCAACCTTGCCGAAAACTAAATTTTATTGTCTAAATGCTTATGTTATTATTAAGAGGAAAGACCACAGTTTTTTTTTAATTATTTTTAAAAAAATTTCCTTCTTTTTAGAACATTCTAAATTTTGATTAAAAAACCTTTTTTCTATTTGTATCAGCGGAACTAGTAAATAACATAGACAATTTTTAGCAGGTTTTTTTGGTATGACACACATTAATTTGAAAAATCGTGCAAAAATAGAAATAATTATCGGATGTTAATGAAACTTTCAGGAACTATTCACAGATGATCGAAATTATTATAAATATGTTTTTTTTATGAAAGTCATGGTAGAAATATTTTTTTAAAATATTTATTACCCCCCCCTAACTAATTTTATGAAAATGCAAGAAATTCGATCGCATCGGTTTTAGTGATTACAATAATTAAAAGCACAGGGCTTTGAGGAATGCAAATCATGTTTTTTTTTTTTAATTGATACGCAGTACCTGAAAATCAGCTCTGAATTGTAACATACAAAACTCAATAAAACAAAGATATTATTTAATTTCAAATGCTTTTATTTGCTTTTAGTTGTTTTTATGAATATGGACAATATTTTCTGAAAGCAAAAAAATTTTTCGATGAAAATGAATTTTAATACAATTATTTGTTATTTCATTAATTATAATAGATTTTACATTTAAGTTGTTAAAATATTATAAAATTAGTTAAAAGTCGCATCGGCTTTCATAAGTGTCCTTATGAGATAGATCTTTTTTAGCGCATTGTAAATTGTATCATTTTGACTAATCAGAAGATCCCCAGTAATTAAGAAATGTAATTTTGTGCTTATAATCGAGCTGTAATTATAAAATACGGAAGACCAACCAGAATATAATTAAGTTGCGTTATTTGAGTTAAGCATTGTTCTCCGCTGTTAAGGCCTTTACTTTTGCGAAACACGTGTGGAGAAGTTAATTTGATTTTTCAATTTCAACTGAGAAGGGTACCTACAAGTATCAGTATCATCTTATGAAATTTATATGATCTTATTTTTATATTAATCTCAGTTACGACATTTTTTTCCATAAATGAAATATCAAAATTAATAATAAAATGAATGCAAATACAAATAACAGTAGAATGTAATAAATGTACATAAAATTATAGTATTTTATGTACAATTCTGATAAAATTTCATAAGAAAGTTACCTATAAATTAATTAGATACCTTTCTTAAGAAATATGAAATTTAATGTCACTCTTAACAGTTTTATTTTAATTTCTTTAGAATATATTTCCCATAAAGCATCATAAACGTAAAGGTGAAAGCTAAGTACAAAAAAAAAAAAAAATGAGACCGCTGAAAAGTTTTTCGTTAAAAATAACGGGTAAATAATTTGTTCACGTAAATGTAAATTATTTCACTTTTCTCCTTCCGTAGAACAAATTAGCCTCATGGAATTCGTAAATATATCATTCATCACATGTCAAGAGACGCGAAAGTTTATGACCTGCTTTGTTTTATTTTCAAATTACATCTTTTTGGCACAAAAAAGCTAAGTTAAGTTTGGTTCAAAATATTTTAAATAAACATTATAATTTCTGATTTTCTTAAAATAAGTTGTTAAAAATGATGATTGATATTTAAAAAAATTTCAAAGTCAGATTTCCAGTTTTTTTTTAAAATGGAAAAAAATGGTCAATTTTGCTGACTCAAAAAAAACTAGATTTTTAACGAAAATTTCGGACGTGCTAGGAACGATTAAAAATGGAAAAAAATATCCCAAAAATACTTTGACCTTTCCTCTTAATAATAACAAACATTTAGACGATAAAATTTTGTTTTCGTCAAGTTTGGCGTCTTTTTCATCATGCTATGCTCTTTTTTTAGCGATCTCGTGGAGGTACCTACTTTAAGGTATTAAAAAAAATGATATTTTATTTTCTAAATTTTTTTTTTACCCTGTTCATAGTGTGACAACACATACTTTTGTGTATCACTGCTTTTCCCAACATTACTTCACACATTTTTATTTTATAAATGTTTCTGCTCTTTAAAAATATTAATATCTAATGCTTCTTACTTGTAATGAATATCTGATCCCACTTAATAACTTTTTTGGGGTTTTTTTTTTATTTTTGCTCAAAACTATTCAATTAATTTCCAGAGTGATTTCTTTGTCTTTCTCATTTTTGATTGCATCTTTCATTTGAAATTCTATTTATTTTTGTACCAAAGCATGAAAAATTTAATGTTGGGTACAAAAATTAAGTAATCTGAGTATTAGTCAATATCCATAGTTACTTGTAAAAAACAAAAAACAAAAAAATAATGTAAAAAAAATAAATGTCATGATCTTATCCAACCCTGCATAAGTATTTAAACATTCACAAATATTGCCACTCCTTGACAATCAACTTAATAGATGACCTTATATACAGTACATGTACTATAATTTCAAAATTGGAAAAAAATCCCACTTATAAATTGTCTGGCCCCAAGGGTTTCAGGTAAGAGATTTCTTACCTGTCATAGCACTTGAAGCTGGTTTGTTGCCTAATTCTATTTGATTGCAAAAGATTTTGTCTTAGTATCCACCAAATTTCTTATTTTCTTTTTTGTTTAAATTCTGTAAATGAATTTCTTTCAGCCCAGCAAGCGATCACCACTGGACCTTGCTGGTCGGAATGACGGCAACACTAAAGTGATTTTTCCACAAACTGAGATTCCAGATTTATTTAGTACGTCTCAGCACACAAGGGAAATCAAACCTGGTGATTATGTAGCAGTTCAGGTGAGTTTTCCTGCACTCCCACATACATACACACCTGAAATTCAATTTTAAGCCAAATCTTTTGAGGTTTTCTGTTTAAAATGTTTGAAGATAATCACAATATTGTTCTTTGTTTTTGGATGTCTTAGAGCTTGAAAATTCAGTCTGCAGGGAAGTTGGAGTTCCTGCCTTTTGCTAAAGGCATTCCTTTCCATTAAAAAAAACCAACAGTCAGTAACTTAAAAATTGAAATTTTTTTTGTTCCCTGTTATTAGTTTCTCAATCATTTAGTTATTTTCAGGACAATGTCTGGTCTCACTCTCTCTAGAGTTAAACATACACAGCATCACCATTTCTAGTGGCAAGATCATATCTGAAATCTGACAAGGCACAGCATAAATATTAGTTCATGCCTTTCCAGAGGTGGCACAACAGAATTTGAACACTGTTTAAGAGACCAAAGTTAAATGTAATGGGAAAACAATTTTAAATCTTTGTCACATTAACAATGAATTCCTCAGATATCTTTTTTGTTAATATAAAGTATCATAATTGTGCTTGTTCCTCTATTAGTTAGGTACACTCTGCCATTACACTGGATAAATAATGTATCATTCCATTTGTATCACAATGTCCTCCATTCATGCTTATGATTTCTATTGTAATATTTGATTTAGCTCAAATATTTATCAATGCAATGGGAGAAATTTCATGGGTGTTTTATAGTTGTGGAACTCTTAAGGAGCTTATTCATTCACTAAAACAAGAACTGATTTGTCAAGAAATTCAAATGGGAAAACAGTGAAATTTTCACAGGTACTCCTAATGTTTTATTTTTCATTATTTTTTTTTACTCACCCAAACATTTAGCTGTAAAAACATAGCAGCAACAAAAACAGGTGAAAATGAAATGTGATTACCCCAACCACCATATTGATATGTGAAAAACTTGAATAACATTGGAAAATATGATTTGATTTTTATTTTTTATATCAACCTCCTGTAGGTTATTTAAAGTGAAAACATATATTTGGATCATAAATGTATATATATATATATATATATATATATATATATATATATATATATTTTCATACAATCATCCCTCATTTATTGTGGTTAATCACTTCTAGGCCCTACCATGATAAGTGAATTTTCACAAAGTAGGATTCTTTATTTATAAATTGAATATTTTCATAGAACATAGAAAACCTGTTAATGACCTTCTAAATACAGTTTTTGACATTATAAGAGCTCTCTAGACATGAAATAGCACCCCTGTAGTCCTCTTTACATTTATATTACCCAGTGTATTAGGCAAAATGAGAGAAAATAAGACATATTAGACATTACAAATATCATATTATTATTATTATTGTACATTAAAATCACACAGAAAGTTCTTACATGTAAATTGCTTCATCATCAAACATGTTGCATTATTTTTCTAGGTTAGACTAATAATATTATAAAACCAAATAAAATTTGGCTTTTTTTTAATTAAATACTATTTGCCTTTTTGTTTTGTACTCGGTTTGTTGTCAACTATTTTATGAACAATTTTGTTTGCTGACTCTTTTGTGCCAACACACATACACATCACCAACAAGTGATCCACAGCACTCCTACAACAATAGCCAATCAATGGACACCATATCCAATTTTTGAATAATATAGCTCTGAAAAAAACTTCTTGCCCACACACAAGGAGTGGGTGCTTGAATACATAGGCCTACAGTAATTTTAATACAGGGGGGTGACTCAGACCACCAAGCATGCACTGTATTATTTTCACTGTCTCAATCAACTTAAGGATCAGCTGAGTGTCTGCTACTGAGATCTGGGCAAGAACTTTTATCCAACTCTTTAGTAGATATTAGTCAACCATGAAGCAGCAAGGAATTGCAATATTTTTAATGAAAAGATCTGAAAAAAACCTGAATAGGATGAAGCCATGAAAATTGAAGCATGAAGTGGCAAGGGATGAATATATATATATATATATATATATATATTTTTTTTTTAGTAGTGAATATTGTATTAACAATTTTAAGGAGATACTGTTTTCCATATACAAGTCTATCTATTTAATTCATAGTTGGGGGTAAAAAATGTGGATTCATTCCTTTCTCAAGGGTATTCGAGTATAAGTGAATGCAATGAACCCAACTAGAATTTGAACTCAGCTGTCTGAGTTCTCTTTCCGAGCTGTTATCCAGTAAACCAAGCATACATCCAAGCTTACATCACTGGGCAGTCACTCATCTGACCAAGCTTGACATTGCTTCACCTCAGGGATGTAACGAGAACTGGTGTTTCACTGTGAAATGACAATAAGCTGGGAAGATATCTAAATTCTACCACATATTCTTGAGAAAGAGGAAGTGGCTTCCTGTTGTCCTCTGCAACTTTGAATTCAGTTTTCCTTCTCTTAGACTGGTTGCCACTCAAGGCTAGAGTGCCTAGTCTGCTCTGCTATTTAACCCCAAGATGCAAGAGAGAAGAGATGGTTTCATGCCTTTCCCAAGGATATTAGAGCAAAAGTGAACACTAGAGACTAGATTGGAATTTGAACTTGGCTCGCTATTTCCACATCAATATCAGTTACACTACCCACACATGGACAGATAATAAAAAGAAAGAATATGTGCCGATCATGAAAGCCTCCATCCTGAAGCAATATGGCATTGAAAAAAGAAATTTTCTTGCAAAATTCCCTGATTTTGCTTGGATTTTTAGATTTACCAAAAAAATAAAATTGTTTCAGTGTTTATCCTGATATTGTGGCCATTATGAATCTTGGAACAATCATGTATGTTGCTAGCTTTTTTAATTTTATGTTTGTAGTTTTTGACCATCTTGGTTTTCAATAGAACATCTTTTTCATTGGTCTGTGATTTTGTGTCTGTGTCACTTTCAGCTGGTGCAAAAATACAACACTTTGAGTTCATGTTCATGTGTCAGGGAAATAAATTTTGATTGTATCCCAAGCACCTCAATGTAAAGTTTACATTTGCGTAACTTCTTAATGTAGATTATTTTTTTAATTATTCAGTTACTCAATTATTATTCTTTAAAAGAAAGTAAATTTTAACAAAATTCACATATTTAGATTTAGTTGAACCAATTTTGAACACACAAACAGATTAAATACTTTGGCTCCAACATTCTCAAGAACCTTATGAAAAAGAAATTCCTTTTGGATTCATAACATTTCTTTATTTTTCAGGTCACTGGTTGTTCATCGCAAGTGTTAAAGGCAAACCCTCTTTACCATACAACAGTGAAAGATTTTCATTCGTTTGCTGGAGAAAGTCAATTACAATTTGTTTCTTAATGACAATGAAATAATTTACAAATATATTCATGTGTTTATTCTTCAATTATTCTTCAAGCTTCTCTCCCAAAAATAAACCCAATATTGGTTTTAAGAAGAGAGTGGGTATATTAAAAATCTAAGTGTGTAGAGATTTGGTTGTCATCCCTTTGCCAAGAGCATTTTTCAGAGAATTGCTGAAAAGGTTGGAATTAAACGGATTTATTTTGCTTTCATTTTTCAGTTTGTTTTCCTTCTACCTCTTTTCGTCAATAAAATATTTGATATGTAGCCATAAGGTCAAATTAGCAACTTCTAGATAGCTCAGTAGTTTCTGTGTGTTTGTTTTCTATTTTTTTTTTATTATCAATTCAGTCAGTCAGTTATGTACCATGTGTGATACACGCTTAGGTGGTCATGTATCTTTCAATACATGACTGACGAGGCAGATTTTTTCCCGCAGTAAGTTGCCATTTCTTTCTGCAGTAGACCAGTTGCCATCCAAGGCTACAGAACATGTCCTGCTATTTACCCATAGCTGTGGGGAGAAGAAGAGGATTCATACCTTTCCCAAGAGTATTAGCACATCAGTGAATGTAATGGATTCGACTGGAATTCAAACTCAGCTCTCCGATTCCTAAATCCAAGCCGCTATCCATTACTCCACTGTGCCTCCTTCCAATACTCCACTGTAAATTCAGAATTTGAAGCCCAAGGTCAAGAAAGAAACAAAAATTTAACTTGTATTTTGCATTATTTGATATTTTTCAGTTATCAACAGCCAAAGAATTTTTATTCTCTCAAGTTGTCCAACATTCTGAGCAAGGAAGTATCTTCATTTGTGTGAAATCTTTAGATAGTATTTTTGGCAAAAGAAACCAGCCTTTCAGTTAGACCAGTTCTTTAATCATGACATGCCACTAATGGATAAAACTCTCTTTTTCTCTAATAAGATTTTTTGATTATTCAGGCCAGTAGACAAAAATAAATAAATATACTGTTTAATATATAAATGAAATGTTTGCTCAAATACAAGTATCCACTAAAAAATAATGTTTAATTAATAAAATATATAATATATACACACGCACACACACACACACACACACATTGCAGTATATCACCTGAGGAGTGGATGGAGAGATTGCTGAAGGGTCTGTCTATATATAACAGTGTTTGTGGCAAAGTTCTCTGCTCATCTGTCATTCATTGCACTTGAGATGATATCCAAGGTCACATGTATGTGTATACACCTGGGGCAAAAATACAAATTCTCACTTAGTCAGGTATCTTTTCCTTTGGCTGAAATGCAATCTCCTTAATTTCAGCTGGACCCTTCCTCATCGGCCTCTGGGCTCAGTGACTGCTGATTCCTTTCTGCTGGTCCTTATGTCACTGGCCGCTAGGCACATACTGATCGCCTACTTACTTACTTCCTTACTGCTGGACCCCTTCTCACTCCTTATATGGATAATGGCTGAGGTCCTATTCCACAATCCATCCACTTGTGTCCCAGAAGTTTTGAGACATCCCCAAAACCACATTGGTGGACAAGTCTTCAAATACATATACACACACACACACACACACACACAGTTTCTATGAATGCAATCTCTATGTTTAAGCTACGTTTTCCAGACATACTCTAATTCTCATTCTAGATATCGTGTTTGTATAAGCAATGTTGTCAAAACATCCTTTAACCCAGCCAACATTGTATCCTAAATTCTTATTCCAAATTAATTTTTTGCATAAGTTTCTATCATTGCTGTTGCCATGTTTATTAATATTGTCTGAACATACTTCAATCCATACAACCCTGGATCCATAATCCTCATTCTAAATATAGTATTTGTATAGGTTTCAATCAATGCCATCTCCATGTGCAAGACATGTTGTCTGAACATCTATTACTCCTGCCAATATTGGTTCCAAATGTCTCATTTGAGATATAGTATTTGTATAAGATTCTATGGATGTTATCTCCATGTTTAAGCTATATTGTCCAAACATCCTTTAATCCAGCCAACATTGGATTCAAAATTCTCATTCCAGATATATTATTTGTATAAGTTTCTATCATTGCAATCCCCATGTGTAATCCATGATGTCTGAACATCCTATAATCTGTCTAAGATTGAATCCAAAAATCTTATTGCAAATATAGTCTTTGTATAATTTTCTATCAATGCATTCTCCATGTGTAAGGAATGTTTTCTGAACGTCATTTAATTCTGCTAACACTGGATCCAAAATTCTTATTCCAGATATAGGATTTGTGTAAATTTCTATCAGTACAATATCCATGTTTAAGCTATGTTATCCAAACATTCTTTAATCTGGCCAACATTATAATCTAAATTCTCATTTCATATACAGTAATTGTATAATTTTCTATCAATGCAATAACCCTGTATAAGTAATGTTGTTGGAACACCCTTTAATCTAGGCAAATTTGAATCCCATATTCTCATTCCAGATATAGCATTTGCATCATTTTCTGTCAATGCAATCTCCATGTTTAAAACTCCTATTGTTTAAAAACTTTTTAATAAAAAATTGGCATTCTGCCTACTAATCCAAATTCTTTCAAATCCCTGATGACATTTTTGTTTTGATAAATAATAAAGATGAAATCACAAACCTAAAATCAACTTTTGAAAAAAAATAAAAGGACTCAGCACTAAAATTCACATATGAACCCAGAGTACATATCAAGATCCCATTCCTCGACGTCGAGATAGAGACAAAATCCAACGAATTTACCACTTACCCTTGTAAAAAAAAACACTAGTACGAACTCTTGTCTAAACTATGATAGCCAATACCCGGAAAGTTATAAATTAGCATTGATAACAAACTTCATAAATAGAGCACACTAAAATTCCTCTTCCCCCAAAGAATATTTCTAGGTGAACTAAAACACATAAAACAAACAATAATTTTCCCAACTACATCATTTATAAACAAATAAAATTACTCTTACAAAGAATACACAATGCCAGTAACAAAAATACAACACGACAAAACATCAACATTTATTGCAACCAGATGCCCAATAATTATAAGCAGGATGAATTTGTTATAAGGAAAATCATTAAAAAACATATTTCTGCTGTAACCTTCAGAAAACATAAAGTTCATAATATATTATAGAAAATGGAAGGCTGCAAACTTCATTGTCACCAAACAAAATGATCCTACTGAATCAAAACTAGTGATGACCAATATAGTGTACCAATTTCACTTCACCGTACAATACTGTTACTTACCAAAAACCAGTGACCAATATTGGGCACGTCACTACCTCCTTAAGTAGACATTTTTCATGCCACCTTTCAAAGCAGAATGCGATTAATAAACATTTATAATTTATAAGAACCTTTAAGGAAAATTTTAGCCGACAACACAAAGATTCTTTCCAAATTACATAGCTGTACACAACTCCTAATTAGGGAAGCATTGCTTATTAAATATTATTCACCTGCTATCAAATTATCAGTGGAGATAGCGTGTTAAAGATTTTATTAAAGGTCAATCGACCACACATTGCATGTGACTGCCAAAAAGAATGCATCACCTGCCATACATACTCCACAGAGCAAACCTACTACGTAGAAACCTCACACAGAAATTCACCACCCCAAAACAACATCCTTGATAATGGTTATAGAACTAGCCGAAAGTGCTTGAAACAATTATAACTATGGATAATTCCTATATTATTTAACCCTAGGAAAGGGAAAAATGTTAGAATGCTAGAAAAACTCAATGAAAGATTAATTAAATCTTCCTTGTCGGCCATTTTCAATAACTGGTGCTTGAAAGAAAGGTTGATGCCCAAACACACACACACATATATATGAGATACAGCAGCACACTAGCTGGATGGTTTCACTCTTCCCTAAATGCAAATATGTGATGTGTGACGTAATAGATAAAGACGAACTGTAGCCATGGAAACGGACAGAATTTAAAACCTTTTGACTGCCGAATGAATGTAGGGACAAGAAGTATGTGAAACTCTATCACCGAGATGGCAGCTAATCTAGGCTTTACTCAGGCAAAAACTGCAAAGAGGAATATGGGAATTCCAAGCAGATATAACGAAAAGGGGATATAGCTTTTTAAAGATACTTTTTTCAGCTCATAAAAATTACTGCGGAGGCATTTTTTAAAGTACAAAAATCACTTAAAAGTAGAAAAAAAAAAAAAAAACTTAATTTTTATATACTTATGATTAGACATTATAAATTAATAATCTTGTAAATAAACAACTGAATAAATAAATTGTTTAAATTCTAATAGCTTTTTAAAACAATAAAAATTATAGAGATAGCGGTGTCAATAGAAAAACGTTCTATTTTACCTGCTCTTAAGATAAACTTTGCCCGCTGTAATTATGAAACTAAAAAAATATTTGGGTTTATCAAGCAAAAAATAAATAAATGAGTAAATAAATACAAAAGACATTTTTTCTTTTTCAGATAAATTTTTACTGAGCAACATCTCATTCTGTTATTATTTAAATCATAATTCAATCCTCCCAGAATTTTTTATCTTTCTCAGCGAAAGAATTCCTTTCGGTGCAGTCTTCAAAGTAATCAAACTATTTTTAAATAAGAGTGTGGTGGACTTCACCACATTAATTTAATTTTAGATTAGGAAACAAAACTGGATAATCAAAAGACATCATTACACATAAAATATGTATTTAACAAGATGTACAATATCAGACAACGATGTGAAAGAAGGCATGCATTTAAGTAAGAAAAGGTTGAATAAAACAAGAGTTGTCTCTTTTTATCTATTATTTTTGTATTTCAAAATTCACTGGAAGAAAGTTTATGAGAGTTTCTTACAATAATTGTTCTCAGCAGATTTGTTGTGTAAGAAAAGATTATGTGAGTGTATAAGGAATGTTCAGCATGTGAGTGAGAAGGTTGGTGCAAGGTTTCAACTGTCGTGGATTCGTTTGGCAGCAGAATTCTCACTAATTAGCTAAGAATATTTCTTGCTTATATAGGTGACCATGGGCTCCAAATCGCTGTGCGGGAAGTGTTATTCTTCACGTGCAGATGGTCTGATTGGTTGATATTGACCAATCAGTGAGCGAGTTTTGGGGAAACTTAAAACTTTTGGGATCCGTTTCTCCTAAAAGTGCACAAAATTGACTACATGAAAATTGTCGCATTGGTGCGATTTGTAAATTGTCTATGACAACGTAGTTGTGATTTATTTACTAATGAATGCTTGTCATTGTATGTGATTTGTATTTGTGTATGTACGTATGTGTGTGCAATATAGATCGGCACAAGAGGATTCAGCAAAGACTAGAATAAACAATAATCGGAAAGTTCAATATCTGTTTAATACATCAAATAACTGAAAACTTTGCAGCCGAACAGTAACAGGCAGTATAAGTATTATCCAAATGGAGAATAATTTCATTTCTCTTAATTCTAGATGAATGCCTTTCGTCTTCCGTTGGACTCAACAGGAGCAGTATTTGTTGGACTTAATTGTTTGGTTCTACAGAAGGAGCGCATAGTCGGCCTCTTTTCGAATTTTAAATATTTAGACACATAAAAAAATGTATATGAATAAATGAGAATTGAAGATGTTAAATCTAGTACATCGGGGCACTGAAATATATCCTTCCAACTTAGTAATTTGATCTTTTGTGTTTGCTTTACTGAGTAAACATTTACATGGTCATTCTGAAGAAGGTAACTGCACAAATTCGCTGAGCATACCATGATGAAGAAATTCAGCAAACTTTAAAAAAAAAGTATTATCATCAAAATGTTTATGTTATTATTAAGAGGAAAGACCAAAGAATTTTTTTAATTATTGAATTATATTAGGTGCCGCCATTAGATCGGTAAAAAGAGCATAGCATGATGAAAAAGACGGCAAACTTGATGAAAACAAAATTTTATCTTCTAAATGTTTGTCATTATTAAGAGGAAAGATCAAAGTATTTTTTTAATTATTGAATTATATTTTTTTTATCCCTTTTAGAACGTTCGCAATTTTGGTTAAAGATTTTGTTTTTCTTGCGTCAGTGGGGGGAGAAAGATTAGAATAGGAAATATTAGGGTCGTTTTTGTGGTGAAAAAAATATTGATTTGGGAATTCTTACAAAAATAACATAATTGTCAGATTTTAATTAAAGTTTCAGGACTTATTCACAAATAAATTCATTATTTTGGAAATGCTTCTTTTTTATGAAAATCTTGGTAAAAATATTATTTTACATTAAGCTGTCAACCTGTGAGTACCTTAAATAAACAGCTACCGCCATGTTATTACAATTATTTCCCCCTTACATAAATTTTGCAATCGTCAGGTTATCGATAGATATGTCAACACCTCTTAAAACATACACACATCAGTGTTAAAGATGGTCTTCTGCAATATTTTAAACTTAAAGTAAATAATATTTGTTTCAAATCAGATTAATTAAATTTTATATCAGCTCATATTCCTTAAATAAAGATTCAGAAAAGTATATTTTATTTTTGAAAGATTTTTAATAAAGAAAATTACATTATTAGATCTGCGATTTCAAAACAAAAACTCCTTCCAGACAATTTAAAGTATTTTGGAAGTAGAGCAATGTATTATTCGTATTAGAAATATTAAATTTAATTTATTAGCTTGAAGTTAAAACTAAAATAAAATCTTCAAGAAATATTTCTCATCTTTTAAAAAATAATTTTAAACGTCAGGTATCGCGTTTCTGTGGAAGTACCTATGTTTTCTGTTGACCAAATCAGGATAAGGTTTTCTGTAAAATGTTCAACTCATTTTGGACAATACAGATCTGCTCTTGATGGTCATGCTTCATTCCAAAATCTCAGCAACCTGAGCTCACCTATTGCTAAGGAAATTATGAGGGTTAAAACTTTGGCTGAGAAGTTGAATCTTTCATGAATCCCAAAAAACGAATAAAAGATTTAATTTCATGAAAGATTTTTCTCATTGCCAATTAACCCAACTCTAAAGATGTGACATTGCTTCCTGTCTGATATTTTTTAAAAGAATATGTATGACAAAAAACATACTTAGAAAGTCTATAAGTATATACTCTGACAAATATTAAAGAGCAACTATGTGCTTCCATACATGCAGTGTATTTGTAAAAACTACAAATGCATACAATCTGACAGTATGTAGTTATATGTATATGTGTAGGTGTATGTGTCCGTGTAGGTGTTTAAAATAATTTCCTTTTTCATATTTTCTTTTCTTTATTTTCTGTTCTCTTTTAGATGACAATTCAATTAACGGAACCATATTTATGGTACTTCACTTATTTGCAATTTTCGGCATTGGTGCTTGCTACGGAGGCCTGTATATTTACATCCCAGAACACTACCCAACAGATGTGAGGTAGAGTTTATAGAATTACACTTATTTTGTTATCGTACTGTTGACAGGAAATCAAGAAGTCGGAAGAGAGTTCCTTAGTCGAGAAGTGCTAGAGAAGAAACTATTAGAATAGAACTTACGGTTGCATCTTGCTATCTCTACAGTAAAATGAACTCTATCTGTTGTCACATGGTAAGATCTCAGAATATATATTTATAGAGTTAGAAATGTATCCCTGATTATGATTACTACACAAATTCCTGTTTTATCCGGGGATTTATCTTATCGATAAGGTTTCGTATGTTAACAATAAATTATAAAATCTTATTGATGTTTACTCTCTACTTGAAATCTATCAACTAAAATATAGTTTATGCAGTTAAGCTCGATTTAATGATATGATCAACCATTTGACAAAAAGAACAAATATCATGGCTATGGTTGGGTAAATTTATCTTTCACATATTCTAATAGTTTAATACAGTAAAGCCGGATTTAGATGAAGACTAGTCCTAGACTATTCCACTTGTGAGGCTCTAGACCAAGGATCGGCAACCTTTTCGAGACAGCGCGCCAGGACAACTATGCAGTGTATCAGAGGAGTGCCATGATATTAATGTCTCGACCTCAGAACGCTCCATCCAGAAGGCTGCCTTGGTCTGGAGGTTTAAAGGAGAAATGATGTATTATTTAAACAAGGTTCCTTATTTTACTGCAAGCCTAACAGGATAACAAACTAACACAATCAACAAAAAATGTAAATACCTTAGTACAAACGAAATACAGTTAGGAATGGCAAATTATTTAATGAGACACTTGTTTCTGCTTATTGTTTGATAACTTCTGCACATCACGTGAAATATTTGTCGATAACAGGAGCAAAACATCATCCAGGTGGTCATCACCTAAACTTGTTCTGAAATGACTAAGTATATTTCATTTTCAAAGAAGCTGTTCACAAGCATATCTGACCTGCAGCTGGAGAAAAATTGCTTGGAAGTTCTGGGGAAAGTCATAGCTGAGATTAATCTGTGGCAGCAAAGGAATCTTTCCTTGAAGGGGAGGGCCAAGGTGTGCATTACATATACTGACACCTTTATCCATTACTGTCTTTCATTTCTTCCACTCCCATCCACCAACCTGGAAAATCTAGTGAAAGATTTGTTTCATCTCCTTTGAGGTGGCAGAGCTCATATGATGCATTATGAGGTCTTCTACTTCCATCTGTCTGAGAGTGGTCTTGGAATGCCTGAAGTGCATTTCCTAGATAGGATATGTACCCATGATGAGGAGAATGGTAACTTCTGGAAGGAAGATGCCAAAATGGAGTGTGCACTTTGCTGAGGGGGAGGTTAACCATTTGCCGTGAGATGAGTGCTCCTTCAACCATGAAATCTAACATGCTCTGAAGGCTTTTTTTTGGATACCGGCAGGTCTTTCTGATATCTGGACATTGTTGAGAAAGTCATTATATCGGGTGTTAATTAGGTGGGCTGTTCACGATGATCAGATCGATGTACTCGGTTTGACAAAAAGGGATTTTTGCTCTTGGATTTAAATGCTTCACTAATAGTGAGGGATTACTCAACTGGCTGACAATTTGGAAAGTATTTTGTGGCAAAGCTGGTTGATTCACAACAATGATTGCAGTGTAGGGGAATGGAGGATTCTATCGAGCACACCCTCTTTCACTGCACTGTTGTACACTTACTGTGTGAACTTACTGAAGGCTACATAGTCCACATACTGCATAGACAATTCTTCATCTTGGATGCCAGTTTTGTTTGTAGCAATGTGATCTTGTCTGACAGAAGGAAGCACTATGTACTTCAGTGCTTTCTAGCTGTTATGTGAATGGTGGTATGGATGACAAGGTTGGATAGGGTCTACAGAGCATCATGTCTCTTTTTCTCATTGCCTAGTTGCATTCTTTAAGCATCAGCTGAAGGTTGTTGTTTTTTGGTTTTGGTTTAAGGATAATACTTGATGGCAAATGATCAAATGCTGATGCTTGATTTCTGGGTTATGCTTTTCACAAACAACAGTTTGGTTTGTCCATGGTGTTGTCTCAAGGTTATAAACATAAAATCCAATTATCTAACCCAGTTTAAAATAAAAAAATTACTGTAAATATATTAAACTGATTAATTTTCTTTTATATTTTTAACAACAATGCTAGTAAATCTCAATATACATTTATTAAATAACTGTAAATAATTAAAAAAAAATTAAATCAATATGTACTTTGGGAAAATTAACAGTGCAAAACTTAATTCATTTTTTTTTGTTTTTTACAAGGAATCAACATACTCTACATGGCATGAAGAAAACAGAAATTATTCCTTAAAAAACAAAGTTTGTAATCAAGATATTTGTTATTGTGAAGAATAATAGCATAAAAATTTATTTTATGTGATAAAATTCTAAATGGCACTTTTTTTTGTTTTTGTTTAAAGATAAAATATGCAAGTTCAAATAAAAAAAAAATATTTATACTTACTTCAGCATCTTAAATAATAAACTTAAGTTATTCCAAAAGAAAAATCTCTTAAAAATAAAAAAAAATAATTTCCTAATCCAATTCCAGCAACAAACTTTCATGTATTAACAGTTCACAACCAATCATTGAATTTCTAAACATGGTATAGAGGCCTGAGTTTATGATCGCCTTAATTAAATGCTAAATTTAAGCTCTTTTAAGGAATTTTTCTTCTTCACTGGAATCAATTTTCTTGACATAAACACCTATTTCTTAATTAGAAATGTGAAAGTTTTCTTTTAATTTTCCTCTTAAGCACAAATAACATCAATAAAGTTTTATAATTGGGTTGAAAATCATTCAGAGGGTTCGAAAGTGACCAATGTCTAATTGGCTCTATTGTGTAGAGCCATTGTTTTGTTCAAATTTGAGTACATGAATTTCAATATAAACAAAGTTCATTTGATGCCAAAGAGTGTGGTGGGGGGCATTATATGAATACATTTTGGTTTAACTTAAAGGAACAAAAGATCATGCCTTTCTGGCTGGTTCATTCCTATCTACATAAAGCAGAAGACTGTTTATGTTTTCATAAAATTGCTTTGATCACATCATTTTCAAGGGTGGAGTGTGTCATGATGTTGTACACATCTAAAGAAATAAGTCAAACACAATTAACATTTGAATCTGGGGAGAAAAGTGACGGGGAGACAAGTGACCTACAATGATTCTTTATTGCAATTTTGATTGGTTAATAAGGGAATGGGCTAAGGGAGATAATTAAGTTTGTATTTACTTAGTGAAGGGGGAAATATCAAATTAAAAAAGTGATTTGGTGTCATTTTTAATAGAGGTAACTGGATATGTGAACTACAATCCAAATCAATACCTATTTAACATTTATGTGATGTATCTCATCTGGACATGAGTGATCATGGCTCTCTCCAACTTCCTTCATAGCTCTAAGCAATTTTTTTCTCTTTACTCCTCCTCCCAGTCCATGTTCTGCCATCCATTTACACAACTTTGTAAGGTAGGTTACTCATTGTTTCCCTCTTGTTTTCAATATCCTGTGAATTTTCAATTCTCTAAGTTCTTTTTCCTCATTGTGTCCCAGAAATTTCAACTGTATCTAATTTTAAATGTCCTTTTGCTTTCCATTTTCCTCAAAATTCTCACATTGTTTACATGCTCTATCCATGGTATTTTCAGCATCTTTCTATAGAACCACATCTCTCTTGCTTAATTTATTTACTGGTGACAAAGTCAAATACAAGAGAATAAAATGTGACACATGAAATGTACCAGTAGTTGTGGTCAAATACAGAGGTGTTTATGCCAGAATAAACCGATGTAGGCTGATTTAAAAAAACAAAACAATTCAAACAATTTTCCATTAAAATAAATCAAGTTGCACCAACTTAAGACATCAAAACTTCACAATCTAATATACCTGAAAACATTTGATGATGAAAGCGATATTGACAATCGAGAATAAAAATGGTATACAAGATTTATATTCCAAAATTGTAATGGTACTACATAGCAGTGGAAGACTTCCAAAACACAACTTGTACTTTTAATAAAAATAGGTCTTTAAAAGAAAATATGGAGGTACAGTACGAATTGCATGGAAAAAAGAAAAACAATCGGGTAAAAGCAAAACTGATTTCTAAATCTTGAAAATGTTCTCGCAAATATGAAAATGCATGGAATACTGAAAATGAAGCTCAGGAAAGACAAGTGATGTATTTTGACAGAGATGTTGAGGAATGAAGAAAATTGAGGAGGATATTGACTTAAATCAAGAATCATTTCTTTTGGTTGATACTACTACAAAAACTCAAATAATGGAAATATTTCAAACTGACGCACTACAAGGTGCCATTCAAGGCTAAACAAAGAATTAGAGAGTTGGAAAAAAAATGAAAAATGATGTTTATGATGAAGTTGAAGATAATTGCATATCTGTAAAATGGGTTAGAACACCAAAACTTATGTTTCGAACAAAAGCTAGATTATGTGCTTGAGGATTTGAAAACATTAGTGTATTTACAACAGATAGTCCCATATAAATGCAGGAAAATGTATGAATTGTTTGTGCTTTATTGCTTTAAATTCATGGGTCTTTCATTCAATCGATTATAAAACATTTGATAGAAACATTTATTTCTGTCTACCATGTGAATATAATATTTTGGAAACTTAAAAATGGATTAGCAGATGCATCTAGAGTCCAGTTTCTATGACTCAGAGAATAGATGATCAAGCTTGGCGCAAGAATAAGTACATATGATCCAGGTTTTTGCTTCTGGCATTCTACAGATTTTCTTGAGGGTATTCTCATATATTTTGTTGATGATCAACTGTGGAGTGGAACTAAAAACTTTGAATTATGTTTAATAGACAGTGATTTCTAGTGACACATTTTGAAACACATCTCATTACAATTAAAACTGACCTTTAAACAGAGACCAAGAATTAGCTAATGCTTCCTCATCAGCACAGACTTTATTTGGGAAGTTTTAATCAGATGTCACCATGTCAACTTGGGTTTTGTTGTTTGATTGCAACTGCAAATATGTAGTCTCAATTAAATTTGTGAATTTTATGGAAATATAATTTTTTTTGTATTCTTATTTAACCCCTTAATGCCAGCCATCTTCAAAATGGGACAAAGTGGTAAAGTTTTAGGTAGAAAAGATTCAATATTTCTTTTTCATAATAATAATAATAATAATAATAATAATAATTCCCTTTGCCTGTTTAAAATGAATCATTTTAAAAACTTTCAGATCAAAATATGAATATATAATAGGTACCCAGGTGCCAGTTTTTGATGCTAACCTCCGCTTATTATTGCTATGTAATCTCTCATTTCATAGAACAGACAATCTGCTTGGAACCTGTTGAAAAGGTTAAAATGGATCTTCTACCTCCTCCATTCTGTACACTTAAGACTGAAAATTACATTTCAATCCTCCTAGGTCTATGTACTTTGTCATCTGTAGAAGGTTTTACACTCCCTGCCTTTTGTCAGGTGCATATCTGTAACATGTCAGAGAGGACCATTGCTAACTCAGTTCTGCCACAGTCACCTGTCACCTCCTGTATTTACAATGACTGAGCACAGTGGGAATTCTGAGAACAGTCATCCTCATATACCAAAAAGACATCATAGCAGCTATATCATAGCTATATCATCTGCACTGAAAATTCCAAAGCAAGTGTGCTTACTTGCCTTTATCCCTAAAGCACCTCACATTCAAGCTTGCGAAATTTCAGCAAATTACAGATGTCCGAGCAAGTTCTTTTATAGTACCCTTGCCTCCACTGTATGCAGTTCTTCATCAACATGTGATTTAGTAGATGGTTGATTTCTGGTTGCTCCTTAGCCCAGTCCCTGTTTAAGAGAGGGGATGCTCAGTGGTATCTAAGTTGTCTTTTCTACTGAATTTTATTCTTTCAATGAAAATCGTGTGATTATTCTAGACAGTCAAATTACGAGCGACCCTGTAACGATATTTTGTTAATGTATCGAATCCCGACACTCCAAATTTTACCATTCAACGAAAAACCAAGTAGAAGAATTACTACAAAACTACTGAATGTTGTTTTTTAGCACTAAATAAATCGATTACTTTCTGCTACATTTGCAACAAATGCAACCCAGAAAATTACCAATAATCAGACTTATTCACATTTCGTAAGTGATATTCGATGCACAATTTAAAAAGGGGAAGTGAAAAAACAGTCTATTTTTGGATTGTTTATCGGGGTGAGCGCGAATGCAGACTCCAAACTTAGAAATAGCGCACCCGAGTCACCCACATTTGGGGCGATCGCAAAGGTCAATCCAACCGGAGTGCAATGGAAGGGCCTCGCTCTGGGAGAACGGCCTAGCTGATCACCGTTTACTCCTGTGCCAGGTAAGTGTATTTACTTGACTCCACACTGAGTCAGGTTGTGACACAAAGTCAGTTTTTAATGTGGGGACCCGAGTGTTTTCACTCGGGCCGCTGGTCTTAGTTTGTCCAAGCTGGTCTAAGCTAGTCATAGTTGGTTCAGGCCGGAGCCGGTCCAATTTTGTACGTACGTGCATGCGTGAATATGTTTTTATAAGCGTCTGACCATACATGGTCAAGACGCGAATCCTTTAAAGCTACATTTTCGTAGGAAAAGAAAGAAAGAACAAGTTTGTGTTTGATATTTATAATTAATGTAATCACGTGGCATGCACCTAGAAAAATAGCGGGAAAACTTGACTTGGTCACGCGCTGGAGAAAACGATTTGTACGTGGGTGGATTGCAACGCCCACTTGTGTGTTTATTGACCAGTTAGAAGTTGAGATTTCCTGAAAATATGTACGAAGCTGGGTAAGCTCTTTGATTCACTTTTTGCACAGATTTTTATAAAATTCAACATTGATAAGAAAGCGGTATCGGGATGCTAAAAATTTACGAGGATATAAAACGTGATTTAAAGATTCATAAATACTTCCATTTATATTAACTTAAAAGAAATTTCAAAGTTATATTTGGTAGACCATGAACATTTACAAATTTTAGTTATATTCAATAAAGAGAAAATTTACAATAGAAATATTATATATTATAATTTATTGGTGTATATAAGGAATATTCATTGAGTTTCTGTAATAATTCCTCAAGGTGTTTTAAAAGACTGAAAAATGACTATACTTGTCATCCAAGAAGATAAGAATGTAAGTGAACGTACATTTGACGTCACGAAAAATACTAATCATCATCCTTTGCAGGGTACTGGATGCGTTTTGCCAGCTGAAAGGCATATAATTGTAATCGTATAATCCGAAAGGTGTGGTTATCGCTGTTTTACATATGTCATCGGTGTGTCTC
The DNA here is from genome assembly GCA_903632075.3 of Acanthosepion pharaonis. Classification (NCBI taxonomy): domain Eukaryota; kingdom Metazoa; phylum Mollusca; class Cephalopoda; order Sepiida; family Sepiidae; genus Acanthosepion; species Acanthosepion pharaonis. The sequence goes on along the minus strand of CAHIKZ030004736.1, from coordinate 92,104 downwards.
GTATTTAGCGATATGCCGATGACAGATCGATTTTCGAGAAAATTTTTTTTGTTATGCAATTTAGACGACAGAAATTTTATATTTGGAATCGGGCAGCATTCAGGTTTTGTTATCGAATTCAATAGTCTATAATCAAATATGGGTCGGTAAGCTACATCATGTTTAGGTACCATATGTAAGGTTTTACTCCATTCTAATTTGGCAGGGAAAAATTATTCCAATTTTTTGAAGTTTCCGAAATTCCTCAATCGCTGTGTCGTATTTTTGTGGAAATAACTGGAAGCAATCCTCCTTCGTTCTCAAAGGCCAGACAGTTTCAATTCTGTGAAATACCTTGGGTTTGGTAGCGTTGAGATCTCGACGTGGAGAGATTAAATTTGGATATTTCTTTATGATATTTTTTACTGTTTTCTAGATAAACATCAATGTTCATAATCGTAGACGATGGTTGTGCTTTAGAATGTCTACTTGTTGCTTTATTGATTATTGGTGCAATCAACCAATAGTCCAAAATGACTCAAGAAATCATACCCTAGGAGAGGTTTGATCGTTTCTGCAACGAGAAAGGTTCCTTCTGAGGTTATTCAATGCTAATGTGATTACAGCTTGAACGGCGCATTTAATTTCTATTCCGTTGGCTGCTACTATAGAAATGTTGGTCGAGTAAAAAAAGAACTGTTTTGGTATTACTGATACAGCATCTCTTGTTTCTACAACAAAATTCACGTTACTAGCCCCTAACCGTGTGGCTACTTCAAGAAGCGGCGACTATGCGGGAACTATCATGTTTCGCCGAATTAGTTTCTCTGATTTATATCTGATACAAGTGAATTGGGTTGTGAACTGTGTTGTGTTTGCACATTTTGTTTGTTAGGCTGTAGTGGATCTAAAAAGGCTGCTTGAATATTTAAGATTGTGCTGTAAATGAAATATGCAATATTCACAAACATATATTATAAGAAATGGCCAAATGGTAATGATATTCTATCACGACAAAAATATATGTTTGAAACAAAAGATTAAATTTTATATACACAAGTGACAATTTCTTTGTTTATAATGATGTGTGCAAAGGTATATTTTAGAGAAAATGTTCTTTGCTGTTTCGGAAATGTTCAATGTCTAAAAAGTTGTCTGCTTTTGATTAATAGAAAAATCTTTTAAGTTAAATTCAACCTTTTTAAAGATATTGAGAGAAAAAGTTTGTTGTGTAAGTTTTTCTAATCTCTCATAAAGGAAGTTTGTTTCTTTGGCAGCACATAATTCCCGTGTGTATCTTTCGCGTGTGTGAGTCTCAAATGCAACGAAAATTCGTTTGCTATTTCTATTTATAGTTTTCTTTACAACGAAATTGTCTCCAACGGGGCTTGGTAGCTGTTGCGAATTTTTCTGAGAAATGCGTGGGCGAATGTTGTATTTTTTATTTTTTAGCCAATAGGATTTCTTGAAACATTTAAGTTAGGAATGAATTGGAGAAATTTTTTTTTTTTTTTGTCAGTTGAGACTATTTTTGCACAAATTTTGACTGTTTTGTTATGGAAATTTCTCGAAAATTTATTTTTATTTGACAACCAATGAAATTCCCTAGGTTAAGTTTGGTAATGTGTGGTTCGATTTGGGCCTTGTAAGGATTAAACCACTATAATCGATGTATGAATGAGTAAATAAGTTACGATAAACTACATCCTGGCCTGGAGTATAACAATAATAATTTATATAAACATTAATAAGTAATTTCATATTATACAAAAAAATGTTCATAGATGGCACAAGGTTGGTATTTAGCAAAGATTAAATACAAATTGAGAAAAACCTAATCAATTTGAACAAAAGATTATCCTTTTCAATGAAATAAAATGGCCAAGTAAATATCTTAGGATTTTTAGGATGCTGTTTCATTTGACATATTCATGTCCTTCTAATAAACTCGTTAAATGGATGAGAGGCTTAAGATGGGGTGATTACGAGTTATATAGAGGATTTGTAGGCATTTAATCATTTTCTATATGATCATCAGATAAAACCAGTAAATTCTAAGACTTTGTTAGTCAAAACAATTATTATACTATCTTTTAAGGAGTTATTTAAATGTTCTGAGCGAAAAGTACATTTTTAAGCTGTTCCAAAATTTCAGGCGACACATATACTGATAACATACCTTATATTTTGATTGTGTTTAATCAACTTCAAACAAAATTATAGAGCACATGTTAGAAATAGTTTCAAATATACCATTATGAAAGATAAATAATTTCTGTTTCTGCTCTTAGTTCACTAGACATCTATTGAATTAGAAACGATGAATATTAAAGCATAAAACAAATAACTGGCCCTGACATAAAGCTATCAATTAAAGGTGAATGAACAGCATAACAGCGCTAACAAAAATTAAAAGGTAATCTGACGGTGAAACAATATAGACGACACTTGAACGAGGATAAATTCTTGATATATAGAAAACTTATTCCGAAAAGGTAAAGGAAATAACGATGGTCAATTGAACATTGGAGATACCAGTAGTTCATTTTTACTTTTCGAAAAATAATCGAGGTTGGTGTTGGTCGTGGTAGGATGTTAAAAGTTGGTTTTTGAAGCTGAAAACCTCTTGCCGGGATGATCGCGGTTGATTTAATCAAATGTTGGTTGAGACAGGACGATCGCTGCTGATCGTTGAAGTTGATTTGCCTGTATGGTAGCCAATTTGATATCTTAAAATTGATGATTGTTTCAATTGATGAAAAATCTAATCCGGTTTGAACAAAAGCTTTTGGTTTTCAAGAAAAAAACATCGCCAGGTTGATATCTTAGGATTATCGGTGTCGACATGTTCAAGCATTCTATGCTCATTAAATGGATGAGGGCTTATGATCGTTGTTGGTTATATAGCGCCATTTGAAGATTTAATCATTTTCTATATGATCATCAGATAAAACCAGTAAATAGTAATAAACCAGTTGTTCGGGCAGTCAAAACAATTATCATATTATCAAATGCGTTGCGTGTTCTGAGCGGTCGAGTACATTTTGATTAAATCCAAAAACCTACACTATCACATACCTGATACCTTTGATATGTCTTAGTAGAAACAAATGTAGAGCACACAGAAGGGATTTAGAATGCCGAACGTCATAAAGTTTTATGAAAGAAAAAAATATAAGGAGAGAGAATCTAAAGAATTAAAAAACGATAATCGTCAAGTTGGCAGACAAAAAAAATTATTTTTTTTCATCTAATTATAAAGTAGTCCTAACTGATTTCGACGTCCCTTTTTTTTAACGAAGGCCAATCTGCATACAGATTATAATCCGATTCTTTCAGTCGAAAAAAAAGGCCTTCTCCAAAATCTACACATACCGATCAGAAGTCACTGTCTTCCACATTGGATTCCACATAGATCTTGTTCAAAATGGAATCTCAAGCTCCAACAAAAATATGGACCGGTTTTCAATTGTTCACTGAAAATGGAGGACAAATGCTCCTTAAACGAGCCTGCCTATTCAGGAATAAACATGATCAATAATATGATCGTATTATTGTTAAAATTTAAACAAACAAGTATGATATGCTAGGTGACATAAGGAAAAAACCTTTCAAATGATTAAACTCAAAAGAGAAGATGATAAGCACAAATTCTGTTTCTTCATAAAAAATGGAGACGAACTGTTGTCCTTAGATATAACAACTTATTTTCGTATTTACCACAAAACCCATTTATTCTTAACTCCATTTTAAAATATTATTTAGAGCCGTACCAGGCTTGATGTATGTACTGAAATGCTCAAAAATAACTTTTATGTGGATAATCTACAACAAACCAGCAATAATCCTGATAAATTTATTGACTTGTATAAAAAAAAGGCGGTTGATAGACTCAAGGAAGATAATTTCAACCTTCAATGATTGTAACACTAATAGTAAGGAACTTTTGGCAATTTTTAAAGGAAAATAATGGATCGTTTCTTGAACATTATGAAAAGAGATTAAGATATAACCATTGACTAACGATGACTGGCTCCAAAGCCTGGAAATGTTAGGACTAGGAAGATATTGACCAGTCAGCCAGATTTAGGACACTTACCAGATTGGACAAAGTTCCCAAGACCATATTTTGACCATGGTCTACATTATCCAAACGCTCTTTCTCCCAAACTTAAACGACCTTGTGTCACATCTTGATTTTGTGGGAATCAAGTAAATAACTTTAAATGCTACAAGAACGAAGGTTGAAATTATCTTCCTTGAGTCTAAATTTGTAGCATTAATAGTGCAATCAATTATGGTGAAGGAAAATACCATCTCTCCACATGAACATTATGACAAGATATTAGGATATATCCAAAAAAAAACAATCATACGATGACAGTTACAACGATCACAATAAACAGAAATGTGAGGACTAGGAGGCAGATATTAATCTAATCAGCCTGGATTGTTGACACATTATCATTATATGAGGAAGTTCTGAAGAATATATTTGTAACATGGTCTACATTATCCAACATTTCTTTCTCACGTCAAGCTATTAATAAGAAAATAGTATGGCCATAGTAATGCCAAAAATCCCAGAGCAGTCTGTCCGCAAAGTTCCTAATCTTTTATACTAATCTGATTTCCAAGCTAACCAAAAAGTTCTGTCCGTTTTTGATTAGTCATTGAATGAAGTTGAAATATATATCGAAATGCGCGTAACAAAAAACTTTTTTTTTGGACAGACGGATGTAACATCAGGCGTTATAAAAAACACGCATCGTGCCCGGCCATCAGTTATTCTTTACAGCTTACAAAGACGGATGGAAGTGTCTAGAGATCTCATGGGGCGGTTTGAATTACAACTTCAAAAATGGGATTATCAGCAGCTGCATCAAGACGCCGCATATGTCAAGCGATTGGGGATAGTGCAAAGTTATATGGATGAACGTATTGCAGGAAGTTGGTTTCGAAAAATTCAAGTCAGGAGATTTGTCTCATTAATGATGAAATCTCGCAGTGGACGACCACAAACTTTAATGATGGAGTTTGAAGGCGGCCATTGAAGAAGACAGAATCTAACGTGTGGTGAACTTGGCAGATACAGTTCTAATGTTGATGAAACAGTTAGAACTTCAAATGCAATATCCTAGATAAGACGCTAAATGAGCAAGTAGGTTCCCAAATTAATTAGGTCCAGAAGTTCATCATTGCTGTCTGCGTATCGATGCTTTCCCGCCACCATTACCGCAGTGGGTTCTGGATATTGTAAACTCCCAAGTTTCCAGACATTGTAGGCCAGGATGCTGTTCCTCTGGATGCAAGACCGCCTACGCACACAACAGTCTTTCAAGATTTCCATTCACCAACCTTGTGTCTGGTGGACAATAAATTCGTTTCAACATACAGTGGTTCATTATGAACTGCTACCAACGGGCAAAAAGGTCATTTGAGACCTTTACGTTTTTGAATGAAACGTGCGCAACAGGCATTGCGCCAGAAGGATCAACACTGGTGAATCAAACCCTTTGCGTTTTCCTCCATTAAAACGCCAGGTCGCATGTCACGCAGAACTGGTCAGGGATACCAAAATTACATTTGCAAACGAAAGGGTGAGACTTTGTGTCATCTACCTTATTCACCTGACCTTGCGCCATCCGATTACCACCTTTTCCATTCCCCCATAATCATCTTCGTGGGAAATCCTTCACAAATGAAACAGACTTGTGCAAAGCCCTTACAGACTTCTTTGCGTCAAAACGCCCTGAGTTCTAACCTGTTTTGGCATTGAACAGCTGCAAACAAAATGGCAGAAGATGCTGGATGCCGATGGCGATTACTTCTAAGACTAAATAGTAAGTTACACATAATGTGAGAAATCCTTTTTTTTTCCTTTAAAATGGACAGAACTTTTTAATAATCTTTGTATATCTGAATATATAATGCAGTTCTCAATGAAAATTGAATATCAACCTAATAAAGATATTAACTGTGAACTCTGGTGACTTACTTATTGAGAACTTTCAGAGGAAAAATTTGCAGGAGATAACTGATAACTGACATCCATCAAACATGGCAATATATGGAACTAAGAACAGTTATTTACCCCAGTGATCGAAATAAATCAGTTCAGTTTGAAATTCCAACCACCTGAATAATTTTAGCTTAATGACCACATACTGAACGGCCGAAACGTTATCACCACAGATAAATATGGCGACAAAACTCATGAGGACAATCGTCCGAATAATACAAAAACTGTAAATAATATAGAGATATATCTCTTTTTAATATAGACAGACTTCTGAACTTTACATGTTGACTAAATGGTTGCATATGAAATATGCATTTAACTAGGCATGTTTCTTCCTTGTTGTTTGCATATATAAACAATAAGATATTATAGGATTATTTGCCCTTGGCAAACTAAATAGTTAATATAATCAGCTTACAGCTGTTGATTGGCGCACTTTTCTACCTTTTTTTGAACACATTATATGACTTCGGAATGACCACATACTAAACGGGTGAATCACCACAGAGTCCGTAGATGGCGAGAACATCAGCTCACCATTAGCAGATAAACTTGCAAAGAATACAAAAACAGGCGAATGAAAGTGTGCATATAGAGATATATTCCTTTTTTATGCATATGTGTAAAGACTTCCAATGAAAGATTGCAAGAGACTTACATTTGAGTGGAGTTCTTTGTTGATTTAGTTTATTATATATGCCTGCGTGCAGTCAAGTAGGCCTAGGTTGTTTGTATTTGCATTAATGTATAAACAATTACATATAATTAACATTTTATTGCCTTAGAAAACAAAATAGAAAATATACAAAATGAGGGAATGAAGGTGTGTGTAGAAGAAGTCGTGTCCTTATACGTATTTGAAAATATTATTAAAAAGTTGAAAGAACATTTCAGAAGAATCCTTTATTGGTTTGGCAGAATTATTTTATTTTATTTTTTTTTTTTTTACCCCAAATAAAAATAAAAAATAAAATGCCATTAGTATGCAGGCGGCTCCTGTTAAAGTTAAAGTGAAAAAAGAAGACTGAGAAAACGGAGGATTGATGAAAGGACAGAAATTCAAAACGAAATTCAAGAAGATAGAAAATGGTGACTGACGATATATTTAAATTTTTGAAGATTGTAGCTACCAGGGAAGCAAAGAAACAGAAGAAAGTTCCACAAGGTGGGAAGTACGAGAAAAAAATTCTTCTCATTCCACTCTCCATTTCTAGGGATATCATGTCTAGTTCTTATTTTAGTGCTGTTCCATGAGTGTTCACCCCATTCAAGCTGTTGTTTGCTGTAACAAAAGAGAAGCTATGATGAGTGCACTCAAGCGTGACAAGCAGCAACAGGAAACATTTCTATATTTTACAAAGAATTCTTAGAAAAGAAATAAATTCCAATGATCGGCAATTCTGTGGATGAAAATCCTTGTCGATGAAAGATGGCAGAGGAGAATATACAGATTCTTTCAAACTGACAGAAAGGCAACAAAATAACGGATGTTTATAGAAAAATTATCCTCAATGCACAACACAACGAAAAGTGAAGCAACAGCATCAGAAGAGCACGTCGGGATGCGCCCTGTCAGTACGTCATCAGTCTTCTTTGTAACCGCCTTTTTCAAACCTGTTAATAAATTAATAAATGACCCATCTAATTCTTACTATTCGATTATAATCTTGAACCATACTCTCACTTTGTAACGGTCTGACTAATCACTAACAAACTCTAAACAGGCAATGTTCAAAATAAAAAAGTGCAATAAACAGTTAATAGTATAAACTATATCTTTAAAAAAAATTAACCCAAACCCTAAGCAGTGGATATATTTTGACACGTCGAAGTTAAATTCAAAATAATTATATAACAATAATAAAACTTTGAGATTTTCGTTGGCTGGTTTAAAAATTCTTAATAATAAATAAACCTTTGAAACAAATATGAATTTTCGTCATTCTAAAATCCTATGAAACAATAAATTTAATAAACATAGTTTTGCACAGTACACACGCAAAATATACGTAAACTTTAAATCTTCAACTATATTCGTCTAATTAAAATTTAACAAAATCTACAAAAAGTCATTAAAATATTTTTATTCAATTAATAAATGAGATTTTTCATCAGAAATTATGTATGTGTACCTATTTAGAAACAGCTTGCTGAAATAATTTTATAGTGAATGTCAAAGTTGAAAGTGCATACGTCATTTCCTGAAATTTTAGTATTTCCTGAAATGAGGATTAATATGTTCCTCAAAGGCTAAGTTCAATCAGACACAAGAATTTGAGGTTTCATAATTCCAAAGATGTCAACCCTTCTATGACTTTAATTATTAGGAAAGAGTTTGCAAGACCAGTGAAACATGGGTTTATGTGGTAAAATCTCGGCTCACGGAGTCTATGATTGAGGTTCAATTCTGGCCAACCCGAAACTAATGTTTAGTTGTCGCACGGATTAATGGCAATGTTACATTTTTTCTTGCAAAATGGAGAGGACGTCCCACCATGCCAACATAATATATATATATATTAGGGTTTTTATAAGTCAATAAAATTTTATGGAACAAGTCCGAAGATTCTGTCCAGGCAGCAGGAGAGAGGACAGTCACCGGCACGGAATAGATACGACGACAGCAGCATCTCCTCCGACGGGAAAACCCATCCTCTGATCGATTCGACTGCTTCAGCATTTATCCGAGACCACACCACGAGTCGGGATGTGGCACAAGGTCAGTTTTTAAAATGGGGCTCTTCGAGAGGATACGTTTGAGCAAAAATTACTCGTGGACCCTGCATACTCGGGGTCGGGAAGTTGTCTACCTCCTCAGACGATACTCTGCCGTTTGGCATAGTTTCGTCTGAGTTCCTCTCGCTCGGAGGCAGAGAGGTCGACAAGAGAGATACTGCTGGTCATGTGGACTAAAAATGCATCGATATAGTTTACAATGGAGAGAGAAATCAACAGAAAAACTATCATTGATGGATGTACTAATATTTTTATCAGAACCTGGGTTCAAGATATCCCTTTATAACATTTAACATTCACCGAACTATACCTCAACTTCGACTCCCAACAAAGTAACCTACAATATCGTGTAAAAGTCATGTGGCGATCCAGAGACATATGAACAAGAAATGGTCAGTATAAACAATAGCCTACAGTGTAATAACTACCCTGGGTAGATGACAAAATCCTCCATAAACTGGAAAAGAAATGTACAAAATGATAACAACACCCAGAAAACAATCTTGGTCTGCCTATATATATATATATATATATATAAAGGATCTGTGGTGTGTGTGTGTGTGTGGTTCAAAATACAGACCTTTTATAAAGTGAACAAGATAAGGACTGTGCGCAACATCATCCCGAAAAGTTATTAAGATTTATTCAACATAAAAAGCATACATAATTACCAAAAGTTATATTGTTAGAAGATATGAACGAACGAACGCCAGAGATGGAAGAAAGAGGCGTCCCACCGTTATTTATAAACAAGATTACGGATGATCTTTCGTCCTCGTCTTGATGATTCAGGAAGAAATCCCAGAGCATCCTTCCCTAAGTGCGACCGCTGCTGCTGTTCTAAATCCCGAGACTTCGTTTCGCCAACTGAAATGGAGGATTCACCATTTGTTGCGGTTTCTTGTTGGTCAGTAGACATTTCCGTTTCATTGTTATTTGATGGAGTAGAACTCGATGACTCACAGTGATCAGTGAAGACAGGAGAATCCGAATCTACAAGCGATGGGACAGTAACAGGAGTGGGGGCAAGGTCTTCTGTTGAGACTGTTGACTGACGGCCGTCAGGGAAACGAATTCTCGCAAAATTGGGAGTTGCTGATATTATTTCCACCGGTTCCACTAGAGGGTCAGACTTGTGTTGACGGACAGACTTTCTTAGCAGCGCCGGACCTCCTTGCAACCATTCAGGTAGGGTGTATCCGGTACCCGACCTTCTCGGAAAATTGAACAATCTTTCATGTGGTGTTGTGTTAGTTGCTGTGCAAAGGAGAGATCGAATTGAATGCAGAGCAATGTCGAGTACAGCTTGCCAATGACGTTCCCCCAGTTGCCTCATCTTGAGTGCAAGTGTGATCATATTCCATATTGTTCCGTTTGCCCCCTCACATTGTCCGTTGCCGATTGGATGGTATGGTGTTGAGTGAGTAATTACAACGCCATGTTGCCAGGTAAACTCTTTCAGTTCAGATGATACGAACTGGCTCCCTCGGTCACTATGGTTTGAATCTGGGCAGCCAAAGAAGGTAAAGAGATTTTGGAGACACTTTATTACAGTTCCTGTTGAGATGTCTTGCTATGGATAGACGCAAGGATAGCGCGAGTATTCATCTATGATCACGAGTAGATATTTAAAACTATTTGTTGATGGTTTTGGGCCCATAAAATCAATAGCAAGGCGTTCAAAAGGGGATCGAGAATGGATTAAGCGACCAGGGGGAGTTCTGAAAAACCTTGGTTTTAGTTCAGCCCATATTTGGCAGGCATTCAGCACAGATATGTTTAACATCTTCCATAGAGAAAGGCAGATTCTTTTGTTTAACAAAATGATACAGTCTCGCTACTCCTGGATGACAGAGTGCTGCGTGAAAATCTTTTAGAGATAATGAACACGAAGCAGAGCATAAACGGGAAAGAGTATCTGCAGAGCTTTTAAGTGAACCTTGTCGGTATACAATATCATAAGAGTAGTTAGAAAGTTCAAGTCTCCATCGAAGTAGCTTATCGTTTTTAATACGGTTTGGTGTCCGTGTGTTGAACATGTATGAGGGTGGCCTGTTGGTCTGTAACGATAGTAAAATATCGGCCCCACAGAGTAAAACGACCAGAAGCCGCCGGTTACCGATCACGCCATTTACGAACAGATTCTACAATGGCTGCTGATTCTTACGGTCTCCACTGCTGAGTGTCGACGCTCCGCTTAGATTGCGTAAGAGTTCTCGAAAAATATGCTACTTTACGAGCGTCCATTCTGAGAGAGGCAGGCCGCCAATGCCGTCGCAGATGCATCCGTTTTTATTGTGAATGGAACTTCATCCTCAATGGCTGCAACCGAAGCCCTGCAAATTTCATCTTTTATTGCCTGAAATTGACTCTTGAGTTCTTCGGCAATAGGAAATGAGGAGATATTTAGCAAAGGCGAAATGCGGTCAGAGAAATTCTCCACCCATGGTGAGTAGTATGAGAAGAGACCCAAAGCTCGTTTGAGTGACTTACCACAGTTCAGAGTCGGTAGTCCTTTGAGTGGTATAAGTCTGTCTGGGTCAGGACTGATTGTTCCATTCTCCAACAGGTGCCCCAGAAACTTAAGTTTGGTGATGCTATACTCACATTTATCAGGGTTCAGTTGCAAATTGAGACGATCAGCAACTTCCTTGAATGCCCTCATATTTTCATTCAATTCTTTATTTGTCTTTCCCCCGATGACAATGTCATCAATATAGGCGAAGGTGCCTTTAAGTTCGTGTTCTCGGATTATATTATGCATGATACGTTGGAATACAGCTACAGAGTTTGTTAATCCAAAGGGTAACCGAGAAAATTCATACAGGCCTCCATCAACTTCGAAGGCTGTATAAATTCTTTCCTCATGGATAGGGCATTGGTGATATGCAGACTTCAAATCTAACTTGTTGAAAATCTTATATTGAGATAGATGGCGTATAATTTTTGGAAGAGGGAATGCATCGAGAAAAGTATAGCGATTGATAGTGGCAGAATAGTCAATGACAATGCGATGCTTATGCCTTTCATTATGAGTCATCAAGACTTGGGCTCGCCATGGGGAATTAGAGTTAATTATTATCCCTTCTTTTAAGAGCTTCTGTACTTCGTTCCGAATAAATTCGCGATCAGATGCAGAGTAATTCCTGCTCTTTGTTGCAATTGGCTTACAGTCATCTGATAAATTGACAAAAAGAGCAGGTGGCTCTATTTTTATCTGAGCGGTGTTACAGATTTGTAAAGGAGGTATATCTCCGTTAAAAAGTAATTCCACACGGTTATGTTGTTGCATGAATTCTTGTCCAAGTATGACAGGAGTACATAAGTTGGGCAGAACAGACAGATGCATATCAGGGTATGTTTGTCCATTAATTGCGATGGATGCAATACAGTGACCTTGGGTTTTGCTCGTGAGATTAGAGGAAGCCATACTTACTGTGTCACTGGAAGGTAGTATAGGAAGGCCAAGTGATTTCACAACGTTCAACTTTATGAAATTATGAGTGCTCCCGCTGTCTACCATAGCTTTCAGACGAGTGTTGTTTATAGTTGCAACTACTATGGAGTATTGTGTGTGGGGGGGTGCATTGGGATGAAGCTGTGAGAGCAATAAAAGCAGTGCTGTTTTTTATATTAGGTGATGTTGCTCTTCTTTTAGACCGGCAGACTTTGGAGAAGTGGCCTCTTTTTCCACACGAAAGGCAGTTGGCATTTCTTGCAGGGCAATTGTATCGAGAATGATTCTCACGCCCGCAGAATTGACATTTGGCGTAACGAACTGCTTGATTAGTTCTGGTAGCAGCAGCAGCACATTCTTTAGTTAATTCATCTGTAGGATTATTATTGGATTCTTCTGGATAAATTGATGCTTTTGCTACAACTGACGAAGTGGCATAAGCTGCGGCATTGTGTTGGGCCATTTCGCGACTTCTCGCGGTTGCTACCGCATTATCCAAATTAATTTCACAGCTTTCTAGTAGTCACTGCCGTATCACTGGGGAAGTGAGGCCTGTGATAAAAGCATGTCTTATTGCTTGTTCGGCATGCTGAGAAGCAGTGACGTCTTCAAATTTGCAATCCTTGGAAAGATTTTTTAAAGTTAGAAGGAATTGATCAATAGATTCACCTGGCTGCTGTTTTCTAGTGGCGAGCAGATGACGAGCAAATACAGAATTAACTGGTTTGACATAAGTAGATTGAAGAATACTAATGGCGTTCTCGAATGTCGTGCAGTTTGATATCAAGGAATAGACTCTAGGTGATATATAATTAATTAATATGCTGAGCTTGTTAGGAGGGTTGTCAGGGTGAGCTACTGTCAGAGTCGATGCAATTGACAAGGGTACGGTACCAGTGATTCCATTCATCAGCCGGCCAAGCATAGACATGAATGAAATATGGGAACCAGTAATACAGAGAGATGGTGAAAAACAACAATAACAAAATTGTATATGCGCTCTGGTAATATATATATATATATATATATATATATATATATATATATATATATATATATATATATATATATATATATATACTGAGCAATTACGTTTATAAGCCCCCAAAATTAATTCACTGAAGTCTGCAAGGACACATGTTCGCGTGGATAAAAAAAAGTGTTGGTTAAGGGATCCAAAAGTGTGAGTTCAATACTTAGTCACAGAGAAAAAACAAACAAACTTGGAGGCTTACGAATTAATATCCAAATTCATGACACGTGGTATTAGAACAATATACCCCCGTGGACTAAATAAAGGGTTCGGTTCGAAACTTATATCACCTGAAGAAGGCCTGAGCGTACAACGCCCAAAACTTCGTGAATATAGCAATAAAGATCAGGACAACAGTCCAACCAAATATAAGTTCCTTTTTTTAGAAGCGGGTATAAATTATTTAGAAATATTATTTTTGTTATAAATTTCCATATTTTAGGATTGACATCATTAGTTAACGATCTTATTTCTTATTTCTTCTTAACAATTGTTCTCATCTGGCATTACTACACTACGGCAGTAAAGTCAAGCGGAACCGAAAAAGTTCTACAGAATTAATTATCTAAATAAATCAAAATAATGTACTTAATTAGATTCTGTGAAAACTGCCTGTACCGAATTATTTAAACAGATGAAAAACAGCAAATTTTAAAAGATATTATCATTTTTTGTTGTAGTAGTATTCAAGGTAAATAACAAACATTAGTTAATTAATTTTTTACATGGTAAAATAACTCCTATGCTATGGATCAATGTCTCTAGAGTTTCAAATTCAAATAGATTTCTCATAATGGTTAAAAGGAAATTTAGAAAAATGATGTCTTGCTGAAAATGTTGTTTATTTTGAAATATTATAGAATGTGTGGTGGAAGAGAAAAATAACAATAAAATGTACTGCCTAGCGCAAGGATTGAACTTATAACATTCAGTCAACGAGCTAGCGATGTTAGCTCTTAATGTCTTAGTCAAAATATCACCCCTGTCGACTGAAATAAGATCATCCATAGGAGCTGTATAAAAGATTTTTCCTCTCTCATTAAATTTTTCTTTTGTCTGTTGCTGGGGGAATTTTTGTCACTCGTCATAAGGTTCCCCTTCCTCCCCCCAAACAAAACACCGCAGTTGTTGAGAAGACGAAGAAATCAAAACAGTAAAAGAGAGATCAGAAAAAAAGGCTTAATTTCAACGACAAAAGGTAACAGAGAGGGTTTTTCCAAACAAATCAATTTATTCAAATTTCCCCATGTATAATAAGCATTTTTCCTAAAAAAAAAGCAATATTAAGAGTGCGTATTATGCACAGCTAAAAAAAAAATCTTTAAAATATTTCATAGGTAATATTTCAGTTGCGAAATGACTACTCACTACAAACATACGACAATTTGACACTAACATTCGGCAATTCCGACCGCATAAGGATGTTAAATACAATCATATTTACCTGACAATAAATCTAAAATAAAATAAGAATTATTATAAAACTAAATCAGAATATTATTCTATGTTTATCACCATTTTTTTTAAATAAGAGTAGGAAACGCTGGCCGTAATGAAATTGGACAGGTACAATTTATGGGGTCTGATTACCAATGGTGCGTATTCTACGTGAGTAGAAGCATTTTCCCCACAATGTACGCCTTCATCCAAAATACGCACCTTAGGGGTGCGTATTTTGGATGAAGGCGTACATGAGGAATTACGGTAGTTTGCAAAATTGAATGAAACATAATTTGTAAATCTTGACAAAAAATGTTTGTGATGACTTCAAAAATACTAAACACTGTGAGAATATCAACATGTTGGCGTGTTGCAAAAAATCCCTATCTTCATGTAATGTGAATATTTCACGGAAATATGCTGAAAATTTTCTAGAATTAAGAAAATATGAACTTTAGGCAAAAATGGTCACAATATATCATAGGGATTCATTTCGAACTTAATGGTCTTGAATATATAAGGTCTGACAATATTTTTGCTTGGAACAGGAGTAGATTTTTTGTTCTTTTTTCCTGTTTTTTTTTTAGGTTTGGATTTCTGGTATTTTCCAAAATCTGCTACAACTCCATATGTCTAGTGTCCCTGTCTGAACATTGAAATTCTATTTACTAATTATTTATTTTATTTTGTATTTTTAAAAATGTTTAGGATTGGGTTTCCAGTCCCGTCTAAAGTCTTTTCATTCTCTTTCACTCCTAGTAGCCCATTGAGGTATTATCATCTTGCTTCGGGTGAAGTGATTAAAAAATTCTAAAATTAATACAAAATAGAATGTATGATTTATAAGTGATAGCTTATTTTTAAAGCTTTGTTTTTTTTTTTTTGGTTATCTAGTGATTGATTTCAGATATTGTACATTCTGACCTTCCTCAAATGCCTATCACATTTGATAACGCACTAAAAAATTTCAAATAGGGCCCTTTATTTGAACCCAAATGATATATAATATCATTGTTTCTTTAATTTCTGATCTCTTTTCTAGGAATCTTCAAAATGAAATCCTATCTTTGCTTCCCAATGTTATATTGATCTAATTCTTTTATCATTTCTGGTGTCTTTTCTAGGGGATTTTGGTACTTATAACCATTAAGTCTTTCTCATGATGCCACTCACAGAATATAGTTGTGCATTACCTCTCTTTACATCTTAGTCTTAGCACTCACACCCTTCAACCCTTTCAGTAATCCTCTACTTTGAATGGCTCTTAAGCCGTCTATAAAAATCCTTTACAGGTCCTAAATGAAGCAATTATTTTAAATTTCTTGTGTTGTATAACAAAAGTAAAAAAAAAAAAATGAGGAAAACACATTTCTTTTATATAACCACTTCAGTGATCATGTGATAAGGGGTCATCATATCTTGATCACTCTGTGGGGCATTACATATTGGACAGAGCCAAACCATCTCCCATTCATCAGAATGTGATGGATGAGGAGGGACTGCAGCTGCACCAGCAGAGGATGGTAAGGGCATCACTCCATCTTCACTTGCTAACAGAGACAACTCTAGTGAAAACAGGTGCTTCAAAGAGTACCTGTGCCATCCCACCCTGTTTGACCCTGGCCATCCTGACAACACCATCCCTTCCGTTGATCAGCTCTACAACCCCACCTAGAATCCAAAAAGGTCTGGTTTTAAGAGGGCTTTTAATTAGCACCACATCCCCAACCTTCAGCCTGTTATGGAGTGGCATCCTAGAGCGGCTCCGAGGCCTCTCCCTGGGGCTCATAAGGTACTTGTCGTATTACTGGGCCCTAAACTTTTCTAGACACCAGTTCCTCATCTGCATAGCTTTGACAAGATTTTCCCTACTGGGGGTGGGGCAGTGAGGGCACACAATCTTCCTTGTTGAAGTCCAACAGCAGTCCAGGACTCCCATTTGATTGCAAAAACATGCTCAGTGTTACTGCTTCCAGCTCTCTCTCTCTCTGACGATTCTTGATAGGTTAGGGGTGATTATTGACAAAAAAATATAACCAAAACAATTCTTAATGACATTGTCTTTTTAATTTTTTTGTATTTTGCTTCTCCAGAGGGTGTGGAAAAATTGATGGTTCATGTGGGAGGAGTAAGGTAATTACCTGGGTTGTTGTTCTGGACATTAAAAGTTATCTTCTTTTTACCAATTTTTAATGTCCAGAACAACAACCCAGGTAATTACCTTACTCCTCCCACATGAACCATCAATTTTTCCACGATGGTACAGAGTTCTGTTGCCAGACATAGGGTCTTCCAGCAGTCACCCTCTTTGACTAGCTCCTTGAAGCATTTGATATAGGCCCTGTGGGAAAATGAATGGAGACATAATGTTACCATCACTCCAAACGCCTTCATAATCACCATTAGACACAGCCAACTCTTTCTGAATTCTCTGTACTGTCCTTAGATTGACACCCAAAACATTCTGAAATGTTTGCATTGGAGCTTCTGGCATGAATGCCAAGCAGTACATCATGCCATTTCCAGATTTCTGGAGGAGTGAATTGTCATGGTGCTCTTTTTCTCACAGATTCTCTTTTTCCCAATTGACCCTACTATAGTGTTCAGTCAACAAAATCAAAAACAAGCAACATGCATGTATGAAATTAAAAATATAAAAATAGCGACAATTTACACATCGCACCCTGTACAACATCAGACACATTACTACTTGTAGCAATCATGCTGACACAAAAATGTCTTGCTGGAACAGATACTACCCTTTGATCCTTATCATTTCGACTATAGAAAGCATAGATTTATTGTATAAAAAAATACAAGTGTGGCCCAAGGTGAGGTAATGTTAGTCATCTCTTTCATAAATTTAACTAATCTGATTCACAACCCATTCATTCATTGACCATGGAATGCTATTATTTTATGCTTTGAGGCTTTTTTACCCTGAACTAGTCTTACAATTAAGCTGTTTAAGCCTTTTCTTCCAGTTATTTTAAAAAAATGTGGGAGTGCCACCATTATACAAGAAAAGCATTAATTCTTGGTTTAGTCATTTCAGCAGTTTTACAATTATTTTTAGAAGAAATGTATTTTAATTTCCAGGCATTTAAAACTTCTTAAAAGATTATAGTGATGTTATTATGAAGGGAAAAAGTAAGGTTATTGTATTGGAAAGATGCTAAGGTAAACTTAGAAGTCTTGGTCTAGATTATGTTCATCTGTTGACCAAACTCTGGCAAATCATTTTTTTTTTCTTTCAGAAACCAGCATATCTCTATCTATAAAAGGCAGGATGTGTGTGTGTGTGTAACGAATGCACGGCCGTAATTTTCGATGGATTTGCACCAAAATTTACATGCACAAGTTAGCGGGAAGCCCAAAATCAACTTTGCATTTCCCAACTCCCATCGATAGTGGAAATAATTGATTTTTTCCTGCTTCTACAGCAGTTTTCATGTAGTTTTCAGCCATTTTGTACTGGGCAGTGTGAGAGCCAATAGCTGGCTGCCACGAATAGGCAGGAAGATTCTATTGGCCAGTGTGAGAGCCAACAGCTGACGAATGTTAACTAGCATGCTAGCATGCAAAAAAAATCGATAGCTGCATTCATCATAAGAGGGAAAAATTTAAATCAGCATGGCACTTTACTCCAATTGGCTCATTCACTTGCTTAAACTCAACGTTGATTCTGATTCCGCAGAACTGGGTTGGGTGTGAAAAAGTATTTTATTGTTAACATTTTTTTCATTTGGTTTTTCCAGTTACGAGTCCTTTTTAAAGCTGATCGTTTTGTGTTCATTTTGTTTAGTTCTTTTTACGTAACAGATTTAATGTTTAGTATAGAGCTTAGAAAAAATTCGCAGTGTGAGATAGGCAAGAAGTAAGGCATGTAGCAACATCAGCACGGCAAAGGGCACTCCTTTAAAGGCAAGGAAGGGCAAAAATATTTTAAGTCAAGTGATAGCGATTGCTGTATGAGTTGTACGATTTTTTAATCAAGCACGGGCAATGCCAGGCCATGCTGCTAGTATATATAAATACATGTTATATGAACCACAGATCCTTTGTGTTTTCTCTGATAATCCTTTTACATAGGTTAGGCAGACTGAAGCTGTTTTCCAAGTGCTGTTATCCTCTTCTAACCTATTATCCCATTTTTTGGAGCTGCTCTCATGTAACCAGGGTGGTAGCTATATTGTAGGGTACTGCTTATACTGACCATTTATTGTTCGTATGTTTCTGGATTGCCACTTATAACTTTTGCTCAATGTTTTAAGCAGTAGACAATACCTATTTTTACACTGAATGGACAGTGATGTAGTTTTTGGTGAATGTTGGCTTGTGGTATACAGATGTCTTGAACTCTCTGTTCAAGATATTAGTACATCCAGGAAGGCATGTTGTCATTTTCTTATTCCATTGTGAACTGTATTGATAATCTTATTTAGTTCATATGGTCCAGTAGTAGCTAGATATCCTCCTGGTATGGCCACAGTATGAAGATATCTATGTATCTCAGCCATAGGGTTGGTGTTAGTGGTGTTGACTCTAATGCCATTTCCTCATAGTATTTCATATAAAGGTCTGCAATTGCTGGTGTAATGGTGTTCCAATTGCTAAGTCCTTATCCTGTCAATATATGTCTGATCCCATTCTTAAGTAGTTTGTGTACAGAAAGTTAGCATCTCATCAGGTTATCTATTGGTATACTGGTCTGTCTTCCTAGGGAGGAGTCTGAGGCCAGTCTGTCCCTCACTACAAAGAGTGCCTCCTCCACAGAACCTTGGTGAACAAACTCACTATATCCAGACTTACCATCTGGTTGGATTGGATGGGATCTTTCATTATTTCCATGAAGTGGACAGAGTTCTGAACACATGATTATGTCTTTTTGATAAATGATTTGATCATATCTACTAGGAAGCAACTCAGAAGGTGGCACACGGACCCTTGGAAACTAACAATTGGCTTGAGCAGAATACCATCTCTATGAATCTTTTAGAAGACTATATATGTGAGGTAGCTTAGTGTAGCACTGTGACAACTGCTTGTATGTCTTAAGAGCAACATGGTCCTTGTTCCTGATTAGAATCTATGACAGTTTGCATTCTGTTTTCATTGTAAGATATTTCTTTACTATAGCTGCTATTTGCAATGAGGTCTTTCAGGTTTTTTGTATATTCTGATTTGTCCATAACTATAGTTGCATTGCCTTTATCAGCTGGTAGTATGATGATGCTTTCATTCCTCTGTAGAGTTTTGATTGCCAGCCTCTCCAGTTTCGTGATGTTTGATTTGGGTGGCTTAGCTTTCTCCAGTGTCTGTTTCACTTTCTATCTTAGTTCATCCACATGAGACTGAAGGAATTTCAAAGCTATTTCCTCAATTCGAGCAATGATGTTCAAGTACGGTATCTGCCTGATGGATGTGGTGAAATTGAAACTCTTGTTTAGAACTGACTTCTCAGAGCTGCTCAGCTGGTGTTGATTGATACTGACTATTGCCTTTACTGATTGGTGAAGGACCATGTTTGTCATCTTCTGGCCTTTCAATCTACTTAATTGTTAGATAAAGGATTCAGTTCACAAATTAGGTCACCTGAAGAAGGCCAGAGCATACAATGGCCAAAACACTGTGAATATGGTGATGAACATGAGGATAATAGTCTGAATAATATAAATACAAGTAATCATAATACCTCATCTCAGAGATCTAGACAGATAATAAAAGAATAGTCGTATTATTAATATTGAAAGCCATCCTTAAAATATTATAATCCTCCTTAGTCTCGTGCTTCTGCTATGTATTTGATGATTCTTGAGGAAATCCATAGAATCTGCAATGTTATCAGTCCTGACCTAGCATCTTGGCTTCACTCATTTTCCCACCATCATGACATAGCTTCTCAGTGCCTTTTCTATAAATATTTTCATGGTAATTCTTCTGATTTGCTTTTCTCTTTGGTACTTTGACTTTATGAATTTAAGTGCAGTACTAGATTGGCAGCTAGGTCTCATCATTTTACAATTGAAATGGCTAGATGTAATGGTAAGTTATAATGATAAGTTAGTGTTAGGCTTTCTTCTCTTACACTTCTCGCTTGCAAAACTCTCTTCTGGCCTGTTGCTTTCTCGTCAATTTCAATCTTCAAAAATTTAAATGTTATGCCAGTCATCATCTTCTGTCTTCTTGATCCCTCTTCTTCTATTGTTCTCTTTCCTTAATGTTTTTCTTTTTCTCATATTTTGTACATTCTGTATCTCTTTGTTTCTTAGTAGCTTTCAAACCTTGCTTGAGGTGAAATGAGTAAAAAAAAAAAAAAAATTAAATTCCTGGATGAAGGTATTGGTGTTTTATAGTAGTTGGCTTCATATGAGACAAAAAAAAAAAAACGATTTTTTTATCAAAAAAAATTGTTTTCTCTTTGTTTTACATTGATGTTTATTTGCCCAGTCAAAACTCAGAATAGCCAAACAATTTTCAAGCAGATTTGGCAGTCCCCATGGACATCTTTTTGGTGAGAATGTTCACAACTGGCCAGTGTTGCATTCATTGTAGGCACTTGCTTCATGGACTGGATGTGATGCTTGGAGTCTATGTGCAGAAAATGACTTTTGATTTTGTTCTCTGCCTTCATTGCATTCACATCTAGCTAGCATGCAGAATGAATCAGAAAGTGATCTAATTGCAACAAAGCATAAAACAGTGTTGTGTGTCTCTTTTTATCAAAGTTATTTGTGTGATTTTTCCTTTTTGTGAATTCTATAAGTTTTCCTCTCTACATTGTATATGAAGGATACTAATGTAAAAGTCAGAAGAGAATCTGTTTTATTTTTTTTTATTTCTTCTGGGCATGTAAGGCATTGTTTACTAAGAATTGCTTGACCTGAACAGGACTAGTATTACCAAAGGTCGTGTAAAATTATAGCTGATTTAGATGCCAAAGCTCAATTGCTTGTTGCACTGTTAACGTATTGTATAAAGATTGTTGCATTTGGGTTGAGGCATGTTAAACTTACCAGACTGGGCATCCTCTGATTAGCAGTTTCTGTGCAGAAAATTTTCAAATATCAGAGATTTTGAAATTCCAACCATTTTGAAAAATTTTAATGCAAACCACTACATGAATCACAAAGGAATCTGATTTGTTTACACATGTTGTCAGTTATTGAAGAAAAATGTTCGATCATATTGAAGAATTGTTTTAATTTTCCTTTTTGAGAAGGAAAAAAATATCTGTAGGAAAGGTTTGAAAACTTTATTATCCACTAAATAATTGAGAGCATGAAAGGGCCTTTTGCTATTAATTCGATCAAATAAATCTTGTGACTAGATTATTTCATACCTTTTTTTTTTTTGTCGACTGATTGAAAATCATGACGAAAAGCATCAGTCGAATTTGAGAATTTGTTCATCTCTCTTGTGGAGCAATCATTAGTTTCTGAGAAGCATTTTTAATCTTAGGAACTTGAATCACTGCATAGTGGAGGTGAATTGCAACATACAGTATCTACCTTAAATAAATTTTTTTTTCTTTGAAGAGGATTTACCTAACTAAACCTGTTAATGTTTGGTGATAAAGAATTTTTGTTTCACTTAATTTTGACATATTTTTCTTATGAATCAGTCATTGTTATTATGGGATATAGCAGATGTAAAGCTGTCAAATTTTACTGAGTCATTCTAAATTTTATGAAATCACTGAATGGATTTTGATCCTGAAGCAAATAAAACAAATCAATGTACTAGTTTAATTAAACTATTTAAAATCCTGTTTGAAAGATAATAAAAAATTTTTTTGATTATACTCAAAAGAATTTGAAAGCAACACCAAAAGTTGACATTTGAGATAACCTTCACAAAATTACAATTACAGATATGTTTTTTTCATTCACCTGATTATTTCAGCCAATAGACTATTAATTCATATCATGGCAAATATTGTCTTTATTAGTATTGTCTCAATCTGCTCTTTCTCCTCAATATATGTCATCTGTTAGTGCTGCCAAATGATGGAAAGTTAGCAAAGCAATATAATTGCAGATGCAGAGGTTCCAATGAAAGTGACAGTCTTCAGTACCTAGACCTGACAGTGCTTTTTTTCCAGAGTTGTCTTTGGACTGTTTTTTGATTTGTAATTTTATATTTATTCAGCAATATTTGTTTTCTTCACCTCTTTTTAGACCTTCACACAGTCACAGCCTCTAGTGAAATTGATAACTTGAATCATACTCTCTCCTACTGACATTCATATTTAGTTACTCTGTCACTCATGTAGACATCTATGAAACAAAGATGGGCCTGACTTTGGTTTCTCTTGCTGGATTCCATTGAATTCCATGTAGAGCACATGGCCCAAAGCAGGATAAAGAGATTGCCTATTACAAACTGCATTTTTGCCACTATACTTTTTATTTTAATTGTTTATTTTACTATTGTTCATCCAATGCAAGTCCCAAGAGCCACTCAATGAAAAGGGTTACTCAAGTTGTTAAAAGGATTTACAAGGAAGAAACTAAAGATGCATATTATGAAGATATGTACTACAGATAAGAGTTAAGCCTTAATTTTAAGAAGTTAAGAGGTTTGTCATCAGGGAAGCATCCTCTTAGGAGCCCCTTCCATAATGCAAATTCTGGGGACAAAGCTGTTTGTGTAGACCCTCCTCCTTACGAATGGAATATAAAGAGAGGATATTGATTCAGTGTGCATGAATTGACTCCTCTTCATTGCCTTCATATTCCATTGGTTAGGAAGAAGTTCCATATTTTTGAGGTGTAAGGCACTGAGATGACACTCTTGTCTAAATTAGAATTTCCATGCCTTGTGTCTGTAAAGCAGTGTGGCTGTGCAGATTGTAGCCTTTTTAAAAGGACATCATAAGTTTTTATCTGATACACTGATGAAAGATAAAAATATGAAGCAGTATTAAATATTGTTACAATCATCGGTTTGTTTCAGATTTTTAAAAAATTCTTAGATTTTAAGTTTGTTTTTTTTTGCTATTTGTGATTGTGGACAAGATATTTAAGATGTGGGAATTATGGATAAACAAAAGCTGTTTGCTGATAGAAAAAAAACCTTAGATCATTTATTTGAAGAAATTTTTTTCTCCATTATGCAGATGAAAAAGATCAATAAAAATGCTTGTAAAAACCAATGCATCTGTTAATATGCTTGCAACCATGGTTGCTGCTGTTGCCAAGAGTTGTTTCAATTTACTCTCTCCTCCAAGTCACTCTTTATATCTTTCTTCCATTTTCTCAAGCCAAATTTACATTTCTCAGTTTTTAGAAAATGCTGTATTGGTTTCTCTGCCAACAAACAATATTTCAGAGGTCAAACCAGGAACATTTCTTTGATATAAAAAAAAGTGGTGTCTTATTTCCTTTGGAGACATATCAAGCTTCAGTTAGATTCTAATGAACTGATATGGAAACAAAAAAATATAAACAATTTTATTACACAGATATTTTCTAAACTTTTTAATCAATTTTCATATTTTAAATGTGTATTTACACATTGAGGAGTTACTAAGAAACCTGAAGCATGGTGTACTAATGAAAATTGGCTTTGATTGAGGAATTGGATAGCTGATTTTAAATTCAAGTTCATTACATTCATTTATGTGCTAATACTCTTGGGAAAGGTATGAATCCATCTCTAGTGCTAGCTATGGTAAATAGCAGAACAGTTTGGACCCTATGGCCTTGATTGGCAACATGTCTAAGAGAAGCAATACTCTAAATTCAACCCAGTCTGGATAGGGTTGGGCTCCATGTTGTTTACCCAGGAAACACCACTGCTGCTCTGGCTGCGGTAGATGTGGTACTCTTATGACCCTAAGAAGTTACAGGACTCATGGACCTAACAATATCTACATGGTTTTAAAATTGTTCATTTGAAAATGATTTGAATTAGGATTTTATTCTTATGAGCGGGGATGCTGAAATGGTTTCAGCCTGAACCATTTCCCAAAATATGACCAAATTTTTATTTTTTGTAGGGATTGATAACTTTTTGGTACTCCATCATATCTTTATTTCTTGTTTCTTTTACTTGATATTCTGATTACTCTTTCTTATAAATTAATTATTCTTACAGATACCACTATTAATAATGTTTCCATCATTTAATGGTCATTTCAAAGAGAATAAAACACTAATTATAGGGAAATTGTTTGAATAAGACTGCAATTAATGAGAAAACAGACAGGAATTTTTTTGTTTACCTTGAAAAATAACGTTCAATAACAACCAATTTTCTCTGACATTTGCTCATTTTTTGTCAGGTGTTTGAAAATGAAAAAAAAAAACTTTCTTCTGCATTTTTCTTCTGGTAAGAGACCAAGTGTAAATATGTTCCTGTGTAACATATTGCTGTATTGTTCCTTTCAGTTGATTATTTGGTTTGGTTTATAAAAAAAAACAAACAAAAGAAATAAAACAATGAAAGAAAGCTGAATTGATATAAAAGCCAAAGAAAATCTTCAAATGGCTTTTATTCAGAGGCTAAAATAAATGTAAAGAAATTTGCATAGATGTTTCCTGTAGGTCTGTAGATACATATTCAAATACTCCTGTGAATATTGTCTGCATTTCTTAGCATTAGTGGCTACCATTGTAGAAATAGGCAAATTTTTTACAGTAAATGCACAGCTATAAGTTCACTGACACCACTCTGATATCTACGAGTGTTGAGTATACACTGGCTGACTCTGGACTAGTTGGCACCAACAGCCATCTGATCGTGGCTCTGGCCAGCAAGCATGTGCTGTGTATTGGGCGCTGAGCTGATCTATATTAGTAGCAAATTGACCAAGCTGGGAATTGTATATGACTCTTTTTCTCTTCATGTATGTCATGGTTGGAATGTTTCTGTTTGTTTGTACATTTACCCTTCAGCATTCTATCCTCAGTTGGGTTCTGTTTCTGCAGTGTTTCATGATGCCATAAGTAAAAGAATTGTCGTTGCTGCCTCTGTGTGATTGTAGATTGGTATGTGCATGAAGTATGCTGGATGGTCAGCAATATATGTATCAGCAAGTTGTATTTTAAAATCTTATATGAATTTCAGCATTCCATCACAAAAGTTCAATTGACCCCGTCCCCGTATTTATTGACCCACTTCTGACTACCAGTCCTTTATTGATCCATTGAATAGTCCCATCAACCCCCAGGGGCTGATATTGACCACTTTGGAGACCTCTGCACTAGAACATTGTTGGCAAAAATTTAGTGATCTAGCAGTAATCAAGTCTAGAAGTTTATTTCCAAGCTGTCATTGCTGCCTCCTGATTGCCATGATGCCACTGATGAAAACACCAGGAATGGATTCAGATTTATATTACTCAATCATGATATAAAATTGCAAATGTTGCTCGAGTTTTTAGAAATGTCTCTAAATTGTTGTTTATACATTGTGAAAAAATACTATTTATATTATTTGGACTATTGTCCTCATTTTTGTTGCCATATTTATCACAACGTTTTGGCCGTTTTATGCTCTGGCCTTCTTCAGGTGGTTGAAATGTCGAACTGAACCGTTTATTTCGCTCAGTTGGGGTAGACTGTTCTAGTTCCACATGCCATGTTTAATGGATGTCAGTTATCAGTTATCTCCTGTTAATTCCCCTCTCCAAATTTTCCACTGCCTTAACCAGGTATTGAACTTTGGGTCTTGTCACTGGATCTAACTAACGCCTTTATCTACTGTGCCATGTCTCCTTGAGGACACCTGTTTATGAATTTCTGGGTATTATAAACCTAATGTTTTCAGCAATCATTTTTTACCAGTGTTCATATTGCAATTTTTGCTGTTATCATTGCATGTGTTTTACCAGAGCTCATATTGTAATTTTCGTTATTGTTTTTCTCTGGCACTCCTTATTACGGTTTTTCATATTGTATTCATTTCTATGCCTGGTCAGCTCAGGAGATTTTTTTGGCCTAGCATATGTGCTGATTCCTTAAGTTTACAAATTTTCCAATGATGTTCTTTGTCTATGATTTCAACCTGATCCCACAGAGGGCAGTGATCTCCCTTCTCTCTCCATATGTGGTCAGCCATGCCTGATTTTTCCCTTCCCCTCATGTTAGAGCTTTTTGGTGTTCTTGAAGCCTTACCCTTGAGGGGGCGGCCTGTCTCCCTTTTATATTTCTTTCTGCAGCTGCACAGGATGGCATACACAGTCTTTAGTCATGTTCTTCTCTGTTGGGGGGGGGTCTTACTCGGAAGAGATATCTGCAAAGTGTCGTCCAGCTTTTGAACGTTGTCCTGATGTTATATGGATTACAGACCCTTTGTATTTTCTCTGATAATCCCTTTACATAAGGCAGGCAGACTGTTTTCTGAGTGTTGTTGTTGTTGTCAACCTCTTGTTGTACCTGCTTATCCCAGTTCATGAAAAAATGCCAAGCCAAAAAACTATTCTTTGATTTAATTTATATTATATTCAGTTTCTAGTGTGTCATCATATTCTGGATTTGTATTCCATATATGTGACAAGTTGGTTAAGATTCTGCAGCCAGAGATTCTATGAAATTATTAAAATTTCCCAACCAACACTTGTATGTTTTGCAGCCTCAAATGAATTTGAATCTGTACTGTTTGGGTCTTGTGAACGTTTCTATGTAGCTTACTGTCTTTGTTTAAGGCAATTTACTATAAATGTTTTGGCACAAAGGAACTACAACATGCCTAAATCCTCCAAAATTTGCACCCATGTCTAAATGAGAGTGCATTTATATTTAAAAAAAATTAACTATTTTGGAGTCTTCATAAGAACCAAATAATTTTGTATTTCTTATAAACCATTTCCAAAATTTTCTTGCCAAGTTATCTGCATCATGGGCCAAAGTTGGAAGCTAATAACCAAAAAAGGAAAATACAATGGAAAATGAGTGAAATTGATGTGAAAAAGATTTCAAGACAGCAATTTTTAGGGATTAATAAACACATTAATTTGATGAATTCTCAAATTTTGTTATTTATTAACACTTGTAGCCTAAAATGTTGTTACCTCCATTAAACTGGAAATTTAAACACAGGGTCATATTGTTCTCAATGGGAAGTAAATTCTGTTAGACGTTTCTTGTTTTTCAATCAAATTTGTTGGATATTGTTAATTGTTGTTTCTTACCATATTATTGACAGAATATACACATATGCTATTTTCAATATATATTTTTAATTATATTTATTATACCTATTTTGAAAGTTACTGTTTTTGATGTCCATGTATTTATTTCCTTAGACCATAATTTTATTCTTCTAAATGCTATAATTTGATATTGAATTAAATTGAGAATTTATTGGAATTCTGAAAATTTATTATAATTTGAAAATATCATGTTTATTTTTATTTGTGAAATATAGATCAATTACAAAAATACAAAAACCTAAACACATTTTTAATCAAGTGGAATTTAATTGTTTTCAACATTTATGTCATTGTCACCAAATGGAAACTGGCTACATAATTATTTCTGTTTGTGATGTGGGTAGGTGCAATATATTAATTTCAGCATTTTCAGAGATTTCTCCCATATAATATCTACACAATCTTTTCCTGCATCTAAGCCTAATTCTCC
Source organism: Acanthosepion pharaonis (assembly GCA_903632075.3). Lineage (NCBI taxonomy): Eukaryota > Metazoa > Mollusca > Cephalopoda > Sepiida > Sepiidae > Acanthosepion > Acanthosepion pharaonis. Next base: position 63,848 of record CAHIKZ030004736.1, on the reverse strand, counting down.
TCATACCAGGCACAACTGTATGGCTTGTAAAAATTATAGCAGTGTTTATATAATATTATATATGTTTATAGTGCTGTCATTCATAGAGTTTAAATTGTGATAAGAAGAGATGTTGTTAACTAAAATGACATTGTGAAGTACTACAGATGAAAGCAAGATCCATCTGAGGTAATATGAAATAAGTCAACAAATTAAAAGTATTGTTGAATCAGTGCAAAAAAAAACCTTGAAGATTAATCAAGTAGATTTTCAATTTAATGGCTCATGTTCTAGTCTAACAGACCATTACTACTCTGAAGTTTGGTGAATTTGGGCCATACTAAATACATCATACTTGCAGTTTTGTTCCAGACTAAGCTAAACTGTAAATCTCAACAATAAAACCATGATTGTATTGTTTTGAATGATCTCCTAAACATTGATTTTATGAAGTCAGTGATCTTTCCAATAAAGAAATTCAAATTTTCTAATAAATAGGGTATTGTCTATCCATTACCAATATTTCATTATACTGATTTCCCAATAATGATATCAAATTATCTCTTAATAATTTGTGCTCTTTTAAATACCAAGTGTCTTCAATTGGCCAGTTTGATGATGCCATCAATTTTCAAGGAATTGAAAGGAAAGACTAAATGAAAGCAAATAATATTCCAGAAGTAATAATAATAAAACGCTAAATCTGAACAACTTGATCAGTTTAGGTTTCCCTTGTTTTAAGGAAAACAATTTATTATGGAGTAATTCTGAAAATCTTACAAAATCTTTGACTTGCAAACATAAAAAAAGATATGATTGATATTCAAATAAATAGCAAAATACTTTCTCATATTTCAAAAGAGATGCAGACTAATTGTTCTTTAAATGTTTTTCTTTAACCAAAACAATAAGACCAACCATATTCCAAAGAAGAGTGATTCATCATGGAGAACTTAGACTGCATACATAATTGACAATCTTTATTTAAAAAGAAAATAATTATACCTGAAATAGATGATAGAATTTAATGAATATGTTGGTAAAATGCAATGCTAATAATTGAAAGTTATCTTTTTAACCTAAATAGAATTTACATGACTTCACATGATTTCTAAACCTTGAGATTTTAAATTTAGACTTACCTTTAATGTTTGCAGCAGCTTCCATCATGTAAATTTTGTGACAAACATTTATTAAAGTCATCTTAATCAAGCATATGGCCCAAATTCAGTGAGAACTATGCTCACAACAATGAGAAATTGAGCTATTTGACGTAATGTAATGGTTAGTAAATTTATTTCACCAAATCAGTTACAGATAAGTAGTGAGTTCAATCCTGACTGGTTGCTCCATTTTTTAAGTTTTGCTTTTTTTGCTTTGCGTCACATCTGGATGATGGTAGCATGCACAGTGAATCTGAAAGAGAGATCTCATTTTTGCAGCAGAGTATAAGCACATGGGTAGCTGTTGGAGTTGATGCATTGGTGGGTCAGTATTTTATTCTAAAACCCAATGCTATGCTAAATAAAGGAAAGACAACTAATAAATACAAAATAATGTTAAATAACTCAAGGTCAATAATTAACATTGTAAAAACAGTCTCTTCTGAAATTATTGGATTAGCACAAATATTTAAAACAGTTATTCAGAGGACTGAATAAAATATCTTTCAGTATTTCAGGAGGAGCCCAAGCAAATATTTGTAAAATCAGTCTGAATCACCTACTTGTTGAACCCCTAATCCAATCAATTTGGATCTCTTTAAAATAAAATGTACACATCAACCCTCAGAAGATGATCATTAACAAGGTTTGTTTATTTTAATTCATTTTTGATCTCTTTCTGGGCCTGAGAGATGCTTTGTCAGTTGAAATATTTTGCCTGTAATCGTAGACATTCCATTATTAAAACGCCAACATCAGCTGTTACACTAACAACCAATCTTCAATTTTCAGCATTTTCTAAAACCCAATGCTTTAGAAAAATATGAAACCTCTGCTGGGTTTCATATTTGCTAATGACAATGGCCTTAAATGCATTTTCACTTTAGGATATTTTGCATTGTAAATATTACTCATTTTACAGACATCAAACTATATATGTGATATGTCTTGGTAGATAGATACCCAGTATCATTTGACCAGCAAATCTTTTTTTAGTCTTTTCATCTAGACTTAAACTCATCATTTTTCTCCTTTTTTTTTTTTTTTTTTTTTTTTAATTGGTGATGCAGATGATTTGATCTAGAGTAGATTTTTGGATTGTTTAACAGTCAATCCCAAACATTTGAATGTTCCATTGTCCTGAGTACCTACTTTGAACATCCTTTTTAATTCTGAGATCACATCTTTCTTAAAATATTAATTTTCATAGAATATAAAATCATTCACAATGAATTATGAGAATACTGATCCAAGGTGGAAATTGGTTGGAGTAGAGAAACAAATTAGACACTGGTTTGAAGAAATGACCAAAGGTTTATTTTCATTTAGAAGATATGAAAATGTCTCTGGTAAGTAGTATACTGTGACATTCCAATGTGTGGTGTATGAGGTGTGGAGTGAGCATGTACTTAACCAGGTTGACTGCTTGGTAGCTATCAATTTGGGCTTGTCATGTGCGATAGTGTAGTCCATTCTCTTTTTGTGTTCACAGGAGGTCATTTTCAAAGCATAATGGTCAGAAAAGCAATTAGCCATGCTCCAGGTAGCCTCTATGGTTAGTGTGCATGTGTGAAATCTCTCTTCTCTGTGCTCTGTACATCTCCTCCTATAGCCTATACAAGAGAAATGTATTGACATAGTTATAAGCATCTGCGACAAGCAAGAGTTGTGTTCATAATGGCTACCACTCTGGTATATTTGTGTTTGTTTTAAAATTTGTTTTGAGTGTAGTGTGATATGTGTGTGTAAACTTAACTAGACAAAAATTGGTGTGCAGTTATGTTTTTTAATAATTGCATAAATTTGGCTTTAATTAGTTATCTCTAATTAGTGTGTGTAAATTATGATATCTCTTTCCCCAGCATATTACCCTACAAAATGCTGATGTGAAATCAATTGTCTACAACTTGCAAACTCATAAAAAATGTTGCTAACATCACCAGAGACATAGCTTTTTGGCTGCAGGTTGGAGAATCTGCTTAAAAAATATTAAAATCTTCTTTTCCTTCATGCATGCACAAAAAATTGGATCAAAAGGACGTTTTTTTTTTTTGGGGGTTGTTGAAATTGTTATTATTTTAACTACTTTCCTCCATTGGGAATGTTTGTTGTTATAAAAGCAATGATTTGAATTTTAATAAAATCCAAGCATATGAAAATGAATTAATGCATTTTTGTTCTTTGAGAACTTACAGCTAATATTAAAACATCATTTATTCATAAAGTTGTTTATTTACAAGAATAATTTTAGATTTACAACATTCTAAAAATGCTAACCAGCTAATACAATGTTTATTAATTAATTTAAAAGAAATAAATATTTTTATTCACAAATTTATTAAATGTTTTTAAATAAACAGATAGTGATGAATAACTGTTATACTAAATTTGAAAAAAACATTTGCAAGGCATTTCTTTTGTGCAACAATTCATTTATATTTTATAAAATAAAAAAAAGCTTGTTCTCATAGTTATTTATAAAATGATATATAATAAATATTTCATTGTAAATGGTTTACATATTTTGATACTTTTTTTTAAATTTTTGAATAAAAAGATTTTTCACATTTTTTTTCTTTATAAAATGGTAAATAATTATTTTTATCAAAGGTAAATAGTAAACATAGCATTGTACTTGGTTCACATATTTTTTATAATCTTATAAATAAATATTGTCAAGGGAGTGAAGATAATAGAGAATAAAAAAAAAAAAACGTCCTTTTGTCAGCACAAAAGTTAAAGCTTGCCAAATCTACTTCATAACCATTGGCAACAAGGCAGGCATTTGTTATTTTCTGATTATCTTTCTTTTTTTAGTTATCACCCACATTTCTGACCAGTGAAAAGCATAGATTCATATACTTTTACAATTTTTCATATTTTGCAGGATTACAGTCTAGTGGATTAAATAGTTGGTTTGTAAATTTTGTGATACAGTAATTGTGAGTTCAATCCCAGGTCAGGCATTATGTATTTGGATTCAGTGCAAGCAATTGAGCATTACTAATAATATTAACAAGATGAGATGTCTGTAGACATGGGCAGTAGAACAAGGAGAGTTTATCTCCATAGATTAAATAATGGCTTCAGTTGAGAATTTGCTCTAAGTTAAAAGCTCAATATACACACTTGATGAGGGTCAGAAGGTACAACGGCCAAAACATTGTGACAACAAAGATGAGGACTTGCATTTGGTTTCAATACTTACACATTTCCAATGTTGACTGATTAGTTACATGCACTGGAAACTATAAATAGTGACATGGTTAGAGTAAATTTAAATGTTCTGCATCCAGCAAAGAAAGAAAAAATTTTATGAAAGCAGAAGTAAATGAAGAAATTTGAAGATCACTATTTTCAAATGTGAGTACTTAGACATTTTTTTTTTTTTAAAAGTTCCATCCCATTCAGTTATGGTGTCATAAAAAAAATAAGAACATAATACTGCCACAACAAGTGTCTCTTTTACATGATTAGACATCGTTTTATTAGGATCAGAAATTCCCAACATGCAAGCTGCTAGTGGCCTCACCAGTAGGCCACCAGTGGGCCTCTGGCGATCTGCCAGTGGTAACATTGTTGAGATAAACACACCAGATGTCCGACAGCAGACCACCAGCAGTAAACGCTAGTGGCATGTTGGTGGGTTGCATCTAGGGTTAGGCCATCTTGTTCAATTCAAAGATAAGCATTAATATACAATGCAGTAGTCTTTGGTAAAGTATCTCACCAAATTCTGGAACACTACAAAATCTTAGCTTAGCTCGTTTTCAGCCTCTCTTGTATTTATAATGGTTGAAATTTACTGTTTCTTCTACTTCATTAATGGCTGGTTGTGGTGAAGAAAATGGTGACTTACCATGATAAAACAAATGACAGTGTGTTTTGTGTTATCTACCAGCAAAAAAGGAAAGGTTCATGTAACTTCTGCCTTTATATAGAGAGCATCATGGCAATTTCTGTACCACCTCAACCAATCACTGACTTTCCAATTTAAGTCCTGAACAACTGTACACAGATGATTTTCTTGGTCTTGGCATTCAGGCTCAGACAAAAGCCAAATTACTTTTAAGGAAACTCCTTGTACTGGGGATTCCAATCCTACCACTGCAATTAATTTAGAAAGTCCTGATTTTTCTAGTTACAGTTGTTACTACACATTATCAGAAAATAAATTAAAACCAAAACACCTAAAATTCAATAAAACATTAGATTATGGAGAATATTTTCCTAAAATTTTAATTATATATAAAAACGCTATATATTAGTCTTCAATTATTTTTTTTTATATTATTTTTTTTTTTACTTGCCAATGTTTTCAGTTTCTTTTTTGCTCATTCTCTAATTTTTTTTAGCAATTTCCATCACTCATTAACTTTAATATAATTTCTCCAAAGATATCTTTCTTCTAACCCATTACACAATCTTTCTAACTGAAATAAAAAAAAAAAAAAAATAAGCCTCAGTAACTATATACTTTATAACCCTTTGAATTGCATAATCAAATCTCATACCACTTATAAATATTTCTAATGAAAAGAATAGGCTGAAATTCATATGGTATATTTATATAAACATATGTTGAAACTTTTACCAACATTGGTTGGTTAACATGAATTTCAGAGAGAAAAACATTGACTTTGATAATAAAAGTATCAAAAGTCCATTTCAGCTAATAAAGTTTTTTTTGGTTTCATTTCCCATGCTAGCAAAATGCATTTTCATAATTTCATAGAGCATTTTCTGAAATAAAATTCCCAAAATGCAAGCAAAAGAAAAAAAATAATAAAACAGTCTTATTAGTATCTTTTACAAGCCAACCATAATTGGTCGGCTATTTAATGCTGGGAAGAATAATGCTTTCCTGTACACTGAGTACTAATATTAGCATTAGTGTAGCCATTGGTATACTAACACTGAATCCAAATAAGGAAGGACGAGGATGGCTGCAAACAGGAGGACTGCTAGTAGCTATGTGGTGTGTGATAGTGTAGGATAGCGTATCCTTGTAAAAAAACGGTTTTGTAATTTTGTCAAACTTTTTTAAAAGTTCACAAAATATAGGGTAATCCTCTGTGTTAGCCACTGTAGGATATAATGGAATTACATTATGAATGTCTCCAGGTGATTGAGTATTTCTCTTATGGTCGGTCAGACAATATCTGTGAACATCAATGAGAAGACCAAATTTATGTAAGAAATCTAACCCCAATATGGCCTTCTCTACATCTGTTAAGACAAAAAAGTGGTTGAAACTCTGTCTCAAGCCCAAATTCAATGTAAGGCCTTTACCATATATCTGGATGAGTGACTTATTTACATCCTGTAGGGTAAGTTTATGAGGGCCTTTTAACATGTCTGCCCTAGTTGCAGGAATTAAGGATATTTGTGCACCACTGTCCATCAGAAAACATATACCAGTAGTGCAGTCTCAAACAAATAGTAAGAAACAAACATCTTCCACTCCAGTGCACCAAGTTGCCTCTGGTTGCCAGTTTGGGCTTTTCCCTGTTTTGAATTGAATGAGTAGAGGGGGGTGGTTATAGTAATTAGCCCTATCTCCAAATTTCCTGTGTTAGTAACACATTGGGTCTTTGCTAGTAGCTCTTGTGTGACCTTTACTTTGGAAGCGGGGAATGCTAATGTTCTGTAACCTCCTAAGTCTTCCATCCTAGCCTTTAAACTTTGCTATCCCTCAAGGGGTCTAACCAGCAGATCTGCTTTCTGTGTCTGTATGGCAGAAAAATGACATATAATGCCATTCACATTACCTTCTCCAGCTCAATGTTGCAAATGACGTAGAAATTGCACCGGCTTCCTGTCCCCCAATTTTTCCTGATGCAGGAGTTGCAACCATTTCTTTTGTCCCGACATAGACTTCCTCTAGGTACCTCCACTTTTTTGCGTAAAAACAGCATAGCATGATGAAAAAGGTCCCAAACTCAAAAACAAAGTTTTATCGTCAAAATGTTTGTTATTGTTAAGAGGAAAGAACAAAGTATTTTTAATTATATTTAAAAAAAATTTTTCCTCTTTTTTAACACGTTCTAAATTTGGGTCAAAATTTTTTTTTTTAATTTGTTTTTGTCAACTATGTAAGACTTGTGGGAATGGGCATTTTTGTGTAGGTGTTTCTGGTAAAATGACATATTAATTTGAAAATTCTTGTAAAAATCAAATAATTGTCAGATTTTAATGAAACTTTTAGGACTTATATGAAAATGAATGAATTTATTTTTGAAATTTTATTTCTGGAAAATTTTGTAAAAATATATATATATACATATATATATATATATATATATATATACCCTGGTACCCCATAAATTCATGAAGTTTTTTAGAAATTCAAATCATATTAAAATTGTACTTACAATTAATTGAAGACTATTAACTAAGCAAAAATTAAAAGGCTTAATACAAATCATCACACCAAAACTTTTTATGATTATGGTAAAAAGTTTTGGGGTTATGATTTTTAATTTAAAAATATTTTTTTGTGTGTGTCAAAATGTTATTTTTTTTTTTTTTAGTATGGTGTATCATAAGTGATATTATGGTTAAAAGGTCGTGTGTTTCAAGGCTTGTCTCTCACCCCTTAGGGAAAACTCCATGACATATAAACATTTTCAGCTGTGGCCAATTCTTTCATTTCACTGCCGTTTTCATCATCCCTATGTTTCAACAAGCTTCTTTTTAAATATGGAATGATAATTTTCAAAGATTTTTTTTTCCTGTTTCACAAAATATTTTTATTTTTTCTATGTATTCATCTTCCTTTATATAGTGTGTATACTTTTCCTCATGTGTGTCATGCATCAAATAATTTGTTTTATTTATTATTTTTTAAGTTTCTTTTTTGTGAGTTAAATAAAATCATAACCATCAAAGTATAGCAATTAATAAGAAAGAATATAAATTAATACTAAATACCTTAAAATTTCAAATTATAGAGTTACATTTTATATTATCTCAGTTAAAATTTTAATAACTGAGAGTGAGATAATAATTTAATTTTTAATTTAATAACTTAGATAATATAATTAAAATTATATTATGTCAGTCATCAATTTAAAAATTGAGAGTGAGATATTTATCCTACTCTGTTATTAAATTAAAAATTAAATTGAGATAAAATTCTCATTTATCAATTTAAAAATTTAATAATTGAGTGAAATAATATAATAAAATCATTAATCATTTCAGTTATTAAATTAAAAGTGTAATAACTGATCATATAATAATTCATAAAATTATCATTATCTTAGCTATTAAATAATGCAATATCATTATAGAGTTAACTTGATAAAATAGTAAAAAATTTTTATAGTATTTTCAATTAAATGGATTCTATTTTAACCAAATCTATATCAATAAGAGAGAACTTAATTTATATTAGTCACATGAATATTGGATTAATTAAAGAAACTCCTTAGTAACCATTAGATAAAACCGTGATATTACTGACAGATTTGGGATAGGATAGTGGATGGTTTCCTTCTTTGGGAAATTTTATAGTATAATGGTGATAATTAATTGCCAATACCATTAGAATAAACAGTACACTGCATGATTTCACCCTCCCGCATTTGGAAAAGGCCTCTGTCAGATATCTCATAATACAAAATATGTAAAAGTCTAGCTGTAGATGTCATGAAATGTTGCTTTGTTGATCTGACTCCCAAGAGAATGCTTACCCAATCCCAACAATCTTAACCTGTTTGAGTCTAGAGTCAACAGATCTTCTCCATATATCCTCATAAACTGAGTGGCTTTTTGAGTTCAATACCCGGGTTTTGTTTATTCTAAAAAAAAAAAAAAAAATCATCATTCAAACTGTTGTTACTCAAATGTAATGCATGAATGAGGCTGCTGGCAACTGAAAATGATGAGAATGATACAATGAAAGGCAATGTAATTCAATACCAGTGCTACTCAACCTATCAGCCTGTGCATTGTATAATACACACTGCATTCTACAGAGTTTTAGAGTTGTCAACCCAAAATTTCCTACCATTATTTTAGAAAAATACAGATTCAGTTACTTCATCTGGATCAGCAAACATTGGTCTGTCAAAGACTGGCACCATGTCTCTTGACCATTTCCAATTCTTTTGGACAGACATTTGAGTCTGGACAAATGGATAGAGAAACAAATACTTCAAAGAGAAAAGGAAATATATAGGAGCAAGTATTATCTGAGCAACCAAAGAAAGTTGTAGAGAGCCATGATTGCCCACATTCTGAAGAGACATAGCATGTAGGGAGAGAGAGAAAGAGTATTTTAATATTGTAAATGTTTTCACGATCCTACTGTACTCAAATTACACTTAAATTTCCATTTTTAAAATAAACATTTTGTGTTGATTAATGATGAACTTTTCCAAATTATGGATATTCCTTTGCAGACAAGGACAAAATTTCAATCATCCTGTATGTTTAAGGATGTGAGCTCTTATAATTGTTTTTATTTATTGATGATTGTTTTCATTGTATGAGTATTGCTTCAAGAATGATAAGAATTTGATTTTACTAGTATTTTGGCATTGTTTGTGTGTAGATGTTTAATGTTACTATGAGATCCTGATGCTGCTTATTAATGTTATCTGATGGTACTCTGCTCCAATAGGTGGCAGGTAAGTCCTCATGAGAATGTGGTTGTGGTATATCCTATATTAAAAGTTTCATGCTTTTGAATTACAGAGAAACATTTGCTGAGTGGGTAAGTATATTCATACACAAAATTAATCTTATTAAGGACTTGGAAGTTTAGGATATATTACATTTAATGAAAAAGTTGACAGTTTTGGATTTTTTATATTAAATCATGAATCTAATGTATTTATTTTATTGACTGGTTTTATATATCTATGTATGAACTTTTTAATTGCTGTTTAGAGATTTTTGTAAATATGTTGCATTTGATTTTGTAATATATGTAAATAGCATTATTGTCATTATTATTTTTATAACTATGGTTTTATTGCTAAAATTGTTGTTTAAATGAAATTTGATTTGTTCCTCAACTACATAATTGGGGGCCCCATTATTGATAAGTGTTAGTTATATATTATTTAATTCTTTAATGAATATTGTTTTGGATAAAGAAATGATTTTAGCTCATTGGATTCAGTTATTAATGACTGCAGATGGATATTTTTCAGGGCACTCACTGTCATACATTTTAACTTATAAAACAAGAGTTAGAATTAGTAGATGTTTTATATAGAGAAGTAGTGTTTGGGCTTGTGCCACATCAAAGCTACAAGATATAGTGAAATTATCATAGAGTAAATGAGAATATCTAGAAATGGGATATTTTCAATCAATATTTAATTAAAAAAAATGAACATTATAATGTAATTATTTTAATGTTCTGTAATGACATTACGAGATTTGGGTTGGGTAAAGATGTCATTTTATGGAATGATTTGCTAACCTAGTTGGACATAAAAATGTGATAAAGTAAAGAGCGATTTTGGGTACACACACACACACACACACACATATATATATATATATATATATATATATATATATATATATAAAGGGTGTATAAAAAAACTGAAATGTGATATGTTGGCTATTAGCTGAAAATTGATATGGAATTTTACTGTGTAAGTATAAAATTATTTTTCAGTGGGATGAATAGGAAAAATTTGTTTAGTGATGAAGACGCAACTTGTCTTAGGGGTTTTCTTGAAATTTTTAGTGCAGCCCAAAACTGGGGAATCAGTCATATTTCACTTCATTTTAAATATTTTCCATTGAATGAAATATTTCGAAAATTGGTTTTAAATTGTAGGAAATTTATTAATTACTCCATATATAACAGGATTTTTCATTTTGTTGAATAGAGGGAACTGCAGGTATGAGGATGTTGAGCCATGTTTTGGGGTCTGATTTCATAATTTAAAGTGTCCAAAAACCGGGTTGCTATATTTCTCTTGATTTCAAATTTTGGTTTTCTATGGAATAATTATAAAATTGATAACAAATGTTAAGGAATTTCTTCCTTAATCAATGTTTAAAAATTTTTTCCAGTAGCTTGAATAGGGAAAACATGGGGTTCAATGAAGTTGCAACTTGTCTAAGGGGTTTTATTGAAATTTTAAGTGCTGCCCAAAACTGGGGATCAGTCATATTCCACTTTGTTTTAATTTTTTTCCATTAAATGAAATATTTTCAAAATTGGTATCAAATTGTAGGAAATTTATGAATTAATCCATGTCTATAAGGATTTTTCATTTGGTTGAATAGACCAGGGTGGAGGTTCGACCATGTTGAGACATGTCTGTCGTCTACTTTGAAAATTAAAGGCATACAAAAAACGGTTTGCTCGATGAATCTGGAATACCATTTTTTCGTTTCTATAGAATACTTATAAAATTGATATCAAATGTTATGGATTTTTTTCCTTAATCCAGGTTTAAAATTTTTTTTCAGTCAGTTGAATAGGGACAACGTGGGATTGGATGAAGTGGCAACTTGTTAGGGGATTTGTGGGAATTTTTAGTGCAGCCCAAAACTGGGGCATCAGTCATATTTCACTTCTTTTTAATTTTTTTTTTTACATTGAATGAAATATTTTAAAAATTGGTATTAAATTGTAGGATATTTATTAATTAATCCATGTCTACAAAGATTATACATTTTGTTGAATAGAGCGAAGTGGAGGTGCAACCATGTCTTTGGCGTATCCTTTGAAAATTTACGTCGTCCAGAAACCGGTTTGCTTGAGGACTGTGGATTTCAACTTTTTCGCGTCTATAGAATAGTTATCAAATTGATATCAAATGTTAGGGAATTACTTGCTTAATCCATGTTGAAAAAAATTTTTTTCAGTCGGTTGAATAGGACTTGTGATAAGGGATTTGTTGGAATTTTAATAAGGCCCAAAACTGGGGGATCAGTCAAATTTCAATTCTTTTTATTTTTTTCCATTAAATGAAATATTTTAAAAATTAGTATTGTAGGAAATTTATCAATACATCCATGTCTACAAGGATTTTTCATTTGGTTGAATAGAGCAAAGTTCAGCTTTGACAATGTCACTGTTGTGTCCTTTAACAATTAAGGTGTCCGAAAACCGGTTTGCTCAATGGGTCTGCATTTCTTCTTAATTTCTTGCTTAATCCATGTATAAAAGAATTTTTCCAGTTGCTTAAGTATGGAGAATATGGCGTTTGATGATACGTCGACTTGTGTTAGTGGATTTGTTGGGATTTTCATGAGGCCCAAAACTGGGGATCAAAATTTTTTATTCATATTGATTTTATTATTAATTATGTAGTTAGATGCGTAAGATAAGAAAAAAAAATAATCAATTTTTTTCATGCAAGATATATGCCTTAAATCAGATATTGAAGATTGCAGTTTTAGGCCCTAGTAGTAATAGAAGCCTCAAAAATGCCGATTTCCAAAATTTTTTATTTGTACTCATTTTATTATTGATTTTATAAAGTTAAATGCATAAGAAAAGAAAAAAACAATTGCAGTCCTTTTCGTGCAAGACATATGCCTTAAATCAGACATCGAACATTGCAGTTTTAGGCCCTAGTAGTAATAGAAGCCTCAAAAATGCCAATTTCCAAAATTTTTTATTCATATTGATTTTATTATTTCTTCTAAAGTAGTTTGATTTGTAAGAAAAAAAAAAAAAAACAATTGCAATATTTTTTAAAAAAAGATATATGCATTAAATCACACATCGAAGATAAATGCCATTTTAGCTCCTAGTAGTAAGAGAAGAAAAGATGACTCAAAAATGCCATTTTCCAAAATTTAATTTTATATTGATTTTATTATTGATTCTTATGGTTTGATGGGTAAGAAAAAAAAAAAAGATTTCATTTGCAATCATTTTCGTGCAAGATCTAAGCCTTAAATCAGACATCGAAGATTGAGGTTTTAGCCCCTAGAAGTAATAGAAACCTCAAAAATGGCGTTTTCCAAAATTTTATTCATATTGATTTTATTATTGATTCTAATGTAGTTTGATACATAAGGAAAAAAAACAATTGCAATCCTTTTCATGCAAGTATTAAATTGTGCGGAATTTGTCGATTCATGCCTGTCTAGAAGGATTTTAAATTTGGCCTAATAGAGCAAAGTAAAGCCTCGATGATGTCGCTGCTGTGCCCATTCAAAGTTTACGGTGTCTGAAAACCGCTTTGCTCAATAAGATTGCATTTGAACTTTGCTCCTCTATGGAACCCTCATAAAATTGATATGAGATTGTGTGGAATTTCTTGCTTAATCCATGTACGAAAGAATTATTTCAGTCGATTGAGTAGGGAGAAGGAAGCCTTCGACGATATAGTAACTTGCGTTAGTGGAATTGTGGGATTTTTCAAATTGCGGACCGTAACTGGGGATCACATTTTTTTTACTACTTAAAGTTTTTTCCAGTAAGTGAAATAACTGCAAAATTGGTATTAAATTGGGCTGAATGTCTCGACACATGCCTGTCTAGAAGGATTTTAAATTTGTTGCTTAATGGAGCACCAAAACTGGGGGATCAGCATTCACTTCGACCATAGATAAATCACTTTCAAATTGGTATTAAATTGTGGCCTATCCATGTGATAGGATTTTCATTTACTAGGGCAAAGTGCAAAATCGACCATTTGCTGTGATAATTCAAGGTTGAAAAAAAGAGTTTGCTCGATAAGATCGCATTTCAACTTTGTACTCTCTAGAGAATCCTCATGAAATAGATATCAGATTGTGAGGAATTTCCTGCTTAATCCATGAGTCAAAGAATTATTTCAGTCGCTTGTGTAGGGAGGGAGTGACCTTCGACGATACGGGACCTTGTGTTAGTGAATTTGTTGGAATTTTCATGCGGACCAAAACTGGGGGATCACTCACATTTCACTGCTTTATAACTTTTTTCCAGTAGATGAAATCGCTTCAAAATTGGTATTAAATTGTGCGAAATTTCTCACTCTATCCATATGTACAGGCATTTGTCATTCGCTTTTCTAGGGCAAAGTTCAGCTTCGACCGTGTCGCTGCTGTGACCGTTGGCAATTTACGGTGTCCGAAAAGCGGTTTGCTCGAAGAGATCGCATTTCAACTTTTTCCTCTCTAGGGGATCCTCATGAAATAGATATCAGATTGTGAGGAATTTCCTGCTTAATCCATGAGTCCAAGAATTATTTCAGTCGCTTGTGTAGGAAGGGAGTGAAGTTCGACGATACGGGACCTTGTGTTAGCGAATTTGTTGGAATTTTGATGGGGACCAAAACTGGGGATCACTCACATTTCACTGCTTTATAACTTTTTTCCAGTAGATGAAATCGCTTCAAAATTGGTATTAAATTGTGCGAAATCTCTCACTCTGTCCATGTGTACAGGCATTTTTCATCCGCTTTTCTAGGGCAAATTGCAGCTTCGACCGTGTCGCTGCTGTCACCGTTGGCAATTTACGGTTGCCGAAAAGCGGTTTGCTCGAAGAGATCGCATTTCAACTTTTTCCTCTCTAGGGGATCCTCATGAAATAGATATCAGATTGTGAGGAATTTCCTGCTTAATCCATGAGTCCAGAATTATTTCAGTCGCTTGTGTAGGAAGGGAGTGACCTTCGACGATACGGGACCTTGTGTTAGTGAATTTGTTGGAATTTTCATGACCAAAACTGGGGGATCACTGACATTTTTATAACTTTTTTTAGTAACTGTAATCTTTTCAAAATTGGTATTAAATTGTGCAAAAACTCTGTCCAATGTACAGGCATTTTTCATTCGACTAAGGCAAAGTGCAGCTTCGACCGTGTCGCTGCTATAACCGTTGGCAATTTACGGTGTCCGAAACACGGTTTGCGCGATAAGATCGCATTTCAACTTTATCCTCCCTAGGGGATCCTCATGAAATAGATATCAGATTGTGAGGAATTTCCTGCTTCATCCATGAGTCAGAATTTTTCAGTCGCTTGTGTAGGGAGGAGTGACCTTCGACGATACGGGACCTTGTGTTAGTGAATTTGTTGAACCCAAAACAGGGGGATCACTGACATTTCACTGCTTTATAACTGTATCCGGAAGAAGAAAGTTGACTCATTTATTTTGTGCCCATTACCCATACGTGGCCGGAATATTTAACTGACCAAATTTCCTAGTGACTCTTTGGCTCATTATCCTCATTTTATATCAGATTGTGAAATTTCCTGTTGAATCCATGAGTCAAAAGAATTAAGCGAATATTTTTCCTGTGATTGTAACTTTTTTCGAACAACATTTTGAACCTTCCTCCATTTACTACCGGAGAATTCAGAGACTGTCACCTTTTAACGTCAGAATTCCTTGCCCTCCAAACAACTTTGATGAACCGTTCACTACCAGGGAACGCAGAATTTTCTTCACTGAATTTTGATGAACGTTTCATACACCTCTCTCGATTTCTAACCTTCACGAACCAGTTTAAAAATAAGATGACATTACACACACATTATTAAACCTCGCAGTGTTTTTTTTCCTTATTGTGTACGCATACACCTTTCGTACAAGAAGACAATATTCCAGAACCTTCCCTCTGAAGAAACCTTTCCCGCCTTAGCTATTTTGTTTTTTTATTTTGGCGCGGAACTTTAACATTCTACTAGTCACTACATAATACAATCTGCCTACTGGCTAAGAACAGCCTTTGCTTTGCTGATGGTCCCCACTGGGTGAGACCAAATATTTGTTATTAAAAATAAAGTTTCATATTTGTTTTCCACCAGACTCGTTTTGTCGTTTCTTCCTGCATATCTATATTTTACCATTTTTATTCATGTGTTAAATGACCCTTTTTCCTCACTAAAGATCTCACATTTATTATTTTTACTTTGTTAGTGGATTCGGTAGTCGTAAGTAGTGTCTGGCACAAGGCCACCTTTTCGTAGGCCAACACTGCATGCTACCGGGTCCTCTACAAAATTGGTGACATCCCGACGTGATTACCAGATAACGTGAGTTTTGAGGAACACTTATTTCTTATACAAAAAACAAACACTGTTTATTTCGGGTCAGATCTTAAATCTAAACGTGCATAAATTGGATAGCAGGAATGACGTCTGGTGAAGCTGAAGAGTTAGCGAGAATGGCCGCCGCCGTCGCTCCATTTCCCCCCTTTTTACGAAGGGAATATTAAGAATTGGTTCCTTCAAATGGAAGCCATTTTTATCGTTAGAAAAATCTCGGACCAGAAGACAAAGTTTGGTCACGTGGTAACGGCTTTACCACCCGCCATTGTGGATGAAGTGTCCGATTTTCTGGAAGCCGTCCCGGAGGTGGAACCTTACGCCCGATTAAAGGAGACTATTCTAAGGAGAATGGCCCGTACCGAGGAAGCGCTGATCCGTGAGTTATTTAGCAACTTAACTCGTGATGGTAGAACCCCTTCACAACTTCTACGTTTTATGAAGAGTCCACTAGGTAAAAACATTTTAAAAAGCCTGTGGTTGGATCGCCTCCCCACCACCATTATCCAAATTTTGGCGCCCATGTCAGAGAACACCCCACTCGACCAATTAGCGGACGCCGCCGATCGTATTTTCTCCCAACTGGATCACCAAACGATACCAGTACACAGTGCTGAAGCATCCAGTGACCACGGGTCCTTAGAGAAAGCTGTGGAAGACTTACAGCGGCAAGTTAGAGACCTGACATTTGCTCTAAAAAACCGTGGTCGAAACCGGTTTCCTCCCCGCCGTCGTTTTCGGAGTCGACGACGTTCGTCTAGCCGAGACAATGATACCCCTTCTTCTACTATGTGTTATTATCACCGTAGATTTGGTTCTGCAGCACGTTACTGCACTAAGCCGTGCAATTATACTGCGATCGCGGGAAACAAGACCGCCAGCGAGTGAGAGCGACTAATCTTGCTGGCAAGGCACCTTCACCGAAGCTTAGTCGCCTTTTCTACGTGTTAGATACACGTAATAATTTACGTTTCTTGGTCGACACCGGCGCTGTCATCAGTGTGTTACCTATTCGTGATAAAGCAAGTCTAAAACCTTATCAGCTCCGCTTACAAGCAGCGAATGGCTCCAGCATAAACACCTACGGTACTAAGACCCTTACCTTAAATATAGGAATGCGTCGTGATTTTACCTGGAATTTCACTATTGCCGATGTTCAGATGCCAATATTAGGTGCCAACTTCCTGGCACACTATGATCTAGCCGTTCGAATGAACAACCATTCTTTAACGGTTAACTTGACAAAACTATGTATTGTTGGAACCTACTCCAAACATACCACCACTGGTATCACCGTGGCAACTTGCCATAGTATGGAGTATTTGGACATTTTGAATCAGTACCAGGACCTCCTGCATCCTGCTGGGTCTATTGATTCAATCAAAAACCAAACGCCGTATTTTATTAAGACCACTGGTCAACCTGCTTTTTCCCGTCCTCGTCGCTTAGCACCTCATAAATTAAAATTCGCTAAGAAAGCTTTCGACGACATGCTAAGAGAGGGTGTTATTCGTCCATCCGACAGCCCCTACGCTTCCCCTCTTCACTTGGTACCTAAACCAGGAAAGGAAGATTATAGAATTTGCGTGGATTACAGAAAGTTAAATTCCATTACTGTTCAGGATCGCTATCCGATCCCCCATCTACACGACTTTGCTTCCGGCTTACAAGGAGCGAAAATTTTCTCTAAAGTAGACCTTTCAAAAGCCTACTATCAGATACCGGTAGCTGCTGCTGATATCCCAAAGACGGCTGTCACCACGCCCTTTGGTTTGTTTGAATTTTTTAAAAATGCCTTTCGGCCTATGCAACGCGGCACAGACCTTTCAGCGTCTTATGGACGAAGTCCTGCGTGGACTACCCTTCGTTTTTGATTATATACGATATTTTGATAGCTAGTGAGGACGCTGCCTCTCATAAGCGTCATCTAAACGATGTTTTTCAACGTTTGTCTCACTATGGATTCTGTTTGAAGCTTGACAAATGTGTATTCGGATCGGACCACATGGAGTTTTTAGGACATCATGTTGATGCTAACGGAATTGCTCCTGTAGCCGATAAGATTAAAACTATCGCTGAGTTTTCCGTCCCCGTTTCCATAAAGCGGTTGAGACGTTTTATAGGAATGATTAACTTCTACCGAAGATTTATTCCCAATTGCTCGAATATCCTGACTCCTCTTACAAACCTTTTACAGAAAAAAAATAAAGCGATAACACTGGAGAATGAAGCTTTGGATGTCTTTCGAGCAGCGAAAACCGCTCTAGGCAACTTCTCTCAGCTTAGTTTCATAGAGGACGACCCTCAGTCAGACATTTCCCTGACCACCGACGCCAGCGATCCGCTCATCGAACAAGTTCGTGCCTCTCAACGCAAACCCATAGCATTTTTTCCTAAGCTTTCTCCTGCACCACCTTCTCGCGTGAACTGCTGGCTATCTTTCGTGCTGTTAAGCAACACACACCTCCTCGAAGGTAGGTCTTTCGTCATCTTTAAATGTCCCATTATGTCTACTAATTCAGATAAATACACCTTTATCTGGACTACATCTCTCAATTCACCACTGACATTAGGTCATTAAGGGTACTAACACTGTCGACGATACCCTATCTCGACTGAGATGTTCGTCGTGCATACTGATCCAGTCAGGACTTGATCGCCGACGAACAGGAAGCACATAACTCTGAAGCATGTGTTATCCGACACTTTTTTGGAACTTCATGTCCAGCTCCTCCAACAAGGTCCTATACTGCGATTCCAACATCCCAAGGCCTTATATCCCTCCGTCTCTTCGTAGACAGGTTTTTGACCACTTACACGGACTCTCACATCCTAGCAAGAGAGCCACTGTTAAATTGATTTCGGACCGTTTTGTTTGGCCGAATATGAACGTCCAGATTCGTGAATGGGTGACTACATGTCTACAATGCCAGAAATGCAAAGTACATAGACACACGGAATCTCCTGTGGGCACCTTCAGCGAGCCTGATGCTCGTTTTACTAATATTCATCTGGACTTAGTTGGGCCTCTACCAATTTGCCAAGGATATCCTTACCTTTTGACGATAGTTGATCGTTTTTCTCGATGGCCTACTGCCATCCCTATTAAAGATACCACTGCGGTAACCGTTGCAAAAACATTTCTACGTGATTGGATTTCAATTTTTGGGACTCCCAAAGTAGTTACTACCGACAGAGGAGTACAGTTCCAGTCATGTCTGTTTAAGGAATTCACTGAACTCCTTGGAGCTAAACACATACGTACCACAGCATACCACCCGTGTGATAACGGATTGGTGGAACGATTCCATCGTACCCTCAAGGCTTCGCTGTCAACGAAGCATGATAATAATAATTGGGTTGATGAACTACCCCTCATCCTTCTTTCACGGAGAAACATTCTCAAGGATGATTTCAAATGCTCACCAGCAGAACTCGTTTTTAGTACGTCGCTGTCATTACCCGGACAGTATTTTTCACTGGCTGTAGATACATCTCCAGTTTCTTCTTCCTCTGTCCAGGACTTGCGCCTTAAAATGGCCAACTTGTGTTACACACCACCGCGGCACTGCCCAGGTAATATATATCACGTGAAAAAGCACTATATTTGCGTTGTGCTGAATTCAATTTCACGGAAAAGAATGAAAGTGGTTTCTTCACATTATCACTCTCCTGGTGTAATACGGCTCCCACACTATCAGCAGATGCGTCCGTAGTAAGAGTAAGTGTCGCTTCTTCACTATCCGAAACGTAAGATAGTTTGGTGTAATTAGCCAGGGCTTCCTTGGCATTATTAAATGCTGAAAGTGCATCGTCAGTTAGAATAATCTTGCTGTTCTTCTTTCTTTGATTTTTGTAACAAGTTTGTCAACGGAATCAGAACTTGCGAACAATGAAGTATGAATCGTCTGTAATAGTTTACTAAACCAAGGAATCTGTCGAAGTGTAGTTGGTTGTGGGAAGTTTTGAATAGCTCCGACCTTATGAGAGACGGGCGTAATCCCCTTCCCATCTATCTCATGACCAAGAAAGATCAGCTTCGGTACAGCAAATTCACACTTAGTAGGATTAATTTTAAGTCCGAAGTGCTTCAATCGCCGGAAAACCTGTTCCACGTGATAGGTGTGTTCTTCGATGTTCCTACTCGCAGTCAGAACATCGTCAATATAGGCGAATGTGAAATGCAAGCCACGCAGTACTTCGTCTATAAGTCGCTGGAAGGACTGCGCTGCATTTCTTAGACCGAAGGGCATTCTAGTAAATTCGAATAAACCGAACGGTGTAGTCACAGCAGTTTTGTGGATGTCGTCTTTTGCCACAGGAATTTGATGAAAAGCCTTTCTCAAGTCCAACTTTGTAAAAATTGACGCTCCTTGTAACGTGATTGCAAAATCTTGTAGATGCGGGATCGGGTATTTGTCCGGGACTGTTTGAGCATTAAGTCGCCGAAAATCACCGCATGGTCTCCAAGCTCCAGCTTCCGATTTCGACACCATATGCAAAGGAGAAGCGTATGGGCTGGATGATGGACGGATTATCCCTAAGTCCAACAGATGCTGAAACTCAATCTTAGCATTTTTATATTTATCGGGATGTAAACGCCGCGGAGGTGAATGCACGGGAAGACCAGACGTCTGTATCCTGTGTTCCGCATTGTGTAAGATTGATTCCATATAGTTGAACGGTGTCAGAATTTCTGGATATTTCCGTAATAAATGTTGAAGACCGTTGGCAGTGGGTAGGGTTGTACTGATACCTGCCGTTGTCAATTTTAAAGTAATTCCCTTAATTGCAATCTCGGTATGTTTATCTTCTAAGGACCGGGAAGACATGTTCATGGTGAGTTTAAAATGGGCCAGGAAATCAGCTCCTAGAATTGGTGACTTTACTTGCGCGATGGTAAATACCCAACTGAACGATCTACGTAATCCCAGGGTTAATGTAAGTGATTTTTCACCATAGGTTTCTGTTCGAGAACCGTTGGCAGCTTGGAGGTTGTATGATGTAGCTTTGGGCGCCATGTTTGTTGTAGGCGGTATCACACTAACCTGTGCGCCCGTGTCAACCAAGAATAGGTAACCAGAATTGGCGTCCTTAACATAAAAAAGACGGTTAATATTTTTTTCCCCGGTAGCGAACGCCGTCTTCACTTGCTGCCGGGAACGTCGTTTCCCGCTTGCTGTGTCGATATTCTGCCAAAGAAATTCGCGCTAAACCTGCAGGGTTTACGGCATTTATGTGCCTGGTGGGCAAACTTAGCATGATACCAACATACGTTGTCCTGATAGTTTTCCCTATTTCGTGACAACGATCTGTGTCTATGTAGTCGTGATTCAGGAGGAGTTCGATTAGTGAAGTTGCATTTCTGTTGTTGCATAGACTTCTGAATATCCTGTACCTGAATAGAAAGTTGTGTTAACCTGTCACTAAGTTTACGCATGTCGTCTGCGTCAACCACAGATGCTACTGGCTGTCTCTGGGTCGCAGCATACACAGGACTAGCTGGCTGGTTATCAGCTATTTTATCAGCTAGTTTTTGTAGTTCAATTTCGTCTGGGAGGGAAGCCAAAATTTGGGTGGTGTTCACGTGAAACTTGTCCAGCCAAAGCTGTCTTAACACTGTGTCAGACATTGTGTTGCTTCCTAATAGTACCTGCATTTTACGCAGTAGTTGTGACGGTTTACTTTGTCCCAAGCTCAAATTATTAAAGAGGTCACGCAGCTTTTGTTCCTCAGATTGGCCAGTTCTATGGAGTATAGCTTCTTTTAGGGTATCATAAGGTTTATCAGATGGCATCTCATCCAGGAGATCCGAAACCTCAATCGCTACCTCCGCCGGTAGCTTCTCTACAACGTAGGCATATCGGGAAGTTATCCTCTTGGCGTTGAATATAGCAGTTAACTGTGCGAACCAAACTTGAACATTGACATTGTTGTAAGCTGGCAAATTAACAGTTATTGCGGCTTCTGTGTGTGCATCGGTTTGCTCAGCCATAATGCAAATTAATATCTCTTCGACGCGAAATTAGGATACCAGTTGGTGATGTGGTAATTCAAATTTTTTAAACGACGGTACAAAAATCAGAGTTGCCAATGTGAAATCTGAGTACGTCTCCTATTAAATATCGCTCAATACTTTTCCATGCACATTCGTATTCGGGGTCACTATTTTATGTAGTGGTATTGACGGCATAAATTAACCCACACATTTTTTTTACTTTACGAATGTGTAAGAAAACAAAAGGCAAACAAGAGAAAGAACACGAGAAAATAATTTTTCATAACAGGTACAATATTTATATTTATAAATGACAACAGTTTTACAATAACAATAATATGAGTTACTTCCCTTTGACTGGGCTAAAGTTTTTCTACTAAAATATTTTTTTACCTTAGCTCACAAAAAGCTGAATTAACTTGTCGTTCAAAATGTTCACTGAAAGAGAATCTTGTAAAGCTGAAAATATGTTAATAAACTTTTAGCTTTAAAGAAGTTGGAGACGTGAATGTTCCGTTTGTTTTCGTTGTTCGTAGTTGAATGTATTGTTCGTAATTGTTCGTACTTGAGTTTCGTAAGATTCAATAACGTGATTGAATTGTTTTAGTAAGTTGCAGAAGTAGGTGAGTGAGTTGTTTCGTTGAAATTGTAGCTTGAATTTCAGTGAAGTTACTTGAGATTCTAACTTTGTACTTCGCTGCAGTAATGATACAAGCGTCGTGAACTCGTTTAGCAAATGCTAGTCGTCGTAGATTCCCACTGGTTGAGTTCGCTCGTACCTTCAATTTATATATTTTTAAATCACGTAACAGGATCCTGAGAGCATTGTTTTTTCGTCAGGTCAAAAACTAGGTTAATGTTATTCGGACGTAGTGGTGAGCAGGTAAATTGTTTTTTTAATATCTGTTAACCACTCAGAAAGCGCCTTACAAAACTCAGTCTGGAGCCTGATATGTTTTGTGTTGCTTATTGAGAACAATGCACGTGAAGATATACGAGATAATTTTAATATTTATTGTCCAATGAGAAGTTCAGGTTTTCAGAAAAGTGTATGAAGATGTGATCCGCTTTTTAGCACAAAAATCGACATTGATGAAAAAAAAGTGGTAGCGGCCAACAAGAAAGATTCTTTCAATCTTTTCTATCCTATAAGAATAAGGAAACCAAAATGCATCTGCTAAGTTGTGAATTATTAAAAAAATAAATTGGTACGGTGGTGATTTGCAGTTTAAGACCATTCGAAAGAGGTGTCTGCGAAGTTTTCAACAACTTTTGAAGGTCGTCCAGATGTTATATAGATCACAGATCTTTTGTATCTTTTTTCCGGTAATCTCTTCACATAAGATGACCGAAGCTGTTTTCTGAATATTGTTATCCTCTTGTACCCTTCTATCCCAGTTTGTAGGAGCTGCTGTCATGTACCTAGATTAGTTGTTACGTTGTAGAGTACTGCTTATACTAACCATTTCTTGGTCATATGTCTCTGAATTACCACTTATGACTTTTGTTGCGGGGCCGATAAGGATGTCGCCCTTGCAAGCTTTATGAAGAAACGTGTGAACAGCTAAGACAATGAGGGGAAAAAGGCAAAGGTTTATGGAACAATAACGTCGATTTTATTAATGCCAGTTGTACAAGAATGTACTTTGAAGAAATGCGTTCAAATCGGTGTCGGGTCCGGTATGTCTGGGTTTGGTTTAGGGGTAGCTGCATTCGGTCGTATAGAGTTGATCGGCGAAAGTAGATGGTCGACTGCCGGATGGGAGAATAAACTGGAACAGCAGAAGGTTGATCGATGTCCCTAAACAGGGCCAAGTCAGAAAATTGATATGATTTACTGGGCGGATCGACCGCGGAAACGGGATCACGCCGAAGTCCACTTGGCGAAGACGGGATCCGCGCCAAAGTGTAAATTTGGCGAAGACAGAGTCCCTAAACAGGGCCAAGGCAGAAAAGTAATACGACTTCAAAGTGCGGATAGACCGCGGAAACGGATCGTGCCAAAGTGTATCCCTTGGCGAAGACGGAGGCCCTAAACAGGGCCAAGGAACAGATACGACTTCACAGGGAGGATCGACCGCGGAAATGGGATCGCGCCAAAGTGGATCGACTTGGCAAAAACGGGGTCCGCGCCAAAGTGTAAAATTTGGCGAAGACGGAGTCCCTAGACAGGGCCATAGCAGAAAAGTGATACGATTACAAAAAGCGGATCGACCGCGGTAACGGGATCGCGCCAAAGTGTATCACCTGGCAAAGACGGAGTCCCTAAACAGGGCCAAGGCAGGACAGTGATACGACTGCACAGGGCGGATCGACCGCGGAAACGGTCTCGCGCCAAAATGTATCACTTGGCGAAGACGGAGTCCCTAAACAGGGCCAAGGCAGAACAGTGATACGACTTCACAGGGCGGATCGACCGCGGAAACGGGATCGCACCAAAGTGTATCACTTGGCGAAGACGGAGTCCCTAAACAGGGCCAAGTCAGAACAGTGATACGACTTCACAGGGCGGATCGACCGCGGAAACGGGATCGCGCCAAAGAAAAAGGCAAAGGTTTATGGAACAATAACGTCGATTTTATTAATGTCAGTTGTACAAGAATGTATTTACCTTGGTTGTTGTTTTGGATGTTAAAAGTTGTTACTTTCTATTTACAAATTTTTAATGTCCAGAACAACAACCCAGGTAAGTATATTAATCCTCCCACCTGAACCGCCAATTTTTCCACAATTGTGCAGAGTCCTGTTGCCAGACATAGGGCCTTCCAGCAGTCACCTTCTTGATCCTAGGCAGCCCTACCTCCTCAAGACACTTGATATAGGCTTCTGTGTTGAGACTGAGGCCCTGTGGGAAGATGAATGGAGGAATAATATCACCATAACTTGTGATCATTCAATACACCTTCATATAATCACAATTAGACTCATCAAACTCTTTCTGAATTCTCTGTACTGTCCTTAGATTGACACCCAAACACTCTGCAATGTTTGTATTGGAGCTTCTGGCATGAATGTCAAGCAGTACAGCATGCCATTTCCAAATTTCTGGAGGAGTGAATTGTCATGGTGCTCTTTTTCTCACAGATTCTCTTTTTCCCAGTTGACAATACTATACAGTTCAGTTGACAAAATCAAAAACAGTGTGCATGTATGAAATTAAAAATATAAAAGAGTGACAATTTACCCATCGTACCCTGTACAAAATAAGACCCATTACCACTTGTAGCAATCATGTTCACACAAAATGGTATATGCACAAAAGCTGAGTATCTGCCATGTATTCAATTTTGAAAGATGACAACAGAAATTGGAACAGATACCACACTTTGAGCCTCATCATTTTGACTATAGAAAGCATAGATTTATTGTATAAAAAGACAAGTATGGCACAAGGTGAGGTGATGTTGGTCATCTCTATCATAAATTTAACTAATCTGATTCACAACGCATTCATTCATTGACCATGGAATGCTATTTTTTGCTTTGATGCCTTTTTATATCCTGAACCAGTCTTACACTTATGCTGTTTAAGCTTTTTTGCTTCCAGTTATGTTTAAAAAATGTAGGAGTGCCACCAGGATACGACAAAAGCATTAATTCTTGGTTTTGTCATTTCAGCAGTTTTTGCCATTACTTTTAGAAGAAATGTATTTTAATTTCCAGGCATTTAAAACTTCTTAAAAGATTATAGTGATGTTATTATGAAGGGAAAAAGTAAGGTTACTCTATTGGCAAGATGTCAAGGTAAATTTAGAAGTGAAAGTATTGATCGAGATTATGGTCATCTCTTGACCAAACTCTGGCAAATCATTTTCTTTTCTTTCAGAAACTAGCGAGATATTAGAGATGGTTCTATCTGTAATTTGATTATTAGCAAATAAGGTGACTTACTATTGCTCTGAAATCACCTTTTATGAAGATCAACTAACAACATGAAAATATAATTATTTTACATCAATTATGTTTAGTCAGAAGATTGGCATCTGCATTTATTGATTGAACAATAAAAGAAGACTAGCATTTATATTATAGGGACTCTTATCCTCATCTTCATTGTCATATTCACAATGTTTTGGCTGTTCTATGCTGCGGCCTTCTTCAGGATTGGTTTTAATTTGGTTTAAATGTACATCTTTGAGATAGAGATTTATGATTACTTACACTATTCGTACTATTATTGTACACTCTGACCACCTTCAGGTGATTAGATTTCAAACCGAACACTTTATTTCATCCACTGGGGGTATATTGTTCTAGTTCAATGTGCCTCTTCCAGATGTCTTATTTCCTTTTAAATCAACTCTCTCTTCATCACTGCTGTGGCCTGGTATTGAACTCACAACTCTTTGGTACTAGTAACTAGATCTAACGAACATCTTTATCCACTGGGTTATGTTTCCTGGAGGACATTTGTGGGACTGTCTCCTGGAGGACATTTGTGTGGGAATTTCTAGTACATAGAAAGCTAATGTCTCAACTTATTTTTTTTTACTAATGCTTATGTTGTAATTTTGTTTTGTTCATTGCTTTTCACTAGCACTCTTACTGTTTCCTATATTGTATTCATTACTATGCTTGGTCAGATTAGGTGATTTTTGTGGCCTAGCATATGTGCTGATTCTTTAAGTTTTCATATTTTCCAGTGATGCTCTCTGTCTATTATTTCAACTTAATTCCACAGGGGACAGTGATCTCACTTTTCCATTTGTGATCAGCTAGGCCTGATATTTCTATTTCCCCTTATAATGTTCTTGCAATTTTACCTTAAGTGGACGGCTTCTTTCTCCTTTGTATTTCTTACTACAACTGCATGGGATGACATACACATAGTCTTTAGTTATGTTCTCCTCTACAGTGTGTGTGTGTGTGGGGGGGTCTTACTCTGAAGATGTCTGTGAAGTGTTGAACAACTTTTGAAAATTGTTCTGATGTTATATGGACCACAGATCCTTTGTATTTTCTCTGATAATCCCTTTATATAGGGTAGGCAGACTGAAGCTGTTTTCTGATTGCTGTTATCCTCTTGTAACCTACTATCCCAATTTGTTGGAGCTGCTGTCATGTAACCAGGGTATTTGTTACATTGTAGGGTACTGCTTTTACTGATCATTTCTTGTTTGTATGTTTCTGGGTCGCCACTTATGATTTTTGCTTGATGTTGTTAGCAGCAAACAATACCTTTCTTTAAACTGTATGGATGGTGGGAGTTAAAGTTGAGGTAATGTTTGGTGAATGTTGGCTTGAGGTATATGGATGTCTTGAATCCGCTGCTCTGTTTGAGATATTAGTACAATTACAAAGACAAGTTTGTTGTCATTTTCTCATTCCATTGTGAACTCTTTCGACTTACTGAGTTCACATGGTCCAGTAGTAGCTAGATGTCCTCCTGGTGTGACCACAGTATGAAGGTGTCATCTGCATATCTCAGCCTTAGGGTTGTCTATAGTGGTGTTGATTCTAATAGCATTTCCTCAATGTATTCCATATATAGGTTTGTCACTGCTGGTGACAATGGAAATTGCAGCATCATCCTGTCAATATATGTCTGATCTCATTCTGAAGTAGGTTGTTTGCATACAGAAAGTCAGCATCTCCATCACGTTATCTACTGGTATACTGGTCCGTTCTACTAAGGAATAGTCCAAGGCCAGTCTGTCCCTAACTACCAAGAGTGCTTCCACCATGGATACCTTGGTGAACAAACTCCCCACGTCCAGGCTTACCATCTGGTTGGATTGGATGGGAGCATCTTTCATTATTTCCATGAAGTGGGCAGAGTTCTGAACATATGATCATGTCTTTCTGATTAATGAGTTGATTATATCTACTAGGAAGCAATTCAGAGGATGGCACGCAGAGCCTCGGCAGCTAACAATTGGCCTGAGCAGAATACCATCTCTTTGAATCTTTTGGGAGATCATATATGTGATGTAGCTTAGTGTAATGCTGTGACAACTGCCTGTATGTCTTAGGAGCGATGTGGTCCTTGTTCCTGATTACGATCTGTGACAGTTTGCATTCTGTTTTCATTCTACGATCTTTTTTTTTACTGTAGCTGCCATTTGCAATGAGGTCTTCCAGTTTTTCTGCATATTCTTATTTGTCCATAACTATAGTTGCATTGCCTTTGTCAGTTGGTAGTATGATGATGCTTTCATTCCTCTGTAGAGTTCTGATTTCCAGCCTCTCCAGTTTCATGATGTTTGATTTGGGTGGCTTAGCTTTCTCCAGTGTCTGTCTCACTTTCCATCTTAGTTCATCCATCTGAGACTGAAACAATTTCAAGGCTATTTCCTCGATTCAAGCAATGATGTTCAAGTATGGTATCCACCTGATGGATGTGGCGAAGTTGAGATGCTTGTTTAGAACTGACTCCTCAGAGCTACTCAGCTGGTGTTGACTACTGCCTTTACTGATTGGTGAAGGACCTTGTATGTCACTAAATCTTTCAGTTTACTTATTTTTTAAATAAAGGGTTCAGTTCACAATTCCAATCACCTGATGAAGGCTGGAGCATACAATGGCCAAAATGTTGGGAATATGGAGATAATAATGTTATCAGTCCTGACCTGGCATCTAAGCTTCACTCACTTTCCCACCACCATGACATTGCTTCTCGGTGCCTTTTCTATAAATATTTTCATGGTAATTCTTCTGATTTGCTTTTCTCTTTGGTACTTTGACTTTACAAATTTAAGTGCAGTACTAGATTGGCAACTAGGTCTCATCATTTTACAATTGAAATGGCTAGATGTAATGGGAAGTTATAATGGTAATGCTAACAGTTTCTTCTCTTAGACTTCTTGCTTGCAAAACTCTCTTCTGGCCTGTTGCTTTCTTGTCAATTTCGATGTTCAAAAGTTTAAATGTTATGCCAATCATCATCTGTCTTGATTTCTGTTCTGCTATTGTTCTCTTTCCTTAATGTTTCTTTTTTTTTTTGCACACTCTGTATTTTGCACCTCTGTATCTCCTTGAAGGTATTTAGTAGCTTTCAAGCCTTTTTTTCTTTTTAGGTTTTAATGAGTAAAAAAAAAAACAAAATGTCCTGGATGAAGGTATTTGTTGGTGTTTTATAGTAACAATTGGCTTCATGCCAGAAAAAAAAAAAAAATTTTTTATCTTTTTTGCATGAAAAAAAAAAAATTTTTTTATATTGATGTTTATTTGGTCCAATCAAATTTCAGGATAGCCAAACAATTTTGAAGCAGATCTGGCAGTCACCAGGGACATCAATGTTCACAATTGGCCAGTGTTGCATTCATTGTGATCACTGCTTCATGGACTGGATGTATTAGCATTTCCAAAGGTAGTGTAAAATTATAGCTGATTTAGACGCCAAAGCTCAATTGCTTGTAGCACTGTTAACGTATTGTATAAAGACTGTTGCATTTGGGTTGAGGGATGTTAAACTTACCAGACTGGGCATCCTCTGCTTCTGTGCAGAAAATTTTCAAGTTTCAAAGGTTTTGAAATACCAACCATTCTGCAAAATTTTAATGCATACCATTGCATTAATCATAAAGGAATCTGATTTATTTACACATGTTGTCAGTTATTGATGAAGAATGATGTTTGATTATATTGAAGAACTGTTTTATTTTTCCTTTTTGAGAAGGAAAAAATTTCTGTAGGAAAGGTTTGAAAACTTTATTACCCACTAAATAACTGAGAGCATGAATGCTGAACTTTTTGCTATTAATTGGATCAAATACATCTTGTAATTAGACAAGGCTGTTTTCATACCTTTTTTTTGTCAATTGATTGATAAAAATCATGACAAAAAGCATCAGTCTAATTTGAGAATTTGTTCATATAATATATTAGGTGTCTCTTGGGGAGCAATCATTAGTTTCTGAGAAGCATTTTTAATCTTAGAAACTTGAATCACTGCATGGTGGGGGTGAATTGCAACTTGCACAGTATCTACCTTAAAAAAATTTTTTTTTTTTTGCAGAAGATTTAGCTAACTAAACCTGTTAATGCTTGGTGATAAAAAATTTTTGTTTGTTTTCACTTAATTTTGATATTTTTTTTTTCTTATGAATCAGTCATTGTTATTATGGGATGTAGCAGATGTAAAGATGTTGAATTTTAGTGAGTTATTCTAAATTTTAAGAAATCACTGAATGGATTTTTATCCTGAAGCAAATAAAATAAATCAATGTAATAGTTTAATTAAACTATTTAAAATCCTGTTTGAAAGATAATTAATATAATTCTTTTGATGATAATCAAAGGAATTTGAAGGCAACACCAAAAGTTGACATTTGAGATAACCATTACAATTACAAATATTTTTTTTTATTCACCTTATTATTTCAGCCAATAGACTATTAATTCAGATCATGGCAAATATTGTCTTTTGTAGTATTGTCTCAATCTGCTCTTTCTCCTCAATATATGTCATCTGTTAGTGAGTGCTGCCAAATGATGGGAAGTTAACAAAGCAATATAATTGCAGATGCAGAGGTTCCAATGAAAGTGACAGTCTCAGTACCTAGACCTGACAGTGCTTTTTTTCCAGAGTTGTCTTTGGACTGTTTTTTGATCTGTCATTTGACATTTATTCAGCACTATTTACTTGCTTCACCTCTTTTTAGACCTTCACATAGTCACAACCTCTAGTAAAATTGATAACTTGAATCGTACTCTCCCCTACTGACATTCATATTTAGTTACTCTGTCACTCATGTAGACATCTTTGAAACAAAGATGGGCCTGACTTTGGCTTCTCTTGCTGGACTCCGCTGAATTCCATGTAGAGCACATGGCCCAAAGCAGGATAAAGAGATTGCCTATTACAGACTGCATTTTTGCCACGATACTTTTTATTTTAATTTTTTATTTTACTATTGTTCATCCAATGCAAGTCCCAAGAGCCACTCAAGGAAAAGGGTTACTCAAGTTGTTAAAAGGATTTACAAGGAAGAAACTAAAGATGCATATTATGAAGATATGTACTATAGATAACAGTTAAGCCTCAATTTTAAGAGGTTTGTGATCCTCAAAGCATCCTCTCAGGAGCCCCTTCTGTAATGCAAATTCTGGAGATGAAACTGTTTGATTGGACCTTTGTCCTTACAAATGGAATATGAAGAGAGGATGTTGATTCAATGTGCATGAATTGACTCCTCTTCATTGCCTTCATGTTCCATTGGTTAGGAAGAAGTTCCATATTTTTGAGGTGGAAGGCACTGAGATGCCACTCTTATTTAAATTAGAATTTCCATGCCTTGTTTCTGTAAAGCAGTGTGGCTGTGCAGATTGTAGCCTTTTTGAAAGGACATCATATCAAGTTTTTATCTGATACACTGATGAAAGATAAAAATATAAAGCGGTATTAAATATTGTTACAATCATCGGTTTGTTTTACATTTAAAAAATACATCGCCAAATTTTAAGTTTTTTTTTTCACTAGTTTTGATTGTGGACAAGATATTTAAAATGCGTGAATTATGGATAAACAAAAGCTGTTTTCTGGAGACAGTTTTTTTTTTTTTTTTGAGAATTTTTTCTTTCGCTATACAGATTGAAAAGACCAATGTTATGAATGCTTGTAAAAACCAATGAATCTGTTAATATGCTTGCAGGAGTTGTTTTAATTTACTCTCACCTCCCAGCCACTATTTATATCATCTTTACATTTCTCAGTTTTTAGAAAATGCTGTTAATGGTTTCTTGGCCAACAAACAATATTTCAGGAATCAAACCAGGAACATTTCATGTAATGATATAAAAAAGCAATATCTTATTTCCTTGGGAGACACATCAAGCTTCAGTCAGATTCTAATGAAATGATATGGAAACAAAAAACAAAAAATTATAAAAATTTTGTTACACATTTTCCAAACTTTTAAAATTGGTTTTTATATTTTAAATGGGTATGTACATATTGAGGAGTTACTAAGAAACGCAAAGCATGGTGTACTATTGAAAATTGGCTTGATTGAGGAATTGAATAGCTGAGTTTTAAATTCAAGTTCATTAAT
The DNA here is from genome assembly GCA_903632075.3 of Acanthosepion pharaonis. Classification (NCBI taxonomy): domain Eukaryota; kingdom Metazoa; phylum Mollusca; class Cephalopoda; order Sepiida; family Sepiidae; genus Acanthosepion; species Acanthosepion pharaonis. The sequence goes on along the minus strand of CAHIKZ030004736.1, from coordinate 31,751 downwards.
CCATTTACGTGCTAATACTATCGGGAAAAAATGAATCCATCTCTACTGCAGAGCTATGGTAAATGATTGGCCTTGATTGGCAACATGTCTAGGAGAAGCAAAATCCTAAAATTCAACCCAGTCTGGATTTTTTTAATGGGGGATGTTTTTGTTAGGAAATACCACTGTGCTGTGGCTGCAAGATGTGGTACAAAAATGACCCTTTTTCTAGGTTACTAGGACACATTCTCCTAACAATATCTACATGGTTTTAAATTTTTTTGTTCATTTGAAAAAAATGATTTTTATAAGTTAACTAATAAATTTTCAAATTTTGAAATGGTAACAAATTTAAACTTTTCTTGGGCAATTTAATTTTGTGTTTATCAAATTAATACATCTAGAATTGTGTATTTTTTTCTGCATTTTCTTCTGGTAAGAGATCAAGTTAATGTGAATATGTTCCTGTGTAACATATTGCTGTATTGTTCCTTTCAGTTGGTTTTTTTGGTTTGGTTTATAAAAAAAAAAAACAAACAAAAAGAAATAAAACAATGAAAGAAAATTTGAATTGATATAAAAATACCAAAGAAAATCTTCAAATGGCTTTTTATTCAGAGGCTAAAAAAAAAAAAAACAAACAAAAAAAATAAATGAAAGAAAGTTGAATTGATAAAAAACAAAGAAATTTCAAATGGCTTTTTTACATGTTTCCTGTAGGTCTGTAGATCCATATTCAAATACTCCTGTGAATATTGTCTGCATTTCTTAGCATTAGTAGTTACCATTGTAGAAATAGGCAAATTTTTTTACAGTAAATGCACAGCTATAAGTTCACTGACACCACTCTGATATCTACGAGTGTTGAGTATACACTGGCTGACTCTGGACTAGTTGGCACCAACAGCCATCTGATCGTGGCTCTGTGTATTGGGTGCTGAGCTGATCTATATTAGTAGCAAATTGACCAAGCTGGGAATTGTATATGACTCTTTTTCTCTTCATGTATGTCATGGTTGGAATGTTTCTGTGTGTTTGTACATTTACCCTTCAGCATTCTATCCTCAGTTGGTTTCTGTTTTTGCAGTGTTTGATGATGCCATAAGTAAAAGAATTGTCGTTGCTGCCTCTGTGTGATTGTAGATTAGTATGTGCATGAAGTACGCTGGATGGTCAGCAATATATGTATCAGCAAGTTGTATTTTATGTATTTTAAAATCTTATATGAATTTCAGCATTCCACCACAAAAGTTCAATTGACCCTGCCCCGTGTATTTATTTACCCACTTCTGACTACCAGTCCTTTATTGATCCATTGAATAGTCCCATCAACCCCCAGGGGTTGATATTGACTACTTTGCAGACCCCTGCACTAGAACATTGTTGGCAAAAATTTAATGATTTGGCAGTAATCAAGTCTAGAAGTTTATTTCCAAGCTGTCATTACTGCCTCCTGATTGCCATGATGCCATTGATGAAAACACCAGAAATGGATTCAGATTTATTTTATTCAATCATGACATTTATAAAAATGCAAATGTTGCTAGAGTTTTTAGTTCAACTAGAAATGTCTCTTAATTGTTGTTTATCCGTAGACATACAGCTGGTCAGATCACAGCAGAACAAGGCCGATACTCACTTACCAACTTTCCCAGTGTGTCTAGCCGCCTTCGAATGAACATCTCGCTCGCAGCCTTTGTACGTATCCTAGCATTCCCCGTAAGAGTGTCTGATATCCACTTATACACGCATGCGGAATCCGTGAATAAATACAATACCTTTGCATTCCATTGAAGGGCCGCGGTGACTCCCCTGATAACGGCGTCTAATTCTGACAGGTTGATATGTTGCGTATCCTTCTCGGGACGCAACCAACACTCATCTTACACGACAGTTTCACCTACTTCAAGAGACACTCCTGTTGCAACGGAGCTCGCGTCGACCCAGACGTTAAATTCACATCCGTCAACGCAGCATTTATCACGTACGGGGTCGTCTTGTCGCACCCTAGTAATGGCTTCCGCTATCATGTGTCTAAGGGGAGCATCATTGGTTGTGTCATCCCAGCCGGAAGTGACAGCAGTCACCCTGCGTTTAATAAATGCAGTTGCAATGCGGATCCACCCGCCCACGGGAAAATGTCCCACCAGCTTTCCACATAACGAAAACACGCTGCGTCGGGTCATGTGTTTGGGAATGTCCGGGAGCTCGCTTCCACGTTTCCAGTAAAGCATGTTGTGCTCCCCCCCCGACCTGCAAGCCGAGCACCGAGCACCATCCTTCAGTCGTTCTGGGTTTTTACATTCGAGCCCAAAGTTAGCAAGATGCTTTCTCACCTGTGAAGCGGGTACTAAGGTTTCGTTGATGTAGATGTCGTCAATGTAGGCTGACGTCGCTTGACGAATTGTCTCCTCCTGGAATAGCAATGGTTTTCCCATTAAGGATCACCGTCTGAAATGGCCACAGTGACCGGTGCACGCGTACCTGTAAGTAGGCCTTTCGAAGGTCAATCACAGAGACATTGAATCCCTTCGTTCGCCATTCTCTCAATTTTTGTGCACACACATCAGCATGAGCTGTGTATGTGTCTACATGTTCGTTCCATTCTCTATAATCTAGTACAGGGCGCACCTTTCCCTTGTTCTTTTGTACCACGGCCATCAACGGGATGAGGCCTCTTGGAGGACCAAGCTCTTCCTCGGGATACAGAGTCATCCATCCGTTTTCCAGCCACACCTGCAATTCGCGCTGGTATTCTTCCTTGACGCGTTCGGGCACCGAATATTCTGACACTCGGTTCTGGAGCTTTTCTGGTGGGTTATTTTCCGACCATTTCCAAAAATGCTGTCCATGTCTTCGTCCTTTGGTCGAACTCTGCGCTAAAGTCGGGCTCGTTGATCTTCAAAGTAGCACAGATGGGCGGATCAGAAAACTTGACTTCGCCCGCCTCTGTAATGCGTTACGCCGCCCAGCCCTTAATAATGTCCATCCCAAGGAGCAGATCGAAACCTAATAACGCGCTATCCACGACCAACACACTGACTGTGACAGAGTCACCTTTGTTGATACTGAGTTTGATGTTTCCAACTCCCTGGCTTCTGAGAGCCTTTCCATCAGCCGTTAGTACGTCCATCTTTTGTCTGCTCCACTGTCGGCAAATCGAACCGTTCGTGAGTGACCGAGAGCAGCCCGAATCTATTAAAACGGTACGCGTTATTCCATTGATGCGCACCTTAATCACAGGTGCGGGAAAGAGACCGGCGCTGACGTTGCGTCCCCCATTCCATTTCCCGGACACTTAGAAGCAATATGACCTACTTTATGACATTGGAAGCATCGTAGATCGAGACGTGCCTTTCGCGCCGACCCGCTGCGCATTTCTTCGCGTTGATAGCGGCAGTCTCTGGCAAAATGATTCGGCCCAGAGCACCGATAGCAGGTGGCAACGCCATGGTGACAAATGGCTGGGGTCGGACCTTCTTTGACTTCAATTGGTTGAATAACTGCGGCCACAGGTTCATCAGCCTCTTTTTCGTCGATCATGACAGCACGGGCTCTGGTCAACAATTGATTGAGCGTCATGTCTTCCATTCTGGATGATGCGCGGAGTATCTGCTTAACATGACTGGGCAATCCAGAAATGAAGGCACATGTCATACATTCTTCAGAAAGCGGTGCGATTGGAACGGCGAGCTTCTTTAATTCTGCCAAATATACGTCTACTGTCTCGCCAGGTCGCAGACGCCGTGCCTGGAATTGGTCGTAGGCCACGCACCGGTCAGTTCCAAACGCGGTTAGTAGAGCGTGCTTTATTTGCTCAATGTCACTTTTATGTTCTTTACTCAGCTGCCTATACACAGCAAGGACACTGCCATTCAATCGCAGAGGAAGAATCCGATCAATCTTCGATATCTCGCATAATTCGCAGACCAGTTCCACCTTTTCGATCCATTCAACCACAGACTGTCCACTAGTATCACCACCGAATTCGGGTATCAGTTTTATATCAAACGGTCTTTCCACCATCTTGCGAGATACAAAGTAAATGCTCGTCATCTGCTTGAAGTGTAACCGTTCTCAAAGCAAATTTGTTACTTTCACAACACAAAGAAAAAATCACTTGTAACGCGTCAGGAAAATAACTCACTCTCCAACAAACGCCGTAGCCAAAAATGCCCGAATTTTCCTTCTTCGGCAGATTGCACACAAAACACGAACTTTTTTCCGGGGTACCTGATTATCTCGTTCACTACACTGCTCGCCACTAGAAAACAACAGCCAGGTAAATCTATTGATCAGTTCCTTCTAACTTTAAAAAATCTTTCCAAGGATTGCAAATTTGAAGACGTCACTGCTTCTCAGCATGCCGAACAAGCAATAAGACATGCTTTTATCACAGGCCTCACTTCCCCAGTGATACGGCAGAGACTACTAGAAAGCTGTGAATTTAATTTGGATAATGCGGTAGCAACCGCGAAAAGTCTCAAAATGGCCCAACACAATGCAGCAGCTTATGCCACTTCGTTAGTTGTAGCAAAAGCATCAATTTATCCAGAAGAATCCAGTAATAATTCTACAGATGAATTAGCTAAAGAATGTGCTGCTACTACAAGAACTAATCAAACAGTTCGTTACGCCAAATGTCAATTCTGCGGGCGTGAGAATTATTCTCGATACAATTGACCTGCAAGAAATGCTGACTGCCTTTTGTGTGGAAAAAGAGGCCACTTCTCCAAAGTTTGCCGGTCTAAAAGAAGAGAGACATCACCTAATATAAAAACCAGCACTGCTTTTATTGCTCTCACAGCTTCATCTCAATACACACCCCGCACACAATGCTCCATAGTAGTTGTAACTATTAACAACACTCGTCTGAAAGCCATGGTAGACAGCGGAAGCAGTCATAATTTCATAAAGTTGAACGTCGTGAAATCACTTGGCCTTCTGATACTACCTTTCAGTGTCACAGTAAGTATGGCTTCCTTTAATCTCACGAGCAAAACCCAAGGTCACTGTATTGCATCTATCGCAATTAATGGAAAATCATACCCTGATATGCCCAACTTATGTACTCCTGTCATACTTGGACAAGAATTCAGGCAACTGCACAACTGTGTGGAATTCCTTTTTAAAGGAGATATACCTCCTTTACAAATCTATAACACTGCTCAGATGAAAATAGAACCACCTGCTCTTTTTGCCAATTTATCAGATGACTGTAAACCAATTGCAACAAAGAGCAGGGATTACTCTGCATCTGATCGCGAATTTATTCGGAACGAAGTACAGAAGCTCTTAAAAGAAGGGATAATAATTAACTCTAATTCCCCATGGCGAGCCCAAGTCTTGGTGACTCATAATGAAAGGCATAAGCGTCGCATGGTCATTGACTATTCTGCCACTATTAATCGCTATACTTTTCTCGATGCATTCCCTCTTCCAAAAATTTCAAACATTATACGCCATCTAGCTCAATATAAGATTTTCAATAAGTTAGATTTGAAGTCTGCGTATCACCAATGCCCAATCCGTGAGGAGGAAAGAATTTATACAGCCGTCGAAGCTGACGGAGGCCTGTACGAATTTTCTCGGTTACCCTTTGGATTAACAAACTCTGTAGCTGTATTTCAACGTATCATGCATAATATAATCTGAGAACACGAACTTAAAGGTACCTTCGCCTATATTGATGACATTGTCTTCGAGGGAAAGACAAATAATTGAATGAAAATATGAAGGCATTCAAAGAAGTTGCTGATCGTCTCAATTTGCAACTGAACCCTGATAAATGTGAGTATGGCATAACCAAATTTAAGTTTCTAGGGCACCTGTTGGAGAATGGAACAATCAGTCCTGACCCAGACAGATTTACACCACTCAAAGAACTGCCGACTCCGAACTGTGGTAAGTCACTCAAACGAGCTTTGGGTCTCTTCTCATACTACTCACCATGGGTGGAGAACTTCTCTGACCGCGTTTCGCCTTTGCTAAATATCTCCTCATTTCCTATTGCCGAAGAACTCAAGAGTGAATTTCAGGCAATAAAAGATGAAATTTGCAAGGCTTCGGTTGCGGCCATTGAGGACGAAATTCCATTCGCAATAGGAACGGATGCATCTGCGACGGCATTGGCAGACTGCCTCTCTCAGAATGGACGCCCTGTAGCATATTTTTCTAGAACTCTTACGCAATCTGAACGTCGACACTCAGCAGTGGAGCGTGAATCAACAGCCATTGTAGAATCTTTTCGTAAATGGCGTGATCTTTTACTCGGTCGATATTTTACTATCGTTACAGACCAACAGGCCGCCTCATAATGTTCAACACACGGACACCAGACAGTATTAAAAACGATGGATGGAGACTTGAACTTTCTAACTACTCTTATGATATTGTATACCGACCCGGTTCACTTAATAGCTCTGCAGATACTCTTTCCCGTTCATGCTCTGCTTCGTGTTCATTATCTCTAAAAGATCTTCACGCAGCACTCTGTCATCCAGGAGTAGCGAGACTGTATCATTTTGTTAAACAAAAGAATCTGCCTTTCTCTATGGAAGATGTTAAACATTACTGTGCTGAATGCCAAATATGTGCTGAACTAAAACCAATGTTTTTCAGACCTCCCCCTGGTCGCTTAATCCATTCTAGATCCCCTTTTGAACGCCTTGCTATTGATTTTATGGGCCCCAAACCATCAACAAATAGTTTTAAATATCTACCCGTCATCGTAGATGAATACTCGCGCTATCCTTTCGTCAAGACATCTCAACAGGAATTGTAATAAAATGTCTCCAAAATCTCTTTACCTTCTTTGGCTGCCCAGAGTCAAACCATAGTGACCGAGGGAGCCAGTTCGTATCATCTGAACTGAAAGAGTTTATCTGGCAACATGGCGTTGTAATTACTCACTCAACACCATACCATCCAATCAGCAACGGATAATGCGAGAGGGCAAACGGAACAATATGGAATATGATCACACTTGCACTCAAGATGAGGCAACTGGGTGAACGTCATTGGCAAACTGTACTCGACATTGCTTTGCACTCAATTCGATCTCTCCTTTGCACAGCAGTTAACACAACACCATATGAAAGATTGTTCAATTTTTCGAGAAGGTCGGGTACCGGATACACCCTACCTGAATGGTTGCAAGGAGGTCCGGCACTGCTATGAAAGTTTGTCGGTCAACACAAGTCTGACCCACTAGTGGAACCGGTGGAAATAATATCAGTAACTCCTGATTTTGCGAGAATTCGTTTCCCTGGCGGCCGTCAGTCAACAGTCTCAACAGAAGACCTTGCCCCCGCACCTCTTACTGTCCCATCGTTTGTAGATTCGGATTCTCCTGTCTTCACCGATCACTGTGAGCCATCGAGTTCTACTCCATCAAATAACAATGAAACGGAAATGTCTACCGACCAACAAGAAACCACAACAAATGGTGAATCCTCCACTTCAGTTGGCGAAACGAAGTCTCGGGATATAGAACAGCAGCAGTGGTCGCACTTAGGGAAGGATGCTCTGGGATTTCTTCCCGAATCATCAAGACGAGGACGAAAGATCATCCGTAACCCGAAGTATCAATACAATTTAGCTGAGAGTGTTGTGATATACTTATAATTCTTTTGTATTCATTCATTTAATACCTTCTACTTATCTACATACGAACTGTTGTGTAATTTCGCGTGATCTTGTGTTTATAAATAACGGTCTGTTCGTCCATATCTTCTAACGATGTAGCTGGTAACTATGTCTGCTTTTTTATGTTGAATAAAACCTTAATATTCAACTTTCTAAAACGGTCTCTTTTCATTACAGACAGTGTGTTGTGTGTTATCTACCAGCAAAAAAGGAAGGTTCATGTAACTTCTGCCTTTATATAGACAGCATCATGGCAATTTCTGTGCCACTTCAACCAATCACTGACTTTTCAATTTAAGTCCTGAACAACTGTACACAGATGGTTTTCTTGGTCTTGCCCTTCAGGCTCGGACAAAAGCCAAATTACTTTTAAGGTAACTCCTTGTGCTGAGGATTCCAATCCTACCGTTGCAATTAATTTAGAAAGTCCTGATTTTTCTAGTTACAGTTGTTACTACACATTATCAGAAAATAAATTAAAACCAAAACGCCTAAAATTCAATAAAACATATTATGGAGAATATTTTCCTAAAATTTTAATTGTATATAAAAAAAAAAAAAAAAACGCTCACATTAGTCTACAATTATTTTTTTTTCTCATACTTATCTTGCCCATGTTTTCAGTTTCTTTTTTGCTCATTCTCTAATTTTTTTTAGAAATTTCCATCACTCATTAACTTTAATATAATTTCTCCAAGATATCTTTCTTCTAACCTATTACACAATCTTTCTAACTGAAATAAAAAAAAACAAATATAAGCCTCAGTAACTATATAATTTATAATCTTTGAATTGCATAATTAAATCTCATACCACTTATAAATATTTCTAATGAAAAGAATAGGCTGTAATTCATATGGTATATTTATATAAACATATGCTGAAACGTTTACCAACATTGGTTGGTTAACATGAATTTCAGAGAGAAAACATTGACTTTGGCAATGTCAGATTTTATTATCAATGTTTGTTGACCTGATTTAAAGTATCAAAAGTCCATTTCAGCTAATAATGTTTTTTTTTGGTTTCATTTCCCATGATAGCAAAATGCTATTAAAAATAATTTCATAGAGCAATTTCTGAAATAAAATTCCCAAAATGCAAGCAAAAGAAAAAAAAGTCTTATTAGTATCTTTTACAAGCCAATCATAATTGGTCGGCTATTTAATGCTGGGAAGAATAATGCTTTCCTCTACACTGAGTACTAATATTAGCATTAGTGTAGCCATTGATATACTAACACTGAATCCAAATAAGGAAGGACGAGGATGGCTGCGAACAGGAGGACTGCTAGTAGCTATGTGGTGTGTGATAGTGCAGGATATCGTTTTGTATCAAAACTTTTGTTCAAAAATAGTTTTGTAATGTCAAAACTTTTTAAAAATTCACAAAATATAATGGTAATCAAATTTGTGTATTAGCCACTGTTAGGATATAAAGTGGAAACTTACATTAATAAATATATCTCCAGGTGATTGAGGGCCTTTTATTTCAGGAATTAAGGATATTTTGTGCAGGTTCCAGTAGTGCAGAAACAATATCTCAGAAAGTTGCCTCATCAATGAGAAGACCAAATTTCCTGTAAGAAATCTAACCCCAATATGGCCTTCTCTGTAACCTTCTAGAAAATCTTGGGGTAAAAATATATATATATATATATATATTATCTGCTATTTTAACTATTTTTTGATGGGTGCATTTTAGCACTGCAGCTGGTACCCCAGACCCACATTCTAAATTCATGAAAATTTTTAGAAATTTTCTGGTAAATCGTATTAAAAATTTTGTAAAAATCAAATAATTGTCAATTTAATGAAACTTTTAGACTTATAGGAAAATGAATAATTTTATTTCTAGAAAATTTGGTAAAAATATATATATATATATATATATATATATAATATTTAAAAATATATTATATATATATATATATATATATTTTATACCCCCCCCATAAATTCATGAAATTTTCTAGAAACCAAAAAATTGTACTTTTTATGATTATGGTAAAAAAAGTTTTGGTGTCATGATTTTAATTTAAAAAGTTATTTTTTTTGCTTTTCCTATGTTCTTTCAAACTTAGATGGCAGATTTTCTGTCTTCTGTTCGAACATTTCCCAGTTATTAAATTTTTGTATTCTTTTTGCCATTTCTACTTCATAGTTTGAATCTTGAGCTGTTCTGCTTTCTGACAACCGTACATTGTCTTGATATAATTGATGGTTTGTCCTTTCTTCTTGCTTTCTTTTACTAATTTCTGAAGGAATTACTGTAGTTTCCTTTGTGTGTCTGTTCTCAACACCATGTCATTTGCATATCTTATGTTGTCTACCAATAATAAATCCTGATAGGATTTCCTTTTTTTTAATCATTTCATTTTCAAGCAAAAAGCAATAAAGTAACTAAGAGGTTACTCAGTGTGAAAGAACATGAGAAAAGAAAAAGCATTGTTAAGTGAGAAAAGAAATTGTTAGTATAGGACTTATGGTTACAACTAGGATCTACAACTGTAAAATGAAGAGATCTTGCTGCCAATTTCGTACTGTGCTTAAAGTCTAGGAACCATAGAGAAAAGTTTATCTGAACAATAACCATGAAAGTGTTTATAGAAAAGGCACAGGGAAGCAATATTAAGTCAGTGGGAAAGTAACTGTACCTGAGATGCTAGATCAAGACCAATAATATTGCAGATTCTTATTTGGATTTCATCAAGGATCTCTAAATATGTAGCAATAGCAGCAGATCATATACGACAACAATATACAATGCATAGATGAGTGCTAGACTTATAAATAGGTAAGATAAGTTCTAGAGAGAAAATTGTCTAGCTAAGCATACTGAATCGACTTTCCAAGCAGCAGATTTAGCAACTTTCTTTCAATATCAAGTTTTTATTTTCCTGGAGGTTGAAATTAGTGATGATGATGGATAGCTTTATCATGTCAGTTTTGATAAGCAAAATGTTATCCACAGAAAGCACTGTGAGTTATTTTCCTGTCAAAAGGGGTTACCTTTTTAGTCCAAGGCCATATTCATAAAACACCCAATCAGAAAAAATTGCAAGAGCAACATAAAATCCAGTAGAAATTAATCCGCAGAAGTTGAAGTAGCATAGACTCTCTAAGTTAAAGTTGCAAACATCACATCAGAAGAACAAGAAAGAGAAATTTTAACCAGCTTATATTTGGTTCACTGGGCAAATGTAAGTTAGAAGGAAGAAAGGGAATCCTGCTGCTGCTTGGAATTGTCCGAAACTAAGCTAGTAACATTTCATAATTAGCAAGCAGACTGTATGCACGCTGAAATACAAAAGTGATTTGGGATAATGAAAGATACCTTCTGAAAGCTAAATGTTGCATTACAGATTAGATCAGACATCAGGTCCATTGACAGGGTGCAGTTTCTTTTAGTTAAATGCATGTATTGCATTTTGTTAATGTTATAAAGATTAGCATTTCATTTCCATCCTCCATTTTGTTTATTCTTCATTCAGTAACCCTTCCTAGGTTACAACAATACTTATATATACCCAATTGCAAATATACAATTATATACATATACTGCTACACACCTCTCCTATATATCCCATAGATAAACACTCTTCCTTGTGTGGCTCTGGGGCCTTTTATTGATTGATCTTTTAGTAAAAAAAACATTTTGTAGATAATCAATGGACATATAAATATTTATTTTCATCATGAACAGAATATTTTGATGAATAGAATCGCTTATGGTACTCAGAATCTGTGTAGTTTTGAGTAGAAGGTCTTTAATTATATATTTAAAACTCAGGAATGCTGCAATATCAAGCATCTTTTAAACTAGTTTGTAATAAAATATGCACTGCAATTTGGGATACAAAAGGTATATAAGGACTCCATGAACTGTGAAAGCTATGATAATGGCTAGTATAATATATTAATATATATTCTGAACTCTCGCATAATCTGGCAACTGTGAATCTGAGCTCAATGAAAGAGTTACTTTCAATGAAGTAGTTACTTGGAGACGCACATACACTGTACTTTATATATAGGTCACAAACAATATATTTTCATAAAAAGTATGAAAGATACATATTTATAGTAAAATGAATAAAAATTTATCCTCCGGGTCATATGTTCTATAGCAAAATTGAAAATATGGCATCGATTGTCAAAAAAGTTTCTTTTTAATTAAAAAAAACTATTTGGTATGATTAATTTCATTTATTGAAAAGAGAAACAAATTTTTACTTCTCATTTGATTTTGTTAGGTTATTTGTTTAAAAATGCAGATATTTAATTATATTCAACCATGAAATAATATCATTCTCTTTTAATTTATATTTTCAATTCAAAAGAATGATACTATTTCATGATTTGAATTTTAATATTTAGATTTTGATTCATTAAAACAAGCTCATTTGACTTTTTGTATGCATAAAAAACAACTGAACCAAATTGACTTTTTAATTCTATTTTCTCTGCTTGCAAAAAAGCATAATGTTGTAGCACCTGACATTCATGTTAGCATTTGCCAAGAATAATAACTGAAATTCTGGGGCATACTTTAAATTTTATTAAGGAAATCATTAACCATAAAATTTGAAAATAGGAAAATAATACAGAGGTCTCCTGAAATAAGCATTAATTTTTATTTTATTTTTTTAGACATTACATTGGTGTCTTTAACTTTCAAAAAGAAAGATTTTTTTAAATATAAAAATGATCCATAAATTACTGTTCTGTTAATGTGGGGCACACCTTGTTATCTTTCAGGGAACATTGATGTGAATGAAAGCACCAACTGAGAAACAAGGATCTGAAATAATAAATGATAAAGCTATAAGTTACAATCTACTCAAAGATTCCTTGAAAGAAGTTAATAGCAAAAGGGATGTCTTAAAAGCTGACTTCCTCTTTTTCAAGATATAGGTAATCATGGCTCTCCACAACTTCCTATCCTTCATAGCTCTTAATAATTATTCTTTCTGTTATTTCTCCTAAACCTTGTTCCATTTACTCAAGCTTACTAAATAGGTTATACATTCTTTTCCTCTGTCCCTCTTGCCTTCATTATGTACCAAGGAAATTTCAACTGTCAACTTATGTTAAGTATAAGTTTCCTTCTGGTTTCCATTTTCTCTAAAACTTTATTCTTACTTGTTACTTACATATTCAGTCCTTGGTATCCTCAGTATCCTTCTGTAGAATCACGTTTCTGTTTTTTGAGCTCTCATCATTTTTCAGTGTTAAATTCTTTAATGTTTATTCGGTGATAATACGCGAATGTTGAATTATAATTTCATTTAATTAATTAGTCAAATATTATTGTGTTTTTATGCTCAGTCAGTAAAGATCCAGGGTCATTTTTCAGTAAATTTGCATATTAAGCCCCAGAAACCAATTGGAATGAAAATTTCCATTCTGGTGTAAATGTACACGATTATCTAAAAAATACCAATAAAAGTGTGCAGACAAATACGCTTTAGGAGTTACCATCAACGGTGAGTACTATGCCAACTTGCTGAGGCAGTTATAGCTCATAAACATAGCATACCTTATATATATATATATATATATATATATATATATATATATATATATATATATAGTAATACAAGTGAATCCTAGTAATATAAAATATTAAAACTGATCCAGAGAAGAGAGCTCAATATATTTTTTATAGAGCAAACATGAATTACTGTAGATAAAATTCAATACTCCATATGATATATAGCCATTTCACCCAGAATGGACTTGTCTTTTCAAATACATTTACTCTTAGTTGTGAATTTCCCTCCTCTTTCTTCGTATTTACAAAAATATTGATTCATTTCTTTTTCTAACTCCTTAGTGTTGACAAGCTGGTTCTGGGTAAAATGGCTCTTTATCCTATGGGGTATTGAATTTTATAAACAAATGTTTGGAGGTACAAAATTTATAAATAGTTTTAAAAACAAGGAATGCATTGATTTTAATTTTAAAAGTCTCTAGGGCCCTTTCAGCCAACATCTCATCAGGAGACAATCGTTGGATTAGCGAAAAGAATATAAACGATATTGAAGAGCAAAAAAGAGGGGGAAACACACTAAAATAACAAACAAGTATATACACTTGTAACGAGGGGAAGGGAAAAGAATCGTGTAAATAAATTAGCGAGGGACAGTTAAAATAAAATATCCCCCAACAGATTCAGAGACTTTATAAATTCTTTCTGCCGGCAGAGAGAAGGTTTTTTAATCCTATACAGACCGATTCCAAAATCTTCAAATGATTATTGGAATCGGCTGTATGAATAATTTTAAACCACTCTTTTTTAAACAACTTGGCGCAAGCTATATTCTCAACTAAATGTTGAGCAATAGCCGACTCCATATTCATGGGGGGAAGATAGCATAATCTATCTATCTTACCAAGTCGTATTTTGGAAGGTACGTGCTGATTGATTCTAGTTTCCAAATGCAAGGTTGTACGCCCTACATAACCAGCAGCACACTGGCAATTAAATTCACATACTAAATTACTCAATTTGATGTAGGGCAATACATCCTTGCGAAAAACGGAAACGCAGACCTAGTTCGAAAAATGCTACGTAAAAAGCAACTGATGGGAAACAACCGAAACAGACTTGCTAACCTGCTTAATTAAGCCTTGACCCTATCCCCAATCCAGGGAATCTTCAAATAAACCGGACATTTAGAAGGCCCCTGGATTTTAGGGGAATGAAATTCCTTAGTCTTCTTACTTATAATAATATACTCAATAAGGGCCTCCGGATAGCCGTTACTAAGGAAAATCTCCCTAATGTTTCCAAATTCACGGTCCAATCTAATAGGAGAACAAATTTTAAGTGCTCTATACACCAAGGTTTTAACAAGATTGATTTTCCTTGATGTAGGAGCCAATTCAAATAAAGTCCCGTAAAGGTGGGTTTACGATAGATGCTAGTAATAAAACCACCTCTATCTTATTTTGTTTTATTTGTACTCATTTTATTCTTGATTCTTATAAAGTTAGAAGCCTAAGAAAAGAAAAAACAATTGCAGTCCTTTTCGTGCAAGAGATATACCTTAAATTTGACATCGAACATTGCATTTTTAGTCCCTAGTAGAAATAGATTCTTCAAAAAAGTCGATTTCCTAAATGTTTCATTTGTACTCATTTTACTCTTGATTCTTATAAAGTTAGATGCCTAAGAAATGAAAAAAACAATTGCAGTCCTTTTGGCGCAAGACATATACCTTAAATTTGACATCGAACATTGCATTTTTAGTCCCTAGTAGAAATAGGAGCCTGAAAATGTCAATTTCCAAAATGTTTTATTTGTACTCATTTTATTCTTGATTCTTACAAAGTTAGATGCATAAAAAAAGAAAAAAACAATTGCAGTCCATTTCAGTTTTAGTCCCTAGTAGAAATAGGACATATAATGTCTTTCAAATTTTTACATTTTAACATTCTTATAAAGTTTTTTGCAGTCCCTAGTAGAAATAGGAGCCTGAAAATGCCTGAATTTCCAAAAATGTTTTATTTGTACTCATTTTATTCTTGATTCTTATAAAGTTAGATGCATAAAAAAAAAAAAAACAATTGCAGTCCTTTTCACTATACCTTAAATTTGACATCGAACATTGATTCCTTTTAATAAATTAAATTCTTAAAAGAAAAAAAAAAAAAAACAATTGCAGTCCTTTTCAAGTTTAGGACATATAAAAATTTGACATCGAACTGCAGTTTTAGTCCCTAGTAGAAATAGATTTTAGTCTTCAAAAAGTTCCTGAAAATCAAAATGTTTTATTTATACTCATTTTATTCTTGATTCTTATAAAGTTAGATGCCTAAAAAAAAAAAAAAACAATTGCAGTCCTTTTCGCGCAAGACATATACCTTAAATTTGACATCGAACATTTCAGTTTTAGTCCTTAGTAGAAATAGGAACCTGAAAATTCGAATTTCCAAAATGTTTTATTTGTACTCATTTTATTCTTGATTCTTATAAAGTTAGATTCATAAAAAAAAAAAAAACAATTGCAGTCCTTTTCGCGCAAGACATATACCTTAAATTTGATATCGAGCATTGCAGTTTTAGTCCCTAGTAGAAATAGGAGCCTGAAAATTCCAATTTCCAAAATGTTTTATTTATACTCATTTTATTCTTCATTCTTATAAAGTTAGATTCATAAAAAAAGAAAAAAACAATTGCAGTCCTTTTCGCACAAGACATATACCTTAAATTTGATATCGAACATTGCAGTTTTAGTTTCTAGTCCCTAGTTTTAAAATAGGAGCCTGAAAATTCCAATTTCCCTAAGAAAAAACAATGTTTTTCATTTATACTCATTTTATTCTTGATTCTTATAAAGTTAGATGCTCATTTTAATTCTTATAAAATGCCTAAAAAAAAAAACAATTGCAGTCCTTTTCGCGCAAGACATATACCTTAAATTTGACATCGAACATTTCAGTTTTAGTCCCTAGTAGAAATAGGAGCCTGAAAATTCCAATTTCCAAAATGTTTTATTTGTACTCATTTTATTCTTGATTCTTATAAAGTTAGATTCATAAAAAAAAAAAAAACAATTGCAGTCCTTTTCGCGCAAGACATATACCTTAAATTTGACATCGAACATTTCAGTTTTAGTCCTTAGTAGAAATAGATTCTTGAAAATTCCAATTTCAAAATGTTTTATTTTATACTCATTTTATTCTTGATTCTTATAAAGTTAGATGCCTAAAAAAAAAAAAAAACAATTGCAGTCCTTTTCGCGCAAGACATATACCTTAAATTTGACATCGAACATTTCAGTTTTAGTCCTTAGTAGAAATAGGAACCTGAAAATTCGAATTTCCAAAATGTTTTATTTGTACTCATTTTATTCTTGATTCTTATAAAGTTAGATGCATAAAAAAAGAAAAAAACAATTGCAGTCCTTTTCGCACAAGACATATACCTTAAATTTGATATCGAACATTGCAGTTGTAGTCCCTAGTAGAAATAGGAGACTGAAAAATTCCGATTTACGAAATGTTTTATTTGTACTCATTTTATTCTTGATTCTTATAAAGTTAGATGCATGAAAAAAGAAAAAAACAATTGTAAACCTTTTCGCGCAAGACATATACCTTAAATTTGACATCGAACATTGCAGTTTTAGTCCCTAGTAGAAATTCCAATTTCCGAAATGTTTTATTTGTTCTCATTTTATTCTTGATTCTTATAAAGTTAGAAGCCTAAGAAAAGAAAAAACAATTACAGTCCTTTTCGTGCAAGACATATACCTTAAATTTGACATCGAACATTGCAGATTTAGTCCCTAGTAGAAATAGATTCTTCCAGAAAGTCGATTTCCTAAATGTTTTATTTGTACTCATTTTACTCTTGATTCTTATAAAGTTAGATGCCTAAGAAATGAAAAAAACAATTGCAGTCCTTTTCGCGCAAGACATATACCTTAAATTTGACATCGAACATTTCAGTTTTAGTCCCTAGTAGAAATAGGAGCCTGAAAATGCCAATTTCCAAAATGTTTTATTTGTACTCATTTTATTCTTGATTCTTATAAAGTTAGATGCATAAAAAAAGAAAAAACAATTGCAGTCCTTTTCGTGCAAGTCATATACCTTAAATTTGACATCGAACATTGCATTTTTAGTCCCTAGTAGAAATAGGAGCCTGAAAATTCCGATTTCCGAAATGTTTTATTTGTACTCATTTTATTCTTGATTCTTATAAAGTTAGATGCATGAAAAAAGAAAAAAACAATTGTAAACCTTTTCGTGCAAGACATATACTTTAAATTTGACATCGAACATTGCAGTTTTAGTCCCTAGTAGAAATAGGAGCCTGAAAATTCCAATTTCCGAAATGTTTTATTTGTACTCATTTTATTCTTGATTCTTATAAAGTTAGATGCCTAAGAAAAGAAAAAAACAATTGCAGTCTTTTTCACGCAAGACATATACCTTAAACTTGACATCGAACATTGCAGTTTTAATACTTGTAGAAATAGGAGCCTGAAAATTACAATTTCCAAAAGGTTTTATTTGTACTCATTTTATTCTTGATTCTTATAAAGTTAGATGCATAAAAAAAGAAAAAAGCAATTGCAGTCCTTTTCGTACAAAACATTCCTTAAATCAGATATCAAATATTGCTCTTTTAGGCTCTAGAAGAAATAGTAGCCTCAAAAATGACAATTTCCAAAATTTTTGAATTGTTCTCATTTTATTCTCGATTGTTATAAAGGTAGATACATCAGAAAAGAAAAAAGCAATTGCAGTCATTTTCGTAAAAGACATGTTAGGGGTCTCTCACAATTCACTGCTTTATACATTTTTACCAGTAGTTGGAATCTCTTCAAAATTGGTATTAACGTGTGTGAAATCGTTCGCTCTGTACATATCTACAAGCATTTTTCATTTGCTTTGATACAGCAACATGCACCTTCGACGATGTCGCTGCTGTCACCGTTGGCAATTTACGGTGTCCCAAATGCGGTTTGCTCGAAGAGATCGCATTTCAACTTTTTCCTCTCTAGGGGATCCTCATGAAATAGATATCAGATTGTGGGGAATTTCCTGCTGAATCCATGAGTCAAAGAATTATTTCAGTCGCTTGTGTATGGAGGGAGTGACCTTAGACGATACGGGGCACCGTGTTATTGAATTTGTTGGAATTTTCATGTGGACCAAAACTGGGTGTCTTCCACAATTCACTGCTTTATACATTTTTTCCGGTAAATGGAATGTCTTCAAAATTGGTATTAACTTGTGTGAAATCGCACACTCTATACATGTCTACAAGCATTTTTCATTTGCTTTGATACAGCAACCTGCACCTTCGACGATATCGTTGCTGTCAACTTGGCAATTTACGGTGTCTGAATATTTGTTTGCTCGAAGAGATTGCATATCAACTTTTTCTTCTCTAGGGCATCCTCATGAAATAGATATAAGATTGTGGGGAATTTCCTGCTGAATCCATGAGTCAAAGAATTATTTCAGTCTCTTGTGTATGGAGGGAATGACCTTCGACGATACGGGGCACCGTGTTATTGAATTTGTTGGAATTTTCATGTGGACCAAAACTGGGTGTCATTCACAATTCACTGCTTTATACATTTTTTCCACTAAATGGAATCTCTTCAAAATTGGTATTAACTTGTGTGAAATCGCTCGCTCTGTACATGTCTACAAGCATTTTTCATTTGCTTTGATATGGCAACCTGCACCTTTGACAATGTCACTGCTGTCACCATTGGCAATTTACGGTATCTGAAAAGCGGTTTGCTCGAAGAGATCGCATTTCATCTTTTTCCTCTCTAGGGGATCCTCATGAAATAGATATCAGATTGTGGGGAATTTCCTGCTGAATCCATGAGTCAAAGAATTATTTCAGTCGCTTGAGTATGGAGGGAGTGATCTTCAATGATACGGGGCACTGTGTTATTGAATCTGTTGGAATTTTCATGAGGACCAAAACTGGGTGTCTTTCACAATTCACTGCTTTATACATTTTTTCTAGTAAATGGAATCTCTTCAAAATTGGTATTAACTTGTGTGAAATCGCTCGCTCTGTACATGTCTACAAGCATTTTTCATTTGCTTTGATACAGCAACCTGCACCTTCGATGATGTCGCTGCTGTCACCGTTGGAATTAGTAAGCACTGGTTTCATATCAAGTAATTAGGATTTCCACGAAAAATGCGGTGGACGCAAAGTGGGTGATCACTGTATATTTCCCTTCTTTCTGTTTCTTTAAATTATCATTAGGGACAGGCAAATCCCTCATCTAAAATTGTTCGAAAATATTTTTCATTAGAATTCATGGAGTGAGCCTAGTAAGCACTGGTTTCATATCAAGTAATTAGGATTTCCACGAAAAATGCGGTGGACGCAAAGTGGGTGATCACTGTATATTTCCCTTCTTTCTGGGCTTTACATTTACGTTTCCTTTTCTTTAAATTATCATTAGGGACAGGCAAATCCCTCATCTAAAACTTGTTCGAAAAAATATTTTTCATTAGAATTCATGGAGTGAGCCTAGTAAGCACTGGTTTCATATCAAGTAATTAGGATTTCCACGAAAAATGCGGTGGACGCAAAGTGGGTGATCACTGTATATTTCCCTTCTTTCTGGGCTTTACATTTACGTTTCCTTTCTTTAAATTATCATTAGGGACAGGCAAATCCTTCATCTAAAACTTGTTCGAAAATATTTTTTTTAGAATTCATGGAGTGAGCCTAGTAAGCACTGGTTTCATATCAAGTAATTAGGATTTCCACGAAAAATGCGGTGGACGAAAAGTGGGTGATCACTGTATATTTCCCTTCTTTCTGGGCTTTACATTTACGTTTCCTTTCTTTAAATTATCATTAGGGACAGGCAAATCCTCATCTAAAACTTGTTCGAAAAAATTTTTCATTAGAATTCATGGAGTGAGCCTAGTAAGCACTGGTTTCATATCAAGTAATTAGGATTTCCACGAAAAATGCGGTGGACGCAAAGTGGGTGATCACTGTATATTTCCTTCTTTCTGGGCTTTTTACATTTACGTTTCCTTTCTTTAAATTATCATTAGGGACAGGCAAATCCCTCATCTAAAACTTGTTCGAAAAAATATTTTTCATTAGAATTCATGGAGTGAGCCTAGTAAGCACTGGTTTCATATCAAGTAATTAGGATTTCCACGAAAAATGCGGTGGACGCAAAGTGGGTGATCACTGTATATTTCCCTTCTTTCTGGGCTTTACATTTACGTTTCCTTTCTTAAATTTATCATTAGGGACAGGCAAATCCCTCATCTAAAACTTGTTCGAAAATATTTTTCATTAGAATTCATGGAGTGAGCCTAGTAAGCACTGGTTTCATATCAAGTAATTAGGATTTCCACGAAAAAATGCGCTGGACGCAAAGTGGGTGATCACTGTATATTTCCCTTCTTTCTGGGCTTTACATTTACGTTTCCTTTCTTTAAATTATCATTAGGGACAGGCAAATCCCTCATCTAAAAAACTGTTCGAAAAAAATATTTTTCATTAGAATTCATGGAGTGAGCCTAGTAAGCACTGGTTTCATATCAAGGAATTAGGATTTCCACGAAAAATGCGGTGGACGCAAAGTGGGTGATCACTGTATATTTCCCTTCTTTCTGGGCTTTACATTTACGTTTCCTTTCTTTAAATTATCATTAGGGACAGGCAAATCCCTCATCTAAAACTTGGTCGAAATATATTTCATTAGAATTCATGGAGTGAGCCTAGTAAGCACTGGTTTCATATCAAGGAATTAGGATTTCCACGAAAAATGCGGTGGACGCAAAGTGGGTGATCACTGTATATTTCCCTTCTTTCTGGGGGCTTTACATTTACGTTTCCTTTCTTTAATTTATCATTAGGGACAGGCAAATCCCTCATCTAAAACTTGTTCGAAAAATATTTTCATTAGAATTCATGGAGTGAGCCTAGTAAGCACTGGTTTCATATCAAGTAATTAGGATTTCCACGAAAAAATGCGGTGGACGCAAAGTGGGTGATCACTGTATATTTCCCTTCTTTCTGGGCTTTACATTTACGTTTCCTTTCTTTAAATTATCATTAGGGACAGTCAAATCCCTCATCTAAAACTTGTTCGAAAATGTTTTTTTTAGAATTCATGGAGTGAGCCTAGTAAGCACTGGTTTCATATCAAGTAATTAGGATTTCCACGAAAAATGCGGTGGACGCAAAGTGGGTGATCACTGTATATTTCCCTTCTTTCTGGGCTTTACATTTTTACGTTTTTCTTTTTTAAATTATCATTAGGGACAGGCAAATCCCTCATCTAAAAAACTTGTTCGAAAAAATATTTTTTCATTAGAATTCATGGAGTGAGCCTAGTAAGCACTGGTTTCATATCAAGTAATTAGGATTTCCACCAAAAATGCGGTGGACGCAAAGTGGGTGATCACTGTATATTTCCCTTCTTTCTGGGCTTTACATTTACGTTTCCTTTCTTTAATTTATCATTAGGGACAGGCAAATCCCTCATCTAAAACTTGTTCGAAAACATTTTTCATTAGAATTCATGGAGTGAGCCTAGTAAGCACTGGTTTCATATCAAGTAATTAGGATTTCCACGAAAAATTCTGTGGACGCAAAGTGGGTGATCACTGTATATTTCCCTTCTTTCTGGGCTTTACATTTACGTTTCCTTTCTTTAAATTATCATTAGGGACAGGCAAATCCCTCATCTAAAACTTTGTCGAAAAAATATTTTTCATTAGAATTCATGGAGTGAGCCTAGTAGTAAGCACTGGTTTCATATCAAGTAATTAGGATTTCCACGAAAAAATGCGGTGGACGCAAAGTGGGTGATCACTGTATATTTCCCTTCTTTCTGGGCTTTACATTTACGTTTCCTTTCTTTAAATTATCATTAGGGACAGGCAAATCCTTCATCTAAAACTTGTTCGAAAAATTTTTCATTAGAATTCATTGAGCCTAATTTTCATATCAAGAATTAGGATTTCCACGAAAATGCCTAGTAATTTCCCTTCTTTCTGCACTTTACATTTCATATCAAGGGGATTAGGATTTTTTCATTAGAATTCATGAGAGAGCCTAGTAAGCACTGGTTTCAAAAAGGAATTAGGATTTCGGTGGACGCAAAGTGGGTGATCACTGTATATTTCCCTTTCTTTCTGGGCTTTACATTTACGTTTCCTTTCTTTAAATTATCATTAGGGACAGGCAAATCCTCATCTAAAACTTGTTCGAAAAATTTTTCATTAGAATTCATGGAGTGAGCCTAGTAAGCACTGGTTTCATATCAAGTAATTAGGATTTCCACCAAAAATGCGGTGGACGCAAAGTGGGTGATCACTGTATATTTCCCTTCTTTCTGGGCTTTACATTTACGTTTCCTTTCTTTAAATTATCATTAGGGACAGGCAAATCCCTCATCTAAAACTTGTTCGAAAAAATATTTCATTAGAATTCATGGAGTGAGCCTAGTAAGCACTGGTTTCATATCAAGTAATTAGGATTTCCACGAAAAATGCGGTGGACGCAAAGTGGGTGATCACTGTATATTTCCCTTCTTTCTGGGCTTTACATTTACGTTTCCTTTCTTTAAATTATCATTAGGGACAGGCAAATCCCTCATCTAAAAAACTGTTCGAAAAATTTTTTTTCATTCGAATTCATGGAATTCATGGAGTGAGCCTAGTAAGCACTGGTTTCATATCAAGGAATTAGGATTTCCACGAAAAAATGCGGTGGACGCAAAGTGGGTGATCACTGTATATTTCCCTTCTTTCTGGGCTTTACATTTACATTTTTTACCTTCCTTTCTTTAATTTATCATTAGGGACAGGCAAATCCTCATCTAAAACTTGTTCGAAAAATATTTTTCAGAATTCATGGAGTGAGCCATGGAGTGAGCCTAGTAAGCACTGGTTTCATATCAAGTAATTAGGATTTCCACGAAAAATGCGGTGGACGCAAAGTGGGTGATCACTGTATATTTCCTTCTTTCTTTCTGGGCTTTACATTTACGTTTCCTTTCTTTAAATTATCATTAGGGACAGGCAAATCCCTCATCTAAAACTTGTTCGAAAAATTTTCATTAGAATTCATGGAGTGAGCCTAGTAAGCACTGGTTTCATCATATCAAGTAATTAGGATTTCCACGAAAAAAATGCGGTGGACGCAAAGTGGGTGATCACTGTATATTTCCTTTCTTTCTGGGCTTTACATTTACGTTTCCTTTCTTTAAATTATCATTAGGGACAGGCAAATCCCTCATCTAAAACTTGTTCGAAAAAAATTTTTCATTAGAATTCATGGAGTGAGCCTAGTAAGCACTGGTTTCATATCAAGTAATTAGGATTTCCACGAAAAAAAACGGTGGACGCAAAGTGGGTGATCACTGTATATTTCCCTTCTTTCTGGGCTTTACATTTACGTTTCCTTTCTTTAAATTATCATTAGGGACAGGCAAATCCTCAAAACTAAAATATTTCATTGAATTCATTCGAAAAATTTTCATTAGAAAAATCATGGAGTGAGCCTAGTAAGCACTGGTTTCATATCAAGGAATTAGGATTTCCAAAACTTGGTCGAAAAATGCATTAGGTGGACGCAAAGTGGGTGATCACTGTATATTTTCCTTCTTTCTGGACTTTGATCACTGTATTTTCCCTTCTTTCTGGGCTTTACATTTACGTTTCCTTACTTTAAATTATCATTAGGGACAGGCAAATCCTTCATCTAAACTTGTTCGAAAATATTTTTCATTATAATTCATGGAGTGAGCCTAGTAAGCACTGGTTTCATATCAAGTAATTAGGATTTCCACGAAAAATGCGGTGGACGCAAAGTGGGTGATCACTGTATATTTCCCTTCTTTCTGGGCTTTACATTTACGTTTCCTTTCTTTAAATTATCATTAGGGACAGGCAAATCCCTCATCTAAAAAACTGTTCGAAAAAATTTTTTTCATTAGAATTCATGGAGTGAGCCTAGTAAGCACTGGTTTCATATCAAGGAATTAGGATTTTACGAAAAAATGCGGTGGACGCAAAGTGGGTGATCACTGTATATTTCCCTTCTTTCTGGGCTTTACATTTACGTTTCCTTTCTTTCTTTACGATTTAAATTATCATTAGGGACAGGCAAATCCCTCATCTAAATCTTGGTCGAAAAAAATATTTTTCATTAGAATTCATGGAGTGAGCCTAGTAAGCACTGGTTTCATATCAAGGAATTAGGATTTCCACGAAAAATGCGGTGGACGCAAAGTGGGTGATCACTGTATATTTCCCTTCTTTCTGGGCTTTACATTTACGTTTCCTTTCTTTAAATTATCATTAGGGACAGGCAAATCCCTCATCTAAAACTTGTTCGAAAAAATATTTCATTAGAATTCATGGAGTGAGCCTAGTAAGCACTGGTTTCATATCAAGGAATTAGGATTTCCAGGAAAAATTGCTGGACGCAAAGTGGGTGATCACTGTATATTTCCCTTCTTTCTGGGCTTTACATTTACGTTTCCTTTCTTTAAATTATCATTAGGGACAGGCAAATCCCTCATCTAAAACTTGTTCGAAAAATTATTTCATTAGAATTCATGGAGTGAGCCTAGTAAGCACTGGTTTCATATCAAGGAATTAGGATTTCCACGAAAAATGCGGTGGACGCAAAGTGGGTGATCACTGTATATTTCCCTTCTTTCTGGGCTTTACATTTACGTTTCCTTTCTTTAAATTATCATTAGGGACAGGCAAATCCCTCATCTAAAACTTGTTCGAAAAAATATTTTTCATTAGAATTCATGGAGTGAGCCTAGTAAGCACTGGTTTCATATCAAGGAATTAGGATTTCCACGAAAAAATGCGGTGGACGCAAAGTGGGTGATCACTGTATATTTCCTTCTTTCTGGGCTTTACATTTACGTTTCCTTTCTTTAAATTATCATTAGGGACAGGCAAATCCCTCATCTAAAACTTGTTCGAAAAATTTTTCATTAGAATTCATGGATTAGAATGAGCCTAGTAAAGCACTGGTTTCATATCAAGTAATTAGGATTTCCACGAAAATGCGGTGGACGCAAAGTGGGTGATCACTGTATATTTCCCTTCTTTCTGGGCTTTACATTTACGTTTCCTTTCTTTAAATTATCATTAGGGACAGGCAAATCAAATCCTATCTAAAAACTTGTTCGAAAAAATTTTCATTAGAATTCATGGAGTGAGCCTAGTAAGCACTGGTTTCATATCAAGTAATTAGGATTTCCACCAAAAAATGCGGTGGACGCAAAGTGGGGTGATCACTGTATATTTCCCTTCTTTCTTGGCTTTACATTTACGTTTCCTTTCTTTAAATTATCATTAGGGACAGGCAAATCCTCATCTAAAACTTGTTCGAAAAAATTTTTTTCATTAGAATTCATGGAGTGAGCCTAGTAAGCACTGGTTTCATATCAAGGAATTAGGATTTCCACGAAAAATGCGGTGGACGCAAAGTGGGTGATCACTGTATATTTCCCTTCTTTCTGGGCTTTACATTTACGTTTCCTTTCTTTAAATTATCATTAGGGACAGGCAAATCCCTCATCTAAAACTTGTTCGAAAAATATTTTTTAGAATTCATGGATGAGCCTAGAGTGAGCCTAGTAAGCACTGGTTTCATATCAAGTAATTAGGATTTCCACGAAAAATGCGGTGGACGCAAAGTGGGTGATCACTGTATATTTCCCTTCTTTCTGGGCTTTACATTTACGTTTCCTTTCTTTAAATTATCATTAGGGACAGGCAAATCCCTCATCTAAAACTTGTTCGAAAAATTTTTTCATTAGAATTCATGGAGTGAGCCTAGTAAGCACTGGTTTCATATCAAGTAATTAGGATTTCCACGAAAAATGCGGTGGACGCAAAGTGGGTGATCACTGTATATTTCCCTTCTTTCTGGGCTTTACATTTACGTTTCCTTTCTTTAATTTATCATTAGGGACAGGCAAATCCCTCACCTAAAACTTGTTCGAAAATATTTTTCATTAGAATTCATGGAGTGAGCCTAGTAAGCACTGGTTTCATATCAAGAAATTAGGATTTCCCGGAAAATGCGGTGGACGCAAAGTGGGTGATCACTGTATATTTCTCTGCTTTCTGCGCTTTACATTTACGTTTCCTTTCTTTAATTTATCATTAGGGACAGGCAAATCCCTCATCTAAAACTTGTTCGAAAATATTTTTCATTAGAATTCATGGAGTGAGCCTAGTAAGCACTGGTTTCATATCAAGTAATTAGGATTTCCACGAAAAATGCGGTGGACGCAAAGTGGGTGATCACTGTATATTTCCCTTCTTTCGGGGCTTTACATTTACGTTTCCTTTCTTTAAATTATCATTAGGGACAGGCAAATCCTCATCTAAAACTTGTTCGAAAAATTTTTCATTAGAATTCATGGAGTGAGCCTAGTAAGCACTGGTTTCATATATCAAGTAATTAGGATTTCCACGAAAAAAAATGGTGGACGCAAAGTGGGTGATCACTGTATATTTCCCTTCTTTCTGGGCTTTACATTTACGTTTCCTTTCTTTAAATTATCATTAGGGACAGCCAAATCCTTCATCTGAAACTTGTTCGAAAAAAATTTCATTAGAATTCATGGAGTGAGCCTAGTAAGCACCGGTTTCATATCAAGTAATTAGGATTTCCACGAAAAATGCGGTGGACGCAAAGTGGGTGATCACTGTATATTTCCTTCTTTCTGGGCTTTACATTTACGTTTCCTTTCTTTAAATTATCATTAGGGACAGGCAAATCCCTCATCTAAAACTTGGTCGAAAAAATATTTTTCATTAGAATTCATGGAGTGAGCCTAGTAAGCACTGGTTTCATATCAAGTAATTAGGATTTCCACGAAAAAAAATGCGGTGGACGCAAAGTGGGTGATCACTGTATATTTCCCTTTTCTGGGCTTTACATTTACGTTTTCCTTTTCTTTAAATTATCATTAGGGACAGGCAAATCCCTCATCTAAAAAACTTGTTCGAAAAATTTTTCATTAGAATTCATGGAGTGAGCCTAGTAAGCACTGGTTTCATATCAAGTAATTAGGATTTCCCAAAAATGAAAAAAAGTGGTGATCACTGTATATTTCGGTGGACGCAAAGTGGGGTGATCACTGTATATTTCCTTCTTTCTGGGCTTTACATTTACGTTTCCTTTCTTTTTATTATCATTAGGGACAGGCAAATCCTCATCTAAAACTTGTTCGAAAAAATATTTTTCATTAGAATTCATGGAGTGAGCCTAGTAAGCAAGCTGGGTTTCATATCAAGTAATTAGGATTTCCACGAAAAATGCGGAGGACGCAAAGTGGGTGATAACTGTATATTTCCCTTCTTTCTGGGCTTTACATTTACGTTTCCTTTCTTTTTATTATCATTAGGGACAGAGGCAAATCCTCATCTAAAACTTGTTCGAAAAATATTTTTCATTAGAATTCATGGAGTGAGCCTAGTAAGCACTGGTTTCATATCAAGTAATTAGGATTTCCACGAAAAAAATGCGGTGGACGCAAAGTGGGTGATCACTGTATATTTCCCTTCTTTCTGGGCTTTACATTTACGTTTCCTTTCTTTAAATTATCATTAGGGACAGGCAAATCCCTCATCTAAAACTTGTTCGAAAAAAATTTTTCATTAGAATTCATGGAGTGAGCCTAGTAAGCACTGGTTTCATATCAAGTAATTAGGATTTCCACCAAAAATGCGGTGGACGCAAAGTGGGTGATCACTGTATATTTCCCTTCTTTCTGGGCTTTACATTTACGTTTCCTTTCTTTAAATTATCATTAGGGACAGGCAAATCCTCATCTAAAACTTGTTCGAAAAAATATTTTTCATTAGAATTCATGGAGTGAGCCTAGTAAGCACTGGTTTCATATCAAGTAATTAGGATTTCCACCAAAAATGCGGTGGACGCAAAGTGGGTGATCACTGTATATTTCCCTTCTTTCTGGGCTTTACATTTACGTTTCCTTTCTTTAAATTATCATTAGGGACAGGCAAATCCTCATCTAAAACTTGTTCGAAAAAATTTTTTCATTAGAATTCATGGAGTGAGCCTAGTAAGCACTGGTTTCATATCAAGTAATTAGGATTTCCACCAAAAATGCGGTGGACGCACGCAAAGTGGGTGATCACTGTATATTTCCTTCTTTCTGGGCTTTACATTTACGTTTCCTTTCTTTAAATTATCATTAGGGACAGGCAAATCCTCATCTAAAACTTGTTCGAAAAAATTTTTCATTAGAATTCATGGAGTGAGCCTAGTAAGCACTGGTTTCATATCAAGTAATTAGGATTTCCACGAAAAATGCGGTGGACGCAAAGTGTGTGATCACTGTATATTTCCCTTCTTTCTGGGCTTTACATTTACGTTTCCTTTCTTTAAATTATCATTAGGGACAGGCAAATCCTCATCTAAAACTTGTTCGAAAAAATTTTTTTCATTAGAATTCATGGAGTGAGCCTAGTAAGCACTGGTTTCATATCAAGGAATTAGGATTTCCAAGAAAAATGCGGTGGACGCAAAGTGGGTGATCACTGTATATTTCCCTTCTTTCTGGGCTTTACATTTACGTTTCTTTTCTTTAAATTATCATTAGGGACAGGCAAATCCCTCATCTAAAACTTGGTCGAAAAAATATTTCATTAGAATTCATGGAGTGAGCCTAGTAAGCACTGGTTTCATATCAAGTAATTAGGATTTCCACCGAAAAAATGGTGGACGCAAAGTGGGTGATCACTGTATATTTCACTTTATTTTTTTTCCTTTAAATTATTTAGGGACAGGCAAATTTCTAAAACTTGTTCTTTTCATTAGAATTCATGGAGCTTTACATTTACGTTTCCTTTCTTTATTTACGTTTTAAATTATCATTAGGGACAGGCAAATCCTCATCTAAAACTTGTTCGAAAAAAATTTTTTCATTAGAATTCATGGAGTGAGCCTAGTAAGCACTGGTTTCATATCAAGTAATTAGGATTTAACCAAAAATGCGGTTGGACGCAAAGTGGGGACGAAAGTGGGTGATCACTGTATATTTCCCTTCTTTCTGGGCTTTACATTTACGTTTCCTTTCTTTAAATTATCATTAGGGACAGGCAAATCCTCATCTAAAACTTGTTCGAAAATTTTTCATTAGAATTCATGGAGTGAGCCTAGTAAGCACTGGTTTCATATCAAGTAATTAGGATTTCCACCGAAAAATGCGGTGGACGCAAAGTGGGTGATCACTGTATATTTCCCTTCTTTCTGGGCTTTACATTTACGTTTCCTTTCTTTAAATTATCATTAGGGACAGGCAAATCCTCATCTAAAACTTGTTCGAAAAATTTTTTCTTAGAATTCATGGAGTGAGCCTAGTAAGCACTGGTTTCATATCAAGGAATTAGGATTTCCACGAAAAATGCGGTGGACGCAAAAAGTGGGTGATCACTGTATATTTCCTTCTTTCTGGGCTTTACATTTACGTTTCCTTTCTTTAAATTATCATTAGGGACAGGCAAATCCCTCATCTAAAACTTGTTCGAAAAATATTTTTCATAGAATTCATGGAGTGAGCCTAGTAAGCACTGGTTTCATATCAAGGAATTAGGATTTAAAAAAATGCGGTGGACGCAAAGTGCGTGATCACTGTATATTTCCCTTCTTTCTGGGCTTTACATTTACGTTTCCTTTCTTTAAATTATCATTAGGGACAGGCAAATCCTCATCTAAAACTTGGTCGAAAAAAATTTTTCATTAGAATTCATGGAGTGAGCCTAGTAAGCACTGGTTTCATATCAAGGAATTAGGATTTAACCGAAAAAAATGGTGGACGCAAAGTGGGTGATCACTGTATATTTCCCTTCTTTCTGGGCTTTACATTTACGTTTCCTTTCTTTAAATTATCATTAGGGACAGGCAAATCCTTCATCTAAAACTTGTTCGAAAATATTTTTTCATTAGAATTCATGGAGTGAGCCTAGTAAGCACTGGTTTCATATCAAGTAATTAGGATTTCCACGAAAAATGCGGTGGACGCAAAGTGGGTGATCACTGTATATTTCCCTTCTTTCTGGGCTTTACATTTACGTTTCCTTTCTTTAAATTATCATTAGGGACAGGCAAATCCCTCATCTAAAACTTGTTCGAAAATATTTTTTCATTAGAATTCATGGAGTGAGCCTAGTAAGCACTGGTTTCATATCAAGGAATTAGGATTTACGAAAAACGCGGTGGACGCAAAGTGGGTGATCACTGTATATTTCCCTTCTTTCTGGGCTTTACATTTACGTTTCCTTTCTTTAAATTATCATTAGGGACAGGCAAATCCCTCATCTAAAACTTGTTCGAAAATATTTTTCATTAGAATTCATGGAGTGAGCCTAGTAAGCACTGGTTTCATATCAAGTAATTAGGATTTCCACGAAAAATGCGGTGGACGCAAAGTGGGTGATCACTGTATATTTCCCTTCTTTCTGGGCTTTACATTTACGTTTCCTTTCTTTAAATTTATCATTAGGGACAGGCAAATCCCTCATCTAAAAGTTGTTGGTCGAAAAATATTTTTCATTAGAATTCATGGAGTGAGCCTAGTAAGCACTGGTTTCATATCAAGTAATTAGGATTTAACCGAAAAATGCGGTGGACGCAAAGTGGGTGATCACTGTATATTTCCCTTCTTTCTGGGCTTTACATTTACGTTTCCTTTTACAAATTATCATTAGGGACAGGCAAATCCTTCTAAAACTTGTTCGAAAAATTTTTTTCATTAGAATTCATGGAGTGAGCCTAAATGGTTTCATATCAAAAATTAGGATTTCCACCGAAAAATGCGGTGGACGCAAAGTTAGTGATCACTGTATATTTCCCTTCTTTCTGGGCTTTACATTTTCCTTTCTTTAAATTATCATTAGGGACAGGCAAATCCTTCATCTAAAACTTGTTCGAAAAAATATTTTTTCATTAGAATTTGGAGTGAGCCTAGTAAGCACTGGTTTTCATATCAAATTAGGATTTATCACTGTGGACGCAAAGTGGGTGATCACTGTATATTTCCCTTCTTTCTGGGCTTTACATTTACGTTTCCTTTCTTTAAATTATCATTAGGGAAAGGCAAATCCTTCATCTAAAACTTGATCGTAAATATTTTTCATTAGAATTCATGGAGTGAGCCTAGTAAGCACTGGTTTCATATCAAGGAATTAGGATTTAACCGAAAAAACGCGGTGGACGCAAAGTGGGTGATCACTGTATATTTCCCTTCTTTCTGGGCTTTACATTTACGTTTCCTTTCTTTAAATTATCATTAGGGACAGGCAAATCCTTCATCTAAAACTTGTTCGAAAATATTTTTCATTAGAATTCATGGAGTGAGCCTAGTAAGCACTGGTTTCATATCAAGTAATTAGGATTTCCACAAAAAATGCGGTGGACGCAAAGTGGGTGATCACTGTATATTTCCCTTCTTTCTGGGCTTTACATTTACGTTTCCTTTCTTTAAATTATCATTAGGGACAGGCAAATCCTTCATCTAAAACTTGTTTGAAAATATATTTCATTAGAATTCATGGAGTGAGCCTAGTAAGCACTGGTTTCATATC